>CM034360.1:41211880-42411880 GCA_019925275.1 Mytilus edulis | reverse complement strand
ATTAATAAACAGGTACATGTAATATTGCTTTTTCAAATTGTTTGTTTGTGATAGTGTACGTTGTTTCTATATCCAGTATGTCTTAAATGCCAATATGTAATTGTCCTAGAACAACTATCAGAAACTCATCTCTGCCTAATTACACTGGGAATAACAATACGATAAAACAATAGGAGAGAACAAAAGCAAAATTATAGTTGCATCATGTGGCAATCAAGGAAGCCATAATCACGAAAGATTGTGCCAGATTTATCTCAAAATACATTCTACTGACTAAACGTTTGTTTTTCTTATTGCATTACACACAAAATCATAGTTAAACCATAATTAAACGACTATAGCATCCAACATGTAAATAAAACATAACAAAACTAATAAAACGTTCAATATGTACACAAGAGCATCGGCTCGGATTAACTTGTGATGGGAACATCAATTTTTGTCCTGATATCATATTACATCCATTCATGTCGTGTTTGTACGCTGTTTGTCGACTTGAAACTGTCAGCAATGTAAATGTCTTTAAATAAATGTATAACGGGTATCAAATAACGACTAACAACCACTGAATATCATACACAATTTAAAAGGGAATTGTGCAGTATATGTCAATGGACATTATTGTATTTTAAAGATGCATGTTATCCTTCCAAAACTCAACTTTAAAAAACCGGAGTGTCTATTCATCCGGCTAGCCGGACGAATAGTTAAAAATCTCTATTTGTCCGGTTTTCCGTTTGCGGATGCGCAGATCTTTAATATCAATAAAAGTGTCATGTGGCGCTGAAAGTGTCCCGGATGAGGTGTCGGATAACAAACGCGCGTATGCAATGGACGTTTTGAGAATTGGAGATCGTGATTTATATTTAAAGATGTCATAAAGAAAACTAGAGACAATGTGATTGCTTTAAATTTTTATTTATTAGTGACTCCAGAACAATAGCGTATATAGTATACATGTCAACTGAGAGGAATAACGCCTGACATCAACCTGGAATATCCGAATTTCTGATTTACCCCATGGAGGAAAAACGCATTCTGATAATAACTAAATCAAATTTGCTTGGATGCATTATTTCTAAGTTCTACTACAACGGAGATCTATGAACATGCATTGATATACCTTTACTCGGAATGGGATACCAGGGTTGGGGTAACCCCCCTTTTTAATTCTGTTCAACTTAATAAACAATTTTTCTATATTTTTCTATCGTAAATACAATCTTACTTTTTGGGAAGGTTACATGTGCCTACCGTTCTCTCTTATTTCCTATTAAAATGTTAAAAATCCCCGAACATTTAAAAAAAAAAAAATTGGGCCTGAAAATCATTTGACGACCTGATTTGAACCAAACTTCAAGGAAACAATAAATTCAGAATCTGTTTTTGGAATCATAGATGTCTATAGAAGCCAATAATCAGTGATCAGACTCTTTAATTTACATGAAATTCATAAGTAGAACAAATAAAAAGATGAGAGTCATTTTTTTCCCTCCGCCAAACTCCTTTAGAATAAAAACAAATCTGAATAAAATGTATACTCTGTAGTATATTCATTTGCATTTTGATTTGTTTTCGTGAATGAATGGAAATAATTTGCACAATTTTTTTCCAGGACTATAAGTAACTAATTCAAAAAGTGTATTTGCTGCATATATAATAGATTTTGATATACGATTTTAGGCAATATTTCTCATAACTACTCATCGTTTATTTATCTCCTTAAATCACGATGTTATATCTTCACTATTATATTTTTGGCCGGACAAATAGCAAAATGCCGTAAAAATACCATTTGTCCGGCTTGCCGGATGAATAGACATTTTTGACTATTTTTCCGGCTAGCCGGACGAATAGCCACTGCCTTAAAAAAACATTTTATTTAACAAAGAAAGTTAAAAATACAACCTTCTTTGTTTAACCGAAATAAAAGGTCCTGAAACACTTTTATTTTACATTTTCAATTGCAGTTACCGTCTTTCGATATACTAAAATAATTACAATCCTTTGAGTATGCTCTGCAAGAAAAGAAGCGAGTTCATCGGATCTTTGCGTTTTTTTTTAAATCATTTGTCAGCTTCTTACTTTCAGATGTTATAAGTTAAAGATCCAATCCCATGTCATAATTTAACAATCCAAGATTATTCATAAGAATGTGTGGTACAATTGTATATAAAAAAATATTGTTTGAATTGTTTAACATTTGTGATTTCGGAGCCTATTAAAGCTTACTATGCGGTATGGGTTTTGCTTATTGTTGAAGGTCGTATGATGACCTATAGTTGTACATTTCTGTGTCATTTGGTCTCTTGTGGAGAGTTGTATCCTTGGCAATCATACCCCATCTTCTTATTTTTATCATTTAAAGAAGAAAAGATAAGAATCGTCACCGGGAAACCTGAAGCAGCAAGATTGATCTGATACTAAATGTATTTACTCCAGAGAGTTCATGATAAAGGAATATATCTGAACATCTAAATTATATTTAGATAAAGTCAAGATAAAACTGATCGTTAATGATTTGTTTATACGATCTCGTCATTCTTTTCACTAATTTATTTTTTAATATTTTTAAACTTTGTTCCAATCAAGCATGTTTTTAAGTTGAGTTAAAGATGTCATTGACATTGACCATATAACAAACAAAAATTGGGTCGGAAACTTATTGGTCAGGAAATATATGAAGGAAAAGGAAGTGTGTAGGTGAAAGTTATACTTGTAATTTAGAAAAAAAATATAAGAAAACAATAATATTAAAAAATATAAAATCAATTCATGTTGAGGTAACCTTCGGTTAAAAAAAATCTGATAAGAACGCCGTAAACGACGCATATTACAGCTGCTTTTTTAAATTACAACATTTCTAAAGGAAATGTTCTTCGTTACCTTTACAAATAATACCATGCACCTTCTTTACTAATTGAAACAGGGATAATCCAATGAGAGAAGTCGATGAAGCAGTAGTATACCGTTTTACAGACTTTCTCTAGGTATAATACCATCAATGTTTCTGCTATTAGTCTTTGTTAAAAAAAAATCATAAAATTTATCTTTGTTTCAAATAAAGAATTACTTTGCATGAGTAAAGTTTTATCCTGTCCAGTACTACAATGAAAATTTAACATAAAACATTCCATTGCGTATAAGATAATAACTAGCACCGGAAGTACACCAAAAATGTTCACTATTTTTTCTGTTTACAAGTTTTAGTAACCATGTCAGTAATCATATTTGGATGATATTTTGGCTCTCAATAATGACGACTTCAGTATGTATATTAATGAAATTTATCCTGTTGAACTTACTTTAAATAAAGCTAATACTAACAATGACCACTGCCCTTTTCTCGATCTTGATATCTATATCACTAATGGAAAGCTGAATACTAAAATTTATGATAAAAGGGATGATTTTTCATTTCCTATCGTTAATTATCCGTTTTTAGATGGTGACGTTCCCTTGTCACCATCTTACGGTGTTTATATATCTCAACTTGTACGATTCGCTCGTGTATGTAATAATGTTTTAGATTTTAACGAGTGAAATTTATGTATTACTGAAAAATTATTACACCAGGGTTTTCGATATCACAAACTAGTCAAAACATTTACTAAATTTTATCATCGGTATAATGACATCATTCGTAAATATAGCTCAACATGCAGACTTCTAATACGTTCAGGTATTTCACATCCAATTTTTTATGGAAATATTCTTTATAAAGCACAAAGGTGTCAGTATTCACCTCAGAAACTTACAAAACCTTTGAATAGACTTATTAAGAAGGGATATAATTACGATACTGTTGTCAAGTCATTAAAGATTGCATATTTTGGCGTTAATATTGAGTCACTGATAAGGTCTTTGCATCGGAACTAAACACATTTATTCTAAAAACAGTTGTTGGCATGACACGGGTTATGTTCTTCTCATATATGTTATGATGGTATGATACTAAACCCCTAACGGGAAGGATTGTGCCTGATGTTCATCTGATGAAATCATAATCTTTTAGTCAGTTTAATTGAAGTCTGGAGCTGGCATGTCAGTTAACTGCTAGTAGTCAGTTGTTATTTATATATTATTGTCATTTTGTTTATTTTCTTTGGTTACATCTTCTGACATCAGACTCGGACTTCTCTTGAACTGAATTTTAATGTGCGTATTGTTATGCGTTTACTTTTCTACATTGGTTAGAGGTATAGGGGAGGGTTGAGATCTCACAAACATGTTTAACCTTGCCGCATGTTTGCGCCTTTCCCAAGTCAGGAGCCTCCGGCCTTCGTTAGTCTTGTATTATTTTAATTTTAGTTTCTTGTGTACAATTTGGAAATTAGTATGGCGTTCATTATCACTGGACTAGTATATATTTGTTTAGGGGCCAGCTGAAGGACGCCTCCGGGTGCGGGAATTTCTCGCTACATTGAAGACCTGTTGGTGACCCTCTGCTGTTGTTTTTTATTTGGTCGGGTTGTTGTCTCTTTGACACATTCCCCATTTCCATTCTCAATTTTATGTCATCAAAAATTTCCAAGACATTTATTAGAAACACCATGTTGCTTTGAAAAAACCTAGATATATGTTTCTCGATAACTATTTTCTGCAATGAAATGCATCAATAATTTCCAACAACTCTCAAATTCAAAGATGGTTTCTCCCCTTTTTCGTATGAAACCGGATGTGAATCTTAATCTGGATAAATACAGTTTGGTTGAAAGGACAACATTTTCTTTTGGTGCTAGAAAGCACGAAGGCCTCGGTCCGATATGGGAGTCTCTTTGTGATACCAGGGACAATAATGCCCTGAAATAATACAGAAATAATACAGAAACTTGATTAATTAATGTACATGGTTCCATATTTTTGAAAGTTTGTTATACGAACAATCTCAAAGTCATTGCTATATAAAAATAAGCAGATATGGTATAATTACCAATGAGACAACACTCCGCAAGCAGAGACCAAATGGCATACATGTTAAGTTAACAATTTAATGTCACCGTACGGCCATCGACAATGAGCAAAACCGATACTGCATAGTCAGCTTAAACAGGCCCCAAAATGGCAAATGTAAACGACAAAACTAAAGGCCAAATCAAGTCCATCATTACAAAAGTGTTTCATCTCATTTTAAGATGTATTCACGGATAAAAACAAATCTGAATCATCTTCTAACCAAGGACTTCAAATATACATGCTAAATCGACCTTATAATGCATTAGTACAAGGTTGCCGATAATATGTTGCTCGCTGAGATATATAATATAACATAATGAGAAATAGTCTTGTCTGGTCCATCAGTAAAATGTGTTTCATCTGACTTTGAAATGTATTCATGGGTGAAAAACAAATCTAAATCATGTACATTGTACTAACCAAGGACTTTACTTACAATTTATAAATCTTTAAAAGCTAATGGCATACATACTGCATTAATTTAAAAGGTTACTTATTTTTATTTAATTTGATAATAAAAATAAGGTGAAATAACTTTAAGATTGAGAAAATTGATGCTGTTTTTAACAGAGAAAAATAACAAACAGAACAAAATTTTCAAAAATGAAAATAAAAGTGAAATGAAATGAAATGACAAATAAAAATTGAATACATTAATTTTTTTTAACAGAGTCAGTGACAGAAGATAAGCAAAAGACTCATAACAGCTACACACTATTGAGCTAGTACTGTAACAAGTTCCTGAAAAGATTCAGTATAAACTATTTGAAACCAAAAATTAAAGGCTGTGATTTGCTATAACTGCATTCAATCTTTTATATTTCTTAGGATTGCCACGTCATCTATTTAGATATTTTGAATGTGGTATTTTTTTCAGGGAAAAGAGGCGGAAGATACCACAGGGGGATTCAGCATTCGGCAATCCTCGGTAGAATCCACTACTCTCCTTCTAGGTACGGAATCGGCCGAGTTGAAACGAATGGGGGACTCAGCAATCTTGATCCGAGGATAGACAAAATCACGGTCAAAACGAAAACGACAAGCAACGTTCTTCAAAACTCTACATTCACTTATTTGAAAATATTTATCGTTTATTTGAGTGATAATGAACCAGGGAATCTGGCCTTATATGACCCCGTTCAGTTAATGTGTTATGGTTTTTAATCCATTACTAGATAATTATCAAACTTAATGTGTTTTATCTCAGCTATTAAAGTTCTGATTTTATCAAACCACTTTTAACTTGTTTAACTAATAAAAAGACTAAAATTTAGAAGCATTGGAAACATCTTAACAGATTTAGTAGAATTTTATGTCTGCCCCTTTGCTTTAAATGTTTTTTAGAACTGTATTCGTTATTTTCGAATTTCCAGAATTGATAATATAGTTTATGCATGGTCGCACACAAGATTAATTTTGATATGACCATCGGAAAGAAAATTAAAAGAACAATTTCTATAAAACGTTTTATCATTATTTAGTGTTGGTCGCTTATCATAAATGTCGATGGTGATATTTACATTTTATCTAGAACATTGCAAAATGCATAGGAAACTTACCAATTGCACTAACGTATGCATTGTTTGTATAATATGCATAAAATATGCAGTTTGTTGAAAAAGGAGAAGGACGTGAAAAAGACAGTTACCTACATTGTACCACACAAAATATCACCCTTTTGGTCTGTGGCGCTAAGTTGTCTCTTTGGTAATCATGCCACATGTCCTTCTATGTATATATGTCACGAAAAGCAAACCACCTAGAAAACCCTCTACGACATTTATCGCCACGGGAAAAGTATCCCGATTATACGAAAATCTCTATGTGTAATGGTTGGTAGCTACTTGTATGAACCATTTTTCATCTAACATTTTGATCCTTCGTTCACATTTTAAATCGTTCATGTGAATAAATTTAACCGAAACAAACAAAAATCATTTATTTTAAATGTCGACCATATTACATAACATGAAGGATGCAGTTGAACTTTATTTTCTCGTCAATATATTGTTATATGAAGTAACACATTACATAAGTACCGGACATCACATAAGAGGCACACATGTATTACGTGCACTTTGCACGTTCACATTATTAGTCTTTACAATGAGTCATGTCTTCTTATAAAGTGAGACTATTCACATTTTACAAACAAATAATTTTAACCATAAATCATCGTAAAACATAAATGCACATTTAAAATCTCGAGCAATATTATTGATTTGAAAAGGTGGAAAATTGAGATTTCAAAAAACTAGTTTAAACACCTGCCACATTTTCATATTCCTTTTTAAAGTCACTAGTAAAACAGTTCTCGTGTATCAAAATGTTTCCCGTTATTGTGTTTAATTTAGTTACAGTTTCGACAGACTCGAGAGATGATTAAGTTTCAAATATCGTATAGACACAATGAGTCATGTCTTTTGAGGAAGCCTGTATGTTGCCCTCTAGATAACTGATACATTTGTCTTCGGGTTACTGTCCAATATTTGTATAGACCGTTAGACTGTTAAACATAACTTTTATTTAATTCTCAGAATTTATGAACTTCTAAAACTTCAAATGTGTCCGCATTAATTTTTTTTTTTATTTCTATATAAACAAAAATATTTATGCAACATCCTATTAGATATTAAGCGTAACATAGGTACACACAGTTTGTTCAAGGTCCTTTACCTATTGACGGAAATGTGCATAAACAAAAACATTCATTGTAAACTTATTAATAAATGGGTATTTACAATTTTCTATTGTTTGAGACCTCATAAACATTTAATTCCTTATTTAAAAATCCAATTAAATACTATCTACGTTTAGTTTTATAGTTTGTTATGTAATCTCATAGTACTTGCCGTATCGTTTATCTAAGTTACAAACATAAAATAACTTAATAAAATTTAAAATAAAATTGGGCTTTTTATTTAGTGATGTTGTAAATTATAATCTGATATTTATGATGTATATAAGACCGATCTAACAGTATATGTGAATGTTATTGTGTATAAATCAGTCAAACTAAACTGGAGATTGTAATACGACCGTGTAGCATTTAAAGTATCTATAATGTCTATTTTTAACCGTTAGGTATTGTAAATATACCCTATTTTTCAATTCAGGTCTCCTTAACCAATTATACATATATTTGTACTTTTCGTACCAATTCTTGATATGGGACCTAACTTGTAACCTTAAACTTTCTCTCGTCATCTAAAAATAAGACGCATTACATTTTGTACTTATTAATCTTGTTAACTCAAGTGACTATCTATCGAAGTTACAAATGATGTGGTTGGTATATGCAGTAGATAACATATTTTGTAAATCAAAACACTTTTCTCTTCAAAGTGAGTTTATGCTATCATAATATGATGATATCATGTCATAAACACGTTTTGTTGTACGTTTTCTCAATATTACGGGTTCATTGGTTGGTATATGCAGTAGATGTCAGATTTCATACATAAAAAACACTTTCCTTCACAAAGTGATTAAATGCTAATATAATATGATATCATATGCATAAAACGTTTTCAACAATGTTCATAGTATTACAGGTTCATTGATTGATATACATGGTATATATTAACATATATACTTTTACGTATCAAATATACTTCACCATACTAACTTATTTATCTGACTGAAGTGGTTTACAATTTCAACGCATCAATTACGATTTATCAATGACGATTCTTTTAATTTAGTCTTTTGTGACTTCAATATTGATATGTCATATATGTACTGATTGCATTAGATGATTTCCAGCATGTGACGATGACAACAATCAATAAGTAATAATAAGGAGTCTGACCGAAGCAAAGCCTTGAAATGCCATCACAATCAATACACTATTTGTGTGTAAAGTATTTTTATACATTCACCTGCTTATTCTTATCACATTCCTTTAATTTACACTTTCAATAATGAATTATTCTAGAACACGGGTGATAAAGCCACTCCCATGTCAAAAACTTCGGGAAAGCACATGATTATAGTCTTAAAGTGCAAAACATTAAAACAATTACGATGTTTTAATAATGTTTACAAGATGTTATCTCAGTAAGGTTTAAAAATTTCCTTCAGAAAATATACCTCTGATTTATTGCACGCAAATCCAACGTGGCAAGTCCTCAACACAAATCAGAAGTTACTGTTACTGAGGGCCCTCATGGGGTTTTTGATTATGTGATTACTTGGCCGTTTTTTTAATGATTATTTGATTATTAAGCCAAATATTTCATGATTATTTGATTACCTAGGACTGTATTTTTAGTTTATGATTATTTGATTACTAAAGATAAGCAAATATTTAATGATTATGTGATTATATTGGCAAAAAAATGGTGATTATGTGATTACTAGGACCCCCCATGAGGGGCCTCGTTACTGTAATGTATTCCTTTCTTTCTTAGTTCCATTCTCTACTTACAAACAGATTGGCACATCTAATGGGTGTATTTTAATTTAGAAGTTTTTCCCTACATCATGCCTAGACATGATTGAATTGATATAAGTTTAACTATTGATGACAGATGAAAAAAGTAAAATCACAAAACTACTGAACTCCAAGAAAAATTCAAAACAATGACAGTCGTATCAACTTCCATTATATTTAAAACGATTTGTGAACAAAACAGACATACTAGGTAAAATGGTCATACTATGAGTACAGCAGTCATTATTGGGTCACAATCTCAAAACAAACAAATATTAACAAAAAAGCACACAAAGCATGTATCAAATTTAAAAACCACATTCATTGGTTCTCGTGTATGACGTCAGAAAATATAAACGTCACATAGGAAGGAATATAAAATAATTTTGACGTTCAAAGTATATTAAAAAAAAAACAATTTAACATGTAGAATGGTGGTTTACAAGGTTAAAAAAATTAAAATTTAAGTTAGAACTAATTTCAGAAAACAAAACCGAGATTTAAAATTATCCAAAAGTTCTATAGAATTTTCAAGAATCCACATATGTTTTATACCACTACGCGAGTAAAACAATTGTAAATAAACTTGAAGGTAATACGGAAGCACAGTGAACGATAAACTTAGATTTTGTTCTATCTTTATCTGATCTTTTCCTTTCGATACTTTTTTTTAAAACATTAATCAATGATCTATTTATATCAAACTAAAAAAATGATGGAATCCACGACAAACATGAGAACTGGAATATCCATAAACTGTTTAATTTTAATGATGCCGTCGACTATTATGTATGAGTTAATTCACAAAATGAGTACGAACGATTTTCATTTCTTAAACAATCAATCACTGTTATAACAAAGATATCGGATATGCCGTTTACCTATATGCCTAATAGAAAAATAATCCTTTTTTAAACTACACTATACATCTTTATATTTGAAATAATTAAAAAAAAACATAGTCTTAAATTATTAAAAAAACATGCCTTACATTACAGCAGAAACATCTTTTTAATCGTATTTTTGTAAACTGGAGTAGTTTTATGATCATGTAGCATTCAAAGTTTCCACTTTTGTCTATTTTTAACCTGAAGTTAAACATACACCCTACTTTCCGTTTCATGTCTCTTTAACCAATTTTACTTATACATGTATGCGTACTTTTCGTACCAATTCTTACATGGACCTGACATGTAACCTTAAACTCTTTCTCGTCATCTAAAAATAAGACGTATTACCAATTCTTAACATGGGACCTGACATGTAACCTTTAACTCTTTCTCGTCATCTAAAAATAAGACGTATTACTACATTCTGTACTTATTAATCTTGTTAACTCAAGTGATTATTTATCGAAGTGACAAATGATAAAGATTAAAATGTGGTTAGTATGTGCAAAAGATAACATATTTTGTAAATTAAAACACTTTCCTCTACAAAGTGAGTTTATGCTATCATAATATGATATCATATACATAAAACTTTTTTAACAATGTTTACAATATTACGGGTTCATTGGTTGATATACATGGTATATATAAACATATAGATTTTTACCTATCAAATATACATCAGTATACTGACTTATTCATCAGACTGAAGTGTCTATAATTTTAATGCATCCATAACGATTTATCAATGACGATTCTTTTAATTTAGTCTTTTGTTAATTCAGTAATGATATGTTATGTATGTACTGATTGCAATAGATAGTCATTTTAAAAATTTCCTGCATGTGACAATGAGAACAATCAATAAGCAATAATAAGGAGTCTGACCGAAGCAAAGCCTTGAATCGCCATAACATTGCAATCAATAATCGATTTATGTGTAAAGTATTTTTATACATTCAACTGCTAACTTTATCACTGATATTCCTTTTATTTACACTTTCAATAATGAATTATCCTTAGATCAGAGATGATAAAGCCACTCCTTGTATAGTACGTGGGGGAAAGCACATGTTTACAGTCTTAAAGTTCAATACATTAAAAACAAGGACGATGTTTTTATAATGGTTACAAGATATAATGTCAAGTTTTAAATTCGTTTGAACAATACGTGCAATTTTACCTGCTATGTAAAGCGAAGTAAAATATATATAATCTATATATAAAACTCAATAGTTATTTAAAGAAAATAAATAAAAATAAAAGATCGAACTAACGTACTTACTTTTGTATCAATGATTGTTACAATAGGAAGAAGAATTAATGGTACTAAAAACACAATAAGGAAATTTTTCCATTTTGTAATCCCTCTACAAATCTGTTTTGGCATCCCCATTTTAATACAGGTAAAGTGAAAATAAGTTTCCTGCACATGCGGTTTAAGTAGTCAATACTCGGTTAAGGTCACATGAAATAACACAAATCTTAAGCATGAATTTTCTAAAAATAATAAATATGATGTGTATATCACGTCTGTGTACAGGGGAAAATTTCAAAGTACTGTACATTATTGATCGAATTATTTTCTTCAGCAATCAGCTTGGATGTTTCAGCAGACACATAATTATAGGTATATTTAAATGTATTGGTGCAAGGCTATGACAGACTTTATTATAATGTGTCGAAGTCATGTGTTTATAAAAAGCTTTATACATAATCTTATTTTAAATTGACATTTCAGTAGTCCGGAAACTAGCTAAGTGGGAAAATATTTTTAATGTCCTGCTGAAAACATATGATGAAAAATAATATCAGTAAACAGTATACTTTTTTTTTTTAAATAAACAGTAAAATAACAAAAATACCAAATTCCGGAAAATATTTTAAATGGAAAGTCCATAAGCAAATGTCAAAATTAAAAGCTCTTGGACATCAAACGAATGGATAACAACTGTCATATTCCTGTCTTGGTACAGCCATTTTATTATGTAGAAGAAAACGTTGGATTAAACCTTAGCCCTTATATGTCGTATTCAATACAAAAAGATCTGTTGTGTATTACAAATGGTCTTTGCTGTTATTTAGAACTTTTTGAAATATGATCATCCGGCCGAGGTTTGCATATTTTAATCAGAAAACCTATATGTTCTTTTTATATAATGTATATCGTATTTTAGTCATTGTCCCAAGTAATATAGAAAGACACCGTAGTCGTCCATACGCAACAATTGTTCATTCATATTTTTGATTGGTGTAAAGGCTAATAATCTCTTTTTCCACAATAAAAAATATTGATTAACACATAAGAACAATTTCGCATACTTTTGACGTGTAATAGAACGTTAACTTTAAAGATTTTGTACACAGCACTGTTTGGCATTGGTATGCAATAACGACTGTATCTTAAAAAAAAATTCCTGTAAAAACATGAATAAATAATCGATCAGATCGAAAAAAAGGGACGAAAGATACCAAAGGGACAGTCAAACTCATAAATCAAAAATAAACTGACAACGCCATGGCTAAAAATGAAAAAAAGACAAACAGACAAACAAAAGTACACATGACACAACATAGAAAACTAAAGAATAAACAACACGAACCCCACCAAAAACTAGGGGTGATCTCAGGTGCTCTGGAAGGGAAAGCAGATCCTGCTCCACATGTGGCACCCGTCGTGTTGCTTATGTGATAACAAATCCGGTAAATAGTCTAATTCGGTAGGTCACATTCATGGAAGGGAATGGGATTGTAGTTACGACGTAAGGAACATATCCGATATCATTTGCGAATCAGTTATTCCATAAAGGTCATCCAACTCTTGATGTCGTCCGTAAAATTTACGAAGGGATGATTTCAACTTCACCATTTGAAACTCTTGGTTTAATAGCTTCTTTGTGGGCAGCAACCATCTATCAAGATAATCATGATAGGAAATGCAAGTACGGGAATATCGTATCAATTGGGAGATGTATACTTGTATGCAGGTGCTGCTGAAATGTTGCTACTTAGAAATGGAAAGTTCACAATTGGAAAGCTGGAATCATCTCTTTTGTAATAATTTTTTGTTTTCAACCGACCCTCATTGTCAATTTCTAGATGTAAATCAAGATATGAGGCTGACTTAACTGTATCTGTAGTATCCTTTATCTATAGTTTGATGGGATAGATGCGTTCCACATAGTCACCAAATTTTGAATTATTTAGTGACAGAACATCATCTATATAGCAAAAAGTAGAGTTAAAGGATATAGCTAACTTCTTATCTTTCTTCCTAAGAGGTTCCTGCATGAAGTCAGCCTCATAATAATAAAGAAACAAGTCGGCAAGTAGAGGGGCACAATTTGTTCTCATTGGAAGGCGGACAGTCTGTTGAAAAACACGTCCTTCGAACGTAACAAATATGTTGTCAATCAAGATCTTGATAATATCAGTTTCAGAGAATTTTTTGTTGGAATCAGAGTGATCCTTTACAAAGTAGGATTTATCCGTCCCCAAGACAAGATACTTGTATCTACGTTGGCCATTCTTTTTTATGAAGCAAAGCAATACCAACTCTTTCAATTTGTCTTTCAGTTTGGAATGTGGAATACTTGTGTAAAGAGTAGAAAAGTCAAATGTTTTAATACTGTTACAAGATGAAAGAGATTTAGATTGTATGTACTCTAAAAGATCTTTGGAATTTTTAAGTATCAACATTTGATTCACGCCACCTCTAGAATAGGCAGTTTCACAATAACTTTGAAGTCCGTCTTTGATTGCTGATAAAATAGATGTTAATAATTTAGAAAGGGGTTTCGTGGAGCACTTGGAAGACCCAGCAATATACCGTTGTTTGTAAGGACACTTGTGAAGTTTAGGTATCCAATACAGTGATGGAAGACCCAGTTTCATCGTTGGTTGAAATTCCAAAGGAACATAGAACAGACCTATGATTATCCAGGATTTCCTTTTGGTAAGTTAAGTTAGGGTATATGTTGAGTTTCCAAGTGAATTGTCAATACCTAATTCGTTTATCAAGCAGTTAATGTAATGAGTTTTACACACACAAACGATGTTGTTTGGGGCTATATCTGTGGGGACAACAACATATTTGTAATGAAGGTAGGATAAGCGTTTTGCAATATTTGGGTCTTTAAAGATTAACGTAGCATAGGCATTGATAGACCAATTCAGTTTCTTAATTCTGATTTGTTTCAACGACCTCACTGCCTTAATCCATTCGGAAAGAGTGTCTACGTGTTTAACATAAGAAAAAAATATGCTAATTATATGTTTAACAAGCAAAACAAACATTACTACACTATGTACATGTACAACTTTGACTTCACTATGACAGCGCATTTGTGTCTTCCTTAACGCGGGATCTTTGTGGCCAAGTAATGTATGTAGTATTACTTCTATTATAGTTCGAACCAAGCGAGTGCAGGTGCTCTCTACTCCAATCTAAATTGTCTAGGATAATCCGTTTCCCATCGCAGGTCGGTGGATTTATCCGGGCACTACGACTTCCTCCACGTATAAAAAGTGGCCGCCACGAAAAAGTCCATAAGTGGCGCTAAATAGTGGCGTTAAAGCATCAACAATAAATCAATCTTTCCTTAACGATTTAAATGATTTAAAAAAAAAATACGCGCATAGTTGTTTAATTCAAATGTTACTTACATATTTTTTCTTATGATATCGTTCACATTTACTATGTACGCACACAATTTGTTAGTCGCAACAGTAGTATACCACTGTTCAAAAGTCATCAATTAAATGAAGAAAACAAATCCGAGTTACAAACAAATACTGAAGGAAACACATCAACCGTAAAGAGGAAAATAAATAATCAACAGAAACGCTGAAGTGCAACTAAAACAAACACCAATACACATAGAAACGTATTATTTTATAACACCTGCTATAATCATGACTTGGTACAGGAGTTTGTCCATTGATCGAATAAGCGTCTCCTGTCATGTATCAACTCATCAAAACGGATATGTTGTTTATTCAAATAGCGAGAGGAAAATCCGAGGAAACACATAAATTAAACAAATATCGCAACAGGGTGTGTTGAAATGAAAAGTGTCCCTACTAAAGCCCTTAAATTCTTAAAACATTTTCATAAACCGTATTTTGGAAAATGCCAATAGTTCATAATGCATGGTGTATGATGGAAGGTGTGCTGTCCGGGGTAAATAACAATTGGTCATATAATATATTTTTATTCTTACACTGTAGTTTATTATTTCATTTACTTTAATAGAAAAAAGGTTCATCAAGTTGATCAATTTAACCAAAACTAGTTATGCTATAATTTGTTTAATCCATTTTACTTTTTTTTTGAGAGAGGGAAAGATAATGATGTTATTGTATAAAGGTATATAGAGATTGTGCACAATGAAACTACATATGGTTTTAGTGGGACGTTTACACCATACACAATCGTTAAAATACGCATCACTCAAATTTAGACGATAGCTATTGGGAATAAAACCAATCACGGCAAAACTTTCTTCTCATGAGTCAAAACAGAGACATACCTTATTGATAAAATAATTGTAATGGTGACCGTGAATCTTCTTAACTGTTTATTTCAGACATCCTTTTCTAGATCTGTAACTTAAGATCTGATGGAAACATTTTTTTGTCGTGAACTCATTCACAAACCGGTGCTCAAAAGTCAAATATCAATTGAGAGCAAACGAAATCCGGGTTACAAACTAAACCCGAGGGAAAATCATCATTAATAAGTGAAAACCAAAGAAACAACCGGACCACTGAAGTGCAACATAGACAAACACCTACATACATCGAAACGAACTATTTGAAAACAATTGCCATATTCCTGGTGAGTTGAAGTCGTTTTTCTGTATGATTATCATTATTGCCAAGTTCTTAATTTTTTATTATTTTATAATGTACCATCTTTTTAATAAGGATTTATTGAATAGTGTTCATTTTGTGTTTTGTTTCCGTAGTTGAAGTATCAACAATCAAAGCATAGTGATACTGTGCAACATCAGGTTTAACCCACATTTTGTTTTTATAATATCTGTATTTTTTTCTTTAAAAAAAATGACAGTTGTTTTCCGTACGTTCTGTAGGTTGATATGGTCAAACGTATACTCTTTTTCAGATTCATGGACTTCTCCCGTTTCGAATTTACCTTGGTATTTTCGTAAATATTTGTTCGCATACACCAATTACATATTTTCAAGTTCGTTACAAGATCATGCGGTGTTTGCGAACAGTTGATAGCATTATCAGGTTTGTATTATTCGACGTTCAACCATTTATATCTATGAAACCTGTATTTATGTATTGGAAAATAATAATTCGGACACAATTTTGAAGTGTTCTGTCATAAATTAGCTCAATGGTTTTCAAGTTTGAATCGTTTTTATATCATATATCAATTTATATCATTCAAATTATATGGTATTGGTTTAATCATTGTTGGAGCTTGTTCATTAAATATAAGCTACATACATCCAAGTCATTTTGGACTCTGATAGATTGTATGAGTGACAAAACCACATCTTGATCTTTTATTTATTATTTGGCGAATAGTACTGTCATGGTTTTATGAGCCAACTGAAACATCAGTAGCACAATTTCTATGACTGTCATGGTTACATGGACCGTTCCTTACAGCTTAACACACAACACATTACAAAGAAGGATTATGAGAACAGATGACCAATAGCAACATGAAAACACTGGCTAGTAGTCAATCAAAGTAATACAGACAACTTTTGTAGCGTTTAATGGACATTTTTCAATAACATGTATAATGGACCTTCATTCTAAAATATTAATCAGAACATAAAAAAAAATATACAAAGCTTTCACTTTGTAAAGACAACTGTTTCATAAATCAAGCCTCTTTGAGAAAAAGTTTGATATTCATAGATATTTTGTTTTGTTACTTACTTGTTCCAAGGTGAAACCTATGTAGAGTTTATTGTAGCCAATGCTTTGCCAACATGTGTTAAAAGAGAATGCTTTTATCGAAATTTATTAATCTTTTTTTTCTTCTTCTTAAGATGTTAGTGCATGCAATATGCACACTATAATCTAATGAATGCTTAAAAGTACATATGCACTATCATATCAGTATCAATGAGTTTAACATGATCAGCACGAATCTTGATTAATTTAATAAAATAAGAAGTTTATCTGATGTAGAATGCATTAATTGAGTAGTTTTCAATGTCATCATTATAAAATGTTACTAATGAAGTATGCTATAGCTTCAGGTATGTCACAAGAGAGAACACTAATTTAATTGATGTATTGGCTTCATATCTGAGAACACAATCTGAACTGTTAATGGAAAAGGGTAAGATATGAACAGAAAATGTGCTTTGCAACTAATAGACTCTAGTTGGTACAGTCAAAACTTTTTTATACTCCAAATAAGAGTGGTAATATTCACAATCTCTGTTCCGATTAGACAAAGTTGTGGATTTAACCAAGCACCCCAAAAATATGCCAACAAAAACGAGGCGCATAATCTACACAATTGTGCATCTACTTTCTAGCGATAGCTAAAATGCAAAATCAAACATATTCTCGGTACTACTTTCAAACTATATATATGCTTAAAACATTTATAGCTTATTGACAAACTAACTGACTATAAATTTACCAACTACCTAAGAAATATTAACTGAGAGTTCCTGCTTTCAGGCTATAGTAATGCGTGTTAGATAATAGCAAGCTCTTTAAAACTTACGGTTTCTGTATACTACTATTGGTCTATAAACAAAGTTTTTCAACAAAGAACTAGTGAGAAGCTATTTAGTTTTGCGACTACTTTTACACATATATCTATGTTTTTATATCCTCATGCTCTCACTTAAGGTAACAGTAGATCGATGTTATAATCCTGACTGAATAGAACGTAGTTGACTGAAGGCGAGGTATCTGAACAAAATGGTATTTACCACAATGGACAACTCTGAAAAAAAACCGAAAGAATCAGTTTATTTATTATCAAATTATTTTAAGCCTGCTTAATTCACTGGTATTAAAGAGATAATAGTAACTGCAATTACGATTATCCCAATATGGCGACGGAAGATATAGGTAAAATCTTTACACTCGTTTTTCTTAAATGTAGCATGTTTTTGTCAATAGTTACTCAGCTGCAAGGTTTATCTATACCATTACATCATATTTGAATCGTAACGGTGCACTGGAATTGTCTAAGAGCTGTGAAAATAGCCGTTGAAAAATTCGGGATGATAATCGTAACTATATGGTATTTTTCTTCTTTGATAATCGTAATTTTCTTTATATGATAATAGTAACTGAAACATAATAAATGTGTCTTTCAGCATTTCAATGGTATTTTGTGTGTTAAAAATGTAAATGCCCAGTTAAACGATGACATTAACGCATATAAAAATAAATGAAGAAACTTACAGGTTAATATCTAGGATAAATTTACCTATATATCGCTAATTGATGAGAAAAAGGATGGATTAGCTATATCCCATATTCCAAAAGTGCAATCCTTTCAATTCATTGCTCAAAATGAAAGTCACGTATACCACATTTTCATATGTCAAAAAAGATATATGCCTGTTTCATTGATTCCAAAAAGGCATTTGATACTATTAATAGAGATGCCCTCTTTTACAAATTGTCTTATTACAACATAGATGGTCCCTTTTTTTAGTATAATGAAAGATATGTATAAAGAGGTTTTGTACTTGGTAAAGATCTCGGAAAGTATCACTGATTTTTTTTTAATTCCTCAGTTGGGGTAAAACAAGGGTGTATTTTAAGCCCTACATTATTTTCTTTATATATTAATGATTTACCATCTATTTTTGACTCAACATGTGAACCACCCAAGTTAAATGATAATGATATATCATATCTGTTATACGCTGATGATTTAGTTCTTATCAATAAATTCAGCCGTCCATATTTTTCCTTTGGATTCACTTTTTTCTATTTTATACTGATATATGATTTTAAAAATTAAATTCAAATGTTTTGATCAAATTCCCATGTATTTTAGGACGTTTCTTTAAAAATGGTAAAGGATCTAGAATAGTTACCAGTTTATTGTTACTATTGTTTTTTGTCACTTTTGTTTTTTGTTACTTTTGTTTATTGTTACTTTTGTTTATTGTTACTTTTATTTTTTGTTTTTATTAGCCTTACCTATAGTCTTACGAAGCATTTGACAGACGAAAAAAACACAAAAATGTATATTGATAAATTACATCAAAGGGCCAAACATGTAGATTATCACAGTCGGAACTGGTTTAATTACAAAGATTTTTATAGATTTTAAAACAAATATTTTGTGCTTCAGAAAAATGCATGAAAATTAGGAAAGGCTAATTTATGTTTTCATTTAATAGAAAAGTACTAATTATATGGCAAGTATGCAAATACAAAAATGTTCCTTGTTTAGTACCTTCAATATTTTTCTCTACAATATCTTCCATGCATATGTATGCAGCATACTTTTCATATACCGAGTATTTATGAATTTTTAATAAGTTTGTTTCTAATTTTGCGGAATATGCGTTATTTTATTCTCATCTTTGCAATCATTCTTTGAATAAGTATTTCTTGTAAGAAAATTTAAAGCTACATCAATTTTATTTTTTGATTTTCGGGCTTTTGGCCAAACTATAAAAGAACACAAATCCATGTTTGTCAATGAACTCCACGTTACTTAATTTCATAATACACAAAGAATCCCATTTAGGGCCAAACATTCTCTAGTCTTATATAGCATTAAATGTTTTAAGGATGTCATATTATCATAATTCAAAATTGAATTTGTGTTGTTTATAGTTTATATCTGAGATACTGAAATTTCAGTGACAGTCATGAAGTAGCTAATATGAATAAAAAGATGTGGTATGTTTGCCAATGAGACAACTTTCCACAAGAGACCAACATGACTCAGAAATTAACAAATATAGGTCACCGTACGGTCTTCAACAATGAACAAAGCCCATACCGCATAGTCAGCTATAAAAGAAATGACACTGTAAAACACTTTTCAAAGTTATCCCTTGTTCATCATAACTTTTAAGTTGTGATATCATCCATGAAAAATGATCGAAGTGACATGAAAACTGTAGCCACTAATTTCTCGTCAAACGGTTTTTGACGAATACTAAATGTCTTTCCTACTTCGTTATGGCATAATAGGATATGTTCTAGAATTAAATCAGCAGTGGCTTCCCGGGGGCAGAAATAGCACATATAACCACCTACAATAAAATAATTTAAACAATATTAACTATATTTACTATTTACTTCAGGATAAATTATTTTTTGTTTACTGTCTTAATCAGAAATCTGATGTAAGGTGACACATGCGTGTCGCCTGACAATTATTGTCATGTATCATAATTTCCATCGCTCATGCACATATTTTGTGGCATACCTAGTTTAATAAATTTCTGTATATTAACAAAAAAAAAAGTTCGTGTTTTCCCATTTCCAAATTTCTTGAAGCTTGTTCACCCTTCCAATTTTATAATATACTAGTATGTAGCTGTTTTCATAAGAACAATTAATTATATATGCATAAAAAGAAATGTCATAAGATGTTGGGACGTTTCGTAAATGATTCATCGCCATAATTTCATAATATGCTATCAGATATACGTTTTTAGTGTCAATATCAATAAAACAGTTTCCAGTTACGATTATCTTTTTTATTTTTAAATACCATAATTACGATTATCTTTTTTCCGAGTTACGATTATCATCCCGAATTTTTCAACGGCTATTTTCAAAGCGCTTAGACAATTCCAGTGCACCGTTACGATTCAAATATGATGAAATGGTATAGATAAACCTTGCAGCTGAGTAACTATTGACAAAAACATGCTACAATTAAGAAAAATGAGTGTAAAGATTTTACCTATATCTACCGTCGCCATATTGGGATAATCGTAATTGCAGTTACGATTATCTCTTTAATACCAGTGTTAATTGAAATGAATGTTTAAATTCAAAATCGAGTAACTAGTGCGCGCTTCTGAAAAACTGTTGTGTACGACTTTAAAATTGGTGCACATGCCATATTTTAACATGCTGTGAATGACTTTCAAACAAAGTTTTACTTACTCTTTACAAACTTTCGCATCATTTTGAAAGTCATGCGCAAGTGTTGGAAAATCGTACACACCCTCATTGAAGGTATTGCGCACCAGATTTAAGCTCCAACACACGGAATTATTCATCTTAACATAGTACTTAAGAGGTTCCGTACTATTTTCCAAGTTCATACGCAGTGGCAACAAATAAACCTATATCAAAGAAGATAAAGTAGTATGTCCAGTAAGACCCCTTTTTGACCCCAAAATAAAGCGTTTTTACAAAGTCGTAAAATTATAAACTCTTAGTAGTTTGTTGGAAAATTATACATTTGTGCTAATTTAAAGACGGTTCTTGTCAAAGATGGAAAATGGCCACACTTGTGTTCAGTCTTTATATTTGAATATAACATATACGCGTACATGACACTCAAAGTTGTAAAACCAACAATAGGACCAGTGTTTAAAAAATAAAAAATCTAGAAAGAATCATTTTCTCGGAAAATTATGTATGGCTAATATCTCGAAAACAAGCACACGAACCCATCGTTTGTAGTTTTTTTTTTTTTTATGTTCGTTTTGTGTTTGCTATAATGTTATATCAGTCTTTTAAAAGGTTTGATTTTTTAAAACAGAGTAGCTAGCATCCCTAAGCGTACCTGGTTTCATTCAACATATTTAGGCATCATCTTGACAACAGGCACTTATTTGCTGTCTGGACTAGCTTTATATTTTACAATCAATATTAATGCAAATGAAAAGTATATTATAATCCCATACACAGTAGGTCTTTTTGCTATTATTTCAATGCATTTCGGGTTTTAAAATTTTTTCAACTTATTTTTGAAATCCTTAACATTGTCAAAACGAAACAAAGCATTAGAACTTACAAGATTATTCAAATCAGAAATTCCACAGACTGCAGTTAATATGAGTATGTATGTCCCTTTGGTATCTGTCGCCTCTCGTCTGCAAGAATTGTTTCTATATATTGAACAGCAAAACAATGTAGTGGTGTTAAGGTTTAAAAGTCATTATAAGCTGTTCCGTTGAAGGCTATGTTTTCATCTCAAGATATATTGTGAGTCTAGACAAACCTGTGCATTTGGAAACGTCAAAAGGCATGCCAGGGCTTGGATTTGTGAAAGTCAAATGAATTGTGAATATGATAATCTTTTGATATGGTGTGATTGAAGTAAGGAGAACAACTTAATATCTTATTCATGTCTGAAACGCCTCTAGATATGCACATATCCACTTTGAAAGTCCCTCTGCTGTCCATCAAACTTCGAATATTCTGAAAGGGAACGTTTCAAATATCTCATACATATAGTTTGTTCTGACAATATCTGTAGGTATGGATAGAATCCACCTCATTGCGCCTTTTTAATACTATAGTACTTCTAGGTCCCTGACTTGACTAGAACCATTAACGTTGCACAGATCTTAATGTTTCCAGAATTAATTTCGTAGTGTATACACGGCCATTTCCCAAAAATATTATGAATGACCTTAAATACGTTCCTCGCTTAAATCGGACCTGCATGGAACTTTTTAGTCAATCAATCTGTACAGTATACCACTGTGCCGCCAATATCAAAGCTTTATACAGTTTTGCATGGCTTATGCATACATTACGTCGTAACTACAATCCCCTTCCCTTTCATGAATGTAACCTTCCGAATTAGACTATTTACCGGATTTGTTATAACATAACCTCCACGACGGGTGTCACATGTGGAGCAGGATCTGCTTACCCTTACGGACAACCTAAGATCACCCCTAGTTTTTGGTGGGGTTCGTGTTGCTTATTTTTTAGTTTTCTATGTTGTGTCATGTGTTCTATTGTTTGTCTGTTTGTCTTCTTTCATTTTTTGCCAGGCTTTGTCAGTTTATTTTTGATTTATGAGTTTGACTTTCCCTTTGGTATCTTTCGTCCCTCTTTTATGGTTACGTACTTGTTTTGTCTTCTTGTATTTCGGAATGCAAATAACGATGTTGTATAGTCTTTTTTAATTCAGATGTGGATACTAAAAAATTCCGAAGACCTTTCAAAGAGCATACAATCTAAAACTCTTTCATTTTGCAATAGTATTAATACCTATGACTGTTCTACACATTACACAAGTACTCCCCATTCCAAATTTAGAGACAAATTGAGATAGTTGGTATTGCTTTGTTTCATAAAAAGAGAATAGACAACGTAGATACAAGTATCTTGTCTTAAGGAGGGATAAATCCTACTTTGTAAAAATCACTCTGATTCAAACATAAAATTCTCTAGAACCGACTGTGGCCCTCTTGTTGTCGACTTGTTCCTTTATTCGTATGAAGCTGATTTCAATCAGGAACTTCTGCAAAAGAAATTAAAAAAATGTTAGCGGTATCATGTAACGTTACTTTCCGCTAAATAGATGATATTCTCTCACTAAATAATTCAAAATTTAGTGACTATGTTGAACGCATCTATCCCATCGAACTAGATATAAAGGATACAACAGATACGATCATGTCTTGACTTGCTTCTGGAAATTGACAATTATGATCGGTGGAAAACAAAACTTTACGGCACAAGAGATAAATTTCAGCTTCCAATTGTGAATTTTCCATATCTATGTAGCAAAATTCCAACAGCGCGTGCATACTGAGTATATATCTTCATATTGAACCGATATTCCCGCGCTTGTATTTCTTATCATGATTTCCTTGAAAGAGGTTTCGTGCGCACACGGAAGCTATTAAACCAAGAGTTCCAAACGGTGAGGTTGAAATCATCCCTTCTTAATTAGTTATCAAAGGTACCAGGATTATAACCTAATACACCAGACGCGCGTCTCGCCAACACAAGACTCATCAGTGACGCTCAGATCAAAATAGTTATTAAGCCAAACAAGTATAAATTTGAAGAGCATTGAGGATCAAAAATTCCCAAAAGTTGTGCCAAATACGGCCAAGGTAATCTTTTCCTGGGACAAGAAAATCCTCAGTTCTTCGAATAATTCAATGTCTTAAATTATACGGACGCCATCACGAATTGATTGACTGAAATATCCGTTACACAGATGATAGCGGATATTTTTCTTATGTCATAACTACAATCCCGTTCCCTTTTCACGAATGTGACCTACCGAGTTAGGCTAACTAGTATTGCCGGGGTTGTGCTAACATGATCAACAAGACATGTCCTTTCCGGCGCACCTGCGACCACGCAAGTTTTTGGTGGGGTTCATGTTACTTACTTAATTACTGCCCGGTATGGCTAACTGTACTGGGATGATTTCCATACAATTTTTAATGATTGAGGTACAATCTTGTCTATATACCATTTTGTGTCTCTTTGATACATATGACGTGGCTCTGTACTTATACATCTTGTCATGGTGTTATTGTGCTATAGTAAAAATTTTGTATTCTTGTCTTTCAGTTTTGCTAATGCGCTTAGTCTATATGCCTTATTTGTTATATATATATATATTATATGACGTGGTCCTTTACTTATAAATCACCTCATTGTGGTATTGTGCTCTGGTTAATATTTGTATTCTTGTCTTTAATTTTTGCTGGTGTGAGTTGTCTGTTTGCCATTTCGTGCTTTTTTTTATACATGTTTGTTCGTTTTTTGTAGTGCTTAGAATCATAGCACAGTGTTGACATTTTTGCTATTGTGTCTGTTTGTTTTTTCGTTGTCGATGTAGTGGAATGTGAAGCGACAGTCATACAGGTGAGAGGTTCAGCTATCTGTAAAACCAGGTTTGGTCAACCATTTTTTACATAAGAAAATGCCTGTGCCAAGTCGGAAGTATGACAGTCGTTATCCATTCGTTTGATCTGTTTCAGCTTTTGCCATTTGATTAGGAACTTTCCTAAATTTAACTCGAGTTCAGTATTTTTGGGATTTTACTTTTTCAAATAAGCCTTTATTAAATAATACACTTCGTGCTCAGAATTCAGTATATAAAATAACAAAAGTAAAACAATATACATCAATAACATAGTTCCGAGTCAAATAATATACCTTGTGGTATATACCAATATTTCATAGCATAATCACTTAATACCGGGTATTATATAGAATCTATATTATTATGCGCTCAAAGCCTATTACAGCTATTATTTTCCAGAAGTCATTTACTTCAATGAAAATCAGATATTTATAATAGAAAATGATTATACGGAAATTAGTCTTCATTTCTTTGTTATAAATCATCACACTGGTTTTTTGTTTGGATTGTCTAACATTTTTTTCTACCATCTTTGCCTTTTATATCATACAGAGTATACGGTATTCAACTTTTTCATTTGTCAAGGGCTTACCACGAATTTTAGTTGCTTATATCCATTGCATTTACCAACTGGTAGATAACGTCTTCATAATTTGTATCTACCATTTAGCGAATAATATCCGCGTGTTTTAAAAGCTAAATATTAATAACGTTTAATTACTCTAATATGCAAAACCATCAAACTTCATTTTATTATTTTCAACACCAGAGCTTAATCAAATCAATAAAATAAGAAGCTTAAGTGATATGACTTTTTTTCAATTAATATTAGACTTTATCATACGACAGTTTTACTATGCTCAATGCCAATTATTATAGCCTTTAGTACGACAAAAAAGCGAGGACACTTTTATTGATGGATGTATATGAACACGCATTTGAACTGCTACATTTTGTAATAGCAAGAGGTAAGATATGACCAGTATTAATGCATAAATACATATAGAACTTACTCTCTTACTTTCTAAAGCAATGATTTATTCATGTGACCCCTTTAATCTATAAGAGTTAACTAAATTAAAACTACTATAACGTGTGTAAGTCAATACAATATAAATCTTTATCTTACCTCCTATACATTTCTAGGAATATGATTGGTTAAAAGCGTCCGCGTGCAAACCGTGTATATTTGATATTAGGTTAGTAGGGAGGCGGGGCTTATCTCAAACACGGTTAGTAGTGGAGTTACTTCCCTTTATATACCTTATTAGGTAAGAAGGGGGCGGAGCTTATTTCATACACAGTTAGTAATGGTGTTATGTCCCTTTATAAAAAACAAAACGGTACTGAGAAAAAATCTTAAAAGATCCAACAGACGAAGAAATTGATGATTAAGATTGAAACAAATTCATAAAACACATTTAAACCTTACAAGTCGTTATTGTTGGCATCTGTTTTTGTAGGATCAATGGAAGTATTTTCTTAGTGCTAACAGTATTGAAGACTTGCTCATTTTGAGAATCACTAGTCTTAATTTCACACGTTAAGATAGTCGGTAAGATAAATTCGTTACATAGTGTGCTAGTGACGTTATACGTTTTATATGGGGTCAGTAAATTCCATATGGGGATTCGAGCTTCGCTCTCACCCCATATGGAATTTACTGACCCCATATATACCGTATTAGGTCACTAGCACACTATGTAACTAATAATATAGAGCGAATGTTTTTGTATACTTTTATTCGTTTGTATACAAAGTTTTTACTTAGAACTAGTGAGTAGCTAACTAGTATTGAGACTACTTGCTAGGTATAAAACAAGGTCCAGTCCACCATTTTCTACATGAGAAAATGCCTCTAACATGTCAGGAATACGACAGCTGTTATACATTCGTTTGATGTGTTTGAGCTATTGATTTTGCCATTTGATTAGGGACTGGCCGTTTTGAATTTTCTTTTTGATTTTTTTTGAGATTTTACTTTTCACACATGACGCGTGTGTGTATGTTATATATGCCTCATGCGATACATTAAGACAACAATAGTTTACCGATGTTCAAATCTCGAATTGATAGAACTCAATTGACTGTATTCGAATTATTTGAACAGTAAGATATTCACAACATTGGACTAGTCTTATAATTGACAGAAAGACTAAACTTACGATGATTTGTCTGCATGAAAGTGCATGTGAACTTTCTTCACAATGTAAAAGTAATATAAGTGAAGGATTTGTTATACCAATCAATGCATTTAAAGTTTTTACTTGGTCTTGTACTGTTGTATAATTTTTTAATTGTTATTTTAAATACAGCATAATGCTTTTATCTTTTCATTTTCTAGTGCTTGTTATTTAATGTGCAAATAGTCAATAAATGGTGTAAAATATTTTTTTTTTTTTAAATGAATCATATCTCAAAGAAGATCGTATGAAAAATGTCTATTCGTTTTACTTTTGAATGTCATACATGAAGGTCAATACAACTCTGGTTATCTTACAACTGTCCTTATCTTCCATAACATGCTGTAATAATTGGCCGTTTCAGAATCTAAAGCATCATGGGTAATTTCATTGTTCGTACCCCAAAGTGAAAATAACGTTACGTCATTGGTTGAATTTCCATTGTTTATAACGTTTTAAACCAATCAAAACGCTTTGGTGTACGCTTTTGAAAATATTACCCAGGATGCATTAGATTCTGAAACGGCGAATTGACAAAATGTCGAGTTGCACTGGAATATATTTCATTGCGTGTATGTGGTGCTCTTTTGAATTAGGAATGGTGGAGACAGCTGCCAGTCATGACGTCGATGACGTGGTTGATGTTCGGGAAATCATCCGTGAATTAAAGACTGTAAAAGAGATATTAAAATCAGCAACAATGGAGATTAAAAAATTGAAAGAAAAGAACGAAAACTTTCAAACTGCCATGATGAAAATGGAAACGAAACACACAGACGAATTGAGCAGGATGAAAAATGACTTGGAAAAATTAAATTCCATATGCCTTCAACCAGACGTTAGTGCCACGAAATTACAAAAAGACCGAAATTTGCAAGTATTCACTGACGATTTGACTGTTGAAGTTGGGAATCATACTAAAATTAATCCGTCGTCTGCATTAAAAGATGAGGATAATGGCACATTGTTCAATATCATTGAACCTAAAAGCAGTTTATATGAAGAAAAGCGTTTGCTTTTACCACAGATAACCACTCCTGGTAAGGTTAAAGTCGTGTATCTGAAAACTATTAACCTGTCCCCCCGTTGATGCATCAGGGTTAATGTCACCGCGATCGACCGTTCTGAAGCATACAATGCATGAAATTAAGAATGGGACTAAGATCTATTTTAACCTTGAACTTGAGTGAGATAAATTTTGAGTCCTCCCTTAAAATCAGTATGGCGGCCAATTCCGTGTTGATGGCCGTATTTTGACCTTTTATGGTTTCCTGTTTACAAATTGTGATTTGGATGGACAGTTGTCTCATTTGCATTTCTTATAACGAATAAGTTCCTTGTAGCGTAGGTACAACCCCCTTCCCTTTTCACGAATGTGATCTACCGAATTAGGCTTTGTACCGGGTTTGTAATAATATGAGCCAGACGACATGTGCCACATGCGGAGGAGGATTTGCTTACCCGTCTGGGAAACCTGAGATCAATCCCTATTTTGATGGGGTTCTTGTCGCATAGGCTTTAGTTTTCTATGTTGTGTCTTGTATATCATCATACTTATCTGGGTTTTTTTTTCTTTTTAAGCCATGACGTTGTCAGTTTATTTTCGATCTATGAGATTGACTTACCTTTGGTATATTTCGCCCCTGTTTTAAATTTATATTGTTGATGATCGTTAACAGTCAATTTAAACGTAATGGAATTTAGGAGTCCTTAATGTGTATATATGTATTTATAAGGGACTTCAGTACGTGACTTAGTAATAGCACCATATTAAAAATTGTTTCTTGTTCTTGTGTACTTTGTCTATGCCTTACAGATAGAATATTAACAAAAGTAGCGTTTTATGCAACAGTCAAGGAGTCAATGCATGATCTAGGATTTAATCAAGCCATCAGTTTCGAAACCGTTGTCCTTGATACACACAATGCATTCCATGGAACATCGGGCGTATTCACAGCTCCACATGCTGGAAATTATGCATTTTGGGGTAATGTGGTGTGTTACGCTAACAAGTACTTAGAATACTACCTTGTCAAGAATGGTGTCAAGATTACTGGAGGTATATGTGACAATCAAGGCTCCTGGGGATCATCTACCACAATGGCTGCTTTTCACTTAAATACCGGAAACAAAGTATGGATTCATATGGATGGAAATGATCATAGCTCGGGGAATTTAATTTATCGCTGACATACCAGTTTTCTTGGTTTTAGTTTAAATTGATGATACATTCATCGTATAACTAATTCTGACAAGAAACTACGATTGAAGAAAATTTAGAATTAAAGTTGATTCACTTCAATCGTTCTTTTGTATTCGTACAAGTGTTTCATCGAGGCTTGGAAATCGTAATTGTAACTGAACTATGACTGCATTGCAAAATGAGACAACGACAATAACATGCGACTAAAGCACGACGATGTATAAAACAAAAGAGTTGTGTATGGGGTGTTCAACAATGAAAAAGGCCCATACTGTATAGCAAGCTATACAATCCGCTTTTTGGCATGACATTATTAAACATAGAAAACTTGCGTACTGGTTTACGGACAAACACAACAAATGAAAAACAAAACGCAACAAACGAAAACCACTGAATGTATTAAGGCTGTTAACTTGGGATACGCTCAAGAAATTTGACAGGGTTAAACATTCTTGGGATTGCTCAAACTCAAACTGCACAAAACATCAAAACAAACTGTAACATTAAGTTGAAAGAGGCCTGACACATAAGATTGGAATGAAGAACAAATAAATGAACAAAATGGAAAAAAAACAAGGTGAAGATCTACGAGTACTTAAATACAGCTGTGGACTCATTTGTTTTCGTGTGTATCAAATTTCTTGGATTAAGCAAAACATACATGTGCGTGGATATTTAATTTCGTGGTTTTGTTGAGATAGCGTAGAAATTACGTCATTCGTTGAACATTTGATGTCGTGCATGTGGTTCACCTGTACTCTCGAAATCCACGGAAATTGGTATAAAACGAATAATAATGAATCCACAGTATACTGACTCCTAATTCAAACGTTGAAATGCACTTTGTTTTCGAATACTATAAATTCTTTTCGGGACACATGCAACGCTTTGAGTGTTAATACGCAACTGACAGATGACTAAATCATGGCATTGCAATTTGTTCTATACAAGAATATAAGTATCAACAATATTTATGACCGACATGGTCGATCACATAAAATCCATAGTAAGGTTTCAATTTATCCAACAACAAAAATGATGTTAGTATTGATGATTACAATATACAATGTATTTTTCACAGTGTCCTCGCCAACGAACAAACATAAACAGCGACTTTCAGAAACCAAACTCAAACATTCAGGTATAACTATCAACAACAATACTTTATTCTCTAAAACAACAACACAATCCGATCAGATCCTGAGAATGACATGCAAAAACTATATACAAATAATACATAACATGGCAGACACACAATATTCTCAAACCTGCAATATCGTTCCCACAAAATCCAACTACCAGACCGTTATTATGATCAGGCCATACTCCCTGGTTGTAAATTTGACAAAGGTTTTAATCGACGGTGATCGAAAATTAATTCTGATCATAAAAATGATGCCACTGCTGGTTGACGTTTTATCCCCGAGGGTATCACCAGCCCAGTATTCAGCACTTTGGTGTTGATTATCAATTATATGGTCATTTTTATAAATTTCCTGTTACAAAACTGTGAATTTTTCGAAAAACTGAGGATTTTCTTATCCCAGGAAAAGATTACCTACGCCATATTTTGCACAACTTTTGGGAATTTGGGGTCCTCAATGCTCTTCAACTTTGTACTTGTTTGGCTTTATAGCTATTTTGATCTGAGCGTTACTGATGAGTCTTGTGTAGACGAAACGCGCGTCAAGCGTATTAAATTATAATCCTGGTACCTTTGATAACTGTTCATGTACAAATTTGGATACATACGTCTGGCTGGGGTTCAACTCCACCCTCCCCATTCTTATATTGTTTGCGAAAATTCTTACTTATTCTTATGTTTTATAGTAAAATCATTATTCATTGAAATATTTTTCAAAGTTATCAGATAAACGACCTATCAACACTTTTAGTTGAGGTACACCAAATTAGATTGTTCATACAAAGAGACAAAATAATCAGTTTTTACAGATATTTCAACAGAAGATGAAGATGTATGATTCATCAACATATAAATATCTACCCGTTATTTTATTACCTCAGCGAATTTGCACTCCATTGATATATTTGAAATTCCAAAAAGTGACCTATGATAGCAGCACATCTTTGTATATCCTGATACAGGAAGAACCCGCTTCGTGCTTATCATTGGTATGCGATGCTCTCCGTTGAACATTCGGCATTTATGAATAAACTGATGTGTCCGGGATCATTTAATTAGCTACATGTATCGGAAGTGGCACATTACTGCTAGTTATTCATTACATGTAAACTTATTTACATCAATTTGTGTGATGAAAGTAAGACAACTCAAAACTCTAACGATTTGTTTAGTATTTTTTATTCACTGCATGATAAAATACCTAATGGTACTAGTGACCTTAGGTTTATGAAAATAGCAAAAAAGGTAAACGGTCATCAGACATATTCATTTTTAATAACAAAATCAGTACAATTTTTCTACACCAGACGCGTATTTCGACAACTAATGACTCTTCGGTGAAGCTGAAGGCCAAACTATTTGAAAATAAAAAGCTTTTTAAAAAAGACGAAGCTCTATAAACCAAGAATGATAAAATAGTATAGCCAAAGCCAGGCAAGGAATCAGAGATTTGCATGAGGAAGATACATTCCTTAATTTAAAATAATTTTCAAAATTTTGGTATTGCAATATGTATTTGCTAAAATGATGTTATGATGAACCTTAACCTGAAGAATCACACCGGCACATGATTAGATACTAGTACATGGATAATTGCCCTTTGAACATAAAGTTCAAATCAATGGTTTTCTTCTGCTCAAAATGCTTCAAACTCCTCACTAGAAGACTAACAACATTAAGCTTGTGGATTTTTAGAATTTTGGTACTCAATGCTCTTCAACTTCGTGCTTTATTTAGCCTATTTGACTTTTTTGGATTCGAGCTTCACCGATGAGTCTTTTGTAGACGAAACCACGTCTGGCGTTAATATAATATTTAATCTTGGTATCTATGATGCCTTGAGTGTATTTTGTGAACCAGGTCTTCACTGCGAAAGTCGTGTCTTGTTTCGTCCCCGGAGTATCATCAGCTCAGCAGTCAGCACTTCAGTGTTGACCTAATTAAAAAATATCAATTATATGGTCATTTTTATAAATTACCTGTTACAAAACATTGGATTACCTTAGCCGTATTTGGCACATTATTTTTTTTTTATAATTTTTGGTCCTCAGTGCTCTTCAACTTTGTACTTGTTTGGCGTTATAACTATTTTGATCTGAGCGTCACTGATGAGTCTTAAAAAAAACTCAGGGTTCCTACTTATACAGCTTACAAATGCTCAATAAACTTATATGTAATTCCAATTAAAAATGTAAAGCCCCAGTCCCACTAGACCACGATCGCCCTAAGCTGACCTCGATCTAAAATAAATTTAAATCGTGGTGAGGTCGCGGTATGAGCGGCATGAAAATGTTAATTTTCGTTGCCTTTACGATGCTACTACGTCCTAATTACGCTTCTACAACGATCCCGCTACGATTAACCCACGTTCTCACCGCGCTTATTCTGCGACCTCACTACGCTTATAAAGATCTTTCTTCGCTCTTCACGTTCTCACTACGACCATACCACGAGTTATCCGATTTCAACACGATCTTACTGCGATTATAGCACGTTCTTACCACGATTATACTACGTTCATACCGCGATCTTACTACGTTCTCACCAATACCGTCAATATCGTGTTTCATATCAATATAGTTCCATTCCTTCTATTTCTGATTAAAACAGAGATTTCTCGGAAACAATACAGTCATGCCACCAAATTCTACTAGAACACGTGGGCGTGGTGGTATGGGTTGATGTAGAGTAGAGGGAGCAAAGTGTAAACGCTATACTAAACTCCAAATAGTACACAAGAAACTAAAATTAAAAATAGTACAAGACTAACAAAGGCCAGAGGCTCCTGACTTGGGACAGGCGCAAAATTAGTGGAGATAAACATGTTTGTGAGATCTCAACCCTCCCCCTATACCTCTAGCCAATGAAGAAAAGTAAACACATAACCATACGCACATTAAAACTCAGTTCAAGAGAAGTCCGAGTCTGATGTCAGAAGATGTGACTAAAGAAAATAAACAAAATGACAATAATACATAAATAACAACATACTACTAGCAGTTAACTGACATGCCAGCTCCAGACTTCAATTAAACTGATACTATACACATAAGTAGTATAATACTTGTCAAGAGATGTCGGAACGACCAACCAAACCTAAATTACAACTAATTGCTGGTCCATAAAGCTCAAATGACGATATTTTAGTGAACGATAGTAGAGATGACACAGATGTGTCAATATCTATAGGAAGATGTGGTATGATTGCCAATGAGACAACTCTTCATCAACGTAAAAATCTATAAAAGTAAACCATTATGGGCCAAGGTACAGCCTTCAATACGGAGCCTTGGCTCACACCGAACAGCACGCTACAAAGGGCCCAAAAATTACTAATGTTAAACCATTTAAACGGGAAAAACCAACGGTCTAATCTACATGTATATAAAAACGAGAAGCATGGTTGAGCCGTTAGATCAAATGAACGACCAACCAAACCTAAATTACAACTAATTGCTGGTCCATAAAGCTCAAATGACGATATTTTAGTGAACGATAGCAGAGATGACACAGATGTGTCAATATCTATAGGAAGATGTGGTATGATTGCCAATGAGACAACTCTTCATCAACGTAAAAATCTATAAAAGTAAACCATTATGGGTCAAGGTACGGCCTTCAATACGGAGCCTTGGCTCACACCGAACAGCACGCTACAAAAGGCACAAAAATTACTAATGTTAAACCATTTAAACGGGAAAAACCAACGGTCTAATCTATATAAAAACGAGAAGCATGGTTGGGCCGTTAGATCAAATGGATAACTACATTCAGACAAACAAAATCTAGGGAGTTTTTTTTATATATTTTATGTGAAAATGACAATAAAAATGATGGTCGTAGTGTAAACGTAGTAAGGTCAAGAGAAGAGCGTGATGAAAACGACAAGGGCGTGCTAGAATCGTACTATGGTCGTGAACAGCGTGGTAAAGTCGTAGTGGAAGCGTAGTTGGGTCGTGGTGAGAACGTGATGGTCGTAGTAAGGTCGTGATAACGTCGCTGTGAGATCGTAGCGCAATCTCTCCGAATAGATTCACGCTTTCGCTACGCTCTCGCTACGATTGTACAGCGACCTTTTCGATCTTACTACGATCTTAGTGCGCTCTCACTACGCTTCTACTACGACCTAATTTCGCCACGACCGTACCACGATTGTTTTGAACATGTTCAAAGTTGGCCATGCTCTTCACGATCTTGAAGACCTCACCACGACCGTCACCACGACCGTCACTACGACCGTGGTACGACCTTACTGCGACCTACATGATCGTACCATGATCATCAAAATTTGCATTTTTTCACAGATCGTAGTGCGATCGTGGCCTAGTGGGACTGGGGTATTAGCTCTTTCTCCTATTTGGTTTTCGTAAATCACTATTTTAATATTTTCTGGATTTAGAAAGATACAATGTACCATCTTTTCCTACAATTTTCTCTATAAACTTGGCTACGCTCTAGAACATTCCCGTTTTGATCTAACATAGCTCGTTTTATACATCCGATACAGTCAAAGCTTCGTTTTTCTAATGTACTGTGGGATGGATGTGATATGTCTAGGTGAGTTTCTTTTCCATGCCTCAGTCAGGCGTTGAAGTCGAGACGGGCAAACAGTTTAATGATATTGACTAAGAACAAAAGTTGTTATTTCAATTCACATGCACCAGGAATATATATATTGTTAGATATACTGTTCCCAGCATGCACCAGGTTAATTTAAAAGATCTCGATATTTCTATGACAAATACAAACATATTTTGCAACTGCGGTTAAACATAATTACGCATATATAATTACGTTATACACCCTTATGAATAAGTGTTTCCCACGATTCGTGAAATGACAAATAAAAATAGTTACTGTAGCTAAACATGCGTATATCATTACGTAAAATGCCCTCTATATGAATGAGTATTACAGAAGATAATTGAAATATCGTTATACATTAAACAGTTAAAAAGTACATTGACATTGTAAGTGGTCACCTCCCTCATTATGTTATTGAAATTCGTAACCTCTTAGTTCATATAGCACTTGACATATATTTTTGTGTTGTCAAAAGTAAGTACAAAGTGTACCAGAAATTTCTATACAAATGATGACAAATAGCATGTACATTTGTTATAAAAGTGTAATTATTTATAATGATAATATTATATAAACGATTTAAACGTTTTAAAGTTGCAATATTAAAAGCAACAAAGAGATAAGTGCTAATTATTCAGTGGCCATATTGGTAATACAATGTCCCCTCTGTGTGCCTTTCTGACAAATCTCTGTGACACTTACTTATTTCAACCCATTTCAGGAAGGAAGTGGAGTTTGAAGTCATTGTACAAGTATTTATTTTCATAACATCTAGAACATAGTAGAAACTTCATTGTACTGAATCAAAATAGTATAAATAACAGATTCAACTCCCCTTAACTCTGTCATCTTATCTTTGGCATTGTTTTGTCAGCTGGATTACACAATAAAGAAGATGTTATTTGGATCTATTATCTCTCTTTCCATTGTAAGTATATTTATTTATTTTTGTGTTATTTACCAGATTAAAATTTTCGTTGGTTCTGATTTTTTTCTTCAAATGAAAGTAGTGAACCAACAGCGTCAGTTACATCAGCCACTTTCCTGTAGAGCAGAGCGCATTTTGAAACTATTTTGCAACTTAAGTGTCGTCTTTCAATTTTCTGTTCAAGCTAGTAGACATTCTGTTGGTAGCTGGAATGTACAATGTTTTATTAATAGGACATTTGTCAAATTATGGAAAATGAGAGGTTTGTGCTCAAGAAAACTTGGTTTACACCACCAAATATTGTGTACGTACACGAGCCTGTATGAGTGTCTTGTCAACCTTATTTTGGTCTTCGTTTGTACGTTTATTTGTATGGGGACTCTGTTGCCGAGTTATCTTAGAACCCGCAGTGAACATAAGTCTGTCAACTCTGGGGCTGTGAGTTCGAGCCCTGCTCTTGACAAGATGTGTAAACGCTATCAGTTTGTATTTTCTTTGTTATATATTGTTTAACCTTTATATTGTATTTAATGTTTTTTTCAGACTGTTACAATGAAGATTACACAATTCATCTAAATGTTAATGTAATCGATGTATATACCAGGATACGGTATATGTTGAGTATCGTCTTGTAGGCTTAATAGTCCTACTTCTATTGAAATTACAATATTTGAAAGACCGGAAGTATATCACAAGTATCTCTGCATTATTTTTTTTAATTTTCTTTACAGCTAGTTTATGGAATCAGTAAGTATTGTAATACAGTATGTTGTTAAGTTTATATTTAATAGTTCCGCATATGGTAGCATATGTTTGTGTAAATATTTTTCGATAACATTAGTCCTAGTAAGCTAGTAAGCCTTACTAGATTTACACACAGAAGCAACAGTGGTTTTAGTGTAAAATTAAACTGGTCGTTTTAGTCTCATATCTGATATAGTTTCACACAATAAAGCATGTAGAAGTATTGGTGTACTCAAGAGAGATAGCACTAAAAAACTATAATAGAAATTACTATAGATTTTGAATATTAGAACTATGCAGTAATCACAGTTAAAGACAAATCAGGTTTGATTTGAATTTGAGATGAACAACAAAAAACGAATACAACAAAAACGCATAGTATGATAAAATAAACAATCAATAAAAACATATATTTGAGTAAATAAAAACAATCATGTCATCCCTGGGCTTCCATAATGTCGTATACGATTTTTTTGTTGGCTAAAATTGCTTTTTCGCACAAATCGTCTAGGCGGGAGGCAATCTTTGATACTCCAAAATAACATACAGTCAGACCTATCAAAACCATATTGCCAGTCTCAACTGGTAGTAAAGTTTGCTTCCAAAATATTGTATGTTAACTTGAAAAGTATTGTATAATGGCTTCGTGAATCAAATACTTGTACATTTCTATATTTCGGTTAAAAAAAGTTTAATTTTTAAGTAATCCACAAACGTAATAGTTTGTATTTCACTGTTATTTACAAAAATATGCAGGTTCACTTACGAAATTTTGGAAGCATGCATTTCATCCAAATTTTCAGAGCCTATTTGTTAGATTTTTATTTTTTTTTAAATTAAAATTTTGTAATTCACATGTACAGCATTTTGGAAGCCCAGCGACGATGTGCAAATGAATTTCATTTTATGAAATTATCATTTTAGAAAAACATAAATGATAGTAACTGTTATTGGTCAGAAGCAAAGTCATACAAGTTATTTTGTACAAATTCACAAAGCTACATGTATGGCGTCTGGAAATTAAATTAAACCATTGCTTTTAAGGTTATACTTGCTCGTCACCACCCAAAATATTTAATTTCAAGCAAAATTTATAACCTGTCTAGTATACTACAAGTTACAACTGTATGTTTTATATCGATTATAGAAAACAAACTATTTCATTAATAATGTTGTTTTGTATTTAACAGGTTGTAATGGCGCTGGTCCACCGGGAAGCGCTCCACGTGAGTAGATGTTATCATTTATTTTTTTTTATCAATTTTAATTAAGACGCCCTAGCAACATTAACACGAACATCTTTCCTACTATTCAAACGTTTATTCAAAGGGACCAATTTTGTCTTTTTTCTTTTCGTAATGTTTGATGTTCGTGTGACCAGTTTTATTAAGTCTTTCCACTTTTCTGTGGAAAGACTTATTGTTTTTCTTCTGATTATTAGGTCTTTCCACTTTTCTGTGGAAAGACCTATTGTTTTTCTTCTGATTATTTTTTTTTTTTTTCTTCCGCCTAATTTTGTTCTTGCGATAAACATTTGTTTCGCAATATGTCGCTTAGATATTTTGTATATGATATCGAACAGTTTATGCGCTTTTGAAATTTACCCTGCGTAAACGAATACTTTTCTTTGTAGGAGTTATCTCCCCAAACACTGTTTTCCTTGTTAGCGCATCTCCTTCGCAACCGTTAAAGATTATGACAAATTTATTTTACAAAATTGCTCGTTATATCCTTGGCATGATTTGTCCTGTTTTGACCGAAGCGATATGACCGCTCCATATGAGAGTTATTTCCCCTTATGCATTTGATATAAGTGATATGAATTTCTATCTTATAAATCATAAGTGATAGAGACCTAGGATCTTTTGATTTGAGGTCCTTGTTCCCAAAAAATAAAAATTAGGTCAAGGTCAAAGGTCAAGGTCATATTCTAATATTTTGGCTTATTTTCACTTATATCCAAAGACTGTATAAGATATCAACAAATTATTTTTACTAGATTGTTAGTTGCGACATGTCGTAAGATGTAAATTTTGATTGCAAGCGTACGTTGAATGTAAAAGGGAGTTTTCTCCCCTCTTGTATTTAAAAATACGCGTTTGGTGATATAACTCATTAACTAAATATAATTAAGACCTATGGTCTTTTGATTTGAGGTCCTTGGTTTATGACCTTGAAATTGATCTCAAGGTCATAGCTTAATTTGGCGTTCTAGATTTTGACCTTTGCTTTTATTCTATATGTATACATGATAAAGATATACAACTTTTAGAAAAAGGTATCAAACCATTTAACCTTGAAAAAAACAACCGGAAGTGACCTTTTGTAAACCGGAAGTAGCTATTTTTTTGTACTTTATTAATATAAAAGTATATAGAACCAGATATTTTTGGAATTAGTGTCAAGTAAATATTCAAATATAATCGGAAGTAACATTTTTCAAACCGGAAGTAACAAATTATCTCCCTTATTTAAAAAAAATGTATGGAAACAATATATTTTTGGAATCAGCTTACTAGGAGCTATCATTTGACGATTGAAATGACATTTTAAACTTAGTTTCACAACTTTTCATATCAAAATACATTGTTTTGATGGAAAGACCTTCAATTGTTCTCTGAACAATTGGTTTTTAATTATTATTATTTTTTTTTTCCGCCAAATTTTGTTCTTGCGATAAATGTTTGTTTCGCAATATGTCGCTTAGATAATTCTCATATGGTATCGTATAGTTTATGCGCTTTTAAATTTCACCCTGCTAAGCCGAACCATTTTCTTTGTAAGAGTTATCTCCCTATTCACTGTTTATCATCTGTGTGCATCTCCTTCGTAACAAAAAAACATAGCGACAAAATTCTTTTAACAAATTGTCCGTTACATCCTCAGGAATTTTTGGCTCATTTGAATCGAAGCGATTCGATGAAATTTTATAGGAGTTATCTACCTTTTCCAAATAAATTTGTCGGTATGTTTTTTTAACTCATAAACAGTTAACCGTATAACCCTGGAATGTTTTTATTTGAAGCCCCTAGGTCCTAACTTAGAAAATGAGGTCAAGGTCAAAGGTCAAGGTCAAGTTCTAAATTGTGACTTTTGCTTGTTTTTGCATTTTCTCCGACACTTTGAAAGATACATATAAAAGAACAAGTGCAAAATGTCTGCATTATTGTAATGAAGATATGCTACATTTAGTCTTATACAATTTAATGGCATCTTATAGGAGTTGGTGCCCCTGAAATGTCTTGATATGAGGTTATTTGATGATAACTTCAACTAAGTTCATTATAAAGGCATTTGACCTTGTACAAAAGGTTAGGTGACAAATGACCTTGAAAAATGACTACCGGAAGTGACCTTGAGAAAACCGGAAGTAGCTTTTTTTGCAATTTTTACATATCAAAGTACTCAGAATCCATACATTTCGTCATATAGATACATAAACTGATTACTGACGACTAAAAATGACTTCCAACAAACCGGAAGTGGCCAATTATCTCCCATTCTACATACAAAAGTATATAGAAACTATATATTTTTGGAATCAGTGTGAAAAAAGCTATCATATGCGGCCGGAAGTGATATTTAGTTCACCGGAAGTAGCATATTATCTCCCTTATAACACTCAAAAATATAATTAAACCATTATTTATCGCATCAGTATAAAGAAACTATCTTCTTATCCAAATTTCTTTGCTGTGGAAAGACTTTCAATTGTTCTCTGAACAATTGGTTTTTAATTTTAAATTCAATTTCTTGTAATTTAATATTGCATTTTTATATTTAGTTGTAGTTATCATTTAACAAACTAATTAGAATTTTTCCATAGTACATTTGTAAAATTATATTATTCCCATTTAAAATTTAGATTTGCAGCCACATGGAGGTGCTCCTGGAAGTATTGGGACCCCTGGTGCTCAACTGATTTTCCCGCCAAACCCAGGTAAATAATTATTTACTTTCTGTTACAATACATATAAATGTAGTATGCATTTCATGTTTAACCCCTCTACATTCTTTATCTGTCGTTCCAAGTTAGGAGCCTTTTATAGTTCAGTAGTTGCCGTTGGTTCATGTCTGTCATAATTGTGTTTTTTGTATTTTTTTTCTTTAAGTATTAATTAAGCCGTTAGTTTTTCTTCAATGCATGCATTATATTGTTCATGTCGCGGCTATTTATATAGCCGAATATATAGTATGGATTTTTCTAATTGTAAAAATCAGTACGGTTGCCTAGAACTGCTTAATGAGGGCCCTCATGGGGTTTTTGATTATGTGATTACTTGGCCGTTTTTTTAATGATTATTTGATTATTAAGTCAAATATTTCATGATTATTTGATTACCTAGGACTGTATTTTTAGTTTATGATTATTTAATTACTAAAGATAAGCAAATATTTAATGATTATGTGATTATATTGGCAAAAAAATGGTGATTATGTGATTACTAGGACCCCCCCCCCCCCCCCCCCCATGAGGGGCCTCAATTGTCTCATTGACAATCAAACCACATCTACTTGTTCTTATATTTCAAATGCTTTTACAAATATGAAAAAATATACGCCAGACGCTCGGTTCGTCTACAAAAGACTCATTAGTGACGCTCGAATAAAAAAGTTTGAAAGGCCACATAAAGAACGAAGTTGAAAAGCATAGAGGACCAATAGTTCCTAAAAGTTAAAAAGACTTTCATCTTTAAAGTTTCAGAAATGGTGGATTGGATGAAAAATAAAATCAATTACAATATGTTTTCGTTTATTTCAGATTTTGGTCAACTCGTGCAAGGTTTGTAACTTTTAAAATATTGTGTACATATTTGAATCCCATTTTTGGCCAGAAGTATAAATATGAAATAGTAATTCTAGAATTTTAAATTGAAATAAAGGAAACATTGAAAAATAGATGGTGTAATTCATTTCTCTTGACTGCATTCTTTACCCTTCTTAAATATTTCCAACCGTAGATGGTTACATGATTGAGTTATCTCTCATTGAATGTGTTTGATTCTGACAGTTTCTGAATTTTTATTCAATTATTTTAACAATTTTTCGAAATCATCTTATTCCAAATGATTTATATGCATTACTTGTTTAACTTTCAGTGGCTAATATTTCAGGCGTCTTCAACAGGAAAGCACATTAACACTAAATCCAATAGACGATCATTGAACTAACGTAAAGTTGGTCAATAAAAGTAAAAAGAGGGTAAAAATTCGGGTAAAAATGAGTTAAAAAAACATTTGTAATTTTATTAAGTATTGTCAAAGTACCTGTATTGTTTGCTGACCTGCATGCCATAAGTTGTGTATTTATTGCACATACAGGCTGTTGTTTATGTTTCTCTTCTTATCAATAACGTTTAATTTGTTTTCTTTCAAGTTGATAACATAGAAGAGGCAAATTCAAAGCATATATGTGAGTATGGATATATTTATCGTTATAGGTTGCATTTCTGTAAATATTGACAATGCAATTTCCCATAGGAACTCCTTTTACGGCTAAAACTGTACCACTTTTACTATGAAGTTTTGAAAATAAACCTTATCTAACAATTGAAAGTTCATATGCACTACAATTGTTTTCAAAGGTCAAAATATAGGGCTGTGCGGCATATTTTCAACGTTTATATGTCCTGAACTTCGCCGAGTTTAAACTAACACTAACTTTCTTAACTACCCCTACCTCGAATGAAAGGTTACCACAGATTTCAATGTAAACAATATGCACATGTTAATTTACTGGTAACATTCCCAAGTTATGTCTCTGTGAGATGGAACACAGAGACCATAACTTGGAACCAGTATCTAAACAAAATTAATTTTCTATGAAGGTATTCAAGATTTCCCAAAAAAAGGCGTGGTTTGAGAAACAGTTGTATTTACAAAGTGCAACCTAAAAACGCACACCGTAAAAATTCTGACATTCCAGTCTTAAATGTAAAAGAAAGGTCATGCATTTACAACTTATTTCTAGAAAAATAAAAAAAAAAGTGAAAACTAGTTATCAATAACGTTGTATGCATATGTAATAACATTTGTCATATATCTGTTAAAGGAGTTATCTTTTTCTGCGTTTTCAGGTCGGGTGTGTATAAACAAAGATTATATAGTCAAATGATTAATACTTACAATCTATATCTATTATGATGAAATTCGTCAAAATGAAATAAAAAAGCATCCACAAATCTAGTTCACAATGGTAGACGATTCAAATTTTACCGATGTTATCTTTTCTTTTTTTTTAGTTTCCGACCCCAGAGGACCCTTGGGATTAGTCAGTAAGTTTCAATACTATTGATTATAAGCATATCTTCATTATGTAAATATAAAGAGACACGAGCTTAAATCGTTGACAGCGACCAAGCAACACAATAACACAAACTAACATAACCAAAATGTCTAATAAAGGATTACCATGACAACGATTTTTATGTGTGGTAAACGAAATCTATTTTGCTCTCAAATTTACTGATGGTTAAGTACAGGCGATATAAAATTCTTACAATCATATTATTTATGCATAAAAGGGAACACATGTATTGTAAAGGCAATTGCTGTTAGGGTGAGGCTTGATTACTTTCACAAATGTTATTGTCAATGTGTTCATTTAGCTATGCTAGGGGTAAAATTAATATAATTCTGCTGAAGAATTCCCATTTACTTACAAAAACACACAAAACACAAATAAATGAAAGCACAAAAAGGACTGCACTGCAAATCAAACATTAATTAAACCTTGACTCGGAAAGATTAACATTTGCCCTGTAAACAAAATAATGTTACTAAGGGAGCTACCATTTGATTTTTATGGGGGGGCTAGGATGAAATTTGAAAAAAATAGGTAGGACAGGAGTTTTGAGTAAAAAAAAAAGGCAGGATGAGACACTTTGCAAAAAAAAAAGGCAGGATGACAATTTAGGTAAAAAAAAGTCAGGATAAACTAATAAAAAAAAAGGCAGGACCGAATAGAGTGAAAAATAAAAAGGCAGGACAGAGATTACAACTAAAAAAAAATGCAGGACAAAATTTTTCATCCAAGCCCCCCCCCCCCCCCCCCCTCCCCCCCTAAAAATCAAATAGTAGCTCCCTAATCAATCCCAAAAAAGAATTATTACAAAACAATAATATTGTATTACAGATGAGCGTGGAGAGTATATTCCCCTCCAGGGAGGATCAGCTGAAATACGATCGAAGAACACACAAGTATGTAAAAAAAAATTAAATATGCAATTAACCTTAAAAGATTCCTTTCGTAAGGAGGTCCGTTACTCCAAATCCAAAATGAACAAAGTTTTCAATTTTTGAAACTTTAAGTGTTTTGTTTGTTGTAAAAACCCTTACAAAGTTTCTTAATTAAGTACTGATTGGGTTGCAAATTTATCGGGATATTTGGTACGTTGTCTTTTTTAACATATTCCCTGAAAAGTTTTGTCCATTCAACAGGAAATGTTTCAGAAAAAAGTATCAAGTTCCGTACAAATATTAATTGCTTGTTTCCAACTACTAGAGGCTAAATGTATCTTTGACTTATTTAAGAAATAATTGATGCAAGCTATACTTAATTGTAGTTTTAACATGGGTAGGCATTATATTCGTGATTATTTTTGCCGAACGATAGTGAGGGCTAAAATAACACAAATATAATGCCTACCTATGTTTAAACTACAATAAAGTATAGCTTGCATCAATTATTACGATTCAGAATAAGACAATTAAGGTTATTTCTATGTCCGATAAGTATAAGTGTAAAAGCGTTTGTGTAGGCTCTTCCATGAACCTCCCTTTTTTGTTTATAAAGAAGCAAACGGCTGGCACTGTGATTTTTCAGAGAGAGAGGAGTTTGAACAGCCTGCATGAATGGTTGTCGGATCTAGGTCAAATATGTCAATTTTGGAATGCAACACATTACAGTCATAATAAATGAATAAGAAACATCATGTGCACCATTTAAGAGTTTGAAAGTGTTTTAAAGTAAAGGAAATATATTAAGTGCATGATAATTTGATCAAATTCATTATTCTGAAAAAGTCAATATACACATGTGCAAACAAATTCTATTGGATTTAGAGCATGGGTTTGTTCACAAAGCGAAAGAAGCACGTCATATTAGAATTTCAAATATATTTTTTTTATCCTCTAAAACATTAAACCGAAATGTTTTGAATCATTTTGGGATTGGTGATTGGACAATCCTTATAGACGATCTCCATACTGATTAATGTTCATCAGGATTACTGGTAATGAAAGCATTGATTCAGGTCACTTGAAACCCTTCAGATAATCACATGTTTGTCTTTTTTCCTATCTCGAACTACAATGCAATTTGTCAGTATATCCAAACGAACGGGATCTCATCTACAACATGTTCACTTTTGGTCGCATAAATCAAATTGCTGCTACAATCAGTCTTTGATTCAGATTGGCTAGATTTAAAAAACTTACACTCCGGAACTATACTACAAATTTATTATACCAATGAGGCATATATAAATCAGTAGTAAAAAAATTAAGATAAAAAACCCATTTAATTGATGAATGTTTTAATTTTGTTGTAGTTGCCACGTGATCACGTAGAAGAAACGGATTGGCATAAAGTTGAAGTAGAGACTGTAAGTAACCTAATATTTGGCGAATCAAATCACACAGCTGCTGACATTATAGAAATATTAGTTGCATTTAATAGGAAATGTTCTCTTTATCCCAACAAGCTTAACATAGTACCATATTTTGAACTCTGGACAAAACATGAAATAAATTGATATATCTGTATGGCACGTCGTATTTTTTTTCATTCCAAAAATGTGTGGTTTGTGCGTCGGTGAAAGTTACACATAGGAAAATGCTTTTAAACATTGTAATAACACTGAACAATTTTTTTGTATGTTTAAACTTTGTTATTTTGGAAAGCGTTATATATATATAATGTACGCTCCTATTGGTTTTCCCACTTCTTTTAGGGTGAAGATCAAACTAAAGCCCCAGACAATTCGCAAAACCGAGCTGGCATTCTATATAATGTGAGTATTATGTTTCACATACACATGATGTTTTGAAATTATTTGACTATTAAAGATACGGATACGTCATATACATATTAATACCATCTTAAAAAAAGATTAAAAAACTTTTACTTGTGCATAATATATGCTTCTGAATTATTTATCAGTATGATTTTACGGAGATGTATGATAGACGTCATTAACCTAAAGACACAAATATCCCAAGTCAGGAGCCTCTGGCCTTTGTTAGTCTTGTATTATTTTAACTTTTAGTTTCTTGTGTACAATTTGGAGTTTAGTATGGTGTTCATTATCACTGAACCAGTATATATTTGTTTAGGGGTCAGCTGAGGAACGCCTCCGGGTGCGAGAGTTTCTCGTTGCATTGAAGACCTGTTGGTGACCTTCTGCTGTTGTCTGCTCTGTGGTTGGGTTGTTGTCTCTTTGGCACATTCCCCATTTCCATTCTCAATTTTAATTAAAAAAAATAAAAAAAAGCACCAGGCGGCTGTCTTCTATAATAGACAGGTGTTCGTACAATATATGCATCTCTAAATCATCCAAAATATGAATAAAATTTATCAAAGATACCAGAAGTATATTATTTTGTACGCAAGATACGCGTTCCATCAGTGGCGCTCGAATCAGAACAGTCGAAAAGCCAAATCAAAAATGACATTGAAGGGAATGAATAATCGAAAATTCAGAAGAAAAGTGCCAAAATACGGCTTAGGCAATCTATTCCCGTAAAGGTAAGAAAAAAAATAAGTTAAAACTTGTGAATTAATTTAACAAAACTATCAGTTATCTGTCATTAACATCAGGAAGACTCGACACGAAAAGTGATTAAAGCAAAACAAATCAAAAGTGTCTATATTTTAGACCCTTATTTTGTGTGAGGTTTACTTTGAAAGTGTAGCTGGAATCCATTTGTAATATCATTACTATATATTCTACAAACACAATGTATTTTTTTAAATAAATAATTCTTATGCTATTTAATAAATTTTAATATTTTGCTTTCTTTCATATACCATACAGATGTTTAAGGGACGACACCAGCCGGGACCAAATGCTCATCAACCACGGCCACAGGGCGAAGAACATCAATCTGAGCCACAAGGACCTCCAAGAGTTTAATAGCGCTATACAAAACACTATTATATCTTAACTTTATGTTACATAGCTTAGTATAATGTTCATTATAAACTGTTCGAGATATCACACAAAAGAAAACCTAATGGTACATGTTTGCATTGTTTGCCTTGAAATGATATAGTATTTTTATGTATGTTTTTTAAACACCTAATGAGATATAAACTGGTTGATTTTGAGCTAACCTATACTTATTTGTTTTTTTAGAAACTTATTTTTGTTGATTTTTTAATTGCATTTGGTGACAATTATACAACTTTTTTTTCTATTACAGCGGATTCCATTGAGTGTGGAGCCAAAGGTAATATCTTTGGTTAGCTTGCTTGTTAGCTGAACCGTGAAGTCATTATTAAGTAAGGTATACTACCCTTCTTTTAAAGTAGCTTAGTCCTACAGAGAGATAGATTGGTTATCTGTTGGGCTAGTCTACTATTAAAGGAGGGTAGTTTACCTAACCTAACAATGACTTCACGGTTCAGCTAGCAAGCAAGCTAACCAAAGATATTACATTTAGCTACATACGCACTGAAATCTGCTGTAACAGAACATTTTCTATTTTTATTTTGACTTAAAAAGAGTTAAGAGTTTTGAAAAGTTCTAACGGCCAAAGTAACAGACAAAAAGTAATACTTTTATTAACATATATATTGATCCAATTGTATTTTGGTTGTTTGCATCTTTGGTTGATATATTCCACCAACTTCGCATTTTATGTATATATGAGGCTCAAATACTAGAATATACACTTTTCATAACTAACAAAGGTTTTAGTTTGGTCACTTATTGCTTTACGATCTGACAAAACTTCGACATTGGAGAGCTAATTGGTTTAAGGTGGCAACAAGTATTTAGAGAAGAAGAACTTTCGTGCACCCTCATTTTCAAATACTTTTTTTTTACTGTGTCATAATTAATATTCTTACTTACTTACTGCTGGTATATGTAGAGCAGCAACAAAGTCATATGTCATGAACTGTTAATTTATCTTTTTGACTTTTGTTTTACAATAAAGTTGTTAGCCACAAAGTTGTAGTGACTATTTTCTTGTATTTCTTGTTTCTTGTTTTCTTTTAAGTTTGTTTGTTTAAATCAATCCACATGACGATTATCCATTGTTTTGGCTGTACTCATAAACTGATTGTATACCTTCATAAAAATAGGAAGATGTGGTACCATTGCCAATGGGACAACTTTTCACCAGTGACACAATGCCATAAAAAGTAACAATTAAAGGTCACAGTACGGGCTCCAACAACGCACAAAACCCATTCTTCATAGCATGAAAAATGTAAAATAATTCAAACGAGAAAACTAACAGCCTGAATTATGTAAGATTAACAAAATACAAATATTATATACAGCATCTGAATTACAAGCTCCCTATTTCGGAAATGACATACAGTATATGGTGGGAATAAACATGTTTACTGGAGCTCAACCCTATCCCAATCCTGGGACAAAAACGTAATAGTACAATCTATGAACAAATTATCAAACTCAGTTAAAAAGGCATGTCTCATTATATCAACACAAAGTACGCAGAGAAAGAAAGGCAAGCAATGCCATCGTTACATCGAAGAATATGAAAAAGAAGGTGTTTCTGTTTGCTTGTATAATTTTCTGTTCTTCTGTGTACAATGGAAATCTTTTCTGAGTGATGTAAATTAAGGTAAAATAAGATAGATATTTTTGTTAATATTTAGTCTGCACTATAACTTACATTACACCCTGCCACATTCTTAATTTGCCTTCCGTATTAAGGAACCTATAGTTCTGTGGTTGTCGTTGGTTCATGTTTGCAGCATGTGTTTGTAGTAAATTCTTTTGTTATAAATTATACCGTTATTTTTTGTATTCTGGGGCCTCTGATAGCCAACTTTACGGTATGGGATTTTCTCAAATACAACAGATTCACTCAGGAGGGTTGAGATCTCACAAACATGTTTAACCCCGCCGCATGTTTGCGCCTGTCCCAAGTCAGGAACCTCTGGCCTCTGTTAGTCTTGTATTATTTTAACTTTAGTTTCTTGTGTACAATTTGGAGTTTAGTATGGGGTTCATTATCACTGAACCAGTATATATTTGTTTAGGGGCCAGCTGAAGGACGCCTCCGGGTGCGAGAATTTCTCGTTGTATTGACGACCTGTTGGTGACCTTCTGCTGTTGTCTGCTCTATGGTCAGGTTGTTGTCTCTTTGGCACATTCCCCATTTCCATTCTCAATTTTATTTCACATTGTACACTGAATAACATAAAAAGTTCTAAGGAAAAAAGAACACATTCTTTTTCATAGTTTTAAACGACCAAGTTTGTGCACGGATATTATTTGATCAATTGTGTCGTAACTTCAATGGCAGAATCATAGGGATAGGGAGGGGGCAAGGACTATGCCCACTCTTTGATTAGAAAAGAAAGAAACATCATTGTCTCTCAAGGACTTATCAAGCTCTTTGATACCTTGTAAACCTCCAAAGTTTATATTATAAGTACCCAGATTTGTGATGATCGACCTTAAAGACTTATGGCTGTAAAACGTGGTTATTCTTCTAGCCATCTTCTGAGGGACAGTTTATCTTTCTTTCTACGGCTTTGGCCGTTGTTGTTGTCATTTCAAAGACCATAAGGAATTCATATCAGTCTTGAAAGCAACCGATCTTGTTATATTCAAGCTTTATACTTCACAGACAATCTACTCTTGTCTACCTTCATAAGTCATTCTGCAACACTTCTGCTGTCTTCACGCAATTGTCGTCTTTATGGTGTCATCAACCAATTTATGAAGGCACTTAATACGGTTATCTACGATTGTTGATATTTCGTCCCATTTGGGCCTAAACTGGAACTTTGTTGTAGACTACCCCTTCTCGGGATCATTGATATTGACTTTTTTAGCTTAAGTTTCGTCCTGGCTCACGAGACTAGCTCTTCCTCTACAAAATTTATCCATCTTGGTTGAATATGGGATGACGTTGTTTACTGTTTTCTTCTTAATTCATTTCTAATACTGCCTGTCAGACAAACTTTAGTTAACTGATATAATTGCTTTTATCTCCTACCGCCTGTTAAGGCTTTGAGCTCCTTCATTAGCGTTTTAATTTTCTGTTCTCCTTGTGTGGCGTCGGTTTGACTTCTTTTCTTAACTTTTCTCACCTTAACTACAAATCTCTTCCCACAATGTAATAAACTAGAATAGTCAGACGTATTTCTTTCCTCCACTTAACACATTGTTGAAGTGATGTTTCAAGATTTACTCCTGAATCATCGTTTAGATCTCTGCATTAGGCCCCAGTGGTACCTTTCTTTTCGATGTGATGTCTCTTTTGCTGTGGATGTACTCAACACAATTCAAGCTTTGGCCGCTGTTGTAGGATGATACTGTTGCTGAAAGATTCCTTGCACTTTGGTTTGTGTCCTGGCTAGGTTTATCAGACGTCTCTCTAAATAAATGTGTGCGACTGCATCAAGACCGTAACTGATGAATCAATAAGCCTTTTTCGTTCTTGTAGATCTTTCTACAATGGTATTTATCATCTACTTTCTCACCTGTCAAAGTCCTTTGCACCTTTATTGTCGTTGTCTGTTTACAATTCTTGGTCGTTGTCGTTTAATATATCTGGTAACACCTCTCAACCTCACCCAATCGGAAGATCTAAGGATGTACTTCATAATTCTGTGTCTTAGCTGTCGCTGAGTTTTCCTCATAGAAAACACACTGAGGGTAGCTGATCCTGAGTGCCCTTGCCAGTATGTCCCCGACTGTCAGATGTCTTGCAAGCGTATCTGGTCTTTCCTAGTCTTCATCAGCCTTTCGACATGGTCACTGGTTTCTCAAAAGAAATGGTGTATTTGACAGATGATGGTATTCTGCTTTTCTGCTGTCATATGTCATTTAGCTGTTAATCTTCCTTCATCTCTGAAACTCTGTTGCTCTCTGCCAGTGCTTTGATTTCTTCAGATGGTTCCAACCTTCACCAAATGTTTCGACCCTATACCATTACATCCTCTCCATATCAGCATAGATGGTAAAAAAAATGTGACAACACATGACAAAAAAAAACTATATAAAAAATAACATTTATTTAAGCACTGAATTCTTCTTTATATCTTTATTTAGGGTGTAAAAGCGTTGACCGATCCTGCTTTAATCCACAACTTTCTATCCAATGAAATGTCATTATCAAGTCAGGAATATGACACTTGATTTCAATTCGTTTGATGTGTTGGAGTTTTTAATTTTACCATTTGTAAAGGGACTGTTTACTTTTAGCACACTTTAGGTAGCACTCCACAATTAGAAAAAAAAACCATTAAAATTGAAACACAAAATGTTTTATCATCTTCTATTCCTGGCTTTCTGATACATTTACCTAACTGTTTGTGTTATGCTTGTGCAAATGTATGTAATAAGCATCTTCCATAAATTTGATTTTTTATAAGTTAAAATGGTAAAATATGATTCTTTTTTTTATGTATCCATGTCAACATTCTGCATTTATTTACCATAAAATATTGCAAAACGGGGGGTAACTATGTCACATATTCCCCTAAAATTTGGTTCAAACTAGAATTCCAATGCCTATGAGTGATACCTTTTCAGAAACTGTTGATAGTAATGTCCAAAATGATCATATAAAAAATGGATGTCTTTAACCTCATTTTTTCGTAAAATTGAATCGCAAAGTTGGAAAAAATCATCACAATAATTGCCGGACTTATATTTTGTATGGATACAAAAATACGGACTGTCATACAGAAAACAGCCCATATAACAAACAGTACATAATCTTGTTGTTCCTATAAACCGACTATGAAGGCTATTTTAATCTTCAGCTATCCCAAAAAATAATTTTATTCTACACTGGCTATCCTATTTGAAAACTTCACATGGGCCAAAATGCGAAACTACACACCTAACTGTGGAGTGCTACCTTACAATACCTAATATACGGGAATGTGTAATTTATCAGACTATTATTCAGCCAAAATAATTGTTTGTAACTTTATACTCAAAATGTCTTAAATAGATCATTGACCAATCCATTGCAAAGCTACGTGTTTCCAATTCTCGGAGAACACGTTTTTTAATGACGTACAACGCATTTTATTCACAGACTGCCGAGAAAAGTTCGACAAAAAACAGACGACGCACATGTTTAAATTTAATATATATATATATATATAGTTGCTTTCAGATTTCTAAAATTATGGAACTTTATTCTTTAAAAGCGACGTTCGTAGCATGCGCTCATAGCGCAGCTCTATATTTTCTAACGTTGCCAAGACTAAATCAAAAGTCAAATGCCTGTGAGCATTTTTACTTAAAATAAAGAATGTAAATATGCCATTTTTTCTTTGTGGAAATAATTATTTGTTTCTAAAGTTATTAAGGATATAAAATAATGTTGACTACTTTACCACACGTTTTGGCTTTTTGACTAATACATCTGTTTGTTTTTCTAATTGTTTCTTGTCATTATAATGCAATTTTATGCGACGTTCTTAGTAGTGAGAAGTTTAATTAGGTAGAAAGCCAGGTTAAGTCCACCATAGACGAGGAAAGGCATGGACAAAGTCAGAACTATGACAGTTGTTTTGATTCGTTTGATGAGTTTTGTTTTGGAGTTCAGTATGTTTACTTGTTTACCTTTATAAATATCGTATAGGTTGAGTATTTTATACAACATACGCGGTTAAATTGCTATATTGCTGAGAAAGAAAGAAAAAGAAACCTGTCTCATATGTAATTGGTTGTGGTACTGAGATATAGGTAAACAATATGGACTAGTAGATATAATAACCCACAAGACAAAAAAGTAATAATTTTACTATATTTGTGGTGTAACATTAAGTTTGACAACAATAAACATAACTTTTGGACAATTTGTCGTATGGTAAATGAAATGTTAACAGAAGTTAACATTGACTAACTCAAGTATTCAAGTGGAATTTATACATCTATCCTGAGGTCTAATGATACATTTAACCTTGTAAGAAACACGGAACCTAAAATTTGCTAGTAAAGGTATCATGTGTACAATTAAATACCCTTGTACTATAACTGGAACACAGACGATATATAAATAAAAGAAATATCTGCTAGTTCTCCGTCCTTGTGAAAAGGCGGGAATTTATTCACCACCAGAATACATACTCGTCAAGTCCGAACATATATGACGATCACCTGCACGTGTGACAATTTTTGAAACTTTCCATACTTTTTGAACTTTTGAGTAAAAACGTATGTGGACAACATCCTAATGCGCCTCAAATAGGAACTAAAAGTCACTGTAAGAAAATATCTCTGTGTAGTGATATTGGACATGTTTCTATTTTTTGCAAATGACTGAACTTAACCATTGTGGTGATTAGGAAGTAGAGAACATAGAATAAATGTGTAAAAACTAGGAGCTATAAATGTGTTTAAAGTATTAAATTCAAAGACTTATTGTGTTAAAAGGGGATATTTCACCACAAGGAGCCGCATCACAAAGAATGTTCGGTATGCTTATATACTGAAAAAGTAATCTCACTTCGTAACCCGAAATTTAACCACATATGTGAAATGTCACAGCTTCGAAAAGAGCTATCATACATATCCAAGTTTACGATATGGACTGAGTTGAGGAAAAAACGTTACCATTACTGCCTATGTAAAAACAATTAAAGATCTTTTTTTGTGTGGACAGTCAAAGATATTTCAAGGTGGGCAAAAAAGTATAAATGGCTTGTCACTGGGTCGCACATGCATTGTTCGGATTGAAGGATTTGAAGGGCAATGATAGTGATTAAACAAATACTTTTGGATACAAATCCTTAATTGAATTTGAAAAAGCATGGGGAATTGAAAAAGAACAGGTTTTTCATAATGGGGTACGTTTATCAGTTGGGTTATGTTCTTAGATCTTCATGGAATAGCAATATTTACAACTGTAAATATATCAAAAACATAAATCATGATAAGCCAAACAGAGGGGCGAAGGTTCTGGTTTTAAATTCCACTAACTATGGTCTTTGTATACAAAATGGTGTCAACTCCAATGTTTAGAACAGATGATACTTCTTTCAGAGAGATGTGTTCCTCGCATCATTAATTGAGGACAAAGCCAATTAAAGACCAACACTGCGATTCTATAGATAAACATGTACCATGAGCTAGATGCAATGACAACTAATTAACTGGCACCATACTATTATACAATTAAATTAAAACGTTGCCGACAGAACTTTCTAATAATATTGACTAGAAACCACAGAGTGATTTAAACCGTATACATAAAGAAAGATGAAAACGGGATGAACAATAAATGTAATATCAAAATTTCGTTCTCGTTACTAGGGAAGGAAAATTAAACACAAGTTTGGCTAAAAGATTATCTTGTTAAATAAAAGACAAACGGTTATTCATATATTTGTGGTGTTACAATTATTTTGACAATCATATAAATAACCTTTGGACAATTAGCTGTATTGAATAAAACCAATTACAGAAGTGAAGATGGTAGTATAGGTTTTACTAATTGTGAAAGGTCGTATAGTGACCTTAAGTTGTAAATTTATCATTTGTTTTATGATAGGTGTCTCATTGGCAATCATACCAGATCTTCTTATTTTAGTGTTTACAAACTTTAGTGAATACGATTCTGGTGTAAGTGATGCATGTATCCTTAGGGCAAATAATAAAGTTGTTCAAAACACGGAACCTAAAGCATGATATAGAAAATGTATCCTGTGAACATTGGATATCCTTGTACATTATCAGGAACACAGACGATATAAATATTGGATTGGAAAATGAAAGGAAAAATCCGCTACATCTCCTCCCTCGTAGTAAGGCTGGAATTCATTTACCTTCTTACTCGTCAAGACCGAAAATATACTGTAGTCTATACAATCACAATTCCATGATACAATTTGTGAACTTTGAAAAAAAATGTATAAATTAGCTTTGGAACAATCTTCATTTGGCATTTACGTAATAAATTACTTTATTATTTCTAAAATGAGTTCTTTATACTGTGATTAACATAATCAAGCCTGGTGAAGTTAAACTGTGATATACTTTGGCTTGTTTTAAAGGAGGTGTTAATTAATTTTTTTAATACAAACCTTATTTATCTCTCATGAGTCCCTTTTTGCAACAATGGATCAACTTATCGTCATATAATCTGTTTAAAAAGTGAAACTCGTTTTTAGTCTATTATGGTCAAATAGTAAACAGGGTACACAAATGTGTATGTGCCTTTACCTTTTAAGAATATTCCTAGTAATGTAACAATGGAAACACGTACGATTAACTAGTACTCAGGGGTCTTGCTTTACAAAAAAAACCAAAAAAAACAACACAGCTAAATCGATTAGATATTAAGAATGATTTCCCCCGCAAAAATGAAAACTGAATAACATCAATGGAATCAATACAGCTTTACAAATGTCAAATAGGATGTTTTTATTAGGCATAAACAAAAAAGCATAAAATCAATATATTTAATATATTTAGATAATGGATCTTGTATAGAAAGAATGGTTTTATTAAATTTGAAAATAGAACGTGTCCAACACGGCCGACACTCGGCTAACCGAGAGATTGGTCGGTTAATCTATATTGAGTATGCGGCTATATGGGAGATTGGTCTGTTAATCGGGTTGGTTATACGTCTGTTAAGAGTAAAACGCACAATTTAATGTCGAACTTTATTAAATATAAAGATTTTTGGCATATTATAAGAACAAAATCAAAAATCAAAATCAAAAAAAGAAAACTGTCTGACAAAATGATATCTATCATAAGACATTTTCCACTTGTAAAAACATTTCATAGTCTACACAGTTTTCAGTAAAATCAAAAGGCGTCGCAAGTATGTAGTATTTATGCTTATACGCATACCATTTTTTTTAATAAAAGTCGGAACAAACAATTTTAGATATCATTTAAAGGACACAAAATAGTACTTTGGTTCTAAAACATAAATTTACATTGGTAAATATTTCATAATTGTGATAAAAAGTGAATATTACCATGTTTTAGTGAAAATTCTGGGAAAAAAGTCTGTTAATGGGTTGGACAATTGAAATTGTGTCAGTTAAGAGTAATTTAGCAACAATTATTTTTGCTACCTTTATATTTTCCTATAGAAAAAGTTAAGAATGAGATGTTCCTGAGTAAAATAAAATGATAATACGGTGCAACAGTATCCTACGGAAGCGAATTAAAGCAACACATTTTTTTTTTTATTTTTCGTCCTATATTTGCGTTACAACGCAAACCTTCTGCGTTATAATGCAAACCTTTGCGATAAAACGCAGACCTTTGCGTTGTAACACAAACCTTTGCGTTGTAACGCAAACCTTTGCGAAATAACGCAAACCTCAAATATCTTGATTTCAATTGTTCATTAAGTTTTGTAAAAAATGTCCGTCTGTCATTCATTTCGGTTGTGATTTACTAGTAAGAGCATTTTCAGTTTGACTTTCTTTGCATTTTATTGAAGGGTGTGTCACTTCAATATAGTGTGATATGGATTGGCCGCTGGAATACGCATGAATTTATTATTAACGTTTTCAATCAGCCTCAATTTTTGTGTCTGTTCAAAGTAGCACGTTCTCAAATCCGACTGAAAGTGTCTTTCTAATACAACACAGGGTACATATAACGTGTTGTCATTCTCATATGCACATGATATTTGTCACTGGACGTTTAACCCTCATTCGTAAGCATCGTCCAATTGGTTCTTTATTTCTATTACTTAATCATATGTTGTTTACAAATCATTCTCAAGTAGTAAATGGAAATGAGCGAATGCAGCTACATTTGGTCATCCAGAGTTTTAATACATTTTATTCCGTTTAGTTCCTTTCTTCATAAGTGTAGAGGAGAACGGCAGTTATCCGCATGTAAACTTCTAGCATTTGTCACCAATTAGAGTACATCGAAATCTGTTACTGTTTCAACACCCAGGGATGTTTCTTATACAATTATTATTTTTTCTCTCTTTTTTAGCAATGCATCACTCTCTACTGTCCTTATCTATTATTCTATATTCTGCTACTCCATCCAGATTATCGTGTTTACCATGAGGGTTCGGATTTGGGGGGGGGGGGGGGGGGGTATTTCTGTATTCTTTAAATTGTTATGTCACGTTTCCTCCGTGACATTTTTTCCTTTTACCTTTTATTTATCTTACTCATTATTCTTTCTCTATTCTTTATATTTTAGCATCCCAATATATTTTACTTACTGATGTTCAGTTACATTACGATGTTTATCTCTGATCTATATACTGGTTACCAATGTAGATGACAAATTGGTGTCATTCATGACAATTAAACAGAATTCACATGACATGCATGTGTATGCGACCATTCTTGGATGAAATTAACATTACTTTAATATTACACTTTTTGAAACCGTTTTTATCAATTTTCAATTTCCATTGTTTAAATTGTTCATTGTTTATGTGTTGTTTCCGTATATTTTATGTTTCATTGCTCATGTGTTGTTTCCGTATATTTTAGCCGCTCGTCTTGAGCCTACCCATTTGATCCGATAACACCCCATATAGCAATAAAATTATACTTTGATTGCCATTCATAACTCTTAACATACCAATTAACAGACTGGGTTTTATACATCCGACCCATTAACAGACCAGGTTTAAAATAAGATTGATTTATGTCACCAAAATACAGATTTTCGTGAAGATTTTTCACACAATGATTTCATTATGGTTAACAAACATAATGCCTGTCTTTTCTCGATGTTCAAAATATTGCATGCACGTAAATTCAACCAACGTGTCATTTTGTATACAGTTTGTGTGTGTAAAATGTATATACATTTATTGATGAGTAACCCGCCTTTTCATTTTATAGATCGTACATTGAAGCTAGAAAAATAATAATTACTCCACTGGATTCAGTACATTGAATTGTTTTGTTAGACATGAATATTTTTTATGATAAAAATATATTTAAAAAGTTATACAATGAAACATGCTGAACTTTCAATGATTTTCTCGATAACACCTGATTAACAGACTTTAGCCAACCCGATTAACAGACCAACCGCCGATATAGCCGCATACTCAATATAGATTAACCGACCAATCTCTCGGTTAGCCGAGTGTCGGCCGTGTCCAAGATCTTATTGAATATACTAACTTTAAACCAACTTATTTACGTTGATATCTAATTTTGCGTTTAGCCCTTGTTAGTCTTTTTTCGCGGCATTTTAATTTCGCGATTTTCAAGTTTACTTGATGTGGTCAAGTAAGGAAAAATCCAGTTTTACAAATTTGAGGCGGAATTAAATTCGCGATATTTTTCTACTCGCGAAAGTCGCAAAACTAAACTGTTCGCTAAAATTAAATTGTTTACAGTACCTTATATCCAAGGAAAAGTCTAAATGTCCTTTGTTCTGACTTCCTGGATGCTTTCTATCTATGGATTCATAAAACCCATGTCACAACACTAAGAACTTAAAAAGTAGAATATCAAAACAAAAATATTCTAGAAGAAAAATCAAACATATCAGATAGCAAAATAAAAGGCTCAAACACATCAAATGAATAGCATTTACATGACTTTTCCTTATGTAAAAATAGTGGATGAAAATGGTTTTATAGTAAGCTAAATTAGGATACCGCAGCCAACATTGTATTTTATTCTTAATCCATTAAAAAAAAATATGTAATTAAGACACTATATAGACAAAATAAATAAGCAAAAATGAAAGACAAGAATACAAAACATAACACAATAACAAAATGGCAGGATGTATGAATACTAATCAAAGCCAAAAGGATGGACGAAATTAAGAAGACTAGAAATAGAAAGAAAACATTTACACGTGATAAAGATGACAAACAACGTGAGTACCTAGAATCTATACTTCAAGACCATCCAGTTTTATTTTTAAATTTATATCTATCAACACGGTCTATGTATCTGTTGATTAACCTTTTTTTAGAAAAAGAACTAGATATTCTTTGACTAACCATGGTTCATCAACTTTCTGCTTAGACACTGGTGACGTTTCATAAAGTCTGAGTAGCAGCCAGAACCTCTAGGATATCGAATAAGTTTGGAAATGTGTATCCAATATGCAAATGAAGTTGGTAAATTGCTGCCAAGATTGGGCAAATTTATAATTTTCAAACTATGCAAGTGGTGGACATCGATATGAAACTTGATAAGGTGTTAAGATGAAGGACATCATTTAAGTTTCTCAAAGTATAGGCATCAATTGGAAAAAAAATGAGTCTGATGTATCAAAGACAATGTTTTTTCAACTAAACCACTGCACAAGTCTTTTCTCAGAACCAAATGTACTATAATTTGTCCTCAGATATACATTGATATTTCTTTTAAGCCATGGAAATGTGGCTGCCTTCTGCAACTTCTTTGATAAATTATCGTTTCTGACGAAACCATTTTTCTCCATTACTTTTATGACATATTCTAATGGTTTATTATTAACATGTTGTAGTCCACCTTGACCTGGTATTGCCCAGCTTAAAATAATTCCCTCTTTTGTATGTCGAAAGATATTGTCTAAATAAATTGACTCAAACTCCTGAGGGATATGTTCTGCCACTTCTAACGAAATAATCCAATCATAAACAGGAATTCCATACTGAGGTATTGTTAAATCAAGAAATTTAACAGTACCTTTACTGTTTTCCTCCGAATACGGGGCACCGTCATAAGCGTCATACAAACGAACTTCTTGTAGTTTTGTGATTTCACGTTTGTATGCTCCAGGACCATCTCCGAAACTCCCCACTGTTTTGTCTTTGAGAAAAGAGGACAGGTGAGGAACAAATACTTTATCTGTTAGATGTTGGCCACCGGTTTCAGTACTAGCATCTTTGCACCACCCTCCATGGTTACTTGTAAATTTTTTTCCTTTTGACATCTAAAATAAACGAACGAAGTAATCTTGTAATAGAAAGAAGTCAAACCTGTTGTTCTTCTTAAATAATCTACCATATCCGTGTTAATCATATACTTAAATTCTGCTCTCCTCTTAATATTTTAAATAATATTAAATTTGTAAGACAACATATATACTAGAAAATTATTATCATACACATTTTATATTTACAATGGCTGAATTTGATTGCAGTAGTCAAATACTTTTATTTTTTATTATGAATATAAATTTTACTTCCGGAAAATGATGCGTACTAGATAAATATATATTGGGACTTTCAATTGTTTGTAATGACTTATTCTATCCATTTGTAAAGCTTTGCGTCGCCCATGCTTTCATGCGTTTGATTTATTTTGGTTGAATTGTGTTTTGTTGTTTTTAACTTTGAACAGACATAAAGATAGTTAATTTTGTACATCTCACTGAAATAGTGACATGTCAAAATGTGGGCCTTTTACTGTTAAAAGTTATAATTGCCATACCAGGACTTGAATATCGCATGCCATTCCAACATATAAAATTTACAGTACTTGCAAATATTTTCTATAACAGCTTTAGAATTATTACCTCACACTCCAATTTCCCAATTTCTCTTCTGGCAATGTTCAGTTTATATGACAGTTGGTTTCTGGCAAAGACAAATTTGTCGATGCTATCGTTATCATTGGAAGGAGCCTCCAGTTTGTTATTAGATAGAGTAGGTTCCGATTTGGTTGACATAACGTTAAGTACCATAAAGGTTACTAATATTGCTACTATTGCAATTGTTATAGGTCTCGCCCATCCTTTCTTATTTAACGCCATCATGTCATGTAAGTTGTTCTTATTCAATCTATAATAAAAAAAAACTAAATCACAGTTAAATCAATCACTGAAAGAGAACAGGAACACACACGCATTACATACGTACGTGCATACAAACATATATACATACATTCATTCATACATTTATATATAAACTAACGTATGTGTATATAGATATACAATTATAAAAAAGGGCTACTATATTAAAATATCTGATCGTTTTCCTGAACTTTTGTGTTGTATAAATTTCGAAAAGACAATACCAATTCGTTATTATTATATTTTTTAAATCATTATAAAAATCAAAAAATGTTACCTAACATGGAATACTGTGTCGCATGCTATAATAAAATGTCCATAAATAAAGGCAACAGTAGTATACAGCTGTTCGAAATTCATAAATTGATTGTGAAAAAAACAAATCCGGGTTACAAGCTAAAACTGGGGGAAACACATCATCAAATATAAGAGGAGAACTACGGGACAACCGAAACACAACACTAAAATGTAACACACACAGATACGAACTATAATATAACAATAGCCATTTTCCTAACTTGGTGCAGGACATTTTAAGAAAAAAATTATGGGTTGAATCTGGTTTTGTGGCTAGTCAATCCTCGCACTTGTATTGTAATGTTGATAAAAATGACATAACTTGCACCTATTTTATACACAGAGTATTATATATTAATGAACGGTGGATAAATCACAATGCGATAATCACGTGTTTAGGAGTAAATATTATGTGCATAAAGTTACCAAAATGTTAAACAATAACACTTGTATATATATTACATACATTGTTCAATTAAAATTGAAGAAAAATTTATAAAACTACCTTAAACGTTATTGCAGCACAGATTTAACGTTTATAAACCCAACTTACAAAATTCCAAAATGTAAGAGGATGAGGAACTTTGAAACAAAGTAGTGGTGGTGTTAATCCCCTTTATATGAATTTATTTCAGAATATGAATAAAAAATAGAAATTTTGTTCTAGGAAATTTCTATTGACGTATCCATAAACTCAGTTTATAAACTCATCTTTTTGTTGTTGATTTAAATTCTAAAACCTTTAGAAAAGCACTTGTCTAATGCATACTTTTTTAATGAAAGATACACGCATAAAAAGGTAAAACAATAATAAAAACGGTCAAACTTGGCAACATTATATTTCATTATCATAAATGCACATGCCCTTCATAAATGGTCACGTATCAGTCTTGAAAATCAAATGTCAGAAGTGCTAAAATGTTTGACCGTTGTACTAAACGTTAGAACGTTATTCACAACTGTTCGTAAATCATGGAAATTAAAGAACGTGATAGTGCAAGGAATTTCAGCTGCCATTCGAAGTTAAAGTCAAAATAAGGAGGCAGGTATGGGTACTTTTTAAACATTTTCCCCAAACAGAAATAAATCCTTGATGTTTACACACATTACACTGCATTGCCGCGCCTTTTTCTCCTTTTTGTTTTTATCAGCAACAAGTTTTTGATATTTGAATAGTTTGGCAACATATTCACATAAACCTTTTTCTAACCAAAAATTGGAGCAGAATTGTGACATATCAAAAATCAGTCTATTACCTATGAGTACTTTTCCTCTGAAGACAAAAGTCATAGACATGTTATGATAACGGAAGTACAATCACGTGTACATTGTAACCCTGTGGTGAAAGGAATATCAGGTGATAATTTGAATTCCTTTGGCAGAAGGCAGTGATGTAACTTAACAATTTAAATCATATAAGAATCAGTTTAAATTATTCGGACTAGTCATGGTAATAATTGAATAATTCAAAATATCAAAATAAAAAAATCAACATGATAATGGTCCTTATTTTACAACATTTGTGAATGAATTTAACGGACGCGATTGGAATTCGCTTTTTTTCATGAAATAAAAATGTCTTTTTAATGTTTTTTAAAACGTTTTGTATAGGCAATAACTGTTTAGTGTATTTAGATATCAACTGTATATGTACGAGGCTAAGAAGCAGGTGTAATGCGAGCTTTAACGTGCTATTACTCCTGTTTCGAGTCGAGTACAAATACAGCTGATATTTAAAGACACTAAACAGTTATTGTCTTTATCCTGTAATAAGTTCTGTATATTGTTTGTGCTTTTAAAGACGCATAAAACACACATTTTTTGCATTTATTTTCGATTTAAAATCCTTGGAGGCCCGCGTATTAATATTATAATCACAGCTAGCTGAAGATGGGTTCGCAAAAAAAAGAATCTTGAATGGTCAACAATACTACATCGCTCAAGGTGGATAATTATCTATTTTAACATTACAACTAATTTCAACAGTAAAAACAAATAACAAAACATTGTACAATTTGAAACATAAGTGTACGAGTTGTCCTACGCTACAGAATTTTGAACTGAACTTGACATACACTTAACATGCATGCTTAAATTTACATGTTTGGTTTTGTTGCACATGTACACATTTAAGTTTCGAAATCGCTGATTGTCGTCGTAGAAAATACTGCAGTTCATGTTTGTCTGTTATTAGAAAAATAAATAGATAATTTTATTAAAATACGAAATTTAATGTTATGGCAATTAAAAAGGTTAACTTATGTCCGACACATTTACCCAAAAACAATTCGTTTGACCAAAGCTACAATAGTTCCTTGCACCACAGCATGACATTTGTTAGTACTTTTGATAACGGAAGACCAAGACATATTATGATGACAGAAGTACAAACAAATGTCACCCTGTGGTGAATAAATATACGGATACTGAACCTTTAAGTCAAATACGATGTTTTCGGGTAAATGTACAAACAAAATCACCTGTGGTGAAATTAACTATGGGAGCTTTGGTCAAATAACTTGCTTTTGGGTAATTGTTTCTGACAAAAAATATGACCTTTCTAGGTGTCAAGAAAATAAATTTCATTTTTAGATACATTTTATCTATTTACTTGTTTTTATTTTAATTTGATAAATTGATCTGGAGGGGAAGCTATTCGCCTCTCTTTTTTGCATACAAATATACCATACAATCACAAATGATAATGATTTAAGCATAAGAAATTCTACAGCATAGTTGTGATATAATTGATAGTATGAAAAGTATCGGCATCTTTTCCGAATAAAATTAAAGGTTTGGCATATAAGCTAATTGTACCTTAAATTGCAAGTTAAGATTTAAATTTCTGACTGTCTGTTAATTTAAAAAAAATTGAGTTCAATTAGTCGATTTAGTAAAAATAATTTGTCGAAGATGATGATATTCAGAACAATGCAAAAAGATTTTTTTTCTTTCACAGAATTTAACCAGTAAAACATTATTGCTTTAAAGGGGACACCCTTCATCTAAATTTACCAAAGGCACTTCCATAAATTAAGGGAATCAGCAGTTTGCAATGTATCTACAAATATAATAAAATTCATTGTAGTTTGCTTTACATGGATACTTGTCCTATAGGTGGTCATTGGAACATCAATAACGACTGGAGCAGATGTCTAACATCTAAAAAAAAATAAAGCAGGAAATCAACTGCTATAAAATAAAACTGTAGTTTTCTTTTAATAACGGAAGACCAAGACATGTCACGATGACAAAAGTACAAACAAATGTCATCCTGTGGAAAAAAGGAACTTTAGTACTTTCGGTACAATAAATTGCTTTCGGGTGAATGTGTCTGACATCAGATGAACTTTCTAGGCGTCATGGAATTAAATTTCATATTTCGATACATCTTATCTGTTTAACAAATTGATGGATTGAATACTTGATGTAGATAGAAGTAAATATAGGCAACCGTATACGTACCAGCGTTAACAATAAGCTAAACCCATATTGCATCGTCAGCTTTACTCAGTTATATTTAAACAAAATCGTTAAAGAATTAGACATTTTTCAAAAAGAAAAACTCACGGCATGATTAATGACGTAACCATCAACGGAAACAAAAAAATGACGGACTGCAGCAAACAACAACCACTGAAAAATAGGCTCCTGACTTGAGACAGGTACCAAAAAATGTGGATTAACTCTATCACTGAGCGCTGAATTCTCATCTTACAAAATTGCGATTGTGTAACATCCATACATTAAAAAAAAGCTAAAAATCAGCTTACAATGTTTTAGACTAGTCACAATAAGGATCCAAAAAGATTCAAACCTGCAAGCTATTTATCATTGTTTATGATCAACTGTTTAAACTCAGAAATACATAACCTGCTAAAATGACATGCCTTCGTTGCAGTTCTTTTTGAAAACAATGAGTTATACTGTACATGTAGATATAGTTATAATGAGCTTAATGGTAACCAAACATGTTAGTCGTTCTATATGACCAACAGCTTACCAAATCATTGTCAATGCACTAGAAAATCACACTAAAGTCACAGCGTTTATCGTGATTTCATTTATTTGTTATCCCAAAAGGTTGAATTATAATGGTCAAAATTCGTTATTTCATGTTCTGAATAATTTGTTTTCGTTTATAGTGTTTCGAGTGTTCGAAGTGTAGTAAATCTACAGAATCACTAGCTTTTAATGAAAACACTCGGAGTGAGATTTCGACCCCATTTTATATTTCAGTTTTCTTTTAAGTATATGATAAAGTTCATTTATAAAAAAAATAAAGCGAAATCCTATATTAGAAAAAAAAAATAGATTTATACCCAGGAGCCCCCTTAAGATACATTTACGCATTGGAAGAACCGATGTTGTATATGTTTATTCAATCTATTTAAAATCCTATCCTTTAATTGCTCGCTCCCGTTTTGATATGTCTCGCATCGAAATATGATTGCTTATAAATGGTAAATATCTATCGTAAATATTAGTTTTGTATTTGTAGCTAAGAGATGTAACCATTTAAAAGCAACATCTTTAAAAGAGGGGCGAACGATACCAGGGGGACAGTCAAACTCATTGATCGAAAATAAACTGACAACGACATGCCTAACATGTGTAATTAAAATACAAAGATAAATAATTTCGACTAGTCCATGTATTACTTTGCACTTTTGTCTAACAGATTGTAATAATGTAGTATAAAGTCTTACCTTTTTATTTAGTCATTGGGCATAATTTAGAATATAGACATAAATCTTAAGTTTTCTGACGAATACTCCTTATATATGCATTTCTCATGTATCTAACTTGTGGAATATATTATCCAATCAAAGTAGACGAAAATATTGTAAGACTCATGTCCACGTGCTTCCTTATATTACAATTCTTGAGGTGATATTCGTCCTGTCTTTTAACATGTTTTAATTTTTTGCTTTATATTCAGCGAACATCTTCAGTGGAAATTAATAAACATATCCTATAGCAATAAATACAACTACATTTCCAATATGTCTCTTATTTTTGACAATTTCGTACATATTTCAGACTTTGTATTTTTTTCAAAAATTGATATCCATCAACATGATAACAGCAAATTCCACATCAGAAAAGATGAAATCCTGTTTCGTCAATATAAATAAAGGCAATTCCAGTACATAAACATGTTTCACATCTATTATTCCTAAATTTGTTGAGGTATTGAATCAAATATGAACAGGTCCTTAAGTGTGCATCGTTTGTTGGTCTTCTAGGCAATTTTGTTCACATACATGTTCGGTTTTAGGATACAAAACTACATTTCTTGATAATTTAAATTGAAACATTAAATATAATGAGAACTTGCGATAGATATCTGAGGAAAAAATGTCATCGTCAAAAACTATTTTCGATAATATTCGAATTATCAATATATTGATAATATTCGACCGATATAACCCGGATTTGTTTTTTCTCTATCGATATATGAATTTTGAACAGTTTCGAACAGTGGTATACTACTGTTGCCTTTATTTATCAATTTAATCAACATAAAATTGAGAATAAAAATGGGAAATGTTTCAAGAGACAACAGCCCGGCCGTAGAGCAGAACACAACCGAAGGCCGTCAAATGGTCTTCAGCACAGCGGGGAAATCCCTCATCCAGAGGAGGTCTTCATCTGGCCCCTAAACAAAAAAGTGTACTAGTTCATTGAAAATTGACGTCTAACTAAACTCTAAAACATATAAATGCACTCAAATAAAAATCATACAAGACTAACAAAATACATGTTATTAAAGGATTAGATTATACTGTTTATTATGCAATATCATCGTCAATAAAATAGATATAAGAAGATATGGTATGAGTGATAAGGAGACAACTCATCATCCGAGTCACAATTTGGTAAAAAGTGAAACGGTATTTGTCAAAATATGGCTTTCAACACGGAGCCTTGGATCACAACAGCAAGCTATGAAGGACCCCGAAATGACTAGTGTAAAAAAATTAAACAGGAAAACCAACGGTATTAGCTACATAAATACAATGTATTGGCTTTTATAATGCCTCCGTTTTTTAACTTTAATCATACATTCAACAGCAAAAACATTAGTTGCATAGCTTATATTGTGTTCAGAGCTATTAGTTAACAACCAACACACATAAAAAAACCACTCATTATTAAAAATTGGGACTAGTCCATATTTTAGTTAGCACTTTTTTTCTAGTTGGTTGTTGCAATGTAGCTGACAAATTAAGGCTTACCTTTAAGAGTAAGTTGAAGATTAAGTTATATACATTAATTTTCATCCGAATATTCCTCATATGTGCATTTCACTTGTCACTTCAGTATATTCATGTGTTATCAATCAAAGTATGGCGTAATTTAAAAATTTAGTTATATAATTTCGTTTTCATACGAATTTTCCTTTTATATGCATTTCTCTTGCCATTTCCGTTCTTACATGTGCTATCCAATCAGAGTAGACGAATACTTTATAAGCTTCAAATGCACGTTCTTCTATATCCGACAACCATCTTGATAACATAATCAAAATAACCTACAGCAATGATAGACTCTATTTGAATTTACGCATTCCAGTATGCTAATGATTTTTATCAAATTCGCATTGCAATGCGAATGTTTGTATTATTATCACTTTTTTCACATACAGTTTCAGCTATAATAGAATAAAATTTACAAATTTATAAATACCTGTTTAAATAAATATGTATAACAAAAACTTTGGATTCGTTTATTTTCGTGTGTACCCATGTTTATGGTTTAACGAAAATTTCCATTTTCGTTGATATTTGATTCCTTTGTTTTGTCAAAGTCTGCATTCACTCATATATAAAATTTGTAGATAGTTGGACATTGGGATTTGTGGTTCCCATGTTATCACGAAATCCAAGAAAATTGGTATCTAACGAATAATGATTAACCCGCAGTATGTACATGACTTTTAGAAAAACTTTCCTTATTGTGTAAAACGTTTTTTTTTTTTATCAAAGCCAACTTTTAGCAAACAATTAAAGAAAGGTAATCTGAGTTTTAGCATTTAATGCAGATGTGCATATCATTTAGTAATAACATCTTTTTTTCGATATCTTCAAAAATTATATCATTCCACTGAATACACTTTTGACTATTTGGATGTCAAAAATTTCTTCAAATCAGTACACAGCTATTCCGGGATACTTGTCATACCGTTATTAGATTGTAATAAGTAATATTGATAATATTTTGACTCCCAATGTCACAGATATACTTCAACGATTCGCTCCTAAGTGTTTTTTGTTTTTTTATTTTATTTGTCTTTTGGCTAATTATTGTTTGTGAATTTGTAAAAGTAAATCATTATAGTCGGGTTTTTTGTTCACACGTCGTTGTGAGTACAATACAAGTGAGAGGTTTTGAAGTGGTTGCTTGTTGTTGATGTGGTTCATAAGTGTTTTTGTTTCTCGTATATTTTTATATAGATTAGACTTTTGGTTTGCCTGTTTGAGTTGCTTTACAATAGTAATTTTTTGGGCCCTTTAAAACATTCTGTTCCGTGTGAGCCAAGACTCCGTGTTAAAGACCGTACATTTGACAAATCGTGACTTGGATGGACAGCTATCTCATTGAAACTCATACCACATATCTTTATAGAATTGTTTAAACAAAGCCATATTTTTAAAAGTATGAATTCACTAAGCATTTTTTAGAACTGACTACTAACATTTGTTGTTTGCATAACTTCCAAACACAAAAGATTTTTAAAGTAATAAAGTCACATATGGTTTTTATATTTGATAGATGCTTTTTGTGCTTATTTGTTAGATATTTGTTTGTTTTGAGATTGTGACACAGTGATGACTGCTGTACCGATATTTTGACTATTGTACCTAGTATGTCTGTTTTGTTCACGCATTGTTGTAAATATAATGGAATTTGCTGCGATTGTCATACAAGTCAGAGGTTTAGCGCTATAAAACCAGGTTCAATCCATCATTTTCTACATTTTTTAATGCCTGTACCAAGTCAGGAATATGACAGTTGTTGGCCGTTTATTTGACGTGTTTCATCATTTGATTTTGCCATTTAATTAGGAACTTTCCGTATTAAATTTTCCTCGGAGTTCGGTATTTTTGTGATTTTACTTTTAAAGGATAAACGATATTTGTTTTATTACCCAGGGGTAGGCATCTTTGTGATGTTTCAATGAATATGGAATAAACAGTTCATATCTAGGATAAAACATACTATTGTTAGTTTGATTGGAGTAGTTTTGTATATCTAGTTTGTATTTGTTTAAGTTGCAGTTACAGATAAGCCCATTCAGGTGTAACGGCTTACTTAATTTTAGGTTATAAACAGGACAAAAACACCCTAACAACCTTACAATGACTTCACGATTCAGCTGTTAGCAAGCAAGCTAACAAAATAAATTACCTTTAGCTACACACTCATTGAAATCGGCTGTAAAAAAAAACATTAGACACATAGTATAGATCTGAGAGAACTTGCAGTTACTGAAAGCTGGATCGAAGCCTATAACCATGTTCTATTTAAGCCTAACAAAATTCTGAGTACATAACGCCAGCCAATGAATTTGGGGTAAAGAAGTCAGTAACAGTAGAAAAAAACATGAACTGTGCAACGCCAAAATAAAGGTATTGACAGATTTTAGGACTGTGAATGTACAAATTATTTATATTAGAATAATATTTTGTTGGGTTTTAATCTATTGATAACAAAACCAATATATATTCCGATAAAAACAATATTTAAAGATAAAATGACAGTGGTAAATTGGTTATCTTTTAGAATAAGTTAATTAAAAGATCTATATTTTTAACTGCATAATATCTAAATTGAAGAACTTCGTAAACAAAACCACCTTAAAGAGGCTGTTTTTTCCTATATGTACTAAGGTTTCAAAAAGTACGGCAAAACATCCAAACACAATGAAATGTATCTTTGAAAAGATTTCAAGTAATTTGTGGTTACGAAATCCTAGACTTAATAATTTACCAGAAATACATTAATTACGTTCACTGGATTTAAAAATGTCACTTCAGAAACGGGCATATCAAATGATTTGGGTATACTGCTTCAATTTGCGTGCCTTGAGTGTTCGAACAGTTTGAATTGAAGTATGAATGATAACTGAGTAATGTTCCTAAGCGTGCTAGCATTCCATCCTTTAGTAAAATTAAGATATACAACCACTAAGAAATTATAGTTGACCTAAGCGTGCTAGCATTCCATCCTTTAGTAAAACGGTTCACACTAGATATTGATCTAAGCGTGCTAGCATTCCATCCTTTAGTAAAACGGTTCACACTAGATATTGATAATGTAGCGTGCTAGCATTCCATCCTTTAGTAAAACGGTTCACACTAGATATTGATTAATGTTCCTTAGCGCGCTAGCATTCCATCCTTTAGTAAAACGGTTCACACTAGATATTAATCTAAGCGTGCTAGCATTCCATCCTTTAGTAAAACGGTTCACACTAGATATTGATCTAAGCGTGCTAGCATTCCACCCTTTAGTAAAACGGTTCACACTTGATATTGATTAGCAGGTATTTAGTGGTATATGTTTCTAATTGGTGTTACGTAATGCATGTCATCGCAAAATCAACCCGCCGTTCCCAAATATGTCATTTTTCATTTTGTTAACTCAAGGATAAAAGCTTGAAGGAAAATGTCATATATAAACCTCGCTTTGTTCGTGTATCATCAAAATCATAAAATACAAAGATTATATATACATAGTGGTTAAATAACTTGACTGTTTAAAACAAATATGTATACGAAACTGAACAGGAGAAAGTAAGTAGACCAGGGTTTGGTCTAAAAAGTTATAGTGCATTTTCTACAAGCAGTTCATCGGAGGATACCAAGACCTTTTTTAAACATTTCGTATCATCATCACAAATAACACATAATGGACTTGAAGTATAGGTTATATATATTTACGTTGTTTATCATCTGAAATACGTGTTCTTTCTTTTTGTCTTTGTATGTTTTTAACCTTTACTTTTACAGTTTAGTCCATGTTTGGTAATATACTTTTTGGTGGCTCGTTATTTGTTCATCGCGCCATTGGGTTATTTTGCTAAAATCGTCGTTTGTATTCTTGTCTTTCATTTTTGTTATGTGGTTTTAATTTAGAGTTTCTATATGCCATTTTATTTCTTTGTTGACTAACTTGCTTTGTTTGTGTATCATATCAAAATCAAATATTCAAAGATTATACTATAAACATAGTGGTTAAAATTATATTGAAAACAAATATTTTCGAAAAACATTTAGAAATTTAAATAAGACAGGTTTGGGGTCTAAAAATTATAGTAGACAATTTACAACCCTTTATCGGAAACATAATGACTTTTTTAAACAGTTCCTGACATCTAAAATAACACTTATAATGGATTAAGGTAAAAAGGCTAATACGTAAATTTAACCGGTTGAAATTGGTTAATCATTGAAAAAGATGTTGCCTCTTCTTGTTGTGCTAACTTGTATGTTTTTAACTTAGTTACTTTAAAAGTTTCAGTCATTTTGGTAATAACACTTCTTTTGCGTGTCGTTATTTTGATTTGACGCCGCCTTGGGTTATCAATTTGCTAAAACGATCTCTGTGATCGTGGCAACTTTCATTTTGTTTTATGTTTTAATATTAGAGTTTCACTATTATGCCATTTTTTATATTATGTTTTGAACACTACTATTTTGGATATGTATTACGCAATGTTGGCTGCTGAATCTCAATTTTTGACATTTCTACCTATTACGTCTGTTTGTTTTTCTCGCGCATTGTTGGCAATGTAATTGAATTATGTAATGAAAATGAGAGATCTAGCTAGTTATAAACCAGGTTCAATCCACCATTTTTTGCATAAAGAAATGCTCTACAAGTCATGGAATTTGATTTTCTATTTGTTAAGGGTCTTTTCACTTTGAATTTTTCTTAGCGTTCTTTTTTTCTTATCTTACTTTTTATGTGGATGTTTTTGACGGTAGACAAATTATTCTGACTGTGGAATTGAAAGATTATTAAGATTTGCAATTTCGGTTATATAATACTTATTTACATCGCGTGAAACTTTCTGATTTTTTAATGAAATCGCAATCAGGAACTGTGCAAAGACATTTGACTGAAATTACAAAGATTCCATAACTCAGTAACCCATTAATGTTTCAATAAAATACAAAAATAAAATATAGACATCACTTTAACCCTGCAATCTTTCACATTGACCGAGGAAAATATCAGACTTCTTAAAATTGAATATAAACACAACTTATTCTTCGTTAGAGCCTTGCTGGTATACGCAAAGAGACTACTGTAACCTGAACGACATACCAACATCACAGACTACTTATGTCTTCCATTATTTGGACTAACAAGGGAAATCAATTAACGTAAGTTTTCATAAATTAAACATATTATAAGACAACATATGATTATGTCTTTAGGTTGCAATTTTTCAATTTAGAAAATGCAATTTCCCATAGGAACTCCTTTTGCGGCTAAAACTGTGACACTATTACTATGACGTTTCGTGAAAAGTTATATCCTAGAATGAAAAGTTGATATGCACTACAATCTTATTCAAAGGTCAAAACTAGGCTGTGCGACATATTTTCAACATTTACATGCCGTGAATTTGTTAGAGTTTACACTTATACTAAAAGTATGTACTGCTCCTACCTATATTTTTTGCCTACTTCAGAATTCATTTTTCACCGCAATAAAAAGTTTTTATACTGGTAACAGTCTCTAGTAATGTATCAATGATATAAAACATAGAGATCATATCTGGGAACCAGTATGTAAACAAATCAAATTATCTATGATTCTAATATGACGTGCTTCTTTAGCTTTGTAAACAACACTGTGATAAAATTCTCGATAAAATATACTTAGCACAGACTCAGAGATATGCATAATAATGGCTGTTACAATATCCTTCCCACGTAAATCTACATGTATTGGAACCTATTTGCAGATCCTTTGCCGATTTTATTGTTTTAAAAAGTGCAATTAAAAAAGACAAAATAACTTTTATTCTTATTCGTATGCATAATAAAAAGAAGTAATGCACAAGAGCTCGGAGAAATCAACAAAATAAAAATTAAATAAAATTTCGCGAAAGTCTATTAATCTTTTTGGCGCATTTAAGTCATTTCAAAACATGACGTCATACAAATGAAACCGCTAAACTTGAAAGTTCTCTGTTACTTGAACCATCGGAATTCGTATGATATTGTATTAAAACTGATTTTTTGAGGTAGGTTTTGTTTTATTTTCTATTCTATTGCATTATTCGCATATTTACCCATTTCAGCAAGTCAACATAGCGGCTCCTTAGTTACAAAATGTCAACTTTTGATTTGACGGAAGCTTACGAGAAAAATTAAAAATGACAAATGTTGGGTTTGAGAACTTAAAGAATTAAAAAGTTTTTTTTCTAGCATTTATTCTCGCAATAACCTACGCAAGTTATATATTTATAAAGATATTTGAGCTTTATCTAACAGGGAGTTAAAAAGAACAGCCACATACACAGCATACCCACCCTCGCTTCAGTTTTTTAATGACCGTATTTGTCCTATTAGAATCGAAATAATTCATGGAAGCCATAGATTGTTGGAAATTTACACATGGCCTGGGCCATGTGTAAATTTCCAACAATCTATGGCTTCCATGAATTATTTCTTAAATATTATATATGTCCCCATAAAAGGCTGTAATAACACAGTGCAATCTGTAGTCTAATTGTTCCTCATTTATTGATTTTTATGAATTCGTTGCAATATCAATATAAAGAAAAACATGTGTAATAAACAATTGCACAATGGTTTTACATTTTTTATCCCGTCAGACCTTAACCAGATTAGCATATCATTCCGGTGAAAAATTGTCTGTGATATCGACCAATCTAAACACTATAGAAACCAAATATGTTTTTCGAAACATACAAACGTAAAAGATGAGTTCAGATTTGAATATTTGAAAAACCTTACAATTTAAATCGTTTTCAATTTTATATGAATGTAAACACATTTATAATGGTCTTGTTTAACTTTAGGGGACAAATAAAGGTTACAGTAGTATACCGCTGTTCGAAATTCATAAATCGATTCAGAAAAAAAAACAAATCCGGGTTACAAACTATAACTAAGGGAAACACATCAAATATCGACAGAAACACAACACTAGAATGTAACACACACAGAAACGAACTATAATATAACAATGGCCTTTTTCTGACTTGTTTAAGGACATTTTAAGAAAACTGTTGGTGGGTTGAACCTGGTTTTACGGCTGGCCAAACCTCGCGCTTTATGGCAATGTTAAAAGAGACATTATAATTGTATATATAAGACATTTCTAGATTTTATTTGAGGGGATAGTGAATTTTCGTCTTTGTTTATGTAAAACAAAATATGTACATGTCAATGTATACGTTTAATAAAATTATTTGGTTACATGATATATCATTCTCGTTATTTTCATTTTTGATAGAATTATAACAGATAAAATTTTAAATCTTCCAATTGAGTCCCCTAAAGTACAATTATATTGCCTCCTTTTGCTTATGAAGATCCATAATTTATATACAAATTTAAAGAAACAATTTCTATAAAACTGTATAATATATGTACGAGTCCCCTAAAGTAAAGTAGTGCTATAATACATTATTTTACCTAAGGGGACCCATAACCTACATGTAGATGTATAGACAAAATTACTTTAAAACTGTATAATTCATATAATGATTCCCCTTTAGTAAAGTTGAGCTTTAATGCCTTCATTTGTTTTGGGGGAGCAAGGACCTATTTGTATCAAAATAATTAGCCAAACTGTATGATATATGTATAGGTCCCCTACAACAAAAGTTGTGCTGTGGTGCATTATCTTACTTAAGGGGAAGCACAAACTATGTATACATTTAAAGAAATAATTACTTTAAATCTATAAGATATAAATTAATATATATCAAACTCCGTGAATAAAGTAGAGCTATAGAGCCTTTTAAGGGCACCAACAATCTTTTTCAGTATTTTTATATAATTTTATAGTCAATAAGCTTTTCTTAACTTTAAAGCTTTGAGTAAAGCCACTTTTTGATGAAATGATGCTCTCCTTTTATGCAAGTTGTTTGATTTTATTAACACTCAGCATGTGATAAAAGTAAACTAATCATAACAAAAGTTTTTTTTAAAGTGTAAAACACAGTGTTTGTACTCGCAACTATAATACGCAAATATAACAAGCAGAACAGAACTTCAGTCGTGTACAGTTGAGCTCAGTTCTCAACTCGTTTTAGAATTGTCAGAATAATCTGAAACAGAACTAGCTGTTCTCACCACTTCTTATTGGTAATGTCGCTTTTTGTTGTCTAATTGAAATAGCTCCAATATCGCTTTTTATCTAAATGTACGTATAACATATGGATAAAAAATTAAGATAGTTCCGACAATGGATTTATAATATTTTTAACTTCAATAAGGAAATATGCATGCATAAGTTGAAGGCCGTACGGTGACCTATACAGTTGGTTGCAGACCAAGCATTAAATGTAGACGGACCGAAACAGTTAACGCGGCGTTTACTCGCGTGCACTTCAAGTAAACGCCGCGTTAACTGTGCGTTAACTCAGTAGACATAAAAAGTAAACTTTTACTTTCGCGTTTAACTCCGCGTTAACGCATAATCTTATAATTTTGTAAAGAGTTAACGGGCGTTACTTTCGCGTGCACTTCCGCGTTAACGTGAAAAAAGGCGCGTCTTCTTAATTCGTCAAAAGTAAACGCACGTTTACTGCTTTTATTAAACGCGTGTTAACGCAAAATGTCATTGTATCCTGGATACACTGACCTTAAATATCAAATGATAAAGTACAGCAAAATTAAATTACCAACAATTCAATTTTGATTGACATATCGACGATTACAGTTAATCTTATTACACCTATTTAATTAATTGAAATTAATCATAATAAATTAACTACCATAAATTAAACAGTTCAAGCATGTCTTTTTTTATTCAAATAATTAAAGCCACCACAATTAAACCATCACCAAAATCCAGCAGTTTTCGCATCTCAGACTGTCTAAATCAGGATGAATCGTATAATAAAAGTTTTTGAACTCATAAACCAAAACTGACCATATTTGCCCTTCATCAAGTAAATCTTAATAGCCGCACAGTAAATCAGTTATATTTATAGATCAGGAGGAACTGTATAATACAAATACCAGCAATATTGGAAAAAAAATACTGGAAAATTTGGTTCGCATCATGATTTATAGTGCCAGGCTGCCAGCAGGTCTTCTTGATATTCAAAATATTGAATTGTAAACAATCAGAAGTTAACTTACTTCAAACTGACTCGTATAACAAAATCATTGTCCGCATCACCTAAAACTGACCAAATTTTTATTTAATAATATAAATCTTGATAGCCGAGTAGTAAATCAATTATATTTTTATATCAGAATGGGTAGTATAATGCAATTGACAGCAATATTGGAAAACAATTAAAACAATTTGGTTCGTATCAATTGATATTGCCAGTATGTCCACTTTTTATCTACAAAATATTGAATTGTAAACAATCAGAAGTTAACTTACTTCAAACAGACTCGTATAACAAAATCATTGTCCGCATCACCTAAAACTGACCATATTTGCACTTAATTATGTAAATCTTAATAGCCGCATAGTTAATCAGTTATATTTTTATATCAGGATGGGTTGTATAATACAAATAACAGCAATATTGAAAAAAAATTACTTAAAATTTTGGTGCGAATCAATTTATAGTGCCAGTATGTCCTATTCTTTTTCAAATTATTGAATCGTAAACAAATATCAGAAGTTTTCATACATCAAACTGACTGGTATAACAAATATCAGAAATTTTCATACCTCAGACTGACTCGTATAACAAAATTATTTGTCCGCCTCAACCAAAAATGACCATATTTGCACTTAACTATGTAAATCTTAATAGCCGCATAGTTAATCAGTTATATTTTATATCAGGATGGGTTGTATAATATAAATAACAGCAATATTGAAAAAAAATACTTAAAATTTTGGTGCGAATCAATTTATAGTGCCAGTATGTCCTATTTTTTTCAAATTATTGAATCGTAAACAAATATCAGAAGTTTTCATACATCAAACTGACTGGTATAACAAAAGTATTTGTCCGTGTCAACCAAAACATACCATATTTGCCCTTTATTATGTAAATCTTAATTGCCGCATAGTTAATCAGTTATATTTTAATATCAGGATGGGTTGTATAATACAAATAAAAGCTATATTTGAAAAAAAAATGACTTAAAATTGTATTTATAGTGCTAGTGTGTCCTCTTTTTATTCAAAATGTTGCATCGTAAACAAATATCAGAAGTTTTCATACCTCAGAATGACTTGTATCACCATATTATTTGTCCGCCTCAACCAAAACTGACCATATTTGCACTTTATTATGCAAATCTAAATAGCCGCATAGTGAATCAGTTATATTTTTATATCAGGATGGGTTGTATAATACAAATAACAGCAATATTGGAAAAAAAAAGACTTCAAATTTTGGTACGCATCAATTTACCCTTGCAAAAATAAATCCTGACTAATTCTTTTAATCAGAATATCTCAAGATTATCCTGGAAATCCAGAAAATATCCTGTAAAGTATTTAGCCTTTTTTTTAGGGAAAAAGTTGATGGGAGAATTTCAGGAAATGTCAGGACTTTCAAATCAAGCAGCTTTAAACTAGGAGAATTCTCAGGATATCTCAAGATTTTCAAACAAAAATATAATATAGACCAGGATATGTCAGGACTTGTCCTTCAACATGTTCAACATTCATCCTACTTTCAGAAACATTACAAATTCGTTCTGAATAAAAAAAAAAAAAAAAAAAAAACCGAAAGAAGTCCTTGATGATTCCTGGTATTGGGACTTAAGAAATAATATTATCTGTATCACCAATTTGTTAAAGTAAATATTCACATCAAGATAGTGTTTTACTTTTAGCCAGGATTTGTGAAGGGTGATTGAATAGAGGAAGAAACTAAAATTATTTTGTCAAATTTTTTGGAAATACACAAATTATTATTGGTGTTAATTAAAAATATTAAACATATTTTCAGAGTTAACTTATTTACACAGTTACTGCTGATCTTCCTGTTCGTCAGCTGTTTATGGAAGAATAACGAGTTTCAGTTTGACAGTATTTCAAAGTCAGAGGTTATAGCGATAAAAACAGCAGGGTGACCGAGAAACTTACAAGCTTGTCTGACATAATTAACAGCCGTTTTACTTCAGAGTAAACTTGGACTAAGCCTAATCAGGTTAAGATCATAATTTAAATGACACATCAATAATAAATCACATTCCGAACTATTTTGGAAGTGTTGAAACACACATAATGTTGTCATTGCCGGATATGCAGAGTTGTTTGGTTTTATTCACAGTGCCGGTGGTACATTTTTTTTGTTAACTGGTAACACTGTCACTGCCGTGACTGGTACGCTGCAAGAAGCCTTTCCCTACAGATGTAAATTTTAATTTTCTCCAAGTTCACAAATGTGCCTTTCTATTAATTGTCGTCCGGCATATAAATAACTTAGAAATTATCAGATCAATGATAGATAGGCCAACGACAGACGTTTCTCAACGTATGTAAAATGTAATCAAATCTTGACCACATGTTTTTTTTTGTAATTGTACTGAACAGTTCGGCACTAAAAATACCGTCCTAGAAAGTGCGTCCACTTGTTCATTCGCATGCACCATGCATGTGCCGTTTAAACTAAAGATTATTTTTAATATACTAAATTAAAAACTGCATATTAATGAAATAAGTATTTGTTTGCGACACCCTTGATTAATTTTCATAATACCGTTACGGGGACGGATCAAATTCTGGCCGATATAATTTAGAACGAGATTGTCACCTCAATGTGAGCGTAAGTGTACTTGATAAATACGTCACAAAATGGAGATTACGCTGATGGAAACCAGCAAAAGACATTTCCAGATAGAAAGATTTCAGATAAGTGCATTACAAATTTAATTAAACATGACAGACATGTGTATTTTATTATAAAATATAATTTATTCAGGAACTATGATTTTTTTTATGGTTTTTATTTGAGCAAAGCAAGGATTTGTACAGTTAGAAGGATTAGAATCTCGCGGTTTTTCGTAATCTCTTCCGCTGCGAGACTCTGCTACTCGCATCTACTACTATTCGTCACTTACGATAACGGAACGTGATTTTTTTTGTACATATGTATCGAGTTGTTTTCTTATTTTTGTCACGTATAGACAATGTTTAAATGGTAAAGGACTTTATTCATTCTTAAATGTTATAATTATTGATTACCACTCAAGTTTCAATTGACGAAAAAGCGTAATTTGAGTGTTTTATTTGATGGACATTGTAATACAATGGGTATATATATTAACTTCTGTAAATTTTTATTTTCAGTCAAAAAAAAAATCTCATTCTTCTAAATGATGTCATTAATATAGTTATATGAGAATTTGCATCTTCGGAAACTATCAATCTCGGGAAACAGGTGCAAAACCATTTTTGTGGCAAAAAAGAACTGACCACACATTTCAGGACGAATTGCTACATTGCGTTTTATATACATGTAAGTGGCTGATCATTATCATAAGGTTGGAACAAGTACTGTTAAAGGGGGTCACTGGTAAACCCTATAAAACTGCCTCTGCATGTTACTGTACCCGGTTTCAATTATAATAAACATGGAAAAGGCATCAAAGAAACGTTAGCCAGTGTGATATAAATTATCAACTGCAAGCAAATTTTTTTAATTGTACTTATAACATTACATCTTCAAATGCACTTTTCTTTCTTGTCAGAGCACTTGAATCAATTTGTGCATGAATTAATAGGGCAACCTTATAGTGTCAGCTCTCTGTCATAACGGCCTCTCAAGTAGGCAATCATGGAATTATTCCTGGTTATGTATTATACATGTGTTATGCGGGAAAGAGGGGGCAGCGCAGACTAAGACAGTCGCCTCCCCTTTCCCGTTGAAGGGTAAGAGTGTAGTCGGTCGCTCTGCTTTACATTTCTGTGTTCTCTTTATTTTAAATACGACAATTTGGGGGACTGTCGTTCGTGTTCTTTCGAGGCCTTCTGATGAATAAAACAAAGATGTATATATATATGTTTATTTCGAGTCCAACCATACGAGTAAATTAATAAAATACATCAATATGAAATAAAAGTGTTTGGTTCTTAAAATGTACTTGAATTTACATTTATCAACATACCTTATTAATTAATTAAAATAGTTTATCAAGATATTTATGGTAACTTTAATAAAGAAAGATTTCTGTTATAAACTGTTACATTAAAACTTTGCTAAGGTTACGTTTGATTTTCTATTTAACAAAAATTATAAGTTTACGAACCTGGTGAATAAAACAAAGATGTCTATATATGTTTATTTCGAGTCTGTCTGTATCTGTATCTGTATAATACTGGAAATGAACTCAAAATACTGAGTAAAACTTATCCAGGAAGTGTGTGTGCGCCACTGATGTAACTAGTCGCGCGATAAACCTGCCTTACAACTTTCTACAGTTTTACAGTTCACGGCAGTATTTGGTAGTAAGTTCCAGTCGATGATAGTTTGTGGAAAAAATGAATGTTTATATATGTCAGTATTTGCTGATAAGAGTTTTATTTTTTTGACGTTTGAAGTTCTGGATGGTCTAGTATTAAATTCTTTGTGATGTTCAGTGGGGATGGCTACCAGGTCGTTCACTATTTTGTACAGTAGTACCAGTCGTTGTTCGCGTCTTCTTTCCACAAGAGGTTTCCATCCAAGGTCCTTCATCATGGAGGTGACACTACTCGTACGTCTATAGTCTTTGAAAACAAATCTAGCTGCTCTTCTTTGTATGTTCTCTATTCGGTTTATGTCTTTTTGTAGGTATGGGTCCCATACAGTGCCTGAATAATCTAATACTGTGCGAACAAGCGAGATGTAGGCGGTTTCCTTAAAATGTTTGGTGCAGTGTTTAAGATTCCTTCTGATGAATCCCAGTGTAGAATTAGCTTTGTTGCAGAATTTGTTAATGTGAGATGACCATTTCAAATTATCGCTAATGATTACACCTAGGTAAGGATTTTCACTGACTTGCTCTAAAATGTGGTTACTAATGGTATAGCTGTATGTGAGCGGGGTCCTGCTACGGTGAATTGACATGACATAGCATTTACTGGCATTAAAACGCATACCCCAGTCCTTTGCCCAGTTGTCTAATGAGTCTAGATCTTTCTGTATTTGGAGTTGGTCCTGTGGTGTCTCGATGGTATTATACAGGAGGCAGTCGTCAGCAAACAGAGGTACTTGTGATTTTACACAGAGCGACAAGTAATTAATATGACATAACAAAAAAAGAAGGGGACCGAGGACAGTTCCTTGGGGCACCCCTGAGTCGACGGAACAAGATGAAGAAAATTCTCCTTCGACAATAACTCGCTGGTGTCGTTGCATTAGGAATGATTTAATCCATGCATTTGCATTACCATCGATTCCATAGCTCTTTAATTTGTGTAGGAGTTTTCGATGAGGCATAGTGTCAAATGCCTTACTAAAGTCCAGTATGGTTAAATCAATTTGCTTCTTGGCATCAAAAGATTTCATGATGTCATGCATAGTTATAAGAAGTTGACTTTCACAGGAATGACCACTACGGAAGCCATGTTGGAATGAGGTGAGTATGTTGTGTGCTTCCAGGTGTTTCAGGATATGCTTGCAGACTATATGTTCGATGAGTTTACAGCAAACACAGGTGAGTGATACAGGTCGGTAATTTGCCGCTGTATGTCTATCTCCTTTTTTAAATATTGGACTGATGTTGGCGTTTCTCCAGTCAGATGGCAGAGTACCCGAGTCTAAACTAAGTTGGAATATGTGACTCACTACTGGTGCTAGTTCAATTGAGCAAAGTTTTAATACTTTGTTTGCAATGCCGTCTGGTCCACTAGCTTTGTTGATGTTTAGGTTTCTAAGCACTATTTCTACTCCTTGTACTTCAATGTTAATGTTATTCATACTTGGGTATTTTGATTCATGGATCTGTGGTAGTTGGTCTGATGCGTTTTCTTTGGTGAAGACCGACTTAAATTGGTCGTTGAGTAATTCTGCCTTGGATTTGCTGTCCTGATGTAAGATTCCATTTTTTTTATTCCAGCTACACCTATATTGTCAGTACGTTTAGACTTTATGTATCGCCAAAAAGGTTTACTATTACCTTCCGCCAAAGCTGCGTCCAGAATGGTGTTGACATATTGCCAGTGAGCTTGTCGTACAGCTTTCTGTGTAGCTCTTTTATGTTGTTTAAATTTTGTCCAGTCATCTGGCTTTCCTGTATGTTTAGCTTTCTGAAACAGTTTGTGTTTTCACCTAATTTTCTTTTTTACGCTGTTTGATAGCCAAGGTAGATTATGTCTCTTATTTGTTATTTTCCTTGGTACATTAAGCTTGAGTGTTGTTTCTATACCGTTTTTAAGGTTGGTCCACTTATCTTCAACAGAGTTGTTGCTATTGATGATGTCAGCGCCAAATTTTATAACGTCAGCTTTAATCTCCTCCCAATTTGCTTTCTTGTAAACGTATATTTCTCTTGATTTTGGATTATTATATTGTGGTTTTAAATCTGTATCAAGAACAATCATGTTGTGATCTGATATTCAAGGTAGTGTGTTACATGACTTTACAAGACTTGGATGGTTTGTAAGAATTAAATCAAGGATGTTGTTTTCCCGGCTTGGTTTTAGTTGTCGTTGTTCCATGCCAAATTCTTCAATGAATTCAAGAAGTTCTTGGTGGTGTTTTACTTGTGGTTTTCTTGATTTGAATGTGTTGCTATTCCAGTCAATATGAAGAAGGTTGAAATCTCCTTTGCAAGTATAATAGGTTTATCTTTGCTGTTTTCACTCACATTTAGTACTGATGTTTTGAGATTATGCAGTGCGTCTATGCTTGCATTTGGTGGACGGTAGTAGGAACCTATTATGACGGATTTGGTCTTTGTTTGTATTTCTGTCCATTGTAGTTCGCAATCATTTTCACTGTTGTCGACTGCGGAAGTAGTGAATTTATCATGTACTGCGATGAATACGCCTCCCCCGTTTTTGTTTCTGTCCTTGCGAGTCCAACCATACGAGTAAATTAATGTTTGATTCCTTAGGGTTTCCTATTTTAAACCCTAGAACACGTGCTGGTTGGACTTGTTTTATTCACCAATCAAAATGACTTTTAGAATACATATTTTTTATAAAACAGTTTCTATTGGTTAGATCTCTTTTTATCTAATTTACATTTTTACATAATTTGGGGTTACTATTTTTAATTACTTAATGCCTTGTTTTTTACGGCCATTAGGGAAATCCGATTATTTGGTTAAATAGAATTCTAAGTGAACAATAGAAAAGAATTAGATATATTTGCTAAAGGAAATACTTCTAAGTGTTTAAGCTGTCAAACCTTATTTATGTCGCTAAGTGTCAAATAGGAAGAATTTCAAATCTATTACCTATTTCAAAAGTTACATAACATTATAGACTTTCTAACTATATCTTTTTATACAAAAAGCTTTATACAAGAATTAGTTATTTTCTACAATTACATAGAAGATTCACTTTGTTTTATATGAAATACTAAAATTTATTTCTTTAAATATTTTACCTCATTATACCTTCATTATACATGTAGTATAATACAGTTATACTATATATGTAGTAATTATAATTCAGTTATACTATATATGTAGTATAATACAGAAATTGACTTGAAAAGAGCGATTTGTCATAAATTAAAGAAGACTTCTTTTATCTTTTTCTGACTGTACATCGGAACACTTTCATATGAGGTAAGTAACAGCAGTTTACATCAAGTATTAAAACAAAAGTCTTACTTTTCTGCTTGCTAGGTCTAAACTGTTGTGTCTATAGATATTGATCAATGAATGTCTTTGTAAACATAACTAAAATGTTTATTGTCTTACAGTAGATACTTATTGTACAATTTTGCCTTGCATTGACTTTATAGCGCACAATTACAATTATACATGTAAAACACTGATTTTTGTCTATCAATTGATCTTCCTCTAAGTTCAGTATTTTTGTGATTTTACTTTTTATATAACGATAGATTGAATAATTGCTTACCGGTACATCAACATCATTTGAACATTGGTAAACTGAGCTGTCTCATTCGATTGAAAATCATACGCCATCTTTTTACTCTTATGTCTTAACTTCAAATTTGGTATAAAAACTATTTTTTTCATGTTTTATGTATGGACTGTTGGTTTCAACCTGCTACATAGGGTTTGATGATCGTGGATGACATACATTCATCGATTGTACATGTAGACTACTAGTTTTTAACATCAATTCTCTGTATGCATCAACCAACAGCTGGCCACATAAAAAAAATTATGTGATAGAAAAACTACCTTTAACATCAAAGTTAGTTGCATTATTCATAAAAATCAGTTTAAAATCTTAACCATCCCAGTCCTTCTTGTCGGTTGCTAAGGAACATAAATTTCCTTAGCAACCAAAGAAAAAATTACCTCAAAATGACCAAATTTCAATTATGAACAGCTCATTTATTATGGTAGGTAGCTTCAAGTAGTTTATCATTAAATGAACAACAGAATGACTCGTGTGGATTGCGGTATAGCAAGCGGACTCTATGAGCATTTTTGTTTTCTTTTTTCAATTCGAGATTTTCTGAAAATGAGCATTTTTTTGTTACGCTTACTGAAACAGTTTAGAGGGTCAACTTTTTAATGGTTTACATATGAACCCATAAGAAACAAAATTGAAAAATCCCCACTGTTTTCTTCCATTTTTTATGAGTGAAAACGTCAAAAATCATCATTTTCGTCTTTGTTTACATTTTTTCATTGATCACCAGCACCCGTCAGGACCGAATCACCAGCACTGAACGTTCTCTCGCAGGACAACCATACCCACCGTGAATACTATCTTGTGAAATTCTGTGTTTGCACCAAAACTAGTGATTTATGTAGCTTTATTAGCTTGCATGTTGAACCTGCTTGTAGAACACTTATATATAACCTGCATATGCAAAGATACAAGCTCCTAAACACTAGACAGAAAAACTTAAGAACGTCAAATTTAGCTAAGTAGTAGTTGTGTGTGGACTGTAAGTTATTATTAATTAAAAGTAAATATATTCTAAATTCCGTGAATAAGACTTGATATGTGATATTGGTTAAGGAATATATTGACATACTTTTATTGTGTATAGACTGTATTATAATTCTATTGGTGATTGGATTTATATTGGATTTGTTATTTCGTACTGAAGGTGTGCCTAGTATATTGGTAGAAAAAATGAAGATACAGAATACAGAATATAGCAGTTTTTTGTTTTCTCTAAATCTATGACAGATCTTGAAATTGCGTAACATATGATTAAATAACGCCATATTGCAAGAACCCATAGATTTGGACACCATTAATACATTTATTGTTTGTATTTGTAGAATGTAAATAAAAAAAAAGATAATAAAACGGGGCTGACAGTTTTTTACAAACAAAAACACAGAGAAATACTTTTCCACTTTAATTCCCCTCTATAACAATATGCCGACATCTTCGCTAGCCAAGGATTACGAAGGAGGGAAGTGGATCGTAACATTTGGCTAGCGAAAATGATATGCCGATGGCTTAAAGGAAAATGTGACCTTTTAACCAGAGGAGGGAGGAAATTACAAAACTTGCCATAGATTTGGAATTAAAAAAATCTGCCAAAGATTTTGGATGGAATTACGTCTTTTTAACCCGACATAGAATCGGAATTCTGCCATGATTACCAAAGATCAGGAACCAACCATAGATTTGATTCAGGCTGCAAATATGTTTGTCATATCGAAGCTTTTCATGTATATGAAAGAAGATGTAGCATGATTGCTTATAAAATAACTTTCCGCGAGAAACCAAATGAAGTAAAATAACTTTGAGAATGGAAATGGGGAATGTGTCAAAGAGACAACAACCCGATCAAAGTGCACACAACAAGTTATGCTTCATAAAAATATATTAATTAAAGTAAACCATATACGGTGAAATACAGTATAGAATATCAGAGCTAAAAGCTATTTTAGGTGCTGTGGATCTTAAGCGAAAAGAGTCAAATTCGACCAAATTTGGTCCCTAAAATATTTTTTTTGCAGAAATATAGCCAAAACACTTAAAGATTAGGTATTTAGCTAATCATTAATGAAAAAATATCTCTGGGTAAACATATTTTGAGTCGATGGCGGATAATTCAAATTGGGTCATATAAGGGGTGTAAACTGTTCATGTAGGCCAATTTTTCATATGTTTGCTATCATACCAGACAATTTCCACCATCTAAACCAACTAACATGTTATATTGATGTTGGTGTTTGTTGAATATGTTTGTTCAAATGACTGACCTATGGTTGACAATAAAAAAAAAAACTTAATACAAACTTTAGAAAAAGAGGGGGTGGGGTGGGGTAGTGCCTTTTTTTTTCTTTCGCACAAAACAATTAGGAATAGAGAGGCATTAAAATCAAAGAATTTTGGGATGGATGCTTCAAATTATTTTCTTTGAATACAGAGATAAACAAAATTGGCTCATTACTAGGTTCAATATATTTATGGAAAAGAAGTAGGTCCAGTAAGACAACTTTTTGGCCCCAAAATATACCAGTTTTACAAAATTGCTAAAATGAAAACTTTTAGTTTTGTCTATTGGACAGTAGAATGCTCCTGCTACATAAATGTGTGCTGTTTTTGACAATACAATGCACATATATCATGTATATCGGGTACTATCACCATTAAGTCATGCTAAATTACTGAAATCTTCACAATTCTATCATTTTTGTTAAATTTTAGACGGTTTTCGTATAAAACGGAAGTGTTACATGTTCATCCGGATCCTTAATATTGAAATGTAAGTTGTATTTTATGATAATACATAACATATATAAAGGTTTAGGATGAACACGGATGCGGCCACTTTCATTTTTGACAAAAACCATCTGAAAAGTGACATCTTTCAATCAGTTTAATTGAAGTCTGGAGCTGGCATGTCAGTTAAGTGCTAGTAGTCTGATGTTATTTATGTATTAATGTCATTTTGTTTATTTTCTTTGGTTACATCTTTTAACATCAGACTCGGACTTCTTTTTAACTGAATTTTAATGTGCGTATTGTTATGCGTTTACTTTTCTGCATTGGCTAGAGGTATAGGGGAGGGTTTAGATCTCATAAACATGCTTAACCCCGTAGAAATGTTTGCGCCTGTCCCAAGTCAGGACCCCCTGGCCTTTGTTAGTCTGGAATTATTTTTAGTTTTAGTTTCTTGTGTACAATTTGGAGTTTAGTATGGCGTTCATAATCACTGAACTAGTATATATATTTGTTTAAGGTCCATCTGAAGGACGCCTCCGGATGCAGGAATTTCTCGCTGCATTGAAGACATGTTGGTGACCTTCTGCTGTTGTCTGATCTATGGTCGGGTTGTTGTCTCTTTGACACATTCCCCATTTCCATTCGCATTTTTAGCTCACCTGGACCTGTGAGCTTTTCTCATCACTTGGCGTCCGGCGTCCGGCGTCCGGCGTCGTTAACTTTTACAAAAATCTTCTCCTCTGAAACTACTGGGCCAAATTTAACCAAACTTGGCCACAATCATCATTGGGGTATCTAGTTTAAAAAATGTGTCCGATGACCCGGTCAATCAACCAAGATGGCCGCCACAGCTAAAAATAGAACATAGGGGTAAAATGCAGTTTTTGGCCTATAACTCAAAAACCAAAGCATTAAGAGCAAAACTGACATGGGGGGGTAAAATTGTTCATCAGGTCAAGATCTATCTGCCCTAAAATTTTCAGATGAATCGGACAACCCGTTGTTGGGTTGCTGCCCCTGAATTGGTAATTTTAAGGAAATTTTGCTGTTTTGGGGTATTATCTTGAATATTATTATAGATAGAGATAAACTTTAAACAGCAATAATGTTCAGCAAAGTAAGATTAACAAATAAGTCTACATGACTGAAATGGTCAGTTGATCCCCTTAGGAGTTATTGCCCTTTATAGTCAACTTTTAACCATTTTTCGTATATCTTAGTAATCTTTTACAAAAATCTTCTCCTCTGAAACTACTAGGCCAAATTAAACCAAACTTGGCCTAAATCATCATTTGGGTATCTAGTTTTAAAAATGCGTGGCATGACCTAGCTAACCAACCAAGATGGCCGCCACGGCTAAAAATAGAACATAGGTTTAAAATTCAGTTTTTGGCTTATAACTCAAAAACCAAAGCATTTAAAGCAAATCTGACATGGAGTAAAATTGTTAAAAAGGTCAAGATCTATCTGCCCTGAAATTTTCAGATGACTCGGACAACCTGTTGTTGGGTTGCTGCCCCTGAATTGGTAATTTTAAGGAAATTTTGCTGTTTTTGGTTATTATCTTGAATATTATTATAGATAGAGATAAACTGTAAAAAGCAATAAATGTCAGCAAAGTAAGATCTATGAATAAGTCAACATGACCGAAATGGTTAGTTGACCCCTTTAGGAGTTATTGCCCTCTATAGTCAGATTTTAACCATTTTTCGTAAATCTTAGTATTCCTTTACAAAAATCTTCTCCTCTGAAACTACGTGGCCAAGTTAATTGTAGATATAAATAACTGTAAGCAGCAAGAATGTTCAGTAAAGTAAGATGTACAAACACATCACCATCACACAATTTTGTCATGAATCCATCTGCGTCCTGTGTTTAATATTCACATAGACCAAGGTGAGCGACACAGGCTCTTTAGAGCCTCTAGTTATTGAATATCCTAACCATTTAGAAAAATAAGATTGCCCATTGTTGAATTTTAGAACAAAACTTTACAAAAGAACCCTACGCATTGGAAATTTCTTATAGTATTTTCCCTCTCTTGGTTAGATATTTATTTGCATGAGGTAATGGGAATCGGGAACTTCACAAGTGGTTTTTCTTTTTCTGAGCTCTATTAGGCTTTCAATATGTTTCAGTTGACGGTTACACGATTTATTAAGTCAATTTCTGTCAAACGTGTACCTTGTTTTTCATAGTCGAAAGTTTTCAATACTCAGAGTTTGAATGTGATATTTCAGTGTAATAAATGTCACAAATTATGTCCGGCAATTGTTTTAAATATTGACAGGCAACATTCACAATTCAGTATATCACTATCTGTGGAATACTTCAATGATAATTGTTTTAAAGCTGTCAAATAAGGAATAGTGATCCAGAAATAGTATAATCAAGGTTTCTCCAAATGTTATTGCTGCTACAGTTTTTAGCTTACCTGGCCCGAAGAGCCAAGTGAGCTTTTCTCATCACTTTGCGTCCGTCGTCATCCGTCATCGTCGTCCGTCGTCGTTAACTTTTACAAAAATCTTCTCCACTGAAACTACTAGGCCAAATTAAACCAAACTTGGCCATAATCATCATTGGGGTGTTTCGTTTAAAAAATGTGTCCGATGACCTGGCCAACCAACCAAAATGGCTGCAATGGCTAGAAATAGAACATGGGGGTTAAATGCAGTTTTTGGATTATAACTCAAAAACCAAAGCATTAAGAGCAAATCTGACATAGGGGTAATTGTTTATCAGGTCAAGATCTATATGGCCTGAATTTTTCAGATGAATCGAACAACCCATTGTTGGGTTGCTGTCCCTAAATCGGTAATTTTAAAGAAATTATGCTGTTTTTGGTTATTATCTTGAATATTATTATAGACAGAGATAAACTGTCAACAGCAATAATGTTCAGCAAAGTAAGATTTACAAATAATTCAACATGTACGAAATTTTCAATTGACCCCTAAAGGAGTTATTGCCCTTTATAGTCAATTTTTAACAATTTTCATAATTTTTTGTAAATTTTTAGAAAATATTTTCAACTGTGATTACTCGGCCAAGTTCATTACAGAAAGAGATAATTGTAGCAACAAGAATGTTATGAATTTATCTGTGTCCATTGGTTAGTATGCACATAGACCAAGGTGAGCGACACAGGCTCTTGAGAGCCTTTGTTTGTTCTATCTTTTGAACGAAAATTTTCAAAAAAAGGGAAATAACTAATTTTTCGAAATTACATCCAGATTAGTTTGAGCATGAATTTTGAATTGCTGGAACATGTTATATGATATAATTACCCTCAATACATCTAAAAATAGTAATTTTCATAAGAAAGGACTATTTTATCATGAAAATATTCATATGAAATATTTATTTACAAATAGAACCTAAATTTTTTGGCAGCATTTTGTTGACAAAACATCCATAATTTTATATTTTATAGTCTTTTATGTGAGGATTTCTGCGTTTTCGGTAAAATCAGATTTAAAAAATGACAAAAATTGGCAAAAATCATGCCAATTTTTGTGTCAAGTGGACCATCTTATGTACCAAAAAACTGTTTTTATTCGAAAAATTTGTCAGTTAGCAGTTTAAATGATTGAAATCATCACTTATACCCATGAAAATAACAAAAAATGACATGCTTTATCTCATTTTTACCATAAAATACAATGTTAGCCATTTCGCCTTGCTATACTAATATATACATTTTATGTCACGTGGTTTCCATGGCAACCAGACTTTTTTTATTGATTTTTTTTTAATTTGACTGTTAGTTTGGACCATTTCAACTTAAAAAAAAGGAATCGAAAAAAAATCATCTGGCCAAAATTTTTCATATTTGGTCTATAATTACAGAGAATTGATGTTAAAATCTTCATTTGATATTGGATGGATAGTTGTCTCATTTCAATCATATCCCATGTCTCCTTGCTTATTTTACTACACATCCTCATAGACATTAATCACACAGATTTATATTAAAAACTGGATTAATAAAGGCAGTGACAAGAAGAATCATCAATATACAGTAACACTCGAACACCAAGCAGATTAGGCGAATATTAAATGAATCTGGCATTTAAAGGAATTTAAAAAAAGATATTCTATGATTTATTTTTACGTTAAAATATAGATATCGTCCAATTCAGCTGGTATCAAATGATTACCTATCAAGTAATGCCAAGTCACTATCAAAGTTCCCTACACACAAAGTGTAGCTCTCAAGTTTTGATATAAGAGATTGAATGTTAATGATCCCATGAAATACTGTTGGTATATCTTTCCATACATTATATTCGGAGGAACGTTCTGGTCAATAGTCTCATTTAGTTGTACCGATACACTAGTATTTCTATTTGAAGACATGCCATATGTTAGTCCACATGATTATTGATGAATGGCCAACTGCTATTGGCACGCAGCTGCTCTCAGATTTTTTTTGGGGACTTTCCTTGTGCCTGGACTTTTCTTCTTAACATTCACCAATTTGGGCATTTTGGAAAATACTGGAAAAAATGTGTGATATACTTAGTAGTTACATGTGGCAATAATAATACAATAGCATAATGGCTTAAACAATTCCAATATCAAATCTGTCTTAATAATAGCAATATTACCTCAAGATCTCTGCTCGAACAATTATATTTGCATGATTTATTTTAGTTTTGTATGTGTTTATGATACATATATGCCAGCTTATGCAAATTCAGGAATTATTTATACATGTAGCAATGTTTCTATCATTTTAAATATTTTCATTATTATAGGATCATAAGATGTCGCAAACAAAAACATCATATATTTTAATTTAATTGTGCTTGCTTAACTACAAAACTATGTATATATACATTTACATCATAATAGGTATTATCTTACCTCCTATACATTTCTAGGAATATGATTGGTTAAAAGCGACCTCGTGGAGACCGTGTATATTCAATATTAGGTTAGTAGGGAGGCGGGGCTTATTTCAATACACGGTTAGTAGTAGATCTACAACTTAGGCACTGTTTGATTATTTAAAAGTATTAAAGTTCTGTTTAATACTGTTCTATCAAGGTTGTTGATAATAAATATTTGTCGTTTACATTAGTTTTTTAGTGCAGACCAATTGAAGAAGGTTCTTAAAATTAAACAGTTTAATACAGAAATAAGAAGATATGTTATGATAGAAAATAAGACAACTTTAGTCTAAATTCAAAAAATAAAGATAGTCGGTAAGATAAATTCGTTACATAGTGTGCTAGTGACATGATATGATATATACAGGGTAAGTAAATTCCATATGGAATTTACTGACCCTGTATATATCGCTCGAAGCCCATATGGAATTTACTTACCCTGTATATATCATATAAGGTCACAAACACACTATGTAACTAATAATATTAATGCAGGACCCAGATTAATCATTAACTATATAGCACATTGTCATACTATGCATGTGGGTGTTCAAACGACAAATTGATATTTTCATATCTTCACAGTATTGAAAACAAACAAACAAAAAATATGGGAAAATGTAAAATTGAGTGACTTAGAAAAAAAGATTGAACTATTTGGGTCTATCTTGATATGAATATATAGATATAGGAAGATGTTTCTGTGAGTGCCAATGAGACAACTCTCCATCCAAATAACAATTTATAAAAGTAGACCATTATAGGTCAAAGTACGGCCTTTAACACGGAGCCTTGACTCACACCGAACAACAAGCTATAAAGGGCCCTAAAATTACTAGTGTAACACCATTCAAACGAAAAAACCAACGGTTTAATCTATATAAAAAAATTGAGAAACGCGAAACACGTATTAATTACATAAATAAACGACAACTCCTGTACATCAGATTCCTGACTTAGGACAGGTGAAAACATTTGCAGCGGGATTAAACGTTTCAAATTTACCAAATCTTCTCCCTTTACTGAAACAATATAGCATAGCATCACAACATAGAAAAACACACGATAAAACATCAATTGGACGGCTTAACTCAATCAAAAAACGTAAATTTACACAATGAACGAATAAATTTGATCTGCGATACCTGAATGCAAAGTTAATAAAGTATAAGGGACACACATTCAAGGCCAAAAAGCAAACAAACAAGTTCAAACGAAGTCATGGCAAATATTTAATCCTTCGAAAATAATCACTTTTGAAATAAACGGTTTTCATAAAATATACGGGTAAATGAAAAATAACTTAGTCGTTTTAGGTATACTACTTATGTGTATAAAATTCTTCCAATAATAAGGTCAAATTCTGAAAAGCAAACTGAAATCTTTGCAGAATTTTACGAAACATTAGCAACTCCAGCTATAGAGGAACATTTTGACTCAGAATATAAGGAAGAATGTGAATTTAGATATAATCTAATCAACTCAATTGTACATCAATCTACCATCAATAGAAATAACTTCACGCAATTTACTGAAGAAGAGATAAAAAAAAAAACCATCAATGAACTGAATACAGGGAAAACAGAGGATTGTTACTCCTTAACAGCAGAACACTTTAAATATGCCGGTAATACAATATTACTAGATATTGTTAATCTCTTTACAATACCTGATATCTTCAAAACTGGCATTCTTACTCCTGTTCATAAAAAGGAAAAAGATCCAACCTTAACAACAAACTACAGAGGAATTACAGTCACCTCTGTCTTGGGGAAAATTTTTGAATATGCATTACTAGAAAAAATGCCTGACCTGAATGCTAATCAGACGGAACTCCAATTTGTCTTTACTAAGGGTCTCTCACCAATCATGGCAACAAAATAAAAACCTATTTCTAGCAACCCTTGAAGTCAAAAGGCCTTTGATGTAGTACATCATATGATCTTAAGCTTACTAGAAAAATTATACTATGAAGTTCCAGCAGATGTTTGGAAAGTAATTCAAAATCTGTACTCAAATATGTCAACGGACGTAAAATGGAATAATTACATCAGTAAAAGATTTTCAATAAAACAGGGAGTCCGACAAGGAGGTGTCTTATCCACTCATTCTTACAAGTCTTGTATCAATTACTTACCAATAGAACTAGAAAAAAGAGCCTTAGGACTAGAATATTGTGGCAGTTTATTATGTGCAGATGATATTGTACTGATGTCAACAGACGAAACAGAGATTCAAGCAATGCTTGATATAGCATATAAATATTCCTGTGAACACAGGTACAATATCCATCCCCAAAAAACACTCTTATAAAGACAGAAAGGACAAAGTCGAAATATCAACCAGAAATTATCAAATTAGGAAATGAAGTAATACAAACTGATAACCAAGCAACACATTTAGGAATCATACGAGCATCTAAAAACAAATCAAGAATAAATATACAAGAACACATAAGTATTGCAAGAAAGATTCTGTATTCTTTTATTCCAGTGGGACTAAATGGAAAAGGAGGTCTTAACCCCAAAACAGCTTACAAGATCTATTAATTTAGGCTTACGTACTTCCAAGACTGCTATACGGATTGAAATACTGCCTCTGAATTTGACACAAATAGGAGAATTAAGGCAATTCCACATCAAAACTATCAGATGCTTCCAATCCCTTTTAATAAGAACTTCAACAGCTGCTGTATATATGCTTATTGGCGCAATACCAATTGAAACAGAACTTCACAAGAGACAACTTAGCCTGCTATATTCTTTCCTAGCAAGTGAAAACACCAAATTAATACAGCCATAGCCGACAAATGGAAAAGTAAGCTACAAACCGAAATGAAGGAAAAATCCACTTTGAAATTCTGCAATACAACAGAGCTCAAAATACACCAGACTCACCCAGTATGGAACTCTCTACCATCAGTCACATATGAGGTAAAAAAGGCACAAATCAAAGCAGATTACTAACTGGTACATACCTTTTAGAATGTGACATGCAGAAATTCAAAAGGGCACAAGAAAAAGCACATTGTACTCTGTGTCAGCTGGAAATAGAAACATTAGAACACTTCCTACCTACATTTTTTTGTAAGTGCCCAGCTCTTCATGATAAACGGCACAAAATCATTATACAGTCTGTTGGAGATAACAAATGGAATGACACTTTCAAAGGGAACCAGTCCTTAATTATTTAAATAATTATAGACTGCACAACAGTAGCCAAAGAAATGAACTTTAGTCCAGAGACAACTGTTCAAATAAAAAATCTTAGCAGAGATCTATGCTATGGACTACATACAAATAGAATACTGTTACAAAAGAAGATTAAGACTTTATAAAGTGATCCTCACCCAATGGACACAAACTCTAATGGCTGTAAATTTTATATCTTAAATTTTATTTTCAATTTTATTGAATTTAATTATTAAAATTATAAATCAGATAATATCAGGCTTGATAAGGACCACAGATTAAGGACACTAGTACATTTATCATGAACAAACCTGTGGAAGCTTTGAATATTTTTTTTCTTTTACATCCATTCGTAACAATTTTTAAGAATTTAGTCAATTAAAATAAATTACTTTTAAATTTTATGAGTTACCATATACATGGAATAAATGCAATTAATTAAACTGATGTAAATATTTTCACTGTGTTAATTCTTAATCACCAATTTTACTTATTTTAATCTTTTTATCAACATCCTTTCAAAACTTTTTTAACATAGCTAATGTTTTTTAGTGTTTTTAAATAAAATTGAGAATGGAAATGGGGAATGTGTCAAAGAGACAACAACCCGACCAAATAAAAAACAACAGCATAGGGTCACCAACAGGTCTTCAATGTAGCGAGAAATTCCCGCACCCGGAGGCGTCCCTCAGCTGGCCCCTAAACAAATATATACTAGTCCAGTGATAATGAACGCCATACTAATTTCCAAATTGTACACAAGAAACTAAAATTAAAATAATACAAGACTAACAAAGGCCAGAGGCTCCTGACTTGGGACAGGCGCAAAAATGCGGCGGGGTTAAACATGTTTGTGAGATCTCAACCCTCCCCCTATACCTCTAACCAATGTAGTAAAGTAAACGCATAACAATACGCACATTAAAATTCAGTTCAAGAAAATCCGAGTCTGATGTCAGAAGATGTAACCAAAGAAAATAAACAAAATGACAATAACACATAAATAACAACAGACTACTAGCAGTTAACTGACATGCCAGCTCCAGACTTCAATTAAACTGACTGAAAGATTATGATTTCATCATATGAACATCAGGCACAATCCTTCCCGTTAGGGGTTTAGTATCATACCATCATAACATATATGAGAAGAACATAACCCGTGTCATGCCAACAACTGTTTTTAAAAAAATAATGTGTTTAGTTCCGATGCAAAGACCTTATCAGTGACTCAATATTAACGCCAAAATATGCAATCTTCAATGACTTGACAACAGTATCGTAATTATATCCCTTCTTAATAAGTCTATTCAAAGGTTTTGTAAGTTTCTGAGGTGAATACTGACACCTTTGTGCTTTATAAAGAATATTACCATAAAAAATTGGATGTGAAATACCTGAACGTATTAGAAGTCTGCATGTTGAGTTATATTTACGAATGATGTCTTTATACCGATGATAAAATTTAGTAAATGTTTTGACTAGTTTGTGATATCGAAAACCCTGGTGTAATAATTTTTCAGTAATACATAAATTTCTCTCGTTAAAATCTAAAACATTGTTACATACACGAGCGAATCGTACAAGTTGAGATATATAAACACCGTAAGATGGTGACAAGGGAACGTCACCATCTAAAAACGGATAATTAACGATAGGAAATGAAAAATCATCCCTTTTATCATAAATTTTAGTATTCAGCTTTCCATTAGTGATATATATATCAAGATCGAGAAAAGGGCAGTGGTCATTGTTAGTATTAGCTTTATTTAAAGTAAGTTCAACAGGATAAATTTCATTAATATACATACTGAAGTCGTCATTATTGAGAGCCAAAATATCATCCAAATATCTAAAAGTATTATTAAATTTGTTTATCAGATGTTGTTTCGATGGTCTTTGCTTATTTTTGTCATAAATTGTAACTCATAACAATACAAAAACAGGTCCGCAATAAGTGGTGCACAGTTAGTCCCCATTGGAATTCCGATAATCTGACGATATACGGAATCCCCAAAGCGAACAAAAATGTTATCTAGTAAAAATTCAAGGGCATATATAGTATCAAAGCATGTCCAATTAACATAGTTTTTTTGTTTATTGCTACTAAAAAATGACCTAAAAGAGTTTGAACATATATATTCACATTCTGATTTTTTGAATGCCCATTTAATTAGGTGTGTGAATTTTTTCTTAATGAGAATGTGAGGCAATGTGGTATACAGGGTAGAAAAATCAACTTTGAACAGATTCAAAATCACCAATATAAGCATGCAATTTATCAAGTACTTCCAACGAGTTCTTGACACTCCAAAAGTAATTTATTCCACTATTTTCGAAGGCCTTATTTGAACAATTTATTATCATAGTTTACTAAAAAAGATAAATAATGGCCTGTAAATATATCCCTTCACCACCTTCTCTTTTATATTAATATTTAATATAAATATAAGGTCTATCTATATTTTACTACCATGTGACACGCGTGCTCCGTTGCGGAGAAATTTCCGAAGAAAAGAAGATTAGTTATACAAAGAAAGTTCTGTCATACAAATACCACATAATTTAACACTAGATACAAAGTGGGGTAAAAATCAACAATAAAACTATACAATTAGAGCTAGCTAAAACTTCCCTGTATAGATTGAAGGAGAATAATAGCCAAAAACAATTAATAATAAAAAACAATCATGCATCAGAGACAAAAATCAACTAAAACACATCCCAGGGATTTAGTATTTTTAACGTCATGAACAGTCAGAGAAGACATGACTTGTACAATGTCAAAAATAAATGTATCGACAGGTAGTAGGATAGTGCGGAGCAACTTCTTTAGAGATACAAATTAACGCGTGTGTGTCTCTATACATCCCGCCTCAAAAGAAGATAAACGTGTGTTTGTCTCTATACATCCCGCCTCAAAAGAAGATACAATTTAGTTATGTTTAGCCAATGACAAAATCGATATTAGTGCCAATGTAAACTATATTCAGATATCTAATTACAATATTTGTACGATAACCCTTACTTTTAAGTTTGTTTAAAGGTTAGATGAGTTTACACGGATCACATAGTGATTTTCTCGCTTTAAGTACAATATTACCGTAAAACTTAGGATGTGAAATAGCATTCTTAATAAGTTTTCTACAGGTACAGCCAAATTTACTAATCAAATCTTTGTATCTATGAAAGAATTTAGTAAAAGTTTTAAGTAATTTATGGTATCGAAATCCCTGACACAATAATTTTCCAGTGATGCATTGATTACGTTCGTTAAAATCTATGACATCAGAACATTAACGGGCATACCGAACGAGTTGGGATATATAAACACCGTAAGATGGAGCCAAAAGTACATCGCCGTCTAAATAAGGAAAATTAACAATGGGAAATGAAAAATCGTCTCTTTTGTCGTAAATTTTAGTATGAAGTTTCCCGTTAGAAATTGAAATGTTTAAATCTAGAAAACGGCAACTGCTGCTGTTTATGTAAGATTTAGTTAAAGTAAGTTCTTTTGGGTAAATTTCGGAAGTTTATTTAGAGAACTCTGGATTATTCAACGAAAAAATATCATAGAGATATCGGTAGGTATTTTTGAATGTATCAACCAAGTATAACAATGATGGGTCTTTACTGAGTTTGGTCATTAACTGAGATTCATAGCAATACAGAAATAAATCTGCTATTAAAGGGGCACATTTAGTGCCCATAGGAATACCTACTACCTGACGATACACGCCGAAACGTACATAAATGTTATCTAGCAGAAAAGTTAAAGCTTCAATCATATCCTCACATTTCCAGTAAGTGTATCTATCATACTTTCCTTTTTCGTTACAGAAAATGGCTTTAAACGAGTTACAGCAAATAAAATTACAATGAGATTTTTCGAAGGACCATTTTATCAAATACGAAAACTTTTTCTTATAAGATTGTGTGGAAGTGTAGTGTACAGAGTAGAAAAATCAAAGCTGTCAACAGAATTATGAGGACCATCAAAAGCATGTATTTTATCTAAAACCTCTAAACAATTTATAACACTCCAAAAATAATACCATTATTTTCATAAGCTTTATTACAAAAGTTAATAACCAGTTCTTTGATAGAAGTAAGGGAGGTAGTAAGAAGCACTGATAGATTAGTAGTAGAACACTTACTCGATGCGGAGATGAAACGGAATTTAAATGGGTTTTTTTGTAATTTCGTTACAAGTGCATGGTAGGGACTTTCAAATGTTCGGAAGATGCTTTAAGCTGGGAAGTGGCAGTGGTATGCTTGTTACGATTTGAATCTCTGTGTTGCGCACGGACCTGAATGTAGAGGAATTGATAATTTCATATGAAGAATTTCCTTGTAGTGTATGCGTCATACCACCACTACATTATTGGCTGCCTTGTCTGCCGGTACGAACACAAACCGCTCTGCGAGGACCTTGAGTTTATTTTTTTATTCTAGAAATAGGAATATTATGGTTCCTATTATTAATTTCAGAATTGTTTTCTAAATGAGATATTCGAATATTAACAGTATTCATAATTTTATTCAAATAACTGTCTAAAGATTTTTTATCAGATTTTTCACGTTTGCACCAATTTTTACAGTAGGCAGACAGAGCGTCTTTAATGACCTGGCAAACACTGTTTCCAATCTATTATAGATGGAGGACGGTATTTCAGTTCTTTCTTTAGAAAAGTTATGACCTCACGGTCTTCGACGATGTTGAGGTCTCCTGTAATAACATGACCATAGGGAACATATAAAACTAGATGATTCGCAGTCTCAAGTGGAAGGAACATTTTTTTCTATGTTGACGTCTGATGTAATTGAAGTATAATTAAAATCAAATTTCTGCTCGTTTTTTTATAAGAATACGAAATAATGGGTTGTTCTATATTATCAAAATATGGAGGTATTAAGCTATAGACGGAAGAGTCATTGAATATGCTAGACAAATTAATCAAATCAATACCTCTATTTATATATTTTAATTAAAAAAATGTCGTTTATGATATTCAGGTTTATCAATACTAGAAAATAGCCAGTGATGACAAAAGGCTGTAATAATACGGGTGTATTCAATGTGTGTGAAGTTAGCAGCCGGTTCGTTATTCGATATTCGATATTCAATATCCAACCGGCTGCTAGCAGTCGGTTGGATATTCAAAATTAAGTTGAAAATAAAAAAAGAATAATACTTAATAACATTAAAAGCATGATTTTTATAGTTAAAAGAACTGATAAGATACGTAGGAAATACTGTCGCAAATTCTCGTTGTTCTCGAATATAAACCCTTTTCTAATTTGCATATTTGTCTAAATGTAATATAGATTAATGTCAATAAAAAAAAAATCAAAGAGGTACAGTACTTTAATACAGGATTTTTCTTAAAAACAAAAACAAAAACCGATTACTCTAGAAAACAATTAGGATTATATATAGAAATATTTATGGAAAGCCCATAAAAGAAATATATAGTGAAAAGCTACCTGAGACCGCTTAAATGAGGGTGAGACCCCCTAGTCTTTCAATGTTCTCAAAATTTAAGTAAATCATAGACTCTGTATATATAAAGGTTGTATCAGAAGGATTGCCCAGAATAATGTCATATTCGATATCTATGGAGGGCTTGTATTGTCACTTTTCAGCTAAAAATTATCAAAATTTTAGGTCAAAGGGCACAGGGCAATGGTGAGAGCCCTTAATTGCTCAATCTTTCTAATATTATGCAGACATTTAGTCAATAGGTAGATACACACATGACTAAAAGGAATTTGGATAGACTTCCTGTCTTTAATGTTTACGGAGCGCCCAAAGTGCCAGTTGGATATTCAAAATAGATAGTGAAAAGCTACCTGAGACCGCTTAAATGAGGGTGAGACCCCCCTGGTCTTTCAATGTCCACAAAATTTAAGTAAATCATAGACTCTGTCAATATAAAGGTTGTATCAGAAGGATTGCCCAAAATAATGTCATATTCGATATCTATGGAGGGCTTGTATTGTCACTTTTCAGCAAAAAATTATCAAAATTTTAGGACAAAGGGCACAGGGCTATGGTGAGAGCCCCCTAATTGCTCAATCTTTCTAATATTATGCAGACATTTAGTCAAAAGGTAGATACACACGAGAAAAAAAGGAATTTGGGTAGACTTCTTGTCTTTAATGTTTACGGGGCGCCCAAATTGGCTGTTGGATATTCAAAATAGATAGTGAAAAGCGACCTGAGAACGTTTAAATGAGGGTAAGACCCCCCTGGTCTTTCAATGTCCACAAAATTTAGGTAAATCATAGACTCTGTATATATAAAGGTTGTATCAGAAGGATTGTCCAGAATAATGTCATATTCGATATCTATGGAGGGCTTGTATTGTCACTTTTCAGCTAAAAATTATCAACATTTTAGGACAAAGGACACAGGGCAATGGTGAGAGCCCCCTAATTTCTCACTCTTTTTAATATTTTGCAGACATTTAGTCAATGGGTAGATACACACGTGACTAAAAGGAATTTGGATAGACTTCCTGTCTTTAATGTTTACGGAGCGCCCAAAGTGCCAGTTGGATATTCAAAATAGATAGTGAAAAGCTACCTGAGACCGCTTAATTGAGGGTGAGACCCCCCTGGTCTTTCAATGTCCACAAAATTTAAGTAAATCATAGACTCTGTAAATATAAAGGTTGTATCAGAAGGATTGCCCAGAATACTGTCATATTCGATATCTATGGAGGGCTTGTATTGTCACTTTTCAGCTAAAAATTATCAAAATTTTAGGACAAAGGGCACAGGGCAATGGTGAGAGCCCCCTAACTGCTCAATCTTTCTAATATTATGCAGACATTTAGTCAATTTGTAGATACACACGTGACTAAAAGGAATTTTGGTAGACTTCCTGTCTTTAATGTTTACGGAGCGCCCAAATTGGCAGTTGGATATTCAAAATAGATAGTGAAAAGCGACCTGAGACCGGTTAAATGAGGGTGAGACACCCCTGGTCTTTCAATGTCCACAAAATTTAAATAAATCATAGACTCTATATATATAAAGGTTGTATCAGAAGGATTGTCCAGAATAATGTCATGTTCGATATCTATGGAGGGCTTGTATTGTCACTTTTCAGCTAAAAATTATCAAAATTTTAGGACAAAGGGCACAGGGCAATGGTGAGAGCCCCCTAATTTCTCACTCTTTCTAATATTTTGCAGACATTTAGTCAATTTGTAGATACACACGTGACTAAAAGGAATTTGGATAGACTTCCTGTCTTTAATGTTTACGGAGCGCCCAAAGTGCCAGTTGGATATTCAAAATAGATAGTGAAAAGCTACCTGAGACCGTTAATTGAGGGTGAGACCCCCCTGGTCTTTCAATGTCCACAAAATTTAAGAAATCATAGACTCTGTAAATATAAAGGTTGTATCAGAAGGATTGCCCAGAATAATGTCATATCGATATCTATAGAGGGCTTGTATTGTCACTTTTCAGCTAAAAATTATCAAAATTATAGGACAAAGGGCACAGGGCAATGGTGAGAGCCCCTAATTGCTCAATCTTTCTTATATTATGCAGACATTTAGTCAATAGGTCGATACACACGTGACTAAAAGGAATTTGGGTAGACTTCCTGTCTTTAATGTTTACGGAGCGACCAAAGTGCCAGTTGAATATTCAAAATAGATAGTGAAAAGCTACCTGAGACCGCTTAAATGAGGGTGAGACCCCCCGGTCTTTCAATGTCCACAAAATTTAAGTAAATCATAGACTCTGTATATATAAAGGTTGTATCAGAAGGATTGCCCAGAATAATGTCATATTCGATATCTATGGAGGGCTTGTATTGTCACTTTTCAGCTAAAAATTTTCAAAATTTTAGGACAAAGGGCACAGGGCTATGGTGAGAGCCCCCTACTTGCTCAATCTTTCTAATATTTTGCAGACATTTAGTCAATTTGTAGATACACACGTGACTAAAAGGAATTTGGATAGACTTCCTGTCTTTAATGTTTACGGAGCGCCCAAAGTGCCAGTTGGATATTCAAAATAGATAGTGAAAAGCTACCTGAGACCGTTAATTGAGGGTGAGACCCCCCTGGTCTTTCAATGTCCACAAAATTTAAGTAAATCATAGACTCTGTATATATAAAGGTTGTATCAGAAGGATTGCCCAGAATAATGTCATATTCGATATCTATGGAGGGCTTGTATTGTCACTTTTCAGCTAAAAATTATCAAAATTTTAGGACAAAGGGCACAGGGCAATGGTGAGAGCCCCCTACTTGCTCAATCTTTCTAATATTTTGCAGACATTTAGTCAATAGGTAGATACACACGTGACTAAAAGGAATTTGGATAGACTTCCTGTCTTTAATATTTACGGAGCGCCCAAAGTGCCAGTTGGATATTCAAAATAGATAGTGAAAAGCTACCTGAGACCGCTTAAATGAACGTGAGACCCCCCTGTCTTTCAATGTCCACAAAATTTAAGTAAATCATAGACTCTGTATATATAAAGGTTGTATCAGATGGATTGCCCAGAATAATGTCATATTCGATATCTATGGAGGGCTTGTATTGTCACTTTTCAGCTAAAAATTATCAAAATTTTAGGACAAAGGGCACAGGGCAATGGTGAGAGCCCCCTCATTGCGCAATCTTTCTAATATTATGCAGACATTTAATCAATAGATAGATACACACGTGACTAAAAGAAATTTGTGTAGACTTCCTGTCTTTAATGTTTACGGAGCGCCCAAAATGCCAGTTGGATATTCAAAATAGATAGTGAAAAGCTACCTGAGACCGCTTAAATGAGGTTGAGACCCCCCCTGGTCTTTCAATGTCCACAAAATTTAAGTAAATCATAGACTCTGTATATATAAAGGTTGTATCAGAAGGATTGCCCAGAATAATGTCATATTCGATATCTATGGAGGGCTTGTATTGTCACTTTTCAGCTAAAAATTATCAAAATTTTAGGACAAAAGGTACAGGGCAATAGTGAGAGCCCCCTAATTGCTCAATCTTTCTAATATTATGCAGACATTTAGTCAATAGGTAGATACACACGTGTCCAAAAGGAATTTGGATAGACTTCCTGTCTTAATGTTTACGGAGCGCCCAAAGTGCCAGTTGCATATTCAAAATAAATAGTGAAAAGCTATCTGAGACCGATTAAATGAGGTTGAGACCCCCCTGGTCTTTCAATGTCCACAAAATTTAAGTAAATCATAGACTCTGTATATATTAAGGTTGAATCAGAAGGATTATCCAGAATAATGTCATATTCGATATCTATGGAGGGCTTGTATTGTCACTTTTCAGCTAAAAATTATCAAAATTTTAGGACAAAGGGCACAGGGCAATGGTGAGAGCCCCCTAATTGTTCAACCTTTCTAATATTATGCAGAAATTTAGTCAATAGGTAGATACACACGTGACTAAAAGGAATTTGGGTAGACTTCCTGTCTCTATGTTAACGGAGCGCCCAAAGTGCCAGTTGGATATTCAAAATAGATAGTGAAAAGCTACCTGAGACCGCTTAAATGAGGGTGAGACCCCTGGTCTTTCAATGTCCACAAAATTTAAATAAATCATAGACTCTGATTATATAAAGGTTGTATCAGAAAGATTGCCCAGAATAATGTCATATTCGATATCTATGGAGGGCTTGTATTGTCACTTTTCAGCTAAAAATTATCAAAATTGTAGGACAAAGGGCACAGGGCAATGGTGAGAGCCCCCTTATTGCTCAATCTTTCTAATATTATGCAGACATTTAGTCAATAGGTAGATGCACACATTACTAAAAGGAACTTGGGTAGACTTCCTGTCTTTTATGTTTATGGAGCGCCCAAAGTGCCAACTGGATATTCAAAATATTTAATGAAAAGCTACCTGAGACCGCTTAAATGAGGATGAGACCCCCTGGTCTTTCAATTTCCATTAAATTCAACCAAATCATAGATTTTATATAATATAAAGATTGTATCAAAAGTGGAATGTTCTTGAACGGATTGTTTGCTGCAGATCAGATCAGACCAGAACCCTAGGCCTAGTAGAATCGATGACCTAGTTTAAAATACAAACCGTCACTATAGGTTGAAGGGAAAATATACAGACCTTTATCACACACCTTCACACAGCTCACACAACCACCCCTTTTGATGTAAAATCCAGGTCCAAATGCATTGTTGATCGCTATTTCACACAGACAACTTAGGGCTCCAACACCTCATGCTGACATGAATTGTGTTCGCCAACATAGGAAAGGCTCGCATTGCCCTTTCCGCTAACATGGATAGGAATCCACTTTCTTTTTGAATGTTTTTCTTCAATTGGTTAGTGCTTTTTTTCCACTAGAACCATTTTGTAGAAGCTTGGTGATCTTTTCAATCTGTCGCGGGGTAAACAACATCTTGTGTTCACCATGCAGGTTTGTGTGGGATAAACGAATGGTGACCGGGAAACCTTTTTTGTCTGCTCTCTGTAATATTTAGATTGACCTTTTATAAAGTTCAAACCGTATTTCAATAGACTATTTATTCATGCCTCGCGAAGATGGAAGCGGATGGTGAGATGTTCTCTGCGGAGATTGTGGAGGATCGCCGTCTGGATTGGTGAGGTATGTCTGCATGCGATTGATGGTTCTCAAGATCACGGGTAAGAACACCATATTTTTGGGGGGTTTGAATGATCTTTACCCCGGAATCGATTGCAGGGGGGGAAGCTTCAGATAGTGGACTGTTGGGAGCCGTGTATGTAGCTGCTATTGATGATGCCACTGTTCACCAGGATGCTGTTGATGCTTCTGATGCTAACAATGTCTTCACCCTCTTTGTAACATTTGTTGCCCGATCAAATGTGTAGAGCTGTCGCTTAAATCCCAATGTGGTGTTCGATTCCTTAAATTGTAGTTGGGGGAGGGGGTTGAACAGAGTAAAAATGCGACTGTCGTTTCTAGAGACAAGGATGGAAAACCCTTGTTTTAGGTCTGTGTTGTGGACGATTTGCTGCAACAGTGTGGTGTCCATTTATTTATTAAAACACGACGTTCAACTACTGACCGAACGATTCGAACTGGATGCCTAGGACTCCTACGGAGATTGGAAGTGCAAATGCTTCGGTGTTGGCGGGAACATAACGCTCGAATTCCGCTCGAATTTGGATGTCCGCTCGGACTGATGACTTACATCGATGACCAACAGCGGCTATATGTCAATGGAATCAGAGGGGTTGACATCACCGTTACTAAGGAGGGTGTCAATGTTGTAGAATTTCTTTCTGAAGTCTACATCATCCTTGAACACTATGGCAACCTTGTTTTCTGAAAAAAAACGGCATTAAAGTCAACGGCTGAGTAGCGTTCAGCTTTGAGGGTGACATGGATATTTTGCAATGGACAGCGATTGAACACGGAAGCATTATTGGTTTTGTCATTATCTCTGTCGGTTTGAAAGGCAACGATAATATATCTTGGCTTTTCGCGACCACTATTGGCAGCTAGGCGGCAGTTAAACTGTGAGGCTTGGAGAACGACTATGAAATCACACTGTCTCATGCGAAATCCACAGAGGATCGCGGATTTTTTCTGGATGGTTTTGTACAGTTGCATCTTGTTTTCGTCTGCAGGAGTGACGCTCCAGAGTTGGTAAGTTGGGCGCCGGCTTAAGGTTCGAATTCGTGAACCTAGTATTAATATTTTTGAAGACTTTCATCGAAGGTCAACCCTTCTGTGATTGTAAGGATGTCAGACATTATGTATTTATTTATAGCATTGGAGGAAGTTGGGATGGTACCGATGCCACGACCAGAGATGAAATTGTTTAACTGGGTTTGGTTGTTGGGCTTTCTGCGTTTAACACTGAGCTGTTGATTGGGCTTGCTGCGTTGGTCAATGGGTTTTCGAGTGCGGGTCACTTTGTCAACGACATGGTTGACGACTACCACCTACCACTCCTATCATGGCTGCATTGGTGGCAGTGCTCATAGGCCTACTTTTCAATGTCTTGGCAGCAGAGGAGGTGAACATGCGACCAGCGATACTGGTGATAGTGTCAAAAAAACTTCTACCACCGTATGCATACTTTCAAACAAAACCTTTCTTAATTGAGGATATTACGATGGAGTTGCTTATATTCCTTGATGCTGATGTGTTCACCTTTCTTTATGGCATCGATGATCGCCATAATCGCGTTGCGCACACCATTGTTTCCAGCACGGTATGCAGTGTTGCACAGATCCAAGCAAAAAAGGAGCTGGTCAAAGTCGGAGGGTAGAAACACGGTTTGAAGTCCGCTACAATGCTTATCTTGCTTTAGATGTGAGACACAATCTTCGTCCACTTAGATCTTTATCGCCTTAGGGTTCTCGAGAGGGTTAATTGCCTTGATACATGCACCGGAACTGTGCAGGATCTCTGCATAGTCGACAAGGTCTTAAAAACTTCGGACTCGAAAGATTCTGATTTCTTTTTCACCATGAGTTCCCAGAGGTTAAGGGTTCCTTTGTACCTCACACAATCCACGAAAATATCATCGTCGTCAGAAGTAACTGGTTAGCTTCCGATGAAGAGATCGAGATCCAAAGGTGTGGTCGGCGAAGGATCGTTACTGATCTGCAAATACTGCTGTGCTCGAAGTCCGAGGATGGTGTCTATAGGTGGTGCAATGGATAGTGGGTAGTCAAACTTGGGCGGTGGAGGCTGGAGGGCTGTCACTGCTGCAGGAAGTTAAACGATCGTTTAGGTGATCGGTGAAGCTGCCTCTCGCTGAGCCTCAACCACAGGCTTAACACCTTGGAAAGGTCAGGGTTGAGTCCAATCTTCTCCAGGCGATGCTGCATGTTACTGGCTTGAATCTTCCGCTTGATCTCTTGCAACTCCTTGGCGAGCGCCTCACACTGTTTCGGGTCTGTAATCTTTATAAACGTTCATTTATTTAAAGCGTTGACGTGAACCTTCCTAAGTGAAGGTTTGAATACCTGTAAGCGTTTGTTTGAACGCCCCTAAGCGTTGGTTTGAACAGTTGTACCTTTCCTGAAACTATAGGCATATATCTATCGAAAGGTTAAAAAAAACACACATGCATTTTTGCTCGTTTTTCCATAATTTGAATTGAAAAGGTCGAGCTATAAATATTTGTTGATAAACACTACAATAATTTATGGACCTATGGGTGGTACGGATAGAAAAATACGGACTGTCAAACAGATACATACCATATAAAACATGCTAAAAACAATCTAAATGTTCATATAACCCCACTAAGGAGGCTATATTATTCTTCAATTATCTAAAAATGTATTTCATTGTACAAAAACTTTCATATTTAAAAAATTCACCATGGCCATAATGCGATACTAAACTTCTATTAAACTGTGTATTGCTACAGAACCTTATCGTTTTTGATTTCAACCTTATCGGTAAATCAAAGCACTCAAAGTCCGCGTACACTACACTACGAAAGGGACTCTCATCGGGTGGGTGTTGTTGACAAAAGTCAGCTGGTATGTCCCTTCTTTGGGCAGCTCTAATCTTGGCTGCCTTGTGGTTGACGCAACACTCTTTGTTGGTTTCCAGAACTTCCTTGCTATAAACGTGGTTTAAGCACATGTAGCCTTGGATCAGCAGTAAGTTGAGTTCTCTCTCCCGCTGTTCACCAATGTTTGAAATGTGCAGCGGGTATACTTCACTATCATCTATTCTAAATCAAGGGTTAATCTACCCTTCTCAATGGTTTCAAGCAAGTCCGTGGTTGAAGGGAAAATCTGGTTTCCCGAGTGAAAGTATCCCACGTTCTCATCATCCATCTTACCTGTTGGGTTAATCTTCACAGTGCAGCATCACATTGACTTGTTATCCTTTCAATGCCCAATCGTCTATAAGTTCCACTCTTGACATCTGAGAGACCTCAAGGAAGGTCTGCACCTCCATGTCAATAATAGTGGTCATCTTTCAGGTAGTAAATACATCTTTAAAGGCTTTCTTCAGTGGATGTACCTCAATTTTATCCCCAATGATTTCCTATCTTCTCTGATCTGTTCCTGTAACTTATCCAGTAGTCGATCTTTCGACATCCTGCTAACCTCTATCAACTCATGCTGTTTGGCTTGGGTGATAATATCCTTCCTAGTATAGGGTTGGAACAACGCTAAAAAAATGTTGGTCTTCGTTCCGATCAACTGATCCAACTGATCCTTCCTCATCCGGGAGTACCATCGGCGGTGGTTCATTTTGGCAATACCACTCAGGGCTTTGACGTTTTCAACAACTAATTCCAGCTATTAATAGTTATTGGATCGATGTCTTAATCTTTATAACAATCCAAAATAAAATCAATTTGTTTCACCCAAAACCAATATCCACGATAAAACGGTTTTTAGACCCTGCTTTTGATCTTTCGATCCTATCGTCCATATCAAAAAATATAAAATTCGTGGTAATCATACCCGGTGCGCCTGTTTTTTTTTCATCCCATAGCTCACAATTTGCCGAGCTCAATCGGTCTCTCTGTTTGTCAAGACGGTGGTCAGCTGCTTGTTTAATCTCTCACAACCCTAAGTGGGGATATGGTTGGCCCTTTCCAACATAAGGTTATAATTTCTGCCTACCTATTAACTAAATGTCTGCTTAGTAATACAAAGATTGAGAGATTAGATGGCTATCACCATTGCCCTGTGCCCTTTGTCCTAAAATTCTGATAATGATTAGCAGAAAAGTGACAATATAAGTCCTCCATATATATATCGAATATGACAATATTCTGGGAAATCCTTCTAATACAACCTTCATATATACAGAGTCTATGATTTAATTAAATTTTATAGACATTGAGAGACCAGGGGGGTCTCAACCTCATTTAAGCGGTCTCGGGTAGGTTTTCGCTATATATTTTGAATATCCAACTGGCACTTTGGGCGCTCCGTAAACATAGAAGACAGGAAGTGTACCCAAAGTCCTTTTAGTCACGTTTGTATCTACCTATTGACTAAATGTCTGTTAAATATTAGAAAGATTGAGAGATCAGGGGGCTCTCACCATCACCCTGTGCCCTTTGTCCTAAAATTTGGACATTTTTTGACTGAAATTTTTTTTTTTGGCTTTCCATATATATTTCTATTTATAGTTAAAAATATTTCTAGAGTTATTGGTTTTTCTTTTTGTCGTAAGAAACATTATACACAAAAGTACATCTTTGAAGTCGTTTTTATGACAAAACTCTATATTACATACAGACAAATAAGTCGCACGGAAAGGGTTTATATTCGAGGACAACGAGAAATTGCGACAGCTTGTAAAGGTCATTTAATGATTCCTACGTATCTTCTCAGTCCTTTTGACTATGAAAATCGTGCTTTTTATAATTTCAAGTATTTAATTTCTTATGATTTTTCACTAAATTTTGAATATCAAACTGGCTGCTAGCAGCCGGTTGGATATTGAATATCGAATAACGAATAACGAACCGGCTGCTAACTTCACATACATGTGTATTCATAAAACGGGCTAAAAAAAGAATTTTATCAAACTCCAGAAAAATAACATATAATTTACTTATAGGTATCTGATCCAGTTTGAATAATACTTGATGTCTACCATTATTCTTTATAATGGATAACAGATCACCAAGTGTATAATTTATACGTTGTTTGATACGTTGATTGCGGTTTTTGCGTTTACCATGAGACCATTATTTCTAAGTCGTTTTTCAACAATATTAATGACATCGATAGAAGTTTTAGATATGTTCCCTTGCCCTAATATTTTGTCATTGAGACCGAGAGGATAAGCTGTTTGAAGTCTTTTTATCCAAAACAATTCGCGAACTTCGCGTGTTTTTTTCAAATTGCTTGTGTCATTCTCCTGGTTGTTTCTGAACGGTTTCGATGGGTTGGAATTTTATATATTTAAGATTATGATTATGCTTATCGAATTGTTGATATACCAAACTTTTGAATTTTTTGGGTCTACGAAAGCAGTAGAGATGTTCTTGATTTCTTCTGTAATACTCTCGTCCCGTCTGTCCCACATATTGAATACCACACTTAGGTTGGGTTCAAGTTACCACATATATTAGGTTTTGAGTTTTTGCAGGTAATATCACAGGAAAAGGAGAGCGAAAAGGTTCTCCCGTTCACTGTCGATCTTATAGTATTTTGAGAAGTTAATCTAAAACAAATCACAATTACGGAATAGGGAATAATAAGGAATGCTGTAAAGAACTCTTACAAAAGAGTAAAGACTTAAATATAACAAAACTGACATATATAACAAACACAGGACAAAAACAGAGGATGTGATAAATCTTAGTAAAACCATAGCAGGGGGCAATAATAAACATAGCAGGCGTGGATGAGTATCAATACATCAAAACGCCGAAATATTGAATAAACTATAAAGATTTAATACTATGATAAAATACACATGTCAAAGCTCTCTCAAAGGCAAACAACCAATAACTGAAAAATATAAGGGCATACACTACTAGTACGGGGACACATTCTGCTGCATCGACATAGCACGAGTAACAAACCCTGCAGTAAATAGATATAGTAAGATGTGGTGTGAGTGCCAATGAGACAACTCTCCATCCAAATAACAATTTATAAAAGTAAACCATTATAGGTCAAAGAACGGTCTTCAACACGGAGCCTTGGCTCACACCGAACAACAAGCTATAAGGGGCCCCAAAATTACTAGTGTAACACCATTCAAACGGGAAAACCAACGGTCTAATCTATATAAAAAACGAGAAACGAGAAACACGTATAAATTACATAAACAAACGACAACTACTGTACATCCGATTCCTGACTTAGGACAGGTGCAAACATTTGCAGCGGGATCAAACGTTTTAATGGTACCAAACCTTCTCCCTTTTTCTGAAACAACAGCATAACATCACACTATAGAAAAACACACGATAAAATATCAATTGGACGGTTTAACTCAATCAAAAAACGTAAATTTACACAATGAACGAATAAATTTGATCTGCGATACCTGAATGCAAATGCACACTTAATAAAGTATAAGGGGCACATATTTAAGGCCAAAAAGCAAACAAACAAGTCCAAACAAAGTCATGGGAAATATTTAACCATGCGAAAATAATCACTTTTGAAAAACACAAAACGTTTTTCATAAAATATACAGGTAAACATTTAACACTAGATACAAATTGGGGTGAATATCAACAATAAAACTATACAATTAGAGCTAGCTAAAACTTCCCTGTATAGATTTATGGAGAATAATCTTGAAGTTTATACAAATGTAGTACGAAGAAGTGAAAATTAGTAGATATTTCAAATAATCAAAGCTGGTATATAGACAAGGTCCATATAAATATAAAATAACAAAAAAAAGCATTATAAACAGTATCAACAGGTCGAATTAACAAGAAAATACGATTTGAGAGTACTCACAGTTACTGACAGCTAGTGAAAAGCCAAAAACAATTAATAATAAAAAAAATCATGCATCAGAGACTAAAATCAACTAAAACACATCCCAAGGATTTAGTATTTTAACGTCATGAACAGTCAGAGAAGACATGACTTGTGCAATGCCAAATATAAATGTATCGACATCGAAATATATATATATATATATATATATACAATGAATGAATAATAGCAAACGATAAATCTTACGGAGCGATGGATCATAAAATTATGTTACAGTACACTACAAAATATAATATACATGATATACATGTTTAGGGGCCAGCTGAAGGACGCCTCCGGGTGCGGGAATTTCTCGCTACATTGAAGACCTGTTGGTGACCTTCTGCTGTTGTTTTTTTTTATCTATGGTCGGGTTTTTGTCTCTTTGGCATATTCCCCATTTCCATTCTCAATTTTATAACCAGTCTAAAAGGGTACAACATCACCAAAAATAACAATAAAGCGAATAAATGTTACATATTTCGGATAACAGATATTCATCATATTTTATATATATATATCAATACTGGACTTGACTGAAGTATAGATAATAGCAAATGGGCTTAGAAAAGAAAAAGCTCATGTACATTTGTAATGCACAGGTTTAAAAAAAAAAAAAAGAAAAACGTCTTGGCGTCTAGCTATTTTAATTTTTTGCTTTGACGCCTTTGCCGGAAGGCATTTTACAAGGCTATTTTGATTTTTGCTTTGACACTGTTGCAGGAAAATATCTTGCAAGGCTATTTTTATTTCTTTCTTTGACACCGTTGCAGGAAAAAATCTTGCAAGGCTATTTTAATTTTTGCTTTGACACCGTTGCAGGAAAACATCTTGAAAGGCCATTTTTAATGTTTAATTTGACGCCGTTGCAGGAAAAAAAATAATTTAGCTTTGTATAACTAATTCGACTTGTAATGCATGTGATATTTGGTATAACAGATAGAGATGAAGGGAGTCCATAACAATAACATGCATAATAAAGCCGGATGGCAATGATTTATAATGAAGACAAAAACAGCACTACCTATATATGCATTATCAAAGTAGATGAGCTGTGTCGGTGTATTAACGTCAGTAAAAAAGGTACATTAATTTGTACACAAGGTACTTTCACAATACTAGGAAGGTATCCAAATGCTTTAAGAATGATAGGAAACGGATGGTTATAACTCTACAATTACCCCCATTTAAATTCTTTAATTATATTTTTAAAATGTAGCTGGCGTTAAGAATCCTACTTATGTTATGTTATGGAAAACAAAAGATACAAACGTCTCATACGAAATCAATACCTATGTCTTTTCTAACTCCAAGGAAAATTTCAAGGGGCAGGCATGGACAAAACTGGAATGTTCCTCCCGTTTTCTTACATTTGGAAAGAGTTCCATATGGCACTCCCACCCAAACAATATTTTCCCGATTAGAAAACATTCTAAAAAAGGTTTTTTTTTAAGGGGAGCTTTATAAAAAAAAATAGGGCATGGCTTTTTTGGGGGTTAAAATTTTTGGTTTTTTGGGGGGATTTGTAGAGAGACCAAAGAAATTTTTCTTATGAAAGTGGAAAAGAGAGATAAAGATACTCTAATTTCAATCATAGAACAATATGTTGAAAAGGGAAGTACAATAATAACTGATTGTTGGGCGTCTTATAAATGTTTAGGAAAACTAGGGTATCAACACCAAACCGTCAATCATTCGGATCCAACTAGTGGTGCATGCACTAACTTATTGAGAATAGGTGGTGGTGCATCAAACGACAATTGCCAACCACACATACAAGATCAAAAACTTTTGATAAACATTTGATGGAATATATGTGGGTGCCATATGGAACTGTTACCAAAATGATAATATTGGGTTTCCTTGAAACCGGTCAAATACGCTTAGTCTAGTAGAAAGTAAAATAACAAGAAAACCGACTGCCAAGGAAAATTCAAAACTGAAAGTCCCTCATCAAGAGGCAAAATCAAAAGCTCAAACACATCATACGCATGGAAAACAACTGTCATATTCTTGGCTCGGTACAGGTTTTTCCTTATGTAGAAAATGGTCGATTAAACCTAGTTTTGAGAGATAGCTAAACATTTTACTTGTATGATAGGGTCATTACATTATATTGACAATAATGTGTAAGCAAAACAAACAGACATACTAGGAAAAAATGTCAAAATATGGGGTGCAGCAGTCAACATTGTATAATAAACTTAATAACTATACAACAAAATAACCGTTTATACATAGCAAACAACAATGGCATATAGACACTCAATATACGAAGTACATCAGCAAAGATAAAAGAAAGGAATACAAAACTGACCATATAACAATAACACAAGGATGGGATGTCTAAATACATAGCCACGTCAAAAATATATACCAATAATGGACAGAACAGAAAAGGTTGAAATATACAAAAACAAATAAAAAGAACAATATAGCACGTGATTAACATGAATAACAACGTTTGTGTATGGTCATATATATGGACCTCTTATATGGCAAGGAGAGCGTGACAGGTTTCGCTTGAAAGAGGTGTCCTGTATGCCAAGTTTGACTGTACCTTGGTGTAATGAACTTTTATTATAAAAAATTATATTTTTTAAAACAAGCTATTATGTCTCTGCAAAAGCTGTATCTTTCTGAAATCTATAATTGGTGACTCCTAGGCAATCACTAGATCATGTAGATATAAACACTTTTTAATTGATAATCAACTACCTGATTCATTAACATATTGATAGTATTGAAATAAATAAAAAATAAAAAATCCAAAAGTTTGCAATTGATTGTAAACAACATTTTAAGAGGGCTGCTGCTATTAAATAATGCCTCCTAACACATGCATATCGCTGGTATTGAGCAACGTATAATAAATTTTTACTTAAAAATAGTATAAATAAAATTAGTTAGATTAACTTTCGTTGTCGCTTTACATTTTGCTATATTTGTGGACGAAGTTCCCTTATGAGTTATCAAACGTACAACACTATAATATGACGTAGTTCCTAATAAGGGACAGGCGCAGCACCAAAAAATAATGATAATGATGCTGAAACTGACGATAAGACAGAGCTTCATAACCTCTAGTTGCAAATATTACAAGCATATCAGGATGTGATGGATCACAATGAGAATCCAGAGGAAGATATTTCACCCTACCGAGATAAATTATTCCGACGTTCTGACTTATTCTTCCCTTAAATCGAGAGTCCATGTTACTCCTAATGCGGCGTGTTTAGCAAAAAATACCTATGTTTGATTCTTCTTTTTTAATCGAATGGGGAATAAATTAGCATTTTTGCGCAGTCGAGGCGAGGACGCTTTCGCTAGACCCACAATCAATTCAAACCCAATGACAGCGCACCTGGTTTATGATAAGCACAACCACTATGAAATATAACGCAACTGGCATATTTAATTACTACAGTATCTAAGTATCTGTTTGATGAGATGTTTTCTCAGTAACAGAACTAATAAGTCCTTGAAAATAACATTTTTTATCAAGACAACAACCATGTGAAATATTGTACTGCCGTGGACAGATATGACCAAATTTACTTGTGAGAGAAACATTGGCATTACCATTGCAACCAAATACCATACGTTTTCAGATTTTAAGATGCATGTCAAACGACGATCTTGTATTTATTGGCAAAGGTGCAATTGAATCAATGTAGGAGACAATAGTTGTTTAAACTAATTTCTTCTATGTTTTGGTAATGACAGTATTCATTCACTAGCACTTTTACATGTGTACTTTTAATTACTCTTTTTTTTACGGGAAAGTACAAGTTCTTCGACATTAATGTATAAGGAGCTGAAATTTACTTGGAAGAGTTCAATAAGAAAGATCAAATGCAACATATTCACGACGATCTATATTTGCGATATTTTTTCTCCCCGAAAATCGCGAAAATAAATCGCATACGAAAATTAGTTGTTTCACAGTCCTTCATTAGTACAGTATCTAAATATTTATTTGATCAATTATTTTAACCACTACACTACTAATAAACGAGGCCTTGAAAATAACAATTTTTATCAAGACAACAACCATGTGAAATATTGTACTGCCGTGGGACAGATATGACCAAATTTACTTGTGAGAGAAACATTGACATTACCATTGCAACCAAATACCATACGTTTTCAGATTTTAAGATGCATGTCAAACGACGATCTTGTATTTATTGGCAAAGGTGCAATTGAATCAATGTAGGAGACAATAGTTGTTTAAACTAATTTCTTCTTTGTTTTGGTAATGACAGTATTCATTAACTAGCACTTTTACATGTGTACTTTTAATTACTCATTTTTTTACGGGAAAGTACAAGTTCTTCGACATTATTGTATAAGGAGCTGAAATTTTCCCTTTTTGTTGTATAAAACCTCATCTGATTTAGAAAATGAGCAGATTTGAACCGACAAATGGCTCGTAGTACAAAATTGAAACATTAAATACATATGAACAAATACAGTAGGAAAAGTTCTATCATAAGAAATATTTCAAACTTAGAAAAATAAATAAAAGCGATAGTCTGATATATCATATTTATAATACTTCTAGGTTCTATCTATATATATATATTTTCCAATATATTGATATATCCTCAAAATGTTTTTAAAAATATTTAAAACGTACACATTACGCAGGTTTCTTTTTTACCTGGACGAGGATTGAACTGGCAATTTTGCGCACTCGAGGCGTACACATATCTTCGAGACCGACAGTCAGAGTTCAAAACCAACGACAGCGCGCTTGGTGATGATTAGCCCAACCATATTAAAATATAACGCAACTTACATACTGTAAACCAGCTTATTTTGCTGATACTTTATTTCGCGTTTAGGCCTTTCAATCCAACTTCGCTGCGATTTATTTTCGATATTTTCAAATTTACTTGGAAGAGTTCAATAAGAAAGATCAAATGCAACATATTCACGACGATCTATATTTGCGATATTTTTTCTTCCCGAAAATCGCGAAAATAAATCGCATACGAAAATTAGTTGTTTCACAGTCCTTCATTAGTACAGTATCTAAATATTTATTTGCTCAATTATTTTAACCACTACACTACTAATAAACGAGGCCTTGAAAATAACAATTTTTATCAAGACAACAACCATGTGAAATATTGTACTGCCGTGGGACAGATATGACCAAATTTACTTGTGAGAGAAACATTGACATTACCATTGCAACCAAATACCATACGTTTTCAGATTTTAAGATGCATGTCAAACGACGATCTTGTATTTATTGGCAAAGGTGCAATTGAATCAATGTAGGAGACAATAGTTGTTTAAACTAATTTCTTCTTTGTTTTAGTAATGACAGTATTCATTAACTATCACTTTTACATGTGAACTTTTAATTACTCTTTTTTTTACGGGAAAGTACAAGTTCTTCGACATTAATGTATAAGGAGCTGAAATTTTCTCTTTTTGTTTTATAAAACCTCATCTGATTTAGAAAATGAGCAGATGTGAACCGACAAATGGCTCGTAGTACAAAATTGAAACATTAAATACATATGAACAAATACAGTAGGAAAAGTTCTATCATAAGAAATATTTCAAACTTAGAAAAATAAATAAAAGCGATAGTCTGATATATCATATTTATAATACTTCTAGGTTCTATCTATATATATATATTTTCCAATATATTGATATAACCTCAAAATGTTTATCAAAATATTTCAAACGTACAGATTAAGCAGGTTTCTTTTTTACCTGGACGAGGATTTAACTGGCAATTTTTCGCACTCGAGGTGTACACGTACACATAGTTACGAGACCGACAGTCAGAGTTCAAAACCAACGACAGCGTGCCTGGTTATGATTAGCACAACCATATTAAATCATACTGCAACTTGAATACTATAAACCAACTAATTTTCGGGGATACTTTATTTCGCTTTTAGCCCTTTCAAGCCCACTTTGCGGCGATTTATTGTCGCAATTTGCAAATTTGATTGATATATTTTAATAAGAAAGATAAAAAAATTAACATAGTCGCAACGATTTATATTCGCGTTATTTTCTACTCGCCAAATTCGCGAAATTAAATCGCACGCGAAAATTTGTTATTTTAGAGTACTTCATTATTACAGTATGTAAGTATTTATTTGTTGAGATTTTTAACCACTACGCAACTAATGAACGAAGTCCTCGACAATGACAATTTTTATCAAACAACCATTTGCAATAGTGTACTGCCTTGGGACAGACATGACCAAACTTACTTGTGAGAGAAACGTTGACATCTCCATTGCAACCAAATACCATACGTTTTCAAATTTCAAGATACATGTCAAAATACGATCCTGTATCCATGGGTCAAGGTCCGAGTTTGATGAACAGTAAATCATAGGTCGCTTTTACAAAGTGCAATTTAATCAATATAGGAGACAATAGTTGTTTAAACTAATTGCTTTTTTGTTTTGGTAATGACGGTATTCATTAACTAGCACCTTTACACGTACACGTTCTTCGACATTAATGTATTACGAGCTGACATTTTCTCTTTTTGTTTTCTGATTTAGAAAATGATCATGAGGTGTATTGAACCGACAAATGGCTCCTAGTACAAAATTGAAACATTAAATACATTTGATCAAATACAGTTGGAAAAATTCTATCATAGCTCTTTTTTTAAACTTAAAAAAATAAATGAAAGCGATATTCTGATGTATCACATTAATACTTCTAGGTTCTATCTATTGTTCAATATATTGATATAACCCAAATTGTTTATTAAGATATTTCAAACGTACACATCTCATTAAGCAGGCATAATTTTTTTTCGCTGTGTTGATGACCCATTTGTGGCCTTGGGCTGTGTTCTTCTCTTAGGTCGGGTTGTTGTCTCTTTGAAACATTCCCCATTTCCATTTTTAATGTTATCAACTTTCATTTTATCAATTATGTTTAATCAGTATATACAAGAATTGGAAGTTTTGTTTATCTTGCATCAACGAACTTCTTTTCCCATTATTATGACTAGATTAATTCTAACTTAAAGCGGTTGCAAAAGATGTATGCCATTAAAAAGTGGCATATAGTTTTTTTTTTATTTTATAGTTGCTGACTCATTTATCGTACACTAGGTTGTTTTTCTTGTATACCATATCCATATTAGTAACAGATTCATTTGTATCTCGTTGATATTTTGTTATTTTTATTATTATTTCATTTTGTTATACAAAACAGAGTGTGTCATGTTTTTCAAATAGTCCGTTTCTATGTATAAAGTGAAATAACAAAAATATCGAACTCAGAGGAAAATTCAAATCGGAAAGTCCCTAATCAAATGGCAAAATCAAAAGCTCGAACACATCAAAGGAATGGATAATAACTGTTGTCATATTCCTGACCTGACTTTTGAACAGCGGTATACTACTGTTGCCTTTATTTGGTACAGGCATGTTGGTGTTTGTTTATTTTGCAGTTCAGTGTTTCTGTTGTTCCTTATTTTCCTATGATATTTGATGTGTTACCTCATTTTTAGTTTGTAACCCGGATTTGTTTTCGCTTAATAAATTTATCACTATTGAACAGCGGTATACTACTATTGCATTTATTTACCAATATGTTTTTATATTTTGATTAAAGTCATACTTTTAACCAGAATGAAAACATTTCTTTATATTTAGCTTTCAATTAGAATTGGCTATTCTGGATAGTATTATATATCAAACTAATGTCAATATTTGTGTCATAAATCATTCATCAATAAATCGATTGTTTTTTTGTAATTATAGTTGGAAAACAGTTGGTTGGATATTTTTAAATAAAGATGGCACCTTTAATTTAAATTGTACAAATTTTTGCTGCATCATATATTTCAAATTACTTCAAAACTAACAAATTAATTAAAACTGTGTTTCAAATGAAAGAAAGTATGTCAAATCTATCAATAATCAACCTTCAGATGAATTGAACAGTAAATTATGCCGGTCATTTTCAGCACGTCCTTGTAAAATATCTGGTTATATCTTTACTATTTATAAATCTATCGTATTTCTTTTTTACATAGCGTCTGGTCAATTATACGTCGTTTACATTTATTAATAAAACGTGACGTTCGTGTACGTTTCCTTTGCAGGGGCATGATTCTTACACACAATGACTGCTAGTAGTATGTTAAAGTTTCGTTTGATGTGTTTGAGCTTTTGATTTTGCCATTTGATTAGGGACTTTTCGTTTTGAATTTTCCTCGGAGTTCAGTATTTTTGTGATTTTACTTTTTATGGAGAAGACCGACTGTAATCAACACTACATAAGTTTTAAAGTCATCGTCAAGAATTTGTTAACCAAAAGAATGAATATATATGTTTGTACTCTTTAACAACCTTTTTTCGCAGTTTGATGTCATAAGCTACCAGAAAAGTCCTCTTGTCTGTAACTTCACCGATAGTGTCGTATACCTAACAATGAAATTTTGACTAATATGGAATCGCATGGTGGGTGATACACGAATATTAGAAGACGCTTACCCTCCTTTTTTGTAACTTTGATTTGTCTTCCTGATCAGTATATGAGATATTAACATCAGTAAACAACTGTTGTCTAATTTGTTTTCGGACTTTTAAGTAATAATTTAATTTTGGAGGTAACGCGTCTTCTGATTGGCTGACAGTGTGCTGTCTATCAGCTCATGGACATAATTTTGTCTTGTGACCGTGACGTCATCAACGTTTTTCATGATTTATTCTGGCTTACAATGGAATTTAGAATTGAATTATAAGGAATGACTGTAATATTTTTTTCTGTCTATTCGAAATTACATAAAAAATCAAAGTGTACACTTTATAATAACCCGCTGCGCATGTTATTCAGTGTGGACCACATTTTTGATGTTATTTCTTCATAGACAGAAAAAATATGACAGTAATTCCTAAATAACAAGGTGTTTCTAGATCACAATTACACAAGGCTTCTGCAATATGCCATTATCACGATTAATACTAAAACACCTATTTTTTGTTTTAGAGTCTTGCTGCTATCTGCAATGGACACGCCTGCACCCTAAACGAAGTATGCGTACCAAAATCAAAGAGTTACATGTGCTTTCCATTATTTGTGCAAACAACTGGAAATGCAAATCGCAAGTTTTTAAAACGATAGTTCAATTATCAGCCATAAGTTCCTTTGTATTTATGTTTACAACAAATCACGTAGCAGAATATATTTCGAAATATGTCAAAATGAAGCTGTCTCTGCTGACTATTCACGGATCACATGAGTTCATCAAAGGATCTGTTCGACTTCATCATGTTCAATATCTAGATTTCTAAGGTTTTTGTTGACAGTCGTATGCTTTTCGTCGTATTACTTTCTGAAATTTAGGTGATAACTGTATTGTAATTTAAGCTTTGCCTTCGTAAAACGTAGATTTTACTGTCGGAAACTGAGTTTACCTAGCGATGCGTAACGGAGCTAGGTAAACTAATGTTTGTGACATTAAAATCAAGTTTTACGAAGTTTAAATACAAAACAGTTATCTCCATTATTATGCCACATTTTAAAATGAATTCCATTGAATACATGTTTTGGCTTAAAAATGCTATAAATGAAAAAGTCCGAGAAACCGTTGCATGGTCTTTGGTATCAAAACAATGTGACGTCATCTGTATACTCCCGGTGTCAAACATAAACACTAGAAGTGTCTATACTTTTCGTACGCTTCTGAATGGTTTCAATATTGACAAAAAGAAGATTTTGAGGCACAAAATGTGACTTTCCCTTCAAAATATTTGTCAACGTCAAATGAAAATGATAGTTACAAACGACTTGCAATAGAATGTGTGGTTTGTCTATCTGTATTTGTCTTATTGTGTTTGCTGGCTGTATGAGCTTCTTGCAGTTATTGTTTGACGCATTGGTATTCATTTTATTTACTCAGGACGATGGTTATAATTTGTTTTATAAGTTAATTAGAGAAAACCAGGTGTGTTTACTGAGTTCAGTCTGTTGACAAATATATTGATAGGAATTGTTTTATATTGATTTTGACAAGCCACGTTTTTATCGATACTATCTAAACAAACTATCACATAAAAAAAATTAGACATCCAAAACAGATGAGAAAAATATGAAAGATTAAAATTTATTATACTGTATTAAATGGAACGTGTTGAAACAGCCATAAAATTAGGTGGGTTCTTTTTTTTGGGGGGGGGGGGGGAAGGAGTATCATTGCATTATAAAATGTTCTAATTTGTTAAAAACAACCTTTTTGAAATATAAGAGTTAAGTGTAGCCTTCATCAAAAACGTTGGGATTGATAAAAATGTTGAAAATGTGTCATAAAAAGATTTTTCAATTTGATTTATCATGTCTGTAACGAAGCTGATTGTGCTCTCAAGGACAAACAGTCTACAAGCAGTGGCATCTACCTAGTGCTGGAAAATTAAAAAAAGAACGCTAAGTAAATGTGTTACCTCAGGAGCTTTTCAGCAGGCAGTTATGACTGTTGAATATCCACACTGTGCAGTTTATCAATATGTGTATAGATATAAAAAGATGTGGTATGAGTGCCAATGAGACTACTCTCCATCCAAGTCACAATTTGTAAAAGTAAACCATTATAGGTCAAAGTACGGTCTTCAACAAGGGGATTTGGCTCACACAGAACAGCAAGCTTCAAAGGGCCCCAAAATTGACTAGTGTAAAACCATTTAAACAGGAAAACAAACGGTCTAAAAAACGAGAAACGAGAATCACTTATGAACCACATCAACAAACGACAACTACTAAACATCAGATTCCTGACTTAGGACAGGTGCAAACAAATGCAGCGGGTTTAGACGTTTCAATAGGTACCAACCTTCCTTATCTGAAACAATAGTGAAACATCACAACATAGAAAAACACACTATAAAATATCAATTGAAATACTTAACACAATCAAAAGACATATTAACACAAGTGACATTACACTGAACGAATAAATACGATCTATGATACAATGTAAATACAAAATCAATAAAATAAGGGGTGAATAAATAAAGGCAACAATAGTATACCACTGTGAGATGTTAACAATTTAAAAAACAACAATAACCTTGAACAAAAAACCGCCTTATACAATAACATACACAGGTAAATGAAAATAATTTTGTTGTAAGGTATACAGTTTAAATGGAGAACGGAAATATTTTTTACAAAATAAATAATTTTGTTGTTCAAGGTACGAACATATTATTCAATTCAACATATAGGGCAACTCAGCGTATATTTTTGACCTTGTTTTTGGTGATATTACAAACTAAATTGTCCTATTGTATGGTGCCTCAGAATACTAAAAAACTTATAAAAACCAAAGTATGTACCATAGTCAATCAACAAAATGAAAAGCCAAAACCATCAACTATCAATCTCATTATATAAGGTACGCCTCATCATGGTTTTTTTTTATTATGTGATTACTTGGTTGCTTTTATAGTGATTATTTGATAACCAGACCATATATTTCATGATTATTTGATTATTTGATAATCTAAGACTGTATTTTGTTTAAAAAAAAATTATCAATGATTATGTGATTATATTGGCAAAAAATTGTGATTATGTGAATGCTTGGACACCCCCATGAGGGGCCTCTATAATATGTTGTAACTACAAAAATAGTGCGAAATGTTAACGTCGTAATATATACTGAATAAAAACTTAAGCTACATGTATTTTGTTTAAGAAACTTTAACATGTTTAATAATCTAGGTATTGCTATGTTTAAGGTAGCACAATACAAAGATTTTTTTACTTCCAATCCCAAACCTTTAATATGCTGTAACTTTCTTAAAATTGCATATAAATTAATAAAAGAGGTATATGTAGATAGATAAAAGAATAATCTTTTAAATGAATGCAATATTTTTGTTATGCAATCATTATGTAATCAATTATTATGCAATTAGTGGCAAAAACTTGGTCAGTTCACTTGAATGAATTTAGCTCTTTCATCTCTAAAGCTACACAAGAAATTTGAACGTTATCTTAATCAGCACAGCAGGAGCTTCAAAAGGGTGTCTAAAATTATCGCTATCATATTCCATTCTCTCATAAATTTGTAATAAGTGTAAACATCCTTAACACATAAAAGTAGATAATGTTTGATTTAGTGTAAATATGATCTATACATTTTATCCAATATCTGAGACACCCTTTTGTAGATAATGACTCAAGGAACAACATATAATAAAATCAACCCTCTAGGGGATCCATGAAGAAGCTAATTTCAATTGAAAGTGGAAACTTGTTGTAAAATTTTGTAGACACAGTTATCATTATAAAGGATTACATAAGTGTTGTATAATACTAACATTGCATTAATTTGAAAGAGTAGTCTGTTAGCTATCCATGGATACCACTATTATAAATTTTCAAGCATTAGAACGAATGTTACAGTATTTTAAAACTGGGGAATTGGAGGGTTAAAATCTTTGTATTGTGCTACCTTAAGAGTATAATTTTTTTTATATAAATTCAAAATAAAACTATGTTCATATATTAGAAAGATCTTCAACAACATACTTCCGTCACATACACTTACGTGTAGCTATTATTTACCTGAAATAAGTGTATACATTTTATAATGAATCAAATGCTTATAACATTATTGTTTTTCCTTATCCCCAGTTTTTTAATTCTAATGTGAGAAACACGATGGTTGCAACTAGCGGTAGGAAAATAACTTACCCTTCCACAAAACCTGAGTTCGATCCGTTTATTGTGATTTTCGGATTGCTTAGCATTTAATTATCTGTTTCTTTTATGAATACCGGTTAGAAGATTTATTTGTAAAATTTATCGTTTAAATTTTTTAATTTCGCATTTCCAAGTTGATATCACACAGTTTAAATTCTACATTTCTATGTTCCAAGGTGAGTTTGCTCAGGCCAAACTGGACAATACCCACTCCAAAGTCGTCTAAAAAAGTAAATAGTCAAAACAATACTTGCATGCAGCCAGACAACCTATATTTAATTCGTAAATACATTATACATACATGTTAACTTCTCAAGTAAAAACTATCAGTCAAAGCGAGATAATCAAAATGTGCAGCATCAAATTCATTCCTCGAGACTACATCTTTTCTGCAGCTAAATGATATATATCTAAGTATATTGAATTGCATTCAGCAAATAGGTTAGACACACAATACATGTAAGTATCATCAAAATACGGCAATAATAGACATACAATATATGTAAATACAGATAGAGTTTTTCCGTCTTTAAATATGAATATGAAATATATTCAGTAATGAATTAATGTGTAACTTATCTTCAACCAGGAGTGTTCATTAAGTGGTTAATAGTACCAATTTTACTGAACCAATACATATTTCAACAAAAGTTGTCTCTTCACTAATTAATCATCGAGTCCAACATATTGAAATATCCGAAGCTTAAACATTATAAAAGCCCCTTTTTAATATTAAATCTAACGTTTTCTACTGTTTTTTCCAAACCAATGCAGGTGCGTACTATATAAACTGATCATATGAACTTTTCTTTTATTTTAAAATCGTCAAATAATCTTCTTATGATTTCTGGTAACAATGTATTTTAGTTACCTCATGAATATAATTCTTTGCCTGTATTTACTACCAATTACAGTCATTCATCCCCGAAATTGCAGTGACATACCCCGGCAATACCCGTCAGGACTATACAGAATTTTCTCAGAACCTTCGACTGACTTTAGTGTGTACTGTGACATGGAAACAGCTGGTGGTGGCTGGACTGTACGTTTTAGAATTAGGCTGTTTGGAAATGACATCATAATTTCTAATCACAATTAACCCCTACATATTTCACTTATCTGTTATGACAAAATATATGTCGTTGACTGTAAAATAATTTTGCTGATGTTGAAATTTTCTACTAACAATAAGAGAAACAATAATTTAGTTTTTACTTTATTTCTTTTCAAAATTAAAATTTTTAGTAATTGCTACAGAAACAGGAAGGAGTACCAGCATTCTAGAATTAATCAAGCAACAATTTTAGTATACCAGTGCACGACAAAACAAAATTATTTCTGTTATTGTTGGAAATATCCGTTTGGCGTGGCTAGGTATTTATACATCCATCCATACACCTTGTCGCTATTTAGAAATCTGTCTCGGTTGACCTGATAATCTGCCCTGCTTGAACTATTGACGTCATACAACACTCACTTTTCCATTGTGGCGTCAGATATTTTGTATTATGACGTCAAAATTTTACGGGAACCTGTGTGATGTCCCGTAATGGCAGACAAATAGCGATAAGGTGTATTGTGTGATTGTTCTAAGGTCTTTTTTTTTTTGTATTCGTGTCTTTCATTTTTGCTAATGTACTTAGTCTATAGAGTTCATATGTCATTTTGTTTCTCTTTTTTTAAATAGTTATTTTTTTTGTAATGATTAAGATTATAACACAATATTGACTGTTATAGGTACCTACCCTTATTTGTGATATTTTTGCCTATTATATAAAAGAAAGAAGATAAGGTATGATTGCCAATGAGACAACTCTCCACAAGAGACCAAATGACACAGAAATTAACAACTATAAGTCGCAGTCCGGCCTTCAACAATGAGCAAAGCCCATATCGCATAGTCAGCTATAAAAGGCCCCGAAATGACAAATGTAAAACAATTCAAACGAGAAAACTAACGGCCTAATTTACATTGTATGTACAAAACAATGAACGAAAAACAAATATGTAACACATCAACAAACGACAACCACTGAATTACAGGCTCCTGACTTGGGACAGGCACATACATACATAATGTGGCGGGGTTAAACATGTAAGCTCTATTCCATCCTCCCCCTAACCTGGCACAGTGGTGTAACAGTACAACATAAGAACGAACTATACAAATCAGTTGAAAAAGGCTTTACTCATCAGATGGATACAAATAGAAATACATCTAACAAAAACACAGAGTGGACGTGGCCGGGTACTTGTGTCTACATGTTTTATTTGCTCACACATTGTTGTCAATACAATGGAATTCTATGTGACTGTCATACAAGTGATAGGTTTAGCTAGCTATACAACTAGGTCTAATCCACCATTTCTACACAAGGAAATGTCTGTATCAATTTAAGAATACGTAGACAGTAGGATATAAAATAAACGGTGAAGCTAACTATGTGATTAACTACTTTTTGACTGTATTTTTTTTCTATCTACAAATCATTTTATATCTCTGAATATTCGTATCTTATATATAATATATGTTTTGCTAGGTTTTTCAAAGCCGAGTAAATGGATCAGTCGACTTTTATCAAAATTGGACAACATATGAAACAGGCTTTGGAAACCTAAACCATGAATTCTGGCTTGGTATGTTTTGAAAAATATTAACGCTCTAACAATTGCATATTGCGGTTATAAACCACATGATTGAAAGAGTTTTAAGCTATTCCTGACATGTTCTTGCCCTGTATGTTGAAATTAGAGGACATTAGAGTATTATAGACGGCTTGATTTATATGTAACAATGGAAGAGAGACGATCATTACTGGTTCGGTGTGTTTACTACACATCTTTCTATAAATATATGTTAGAGTATTTAATATGGCTTGCTGCATTTACAACACCGATAGCCATAAATGAATGTTAGAGTATAACATGTCTTCATATTTATATGTATATCACTATATAATTTTGTTATAAATCAGGACGTGAGTTTTCTCAATTGATTTTTTTCATATTTTTTATGTCAGAGCTTTTTATAGCCGACCGTATGATTTTATTTTTTCTCTTTGTTGAAGGCCGTACCGTTGCCTATATCTGTTTACATCCACATATTTTGAACTTTGGTGGATAATTGTCTCATTGGCAATCATACCACGTCACCTTATTTTTACACTTAAAGATTGACCTCAGAGAGTTTTTGTTGTGAATAAAAATGTTCCAAAATTAGCCTCCCATATACACCTTATCGCTATTAGTCCGCCATTACGTATACTGGATATCACACAGGTTCCCGTAAAATTTTGAAGTCACAAAACAAAATATCTGACGCCACAATGGAAAAATGATTGTTGTATGCGTCAAAAGTTCAAGCGGCCGGGTCAGCCGGGATTAGCGATATGGTGTATAGAAGGCTATGTGGACGATGTGTTGTTCATTATTGTTTCTCCTTGTTGTTGCTCTGGTTTTTTTACACAGAGAAGTCGGGTGTTTGTAGTTGATGCTGTGTGTTATTTTTTGCAATTCCTTTTATCCTTTCTTAAATATTAAGTTTATTAGTTTTACGAACTATATCTTAAGAACTTTTCTCGACAGGAAATAAAAATATAGCTTCCATCACAGGCTTTAGACATTACCGTCTACATATTCCACTTGAATATTTTGAGGGAAAATCCAGATACGTTGAATACGATACATTTTCAGTCGGTGATGCCGGGTATATTCTTAATATAAATGGTTTCTCTGGAAATACTGGTGATATCAATATCATCGTACACATATTTGCAAAGACATATAGAATAATGACATTTTTATTTTTGATACTGACTTTATTAGCAAGAATATGAGAGTCGGCCGCTAGGGTGATCTGATATTTGAGCTGATGAAGTCAGTATCAAAATATAAAATGCCATTATTCTTCTTATCGGGAATTTGTCTTAACTATATGATTGAGAATATGATGTAAAATGAAATAGTAAGTAAAACTTCTTTTACGCGTGCAAAACGTTGGGATAGTTGTTGTTCGGTTGTATGAATGAAGTCGCATGCACTAATCTTTTCGAGTTTCAAGTCCTGTCCATGATCTTAAAAATATAGGGCAGTAAGATCAAAAGGGAAAATGTTCAAATTGCCGATAAATACAAATACACATACATGTACAATCTAGTGAAGCTGACTTTCACTTTGTGTTTTTCCAACAACCGATGTGCCAATAATGAAATTAAACAGTTGATGATTGTATTTAACATAGTTCAAGTTCATTCAAGATCAGTGTGTTTGTTGCTCCAGACCTTTAATTCCAAAAAAAGTATGTTTATATTATGCATAAATTTTGTTTTTGTTCCACTGATCATGTAAAGATTTGACTTTAAAGGCGCACTTGTGCATAGTTTTTCGCAAATAAGATAAAACATGGCCCCATTTTGCAGATTTTGCTGTTAAAAACAAGGCTCGTTTCTGCAGATTTTGCTGAATAAACAAACAAAACCGTTCAAGTAACTATGTAAAACACAGTTCAAGAATTTGTATCATCCTGATTCCTGATGTTTCAACGACAAAAAAATATAAGAATGGAAGAAAATGAGAAATATATAAACGCTGATTTCGAACTTGCTGCTGTTTTGTGATAAAATCATTTATGTGTTTTAATAGATTTGTGATACATTTCGTTTTTTTGGAATAAAGGGGTAAAAATGTTGCCTATACAAATCAACTTCTTTACAAGATATACGATGATTGTACTGTGTCAAACTTCTATAAATGCCAATACCATGAGGTACTTAAAAAAGATATTCGTTCATTTTTTGTACAAAAATTATGCTGTTGGTTGTCTAGTTTGAATTGTTTCATATTTTGTCATTTCGGGGCCTTTTATAGGTGACTGTGTACTATGAGCTTTGCTCATTGTTTAAGGCCGTACGTTGACCTATAGTATTTAATTTCTAATTCATTTGGTATCTTGTGGAGAATTGTCTCATTGGCAATCATACCCCATCTTCTTATTTTCATATGCTAGTCTAAATATTTACCATCCTGTGACCATTGCAGATAACGTTGTTACTTATCGTCAATTTTGAGTCGTCTTGATGAAATTAAATTTTGTATTTTTGTGTGCTTTTTATAAATATTTCATTGTTGTAAAACCCTTTTTCTTTTCAAATAGATGTAAATAAATATAAGAAGAATTGATATTTTATCTAAGTCACTTCACCTTAACTAAGATATTTATAATATTAAACTATTTAGTCATTTTGTCATGGCTGTTCAAATGGTTATACATTTAATAAAACAAACGCTGTTACAAACTAAATTCATTGAATTTTGGATATTTAAGTCTTAGTTGCATGAGGTTTTTTTATCAGTTGTTATTGGCTTTGAACTAGCTGTCAGTAACTGTGAATACTCTCAGATCCGTATTTCGTGTCTTTGTTTTTTAGTTGTGGAGATGTATAGGTACCCTGCCACGTCCGTCTGTGTTTTTATTAGAGGTATATCTTAGTTATGTATTATCTGATGAGTTAAGCCTTTTTCCACTGATTTTCAAACTTTGTTCTTATGTTGTACTGTTAAACAAGGGAGTAGTTTAGCTAGCTATAAAACCAGGTTTAATCCATTATTTTGTACATAAGGAGATGTCTGTACCAAGTCGGAAATATGACAGTTGTTTCCGTTCGTATGATGTGTTTCAGCTTTTGAGATTGCCATTTAATAAGAGACTTTCCGATTTAAATTTTCTTTGGAGTTTGGAATTTTTGTTATTTTACTTTATTACACCACTGTCCCAGATTATGGGGTGGGTTGGCGCATTACAGTAGTTTAACCCCGCAACATTCTGTATGTGCCTGTCCAAAGTCAGGAGCCTGTAATTCAGAGGTTGTTTGTTGTTGTATATCATATTTGTTCTTCGTTCATTATTTTGTACATAAATGAGGACGTTGGTTTTCTCGTTTGAATTGTTTTTCATTTGTCGTTTCGAGGCTTTTTATAGCTGACAATGCGGTATGGGTTTTGCTCATTGTTGAAAGACTTTTTGTGATCTATAGACGTAACTTTTTCATTCTTTGGTCTCTGTTTGAGAGTTTTATCATTGGCAATCATACCACATCTTCTTATTTTTATATTTATTAATAGATCGACATTCAATGACATGTTAATTTCTGAGTCATTTGGTCTCATGTGGAGATTCGACGCATAGGTAATCATACCACATCTTCTTATTTTTTTGTGGATTTTCATATTTCTTAAAAACATGAAGCTGGAATTTGAAAAATAAAATCAAAATTTCAACACTTTGTTCGCTGAGACATTTTGAAATCCACGACAATACTAATTAAAACAATAAAAAATATTTAGATGAAAAATAAATGATGGCTGATCAAGAGACAATGATGGAGCAAGAACAAGTAACTGTGCAAAACGATTCAATGGAGCGTGATGGTACGGTTATTGTCTGAGGTCAAACTTGAATGGTTTATATTTAAAAGACAACACTCGTCTTATGCTTATCGAATAGAATGGACAAGTTTTACAGGCTTCTTCTATTCATTAAAATCTACCCGAATGATGATACAACGCTACTAGCAATCTACTGAGAACAGCATCTTGAACTTCAAATGTTATGAAACGGTTACAGCTATATCGAATATAGTCGTAGTTATAAGTTCTAGTGTAAACTTTGTTTAATACTAGTCCAGGTGTTAATTTTTCGCTCACTTAATAGATATTGTGATATGACAATGTATAACTATTTATTTCAAAGCTGCACTACCTTTTTACAAATATTTGACCATTTGAAATTGAATATTATTTAACTGGATGTTAACAAAATAAGATATTTTTGTATAAATGTTGATTTTTTTGGGGGTGAGGAATCACTCAGACTTGATATCAAATTTTCAATATTTGCTGTCAGGGCAACGCAATTTAGTTGTCTCTTCAGCGTAGGAGGAACTGGAAATGTTCATAAATTTACAGACGCAAACCTCGTCATATATATATTGCACGTCAGCTCGCAAATAATATACGCGGACAAGGAAATGATTCAATCGTCTCAAGAAACTGTTCAAATAGATTATCAAGAGCTTTTCCCAAACAAAATAATAGTGAATATAAAAAAGAAGCATGTCATGAGCACCAACTGAAGTCTTACTCAGTAAGGGGTTTTGTTGCTCAGTTCTTGTCTTTTTACGTATTCCGTTTTATGTTGTTGTTTTTTTTGGGTTTTTTTTTTTTTGTCGTGTAATTGGCGGTATTTTCGTCCATTTCTAATTTTGGATTGTCGATTTGATGACTTTTTCCCTTTTCGTCGTATTGGTTTTTATCAGCATTTGTTTAGTCTCTTTTCAACCAGATAGTATCTCGCACGCCTTTATGACGACATTTACCAGATATAAGGTGCGCCTGTATCCCTGCACTATCAAAGTTACAAGCACTTTCAGAATCGTCATTCTGCAGGGTATTCAAATAACTATCATCAAATCTACTCAAATAGCTTGTATATTACAAGCAATAATGAAGTATAACTATGATAAATTAAGACCAAAGGATATACTTTATTAGTAACATAAGGATATAAAACAATGTGTCTCTGGTCTCTGATAATATGTTAGTATATATAGTATGAATCAACCATCCCCTCTATTTATTATAACCACATCATCACACAAACAATACATAATAACATCTTCAATTAAAATGAAAAACAAAGGATTTGGGGTATCAATCCATTACACAAAAGATATGGGGTATCTATCCAATACACAAAAGATATGGGGTATCTATCCATTACACAAAAGATATGGGGTATCTATCCAATACACAAAAGATATGGGGTATCTATCCATTACACAAAAGATATGGGGTATCTATCCAATACACAAAAGATATGGGGTATCTATCCATTACACAAAAGATATGGGGTATCTATCCAATACACAAAAGATATGGGGTATCTATCCATTACACTAAATCAGTACAATCACAGAAAAGAACACACTAAATGCAAAGGAACTACGGATTTATTGCTGTTCTTTATCTCAAAGTCACATGGAGGCCTTCTGTGTACGCTTTCATTTGTAAATAGAATTAAATACTGGCAAACGGGTGCGAGTTTTTTTTTCATTATCTATATCGCCTTTGATTAGGCCCAGGACTATAAACCTTTGATTAGGATAAATAACTATGCAATACAATTAGAAGCTGTACACATATTAATAATTCATGTCAGTTATTTATAGAATCATATTTAATTTATATTTAAAATATAATCGTTTGTTTCGGTGTAAATAAGAAACTGAATATCTTTCAATGTTCGTATTTACGCGCCTAGTGCCATTTCCTGTCATCGTCGCCATCTTAAAAATAAAAACAGAATTCCCGAAAATAGCTTATTTTCAAATCAATTTGGAAGGGATTTAATTAAAAAATTAACTATTGCATTTACGATATTTCAAATTTGTATGAATATATTAATTAGCACATAGCACCAACATGTTCCATCTGGTTTTTTTTTAAATTGTAATTTGACCTACAGTTGTTTACGTCCTCGTAATTCTGCTGAAAGTTGTCTTATTGGAAAAGATATAATATTTCTTTATAGATTATCGTTGATCATCTCAACGAGATTGATTTCCTTCCTTGAGCCGGTACGGCGAAAGTGAGGAAAGCAATCGAGTTGAGATGACCAAAGATAATCTGTTTATCGCTATTTTATCTATGACGACGTTGTCAATTTCATTGACAACGCCACGTGCGCGCTTAGTTTCTAGCGATGATTTTTCATATCACTCTACTGAGCCGAGAAAGGAAATTATCAGTCAGTAAGATCAAAGGAAATTATCAGTCAGTAAGATCAAAGGAAAATTTCGTAAAATAGCGATAATTATCTGTACATCTTAAGAATTCAACCCTAACCTTTGAATTTAAAATGAACGTAGTTGCCAATTAGGAGATAACTGTATTGTATTTTAAGCTCCGACGGCATCAATTGGGAATTTGATGGTCGCAAATTAAGTTTACTGGCGACGCGTTAGCGGAGACAGTAAACGGGTATTTGCGTCCATCAAATCCCAAATTGATGCCGTCGGAGCTTAAAATACAATATTGTTATCTCCATTCTAATGAAACTGACAGAAAACAACGTTAAAACATGTTTTTAAAATCTGTCATATGCCGTCTGCGCTTGCGCGTACGTCCCATAGCATCAATTGTCAATTGATGCCATGTAAGAAAGTGACGTTATCCAATCAAAATGAACGTTACAAACGTTGGTGCATTAGAATTACAAATATAACGTAGTTAAAGATGGAGAGAATAGTTTATAATAAGTTCAAATGTTTGTTTACATACGTATAAAAGGACTTATAATTCAGATTTCACACCAACACATGTTGTTTTCTAATGATTAGTTTCTTTGTAAACTATATATTGTAACTTTCATATCTTAAGTTACTTTTTTGTCCTTATTATAACGTGTATTGACAGATATCTGTATTTTGTATAAGCAATGTTCAAAAGCAAATCAACTGCGAATTGATTGCAATTGGCGATTTCAGTACCCCAAAATTAAGAATTACATAACGTCATTGGTTAAATGTCAATTGTTTACGACGTTTTTAACCAGTCACAACGTTTTGGTGTACGTTTTTGAAAATATTACCCAGAATACAGTAGATTTTGAAACGGCAAATTGCATATTGTTAGTGTTTGCGACTAGATATGTCTCGAAAATTTCGTACAACAATAACATCACAGAGCACTTACAGACATTTTTGAACACCGTAGGGTGTCCGATCCACGCCATTTAGTTTTTTTTGGATGATTGTTTAATTTACAATATTTGTACTCCTTTTTAGTTGTATATAGGAACATGTATCGGAGAACACAAATGCACTGGATTATTTTGTCTATAGTGACACTTACATTTTCTGTTTATTTTCTACACCTATACCACGGTAATTCCACTACATTTTGGAAACCTCTTACAAATATATCGTTTGTTCCGCGGATATTTCATTTCATATCCGTTGAACCATTCCTGAAAGATAACGAGGAGATTTCAGAGGATGTCACAAGTATAATCAATGAATGGACACTCAAAAACAGAGATTTTGAAGTGATTGTGTGGACAGCCTCAAATATAAAAAATAAGTTTCCGATATTAGCAAATCTTCTACAGAAAATACCAGTTAGCTCCTGGATCTCTAATATAGTACGCTATAAAGTTTCGTACGAATACGGCGGCTTGTATTTAGACACAGATGTAATGGCAATTAGATCTGTTCAACCTTTATTGAAACAGTTTCATTCAGGATTTGTAGTCTGTGAAAGACCACGAACTAACAATTTATTGATAGTTGGTCCCTGCAAGCTTATAGGCACTGCCGTCATAGCTTCCACGCAACACAGTACCTTAATGAAAAGGGTATTTGAAAAAAGTGTAAACTTGACTGAGAAATATTTACCTACTATTGACACTACAAACTTTTCGTACTATAAGGGTAAAAGAGTGAGTGGTCCCATTCTGTTAACAAGGGAATTTAAGAAGTCATAGGTCCCTGTGATTGGTTCTATTACATTTTTCCCATGCGATTGGTCAGATCGCTCAAAATGTGTTTACAATCGCTTTGTAAATGGAAGTAAAATTATTTACGGAATGCACCTTTGGAAGCAAAGGTGGGGAGATCGAAATGTCTGATCAAATGAAATCTTATACAGTCTAACCTGTTTTAAGAGACCACTCAAGGCAGAGCAAACAAGTGGTCTCTTTAAACAAGTAGTCTTTTAATTCAGGTTCAATTTGTATGAAATGTTCTACAGATGGATCTGAAATTGGTGGTCCTTTTACACAGGTTTTTGCTTAATACAAGTGGTCTCTTAAGCAAGTTTGACTGTATAGTTTAGAGTAATTTTTTCTTTGTTTTGAACTCTGAACTTTATATATTTGGTGTTTTGTTGTCTATTTGGAGTTAAGATTTATTATATATGTTATAGTCGTTGTCTGTTTCCTTTTCACCCAATGAACAAATATTTCTCGTATCGCACTGCACAAAAGGTTCAGTAATCCATTTTCTACATAAGTAAATGTGTTTGAGCTTTTGATTTTGCTATTTGCTTAGGGACTTTCCGTTTACAATTTTCCTGGGATCTCAGTATTTTTTTAAATTTTATTTTTTTTAGTACGTCAATGTGCATATGTGCATTGGCTTAGGAATCACAACACAACCTGATCATCGAAGTTAATTAAGGCAAAATTTCCGAATAGACAAACTTTACAAAATGTTTCAATAAAAACGGTTTGATCAGCGGAGAAGACTTTATCTTTAACTAATTCACATAATTTCTTTAAAAAAACTTGTATAAATTATATAAAACCTGTATAAATTTCAAATGAATTGAAAGTCGCAAAAAGTTAAATGTATTTCAAGATGAAACTAAAACCATGTTTATATTTTTGTATGTAAATTTGAATAAATTACCTTCGATAGATTTTGTGCAGAGAAAAAGACTTATCCACAATGTAAATGAAACTATGATATTCATCAAAATATGTTAAAAGAAGTAATGAATAATATGAATCTGTGTAATTGGTTTTATTCACCTTGATTATTATTCTCTCGACCAACTATTTTTTACATCTTTTAAATTTAGTACACTCCGATGACTTTGATATGCCTCGTGTTGTTAGTTCTTTATTTTGAATTTGCAATTTTATTGATAAGATCTTATACGTTTATCTTTAGTAATATCAGTATCTGCATTCAAGTAAATATGTCGAACTTTATTGTTAATTTCTGACTGAATTACAACGAAAACTAATGAGTTCAATATATATAAAAGTAGAGGTTGGAGTAGTTTTGTTCTTGTTATTATTTGGTACATATATATTTAGAGATATACTAAGCGACAGATTTAATACTCATACTCATATTTCCTTATCAAGGCCAAGAAAATCTGTTCTAGTAACTGGTGGTGCAGGGTTTATAGGACATCATATCATAATGAGACTACGACAAAATAACATTAGTGTCATAGTGATAGATAACTTCAACCACTATTATGACGTAACATTATAATACCAACGTTCAAATCTGTCTAGATTAGTTCGTCATATAGATGAATGCGATAGAGTTAAACTCATAGAAATCATAAAAGACTGTGCTATCACGCACGTAGTGCACATGGCAGCACAGGCTGGTGTTCGATATTCTCGATCTCACCCTCAGACATACGTAAAATCAAATGTAGAATGTTTTGTAGAATTACTTGAGATATTAAAAACACGCAACATTCCTTTGATTTATGCTTCGTCATCTTCCGTGTATGGACTCAACACAAAAGTTCCCTTTTCAGAGAGTGATCGTGTTGATCAACCGGCATCACTTTATGCAGCAACAAAACGTGAAAACGAACTATTAGCGCATGTGTACTGGAAATATATACAAACTAAGATCAATAGGATTACGTTTCTTTACTGTTTATGGACCTATGGAAAGACCGGATATGGCTTATTACTCATTTACCAAAAATATATCTGAAGGTTATCCTATAACAGTTTTTAATAATGGTGACATGTCACGTGATTTTACTTACATTGATGATATAGTTGATGGAGTTGTAAAAACGTTAGATATTCCTTTTCATTGCGAAATTATAAATTTGGGGCGTGGTCATCCACAGCATTTGATGACATTTATTCGCGCTATAGAAAAAAAAGTAGGTAAGAAGTCAAACATAAACTTCGAAAAAATGTCTAAAGGTGACGTATTTAAAACATATGCTGACGTCAATAAAGCACGAGGACTCCTGGGATACAATCCTAAAGTCACACTAAAAGATGTTATAAAAAAGTTTGTTGCTTAGTACAAGTCTGGAAATATCTAGCATAGCATCATACCCAATCATCGTGATGGGTGGTCTTTCGGAACACAAACCCGATTTCCTAAAGATAGTACAAGAATGCTCGTTACTTCCGATAGCCTCTTTTGATTGCATTTAAGATTTATGCTCTTTCAATAACTACTAACATGCGCAGAGTCTTGAAATTTCCTTTACGGTAAATGTTCAACGATACGATATCATTTTCTTAGCTTTTTAACGTATATGCATAATATATGAACTTGTAAAAATAAAAAGACATTTTGCCGTTTTTGCTTGTTTTTGCTTGTATGTAATAAAGATATAGTCCATTAAAGTGCGAGGTTTTGCATGCCACAAAACCAGATTCAACCCACCATTTTTTCCTTTAAAAATGTCCTGTACCATATCAGGAAGATGGCCATTGTTATATTATTGTTCGTTTCTGTATGTGTTACATTTTAACGTTGCGTTGTTTGATTTTTCTTATTTTGAGTGTAAATTCATATTGCGATAAGACGTGTCACGGTACTAGTCTATCCCAAATTCATATATTTGGTTTTGATGTTATGTTTGTTATTCTCGTGGGATTTTGTCTGATGCTTGGTCCGTTTCTGTGTGTGTGTTACCTTTCAGTGTTGTGTCGCTGTTCTCCCCTTATATTTGATGCGTTTCCCTCGGTTTTAGTCTGTTACCCCGATTTTGTTTTTTGTTCATGGATTTGTGAGTTTTGAACAGCGGTATACTACTGTTGCCTTTATATTCCCCTTGCTTTTATTTTACATCAGAGCCATTTAAAATTAATTCAAGTCTTAAGTTTCACCTAATTATCAACTAGATAATTTCAGGTGTTATACTCTATCTATAGGATTACAGTAGTTGGAATTATCAATGAGTTCCTTTTTTTGCATTTAACATGTTTTAAAAGTTGTCAGTTAGAAGAATGGTTTATGTGTGTAAATATAAGCGAAAATGTGCTTCACGCTCTGAAATCAGTTTAACGTGACTGATCTAACAAAACATCTAGGTTCGAATATTGGGTTGTGAAGGATGTTTTATGTATCTTTAAATGTGTGATACGATTACAGCCTTTTCACTTATTTCGATTGCATGTTTAATAGATTGTTAACGCCTGAATAAATACGACATTTTATTTGAGTTTATCAATATCCTGAGTTAATTTACGGCGGAAGGCAACATGTGTTAATATATTAGACTACTGTATGTAAGTCCAAGTTCAAGTCCAATAGTTTATTATAGTCACTCCTCATACATACATCATTACATGTATAAACACAATATGACATTTAGAAATGTAGAATGCATGTGCCATTCTTTAAATAACTATGAGAGACTGTTAACTTATATACACTATCAAAACATCAGAATAAAACATAGTTTTGTTATGTATATATTGTAGTGGCATCCGACATTGAAATATAATAGTACATCCTGCTAATATCTACCATTACATTCTCCCCAACTCAACTAAGACTATTCCAGGCATGTGTAGTACGAACTCCTTATGTTCTTACTTCAGACAATCTCTCGGGATAAATATATACATACAAATTTTAAACTGAGTTTTGCTGTGCGTATTGTTGTATGATTGTGTTTTTTTCTACATTTTACTGAGGTAGGGGGAGGGTTGAGATATCACAAAACATGTTTAACCCCGCGGTATTTTTGCCCCTGTCCCAAATCAGAAGTCCCTGGCCTTTGTCAGTCTTGTATGCTAATTAATTGTAATTCTTTTACTTTTTTTGGAGTTAAGATGGTTGATAAGAGTAGTTAACATTGATAAATGTAATCAAATTATGCCATGACCTTTCAATGATCGACCTTTCATAACTATCAAGACGTGTCCACCTTTCGTTATTTATCATGAAAATGCTTTTTGATGAGTCCATTGCCCTTATTCATTATCAAATGTAATCAATTCTAGGTGACAATAGTTTATCGATGCTCAAATCTTACAACTTCATTTTGAAATATGTTATAAAAAGGAATATGTTGTGTGATTACAAATTACGAAATTGTATCAATAACGAAACTGGATGTGTCGATAAAGTAAGTAAGCCGCTCCTGATAACGTGCAATTTTAGGTTTGGCAACATTAAGGTTTTTGTTTTGTTAAAAAAAATAAACTCTACTATAACCGTAACATTAACGTTATTTGTTATATTTGCTCTTTATTAACACACTTAATGATAATATTTTGATTTAAAATAAAAAGCAACAGTTTATCGACGTACATATTTTAGAACTCGATTAAGATAGGCGAGTGATATGAGAGCCAAATTTACATTTTCAATGCACCTACCTAACACACGGCTAAATTATCAGTCAGGGGCGTTACTTAAACAAGTTATTTTTTTTAATTACTGATATAAGTAATTTTTTATTTTAAAAATAATAAAATTACTTAATAGAGTTATTTTAATTTTCAATAGAAACTTACACTAAATGTAGTTTTCATGATTTTAAACAACATTTTATATCATAAAATAAAAAAATTATCAAATTTGAGAGGAGTAAAGAGATAAAGGGTTACTTTGAAAATAATGACAAAAATATTACCTGAATAAGTTATTTTAAACATTTTTGAAAAAAATAGCAATAACACTTATCTAAGGCACATATTTAATTGATTTAGGTTACAAATTATAAATAACTTCAGGTCTTAATTAATTCACAAGTATCTATCTATTTATATCAGTCTACCTTCAAGATTTTAGAGGAAAATGATAATTTAATAGTCCCAAGAGACCAATCTTTGACCCAGAAGCGTCGGTATGAAAGATAAGTGCGTCGGAAAGTTAATTAGTGTTTCAGAAGAATTAGTTTTTATATATCAAGGGAAAAAATAACCAGATAACTGTGAAAATTATTTAAAGCTAGTAAAATCTGTATTCTTGGACACCTATAAAAATAATATTCAGAAAAATAACTTATATAAGTTATATTTAAATTAGCCTCGTTTTCAACATTACTTGTATAGGTAATTTTAATTGTTACTTGTTTAAGTAATGCCCCTGACTGATTATATATCACCGGAAAGCTAAGAATGTGTACTTTCTAAATATCCCGGTCGTCAAAAGAAATTATGGTGCATTTTTTTTAAATCGAGGTCAAAGGTCATGGGTGCAATTTCAATTCACGGATACTTCCAGTAGAAACATCGAGTCAAAAGAAATGCATAAACGAAACAATTTTATAGAAATGCTGTATTACTGTTGGGAAAATATATTTCTATCATAGTAATAATTGATTTTGGTTGATTTTGACGCATGTTACGTAACGTTTTCTCTTGGAGTCTAATAAAATCAATCATTAAGTCACACAAGTGTATCTATAGTCGCCCTTGCATTATATACATCTTATAATACCTCCATATCATTTGATAACACGTATTTACAAACATATATCTGCAAATTTGATATAAATAATCTGAGAGAAAAAATATTTGAAACAAGGGGAAAATATAACATATGACGTATTTTTAATTGTTTAGAAAAGTCCCATGATGAGCTGTACAATAAAATTGAGGAAGCGTATGGTCTCCTGTTAGTTTGAAAGCCTGCCAACAGCTTCAAGATAAGACAAGCATGCATAGGGCATATAATTTTTTTTATTATTGTAGTGCAATATGTTGAGTCTGGATCATACCACAATTTCATTTACATCACTAAATCAGATATAATAAGAGTACTAACTAACATTACTAAAATGAGTAAAGTGCTACTAGTATATTTATATCAACAAATTGACAATTTTAATATAAAACATCACAAGGAACATATGATCACTCTTTGTACGTCAAACTGTGTTTGATTTTACTTTAGTCGGCCGCCGTGTATCTTGAAATATCTAATTTATCAAACAACACTTAACAAAGTAGTTTGCACTTTTTTTAAATTACGCTAATAATGACGTTCGGCTACTTTGGCACTAAGTATTACTTTTTTATATCTTGTTTGACCGCTTCAAAAGGTAGGCCAAGGTTGTTATATATTGAACCTTTTATTTGGCTTTCTTATGTTAAAATCCCGTTAGCGTAGGACCTAAATGATCGAAACGTCGGACCAATGGGATGTGGGACCATTTAGGTGTCGGAATATTGCGATATCGGAATATTATAGCTTCATTCTAACTTGTAATCTCATCATTCTTATCGGTTAACATATCCATACAAAGACAACTTCCTTGGCATGGGCATATAATATAAGTTTAAATTTCATGTTCAAAAATAGAGCTACAAACAAAACAAAAAATGCTCTGCTCTAAAGATTTTCTTTCATAAATAAAGTCTGAAATATATCCATTATAAATTCACCGTATCAAATGCAAATATGAGAACACCTCGTAAACTGATACGCGTCGCATACTGTGTTTAGAGACATGCATAATAAATCTGAATTAAAAAAAAAAGAATTCTTAAAGCTTACTTTGACAAATTTTAAACTAACTTCATTTCAACAAGTTTAAATTGCATGTTCTAAAATGGAGATAAGAGTTGTTTGTATTGTAGTAAATTTAAGTCTTTGATATTTTATTCAAATACGCTATTAAACATCAATAAGAGCCAATAAATACAATAATTTTGTGTTTTAAAAATTAGAACCGTCAATAAATAAAAGTCGTCATAGAACAGTCTCATTTTCATACCGGTATTCGAGTGACTCGTTGCTTTTACAACAAATATGTCATAATAACATGACTAGATCTTCTAGATAAATATACAAAAAGCAAATTTTAGACAATGTACCCTCCTAAGCCTTGAAGTGGCTAGTCACATATAGTTAACGGTGTTTTTCTCACAATGACTTTCTACCTCCATAAGCCTGGATATGTCGTGGCTGGTCACATATCAGTACAGCAAAGGTTTTGCACAAAGCGGACACAAGATCTACTACAATAGTATACAGATTGAATTAAAAATTGGGAATGGACATGAGGGATTTGTCAAAGAGACACCAACCCGTTCAAAAAGTTGGCAACGACCGAAGACCACCAAATGGGTCATCAATGCAGCAAGAAACTCCCAAACCCGGAGGCGTTCTTCAGCTGGCCCCTTAAACAAAAATGTACTAGTTTGATTGAAATGAAAATGGACGTCATACTAAGCTTCGAAAAATATTCAAGAAGTTAAAATAAAAAATCATACAAAACTAAGAAAGGACAGAGGCTCCTGAATTGGTACAGGCGCAAAATTGCGGCGGGGTTAAACATGATTTTGATGAACAGATCAAATCGTCTAGAAAGTTGGATGACATCATACCGGACCGATGTTGCCTTTTAGCCAACAAAAGACACGGGGGAACTTTTATTGTTTCTGTAGTTAGATCGACATTGTCTTGGATAAAATTTGACCTCCAGAAGAAAATACGGCCATGTAGAATGTTTAACCCATTTTCTATTTTTCTAATCTCCTGATCAGTCAAACTTGTTAATAGTTATCAAAGGTGTGTCCATAAGTACGGTACATTTGTAATGATAGATCTAAATGAAAAAGAGTAAAAAAAATATTTATAGATAATATACATTCTACTAAAGCCATACATCTAAGAACTTTGTCAGAAGGAATATTGTACGCTTTATTGACTGCCGCAGATGCGCCATCATCCAAAAGACAATACAGAAATGTTTTTAAAGCAGGTGGCATAACTTCAATTGAATAACCCAGTGAAATTTTTTTAGATAATGGATATTCATCTGATTGCATTACAACTTTACCCTATATCTGCTTCTGTAAAATACTATAGTAGCTGCATTAAGGGCTTGCAACCAGTTTCGACGTCACTGCTCAGATCTTTAAAATTGACAGACTGTATAAAGTAAAATCACAAAAATACTGAACTCAGAGGAAAATCAATTTGGAAAGTCCATAATCACATGGCAAAATCAAAAAACAAAACGTATCAAAAACGAATGGACAAGAACTGTCATATTCCTGACTTGGTACAGGCATTTTCAAATGTAGAAAATGGTGGATTAAACCTGGTTCTATAGCGCTAACCCTCTCACTTTAATAACATCATATATCACAGTCATTTTAAACGGGTGGCAATTTTCCGTCATTACGACATAAGACAACATTATAGAGATACTGTATAATATATTGGATGTACCTTGGTCTTGTTGAGGCTGTATACATATAACTATAAATTAACCATATAATTTTAGTTTTTGGTGAAGCTGAAAATATGTTGTGTAGTTTTCTCGGCGGCGATCATCGAGTCGAAATTAAGCCCGGTTATAACTGATCAAGTTATCAGTAAAGTTGTTAACCAGAATACATTCTTGTGTATAGGCACGTCATCTTTAATTGTCGGAATGTTAGTAAAAGCTGTTTTATGATCAGAATTAGATAGCTCTTTACTTTCCGATTTCAAATTTTGTAGCAAATATTGAGCAATGCAAACTCGAGGGTATAAAGATTTAACAGTAAAATTATCATGAGTTATTATGTAAATCAAATCGTTATAGGAAATATATGTAGTAACACCCAATACAGCTTGAGTTTGCTCCTCAGAGGATACCTTATGAAGTTGTGTAACTTGCTTATAGGCTTTATACATTTGCAAAATATACAAACAGAAAAATCAGAATGAGTTGTTGATCTACTGCCCTCGTTGATATATGAGAAGAGACTGGTCGGTAGAATTGGTACATATAGTACAAAGTCTTTGTACAGACAAAACTTACTTTTGAAATATTTATAGCAACTCTTATGATATTTTGTATTTTCAAATGTGATGTTTTCATTTTTTTCATATTCATCGACCAGTCTTCTGTTGACTTCATCTTTTGTTTTCCCACTGCGGCAATACAACTGTATCTTCATTTAAGTGTTTAACTACATACAATGTAGTTTCTATGTAGTAAATACCTGACAGACTTTCCATCTGTGTCAATCAATGGAGAGTTTTTGCTTTTTAGCATAGGAATGGTTTGATTGTGAACTGGACTGTGAAAATTTGACACGACTCGGAAGATTTTCTGCAATTTTCCGATACGATTCCTTATTTAGATAAGGGTGAATTCTACAGAACTCAAAAACTATGTTTAACTTTGATTTGATCTTAATTTCGGACGATTTTATATCTATTTAAGCTACACTGAAGTTAAAGATAGAAATAGAACCGTTTAAATATGATTTATCGTACTCTTATAGCACTGTTAGGTACACGGAAATCGACTAATATAGTCAGTATAAAACGATAACAAAATAGATAAGGGATTCCGGAAACTATAGAGATTTTACCCAACATCACAAAATTACAGAAATGCGTGATTTTAAGAAATGTTGAGATAAAGTCTTGATCTTGAATGAAAAAAACGATAACTGATGAGTAATTTGGTGTGTTCTAAAACGGATAGAGTGCAAAAGCATTTAATAAAAATTTAATAGTAGATCCAAAAAGTTCAGTATTATGAAAATGTTCGTACAAAATGTCAAATATTTAGAAGGAATGCAAAAGCATGCGGACTTACAGTTGTAAATATTGTTTTTCATTATTTTAAGAATCTAATTCCCTTAATTATTCTGTCTAAAAGAAGAGATACGACTTATCTATTTTGCTTGAAAAATGTGTCGGAATTTTATAATTTTCAACTAATTTCTGAAATAAACGTCAATTTTACAAAAACAGCACCGTACGATTTTGTGACGACCGGGCAAAAATCAAAGTTAAATCATTATTCTTTCATTTAAAATAGAAATTAGCCGTGTGTTAGGTGGGTGCATTAAAGTCCATAACTAGACGTCTTTTTCAAATATTACACTCGCCTATATCGTGTATTCATATTACAAACAAAAAATACGTAATGCTCCTTGTATGCAGTTGTCAATATGGAAGGGTAAGAGACGGACGACATTTTTTGGCAAGCGTTGGATTTGGTAAAAGATACCAAAGATAAAGGCAATATTATAACCCAAAGAACTTACCTGAATCAGTTTGATAAAGGTAATCATAATTATATTTTTTATAGAAAAAAAACCTTTTTCTCGAGAATAAATAAACCTACAAAGGGATAAATGTGTCTGCAATAGAAACCCCGACTACACGCCCAGTATACAAAGATATAGATTTACTATTTCGTAACTCTCTCTTTTGGCCACAAGGGCTGATCCTGCTGAGTTCCCAACTCAACAGAAAGTGGGTGGGTTTCAATTAGTCTAATACATTGATCTTTTAAATCGGGTCCAACCCGCGAAGCCCCTATCCCGGATCGGCAACTGGATAACGAGGGTTGGGGTGGTTCGAGAGTTAGAATCACACCTTTAAAAAAATATCAATGCTTTAGAATAGAGACATATGACTGGGATAAAAAATATAACTTTCAGCAAAGGAGATATTATAGGATCATTTTTGTATTCAAAATATATGCTTAATTTTTTTTTCGCTATTGGAATTTCCCAATTTTTTTTTTTTTAATTTTGATATCTTGAAACAATTTTCCGTAATTTCTTAAGTTCATGCTATTTAAAGAATAATCAATTTCTAATGTTACGAATAACAATGGACTTTGTTTGCGGGATGTAGAAGTAGGGGTTTCCATAAATCCCGCTCGTCAAAGCCTGTGGTCAAAATCCATTGTTATTCGTAACAATACATCTATTCATTTTACACTGTGAAGTATAACAATAGAGCAAGGGTGTAAAGCTCAGATCACCCCCGGTAGAACAAAGGAGCTGGGATGTAAGTACAAAACATTTAATCCCCAACAAAAGGGTGATAATCATAACTGACTTTTTCTGAGGGTGTAACGAATTTGTTCTTGTAAACTTTTTTTATGACGTATCGATTTCTCAAATTTGTTACTGAATAACAGTGAATAGTCCTGCTGATGAAAATTATGCTCTGACGGTACAGAGGTGGGGAGTGACTAAGATTTGCTAAATATTTTAGCCTAGGAAAATGCTCTTATTTATATATCCTACATATAACTCTGATTTGATTGGGCTATACTAGTTTAATAGTCCCAGGTTTTGAGGAATTTTAATGACAGTTAAACGCAAACATTCGAATAATATTCTAATTTTTAATAATTTTGAATTATATAATGTCCTGGGAGGTGCTCTCAATAAAAATATTTTTGTTACAACTTAAGAAAGCAAAACCATTCTAACAGGAAACAGATTAGTCGAGTATCATTTTGGAAATGGATACCCGTTACTACCGAGCAGAGTGATACTCGAGTACTCGAGTTCTCGTTGACATTCCTACTTCTGCAACATAAATCTGCGGTTTTTGATAATACTATGCACATATATCGGGTACGACTTTAATATGCTCCATATGTGTTCATTCTTTATATTTAAATGTGAGTTGTATTTGAGGATGATATATAACTTATATAAAGGTTGAGAGTGAACACGAATGCTGCCACTTTCATTTCCCCCAAAAAACACATCTGAAAGTGACATATTATGGCATATTTGATTGATTTTCCATAGTAACTCTTGAGTTTGAGCGTCTTTAATAACCAAATCAGTTAAAATCATTCACATACACTTATGGAATAGACTGAAGTAGACACTGATGCTGAGTTCACACGTAATTCGAATTCGATTCGCATTAACTCATTCAAATTAGTTTGATTCGCATACGAAATGTTTACGTCCTAAAATCAGTTTTAATCGAATTGCAATGCGCGTCAAATTCGCTTTATCATCCAGACGACGTTAACTTTTAATTCGTATTCACAAAAAAGCGTATTTCTCATGCGAATTGATTTGAATTTTAAAAGAAGTTAGATCTAACTGGTAATATTGCACATGCAAAGGAAAGACACAACACGTGGCATATCAAAGTTATTGGTGTGTACTAATATTTAACGATGTATGGGGGTTAACATTATGTAGATCAAACGTAAGAAACACGTGATCGATAGGATAATAATGTAGGTGAATGGAACCAATCAACAGATTCATATGCTTCATTACACCATTTGTTTAAAATATCAACAATTGTCTTACGATTGATATTAAAGTTTTAATGCGTAGTGGATACGTCTTTTTTCTCTGTATAAAATCAGTTAATCAGAAGTCATTTACTTAAACTTATATATGGACATAGTTTTGGTGTCATCTTGAAATATATACATTTAATTTTTTGCGACTCCAAATATATTTAACATTTATACAGGTAAAGAGTGAAACCTTTTTTTTATATAGAAATCATGTGACTTTACAAAAGGTAAAGTATTCTCTGTTGAAGAAAACATTTCTATTGAATCTTTTTGTACTACTTGCCTTTTCGGAAATTTTGCCTTCAACTTCAATACTCAGTTCATGTTGAGCTCCGAGGAAAATTCTAAAAGGAAAGTCTATTGGCGAATGGCAAAATCAAAAGCTCAAACACATCAAATGATGTATTCCTGACATGGGACATTCATTTTACCATGTAAATAATGGTGAATTGTATGGCTTTATAGCTAAATAAAACTCTCACTTGTATGACAATATCATAAAATTCCATTATACTGACAACGATGTGTGAACCAAACAAACAGACATAAAAGGTAAAAATGTAAAAAAACAAACATAGAATAAATTGTATTGAATATATAGCGTACGTTGTCATACAATCACAGAGTATGATTTCCCCACCTTTTCTTCCACTGGTGCATTCCGTATATATTTAAGAGGGTGTCCATTGAAAAACCAGGCAGTGGATGGCACATGACATATTTTGTTTTCAAAACTTGTTCATCTATTTCATATCATAAGTTCATTCTTTCTCAAAGTTAAAATGTTTTTTTTATTAACTGCAACAAATAAAGAGAAAAACAAATACATAGAAAGCACTGAAAATTCATCGAAAAGGGGAGATAACTCTTCATTTTGTACAAAATTTTGTTGTGTTGTTAGTGAACTTTAAAATTATTTTCTGATCCATCCACTGTTGATTCAAAAATATCTTTAACATATATGTCCTTTGTATGATATAAACATTGCATAGGATTCAAAATTTCAGTGGAAAAAAAATATGTTGTGCCAACCATATCATAGGATTTGCCTGATATCTACTTGAATAGCCTTTTAATAGTAAAGATCAAGCGTAAAGGAAAACATAATTTTTGTAAATAGATACTAGTATAAGAAAGTGTTGAATGAGCGCTCTCAATCCAGGTCACAATTTGTAAAAGTTAACTCATATAGGTCAAAGAACGGCCTTCAACACGGAGCTTTGCTCACACCAAACATCAAGCTATTAAGGAACGAAATATGTCTAGTGTAAAATCATTCAAACAGGAAATCCAAAGCAGTACAGTAATTTCTGGTCATATTGTAGGTACGGAAGTGATAATACGAAGTGTTTAACAGAAAAAGCAGAGACTTAATATTCGTTTGAATGAATCATCGAGTAACTTACGTATTTTATTGGACAATGCAAAAATGAAGAGAGGAAAGAAAAAAACAGTTAAATTGCAAAATATTTACTTATCAGATTAAACATGGTTCTCGTACAAAAACAACAATATGTAAACATTTGTCCAACAATTTAATAATAAATTCAAATCACAAAACGATGATAATGAATTCAAATCATAAAATGATAATAATTAATTCAAATCATAAAACGATAATAATTAATTCAAATCGTAAAAAGATAATAATCATTTCAAATCAAAAAAGGATGATATATAATACAGAATACAATCTTTGACCTAAGGAAGGGGATAACTATGCCATATACATGATATAAAGATCTCAAAATGATGAGTGTAACATATGCAGCATAGGCATTCAAATATAAAGATTCTCACAAACTAAAATTGATATATCTACAAAATTATATATGAAACCGACCTAATATATACATTGACATATAACAAACAATACACTTAAAAAGCTGGAGGTTTTGAGAGGGATGGATGGGATATTTAAAATCACAAAATATGTTATGATAAGATACATTGCATAGAAACTGACCACAGGTCATCCAGCCAAAAGATTGTAAAATATAACACATCTCCTTTTCGTTATATCTAAAGAATTCAAACCAAACCTTTGAATTTAACATGAAAGTAGTGGCCACTTACGAATATAACGTAGTTTAAGATATGGAGAGTTTTTTTATAATAAGTTCAAATGTTTGATTACATGCATATGAAAGGACTTATATATCAGATATGAAACCGACACATGTTTTTTTTATTGATTTCTTTCTTTGTAAACTATTTTATATTTTTTATATCTCAAGTTTTCTTTATACTTATAACGTTTGAGGACAGATGTGTATATTTTTTAATCAACGTTCAAAAGCAAGTCAAATGAGAATTGATTCAAATTGGTGATTTTTTCAGAATCTAAAAAACTATGAGTACTTTAATCATGTCCATTAGTCGTACCCAAAAACAAAAAGGTACATTCTCTGTCATTAGTTGAATGTCAATTTACCACGACGTTTTTAACAAGTTACAACGATTTTGTGTACGGTTTGGAAAATATCACCCAGAATGCAGTAGATTCTGAAAAAGGAAACAGTTTGTTATAAGTGTTTGCGACTAGATTGTATTGGCATATGTTTCGAATAATTTCTTACTACAATAACATCACAGAGCACCTACATATATATATATATTGTTGAAGGACGTATGGTGAATCCATCCAAAACATTTGTTTTTCGTGGATAATTGTTTGATTTACATAGGTTGTACTCCTTCTTACATCTGTATCGGACAATGTATTGGAGAACACAAATGCACTGGATTATTTTGTCTATAGTGACACTTACATTTTCTGTTTATTTTCTACACCTATACCACGGTAATTCCACTACCTTTTTGAAACCTCTTACAAATATATCGTTTGTTCCGCGGATATTTCATTTCATATCCGTTGAACCATTCCTGAAAGATAACGAGGAGATTTCAGAGGATGTTACAAGTATAATTGATGAATGGAAACTAAAAAACAGAGATTTTGAAGTGATTGTGTGGACAGCCTCAAATATAAAAAATAAGTTTCCGATATTAGCAAACCTACTACAGAAAATACCAGTTAGCTCATGGATATCTAATATAGTACGCTATAAAGTTTCGTACGAATACGGCGGCTTGTATTTAGACACAGATGTAATGGCAATTAGATCTGTTCAAGCTTTATTAAAACAGTTTCACTCAGGATTTGTAGTCTGTGAAAGACCACGAACTAACAATTTATTGATATTTGGTCCCTGCAAGCTTATAGGCACTGCCGTTATAGCTTCCACGCAACACAGTACCTTAATGAAAAGGGTATTTGAAAAAAGTGTAAACTTGACTGAGAAATATTTACCTACTATTGACACTACAAACTTTTCGTACTATAAGGGTAAAAGAGTGAGTGGTCCCATCCTGTTAACAAGGGAATTTAAGAAGTCAGAGGTCCCTGTGATTGGTTCTATTACATTTTTCCCATGCGATTGGTCAGATCGCTCAAGATGTGTTTACAATCGCTTTGTAAATGGACGTAAGATTATTTACGGAATGCACCTGTGGAAAAAAAGGTGGGGAGATCGAAATGTCTGATCAAATGAAATCTTATACAGTATAACCTGTTTTAAGAGACCACTCAAGGGAGAGCAAACAAGTGGTCACTTTAAACAGGTAGTCTTTTAATTCATGTTCAATTTGTATGAAATGTTCTACAGATGGATCTGAAATTTGTGGTCTTTTTACACAAGTTTTTGCTTAATACAAGTGTGGTCTCTTAAGCAGGTTTGACTGTATAGTTTATGCGATTAATTTTTTCTTAATTTTGATCTCTGAACTTTCAGCTTATATTTGGTGTTTTGTTGTCTATTTGGAGTTTAAGATTCATTTTATTTGTTATAGTCGTGTTGTGGGTTTTTTTCACCCCATGAACAAATATTTCTCGTATCGCACTGCACAAAAGGTTCAGTAATCCATTTTCTACATAAATAAATGTGTTTGAGCTTTTGATTTTGCTATTTGCTTAGGGACTTTCCGTTTAGAATTTTCCTGGGATCTCAGTATTTTTTTTTAATTTATTTTTTCTAGTACGTCAATGTGCATATGACGTATTGGCTTAGGAATCACAAGACAAACTCAGTATCGAAGTTGAAACCAAAATTTCCGAATAGACAAACTTTGCAAAATGTTTCGATAAAAACGGTTTGTTCAGCGGAGAAGACTTTATCTTTAAGTAATTCCCATAATTTCTATAAAAAAAACTTGTACAAATTATATAACACCTGTATCAATTTCAAATGAATTGAAAGTCGCAAAAAGTTGTGTTTTTCAAGATGAAACTAAAACTATGTTTATATTTTTGTATGTAAATTTGAATAAATGACCTTCAATAGATTTTGTGCAGAGAAAAAGACTTATCCACAATGTAAATGAAACTATGATATTCATCAAAATATGTTAAAAGAAGTAATGAATCGTATGAATCTGTGTAATTGGTTTTATTCACCTTAATTCTTATTCTATCGACCAAGTATTTCTTACATCATTTAAAATCAGTGCACTTCGATGGCTTTAATATGCCACGTATTGTTAATTCTTTACTTTGCATTTGCAATATCATTAATAAGATCTTATATTTTTATATTTAGTAGTATCAGTTTCTGCATACAAGTAAATCTGTCGAACTTTATAGTTAAATTCTGACTGAATTACAACGAAAACTTATGAGTTCAATATATATAAAAGTAGTGGTTGTAGTAATTTTGTTCTTGTTATTATTTGGTACATATATATTTAGAGATATACTAAGCGACAGATTTAATACTCATAGTCATATTTCCTTATCAAGGTCAAGAAAATCAGTTCTAGTGACTGGTGGTGCAGGGTTTATAGGACATCATATCATAATGAGACTACGACAAAATAACATTAATGTCATAGGGATAGACAACTTCAACCACTATTATGACGTAACATTAAAATACAAACGTTCAAATCTGTCTAGATTAATTCGTCATGTAGATGTATGTGATAGTGTTAAACTGATAGAAATCATCAAAGACTGTGCTATCACGCACGTAGTGCACATGACAGCACAGGCTGGTGTTCGATATTCTCGATCTCACCCTCAAGCATACGTCAAATCAAATGTAGAATGTTTTGTAGAATTGCTTGAGACATTAAAAACACGCAACATTCCTTTGATTTATGCTTCGTCATCCTCCGTGTATGGACTAAACACAAAAGTTCCCTTTTCAGAGAGTGATCGTGTTGATCAACCGGTATCACTTTATGCAGCAACAAAACGTGAAAACGAACTTTTAGCGCATGTGTACTGGAATATATACAACCTAAGATCAATAGGATTACGTTTCTTTACTGTTTATGGACCTATGGGAAGACCGGATATGGCTTATTACTCATTTACCAAAAATATATCTGAAGGCAATCCTATAATAGTTTTTAATAATGGTGACATGTCACGTGATTTTACTTACATTGATGATATAGTTGATGGAGTTGTAAATACGTTAGATTTTCCATTTGATTGCGAAATTTTAAATTTGGGGCGTGGCCAGCCACAGCATTTGATGACATTTATTCGTGCCATAGAAAAAGAAGTTGGTAAGAAAGCAAAAATAAACTTCGAAAACATGTCTAAAGGTGACGTATTTAAAACATATGCTGACGTCAATAAAGCACAAGAACTACTGGGATACAATCCTAAAGTTACACTAAAAGATGGTATTAAAAAGTTTGTTGCTTGGTACAAGTCTGAAAATATCTAGTACATAATCATTACCCAATCAATGTGGTGGGCGGTCTTTCGGAACAAAAAACCGATTTGCTAAAGATAGTATTAAGCTGATCATCACTTGCGATAGCCTTTTTTGAATGCATTTAAGGTTTATGCTCTTCAACAACTACTAAATACGCACAGTCTTTGACATTTTCCCTTATGATAAATTTACACCGATACGACATTATTGTCTTAGCTTTTTAACTTTAACAAATATATATAATATATGAACTTGTAAAAGTAAAAAGACATTTTGCCGATTTCTCTTGTATGTAATAACGATATAGTTCATATTCCCCCTGCTTTTATTTCACATCAGATCCATTTAGAATGAAGACCAATCTTTGGTTTCACATAATTATTAACTTGTTAATTTTAATTAAATGGTGTTTATACTGTATCTATTGTATTTATTCTTGTTTGCATTTAACATGTTTTAAAAGTTGTCAGTTAGAAGAATGGTTTCCGTGTGTAAATATAAGCGAAGGGAACTTATGTTTTACGCTCTGCAATCAGTTTTACGTGACTGATCTAACAAAAGATGGAGGTTAGAATATTGGGTGGTGAAGAATTAAAAAGGTATCTTTAATTTTGTTACACGATTTCAGCCTTTTCACTTATTTCAATTGCATGTTTATAAGATCTTCAACGCCTGTAAAGACAAGACATTTGTTTTAGTTTATCGTAATATACATTCTTTCCTGATTTAATTTACTGATGAAGGCAACATGTGTTGGTACAAAACTAAATAAATATATTACGACTACTGTTTGTAAGTTCAACGTCAAGTTCAATAGTTTAATAGTATTATAATCTCACCACATACATACAAGTATAAACACTATGTTACATTTAATACACAACATGAAATTTAGAATACATGTGTCATAAAACAAAATATCAGAATAAAACATAGTTTTGTTATGTATATATTAAAATGTAATAGTATATCCTGCTTATATCTACAATCACGTTCTCTCCAACTCAACTAAGACTATACCCGCATATGTCTTGATTGTCCCTTTTGTATGGACTCCTTATGTTCTCACTTCAGACAAATATATACATACAAATTTTGAACTGAGTTTTACTGTGCGTATTGCTGTGTGTTTGTATTTTTCACATTGATAAGAGGTATAGGGAAGGGTAGAGATCTCACAAAACATGTTCAACCCCGCGGCATTTGTGCGCCTGTCCCAAGTCAGAAGCCCCTTGCCTTTGTCAGTCTTGCATACTTTTTTTTTATTTTAATTCATTTATTTGTTTTGGAGTCTCGATGGTCGATAAGAGCAGCTAACATGGATAAATGTAATCAACTGATGTCATGACCTTTCAATGATCGACCTTTGATAATTATTTTCAGTAAACTCATAATAAAAACCAGGACTAAATTTTGTATATACGTCAGACGCGCGTTTAGTCTACAAAAGACTCATCAGTGACGCTCGAATACAAAAAAGTTAAAAAGGCCAAATAAAGTACGAAGTTAAAGAGCATTGAGGACCAAAGTTCCTAAAAGCTTTGCCAAATCCAGCTAAGGTAATATATGCCTAACGTATCCATTTTTCGTTATTTATCACTTAAATGCTATTTGATGCAAAAAGTAAAATCACAAAAATACTGAACTCCGAGGATAACTCAAAACGGATAGTCCCTCAAAATCAAATGCAAGTTCATTGCACTTATTCATTATTAAATGTAATCAATTCTAGGTGACAATAGTTTTCCCCATGCTCAAATCTTGCAATTTCATTTTGAGATATATAATGAAAAATGATATCTAGTGTGATTACCAATGTGATAATAAACAACCCTCTGCTATAACCGTATTATTAACCTGTTCTATTTGCACACTTAATGATACTATTTTGATTAAAAAAAAAAAAAACAGTTTATCGACGTACATATATCAGCACTCGATCAAATGATCAAGATATCGTCATCTATGACATATTTGCCTATCATTTATGTTTATTTTGCCTATTATTTACACACTAAATAATATCAGATTATTACATGGCATTTTTCATATCGCATGTATTATCAGCCCTAGGTTCAATATCAGCCCTGAGCCGCATGGCACGAGGGCTGATATAGACCGAGGGCTGATAATGCATGCGATATGAAAAATGACATGTCATGATCTTTTTATCATATGCTTCAACAATGGAGAAAAATAACGGATTCGTATATTGATCCTTTTACGTGTTTCTGTAATAGAAGTTCAAAGATTGAAAATTTCACGGACGTAGGACCCAAAATTTAGTACATTCGATATGAAACGTTTCTATCATTTGCCTCAACAGAGAAGAAACACGTTTTAATATAGACGAATCGACAAAAACAAACAAAAATTAACAATACACATAATGAAGACTGTTAGGCAACTTTTTAAAGTAACTTTCTAAATTATGTTTGAAACTTTTAAACACTGCATTTATTTAATAACTTGTTTGGGTTTTTTTTGTTGGTTTTTTTTTTAATATTATTTCACAAAATATACTTTCCAGTATCCAAATGATTGTTTTGTACACTTTGTAATGGTTTTGACTGAAAAAGTAGCGTTGAGGTGTATTTTCCGGAATTTGCCCAGTATTTCCGGAATGCCATGTGATAACGTTACGGAAAGGCATGTGATAACAATCGAAGCATGTGATAAACTTTTCATATCAGCCCGCTAAGGACCGATTCAAAAAATATAGAATTTACGTTAATTTAATGGTATAATCATACAGTAAATATCATATGTTATTTAGTCTAAGGATATGATAATAATATTTATATAACATAAGGCAACATTTTTTCGACGTACACATTTCAGAAATCGATCAAGCTGACAAGCAAGAACTTATAAAACTCTAAAGGTATCATAATAAGGTGTGTCTACATGTTATCCGCTATTCATACATCACATGCAATTCGACACTACACTCAGTCAAAATAAAACAATAGGGAACGCTCAATCAAATAACCGATCGGGCGACTATATAAAAATAAAAAGATGTGGTATACTTGCCTATGATACAACTTTACACCTATAACCAAACGACGGCGAATTTAGCAACCGTTTGACCCCGTAGGGACTTCAGCATTATACAAAAATCAATCCCCGATACCAAGCTAAAATGGCCTAAAATCACAAAATTAATGTTATATCAGAAAGTTTATGACCTGATTGTGTACAAACAGTAACCAAAAGTATTGGCGATATGATACATTCACAAATAGTTGTGAATGTCTATGTCATGTTGGTCTCTTGAAGAGAGTTTTTTTGTTGGCAATCATGCCATTTCTTCTTATCTTTATCCTTTAGAAATTAGGCGCAACACTTTATTCTGTCAGGGATACCACTTCGTATGTCTACATCTTTAAACCCGTTACTACCCACTACATGAAATGTCTTGAAATGATATTTGCTGATTTTTTATGCAAAGTATTAGCAAGCAAAATGGACATATCAAAGTCAAGAGAAACTTATAAACAACGAAACATCTTTAAAATTATGGACGAATGTATGAGTACGCTTTTGGATGAGTAATTATTTTTAACACTCATTACTGCATATGATATGTACAAACTTTCAAAATTAGATAACATAAAAACTCAAACATTTAGAAGTGTTTTATTAGCTAAAGTTGAGGAATTGCGAGTGATTATATGGAAACAAATGTTCAAACTTTGGTACCACAAGGTGGCGGGACTCTTCCGACCCAGTTACAAGTCTGTATTGCTGCATCAAATACCAAATCTATAAAATACATTTCAAACTTTTGGAATACTAATAAAATGAAAATTTAATATCAAAGGAATATCATAGAAACAATTAAAAGGCTAACAACGCATTTATTTTTTTTCATTTTTTGCGGAACCACAATTTATGTGTTTCTTTCGTTGTCGTTGTACTCGTCAAAGTAATCTTAGGTACTGACAACTGTGTCGTCATCTGTTTAAATGTTTCTTTTCAAATATATTTTTGTGAGCTATTTTAATTTCATTCTATGGTCACTGATGTCTCTTTTGTATATGTGACGTGCGCTTGGTCAACGTTTTTTTTCTCCGTCTATTGAGCCCCTTTAGGTAAAAGTTTTTAATTTATGAAAGGTGAAAATACCACATTTGATATAGCTATATCCTGCAATCCTTTAAAACTTCAATTCATTGAAAAGAATAGGGAAATTTTTCACACACTTATGTTTAAAGTAGTATAAAGTATTCCTAATCTTAGAGTTTCTCCGTTTTAGACAGTAGTGTTTCCCTTGTATTATATATACAACTCACTTGCTGGACAATGTTGATATCCTGCTAATTTCCCACTATAACAAACAGCAAACGAAGTACAATTGGTTACTAAATCAGCAAAATCACCATCGGCTTTACTTGAACAGTCATAATGGTATCCACCACATGGTAAAGCGACATTACTTGGTCTACAAAAATATATATGTTGCACTTGTTTTCTAATGAAAGGAAGATTATTTGTAGAAAAAATCAAATAGATCGGTTAAATTTATTTGACGTCATTGCCATCAAAATAAAATTCCAGTAAACTATTATTTATTTATGTTAAACAAAGAAACGTAGCTCTTCTTCATTACTATGGTTATAATGAAAAATAGAAAAGTAAATTGTTAAATTTATCGAAAGATTTGACATATGTATCTAAAAGATCACATAAAAACACAATGTTAATTTCTAAAAGTGAGAATGGAAATGGGGAATGTGTCAAAGAGACAACAACCCGACCATAGAATAGACAACGACAGGAGGTCAGCAATAGGTCTTCAATGCAGCGAGAAACTCCCGCATTGAAGACCTATTGGTGATCTTCTGCTGTTTTGTTTAGTCATTATCACGATTGCTGCGTACATACATGTCACATTTCCGCGTTACATTGTTGAACACAATTTCTAATGCTGGAGGTGTAGGACAGTTGTGGACTGCTGCAGTACCATTGATACATGCTTTATACGTCTGGCAGTTTAACTGGTAATTGCCATCTTGTAGTCCAATACAATCCGCAGAAAATGACACATCTACAAAATGATCACTTTATGTCAAATAGGTAAAAAACATGATTTTACACACTGCTGTCATACTAGAATATAACGAGTTTAGAAAACCGTGTTAACGAGCTCAATAGATTAATTTAACCTCTGAGAAACTATAGGATAATGCTACGCATGTAGAACACGAACAGAACCACAGAACCGTAAAACAAGTCAGCACGAAAGAAGATATCAATTGGCCAACAAAACCTTAAGTCGAAAAAAATAAAACAACAACATGACCAAAAGACAAAGATTAATTTAAACAAAACATCACACAACCCTATACAGAAAAACTTCACGAAACTCATCATCAAATGGAGAAAACTCTTGCGCTCATAAAAGACTATATTTTATGTTAACCAGAGAGGTTTACCTTGTTATGAAACTATGTTTAATTCACCATTTCTACATTAAAATATGACTGTGCCAAGTCAGGTATATACCAGTTGTTTGAACTTTTGATTTTGCCATTTATTTTTGGACTTTCCGTTTTGAATTTTCCTCAGAAGTCGGTATTTTAGTTATTTTACTCTTAACAAATTACTGACAGGCAAATGAATAATTACTGTCACATTACTGAAAAGTTATATAAAAAAGAAGATGTGGTTTGATTATTCATTTCTTAATAAAATTTTGTATTGTGAAGCAGGACTTAATCATCAACAATTTAGTCAGTGGTTTGAGTAATCTATTATGGCGTATGAAAAAAAAACAGTACTAATTATATCTTATGGTAATGTGTTTCTGGGTTAAACTTAGTATAAACGTTCAAAGCCGAATATTTGATATACAAGGATGTGTATGTAGATATAGGAAGATTGGGTGTGAGTGCCAATGAGACAACTCTCTATCCAAATAACAATTTTAAAAAAGTAAACCAGTATAGCATGTATATGTCAATGTGCGGCCTTCAACACAGTGCCGAGTCTCACAACAAAGAGCAAGCTATAAAGGGCCCAAAATGACTAGTACAAACCCTTTCAAACAGAAAAACTAACAGTCTAATCTTTTAAAAAAACGAGAAACTAACAACACTTATGATCCACATCAATAAACGACAGCCACTGAACGTGAAGTTCCTATCGTACGTTCCTCCGTCTGTACCGCTTCAGGTTACAGATTTTGGTCGGGGTAGCTTTTGTTGGAGTTCAATCAACTTAACACGTAGTACACATGTTCCTTATGATATGATCGTTATAATTGTAATGCAAAATTAGAGTTTTGAGCCTTATGTGACGGTCGATTGAACCTAGAAAATGATCCCGGTAGTGCGAGTGGGACTTTCGTGGACACTTTCTTGTTTATTATTTAAAAAGGATCTTTGAGCAATTTCATCTTATTTTGTGGAATACTTTGATAAATGCAGGCTTACATATTAATACTGTTTTAATATCACAAGGTTATTAAAAATGAAGCATTACTGAGATTTATATCCGTTACAAAAGATACAAAATATTCAGAACAACAATTGAATTTGTACTTGTTTGGCTTTATGGATATTTTGATATGAGCGTCACTGATGAGTCTTATATAGACGAAACGCGCATCTGGCGTACTAAATTATAATCCTGGTACCTTTGATAACTATTGACATTCACAGTTCTATAATTCTCGGTGACAAGTTATCGTTCAAACAAGACTGATCTAACGTCGAATGATTAAATTGGTTTCTTTGAATGTAGGATCTTCTAACAATAGAAGAAATAATATAATTTGTTTACAAGTAATATTTAGAAATTACTTTACATAATAAACTCAATCCTTACCATAACATAAGAAGATTAGGAACAAAACAGCTGCTTTATACTCCATTGTTATTATAGATTGAAATTTAAGATAAGTAAGAGGACAGACGATAACAAGTTCACATGCACGAACCTCGTCTGGAATTATACAAGTAAATCAAATCCATAGAGGTTAAAGTATTGACATACAACTGTCCTGGGATTTTCCGTTCCCATGTCGCAAAGGCCACAATTGAATATAAGTGCATGTCACAGAGTTCCAATCATTAAACGATTTTTGTCATGGCAACATGCATATAAATAAATGTATTGGAGTTTAAATCAACATTAATCCCTAAATGATTAATAGATACTCACAGGGGTTTAAATCAAAATTGACCACAAATGATTAAAACAGATTCACAGGGTGTTAATCAAAAGTAATCATAAATTATTAAAAGACAGTCACAGAGTTTAAATTAAAAGTTATCACAAACGATTAAATAACTGTCGCAGAGTTTATACCAGAAGTAATCACAAATGATTTAAAGAATGTCACAGCCTTCAAATCAAAAAGAATCACAAATGATTACAAGAATGTCACGGAGTTCAAATTTACTATGAAACCACATACTTTAAGGGTGTTGTCAATCAAATGAGGATACCAAAAAAATCCGGATTCTGTTAAAAGCACAAATAATACAAGTCGCTCGTAAGCAATAGTTTAAAGACGACACGTTACTTATCTACCCTTTACCTAACTGATCCTCATTATACATCTCCCGAACGATTGCCGAAATCACTTCATTTTGTTTCATAAAAATGACCTTAATAGATACAGAAACTTTTTTTTTGGAAAAGTTAAATCATTCTTGGTTAACAAGCAATATAGGAATGATGTTCTGACATAAGTAGTTTCTAAACACATTAACTCTAAATAGAAATGTTGTTAGTAGAAGCCATATCAATCATGTGTATTATCAATGTTATTTCAACTGATCGAGCGGAGCTTACGTTTTAATTTGCATAAGGACAGTCTATTTGAAGATGTTTGTGATAAGTATAATTGCCGTTATAATTATTACTGATTGATAATCACCTATTGAACAGTGTCACCAAAGGAATTTACAAAACAATGACCGGACACATTATTGATGAGTTTATACTAAAACACCTATCTATAGATTGACTGGTTTATTGCGAGCGAATCCTGTAAACTCCGCCCAGTCAAGTGAAATAAATCGAGTAATATCAGCGGGGGGAATGTAAAAGCATAAAAATACAGTATATATATATGTCAATACACATAATTAACAGCGACTGGTGATGTCTCATAGCCTGACCGGTTTCGGTCCAAAAAGGACCTTCATCAGATGCAGAATGGTGGATTAATGTTTGCACCCTGTAAATATAGATATGGTAACCGGCGGTTCAAGTAAATTCCATGTTTGTTCTTTATAAATAGAACCTTCAAACATTAATTATTAATTGATTAACTTTCATATTTGTAACGTTTAGAAGCCGTGACTCCACAAACAAATAGCATTTCTATAGCACTAATTATGGCCTTTTGCTTACCAACTTGCTCCTTTATTCTAATGACTTAATAAAGGTGCGATTTATAAAAAAACAAAAATTGTATTATTCGTTTATTTCATGTTTCGTTAAAAATGTAAGTCTTATGAACTGTATACTTCATTTTCGTTAAAAAGGTGAGTCTTATGAACTGTTTACCTTATGTTCGTTAAAAATGTGAGTCTTTGAACTGTATACTTCAGAGTTTGATGACGAAGGTGATCATAACTATCAAGCTTAACTTTAAATACCACAGAACCTTTGTGTTTTGTTTTTGGTTAGCCGTTCTGGATCAGATTGAGAATGGAAATGGGGAATGTGCCAAAGACACAAAACAACCCGACCATAAAACAAACAACAGCAGAAGGTCACCAATAGGTCTTCAATGCAGCGAGAAATTCCCGCACCCATATCTGTTTAGCACCGGATGAATACGGATATAAAATAAAATAAAACAAATACTAAACTCCGAGGAAAATTCAAAACGGAAAGTGCCTAATCAAATGTCAAAAACAAATACTAAAACACATCAAACGAATGGACAACAACTTATTTGTATGACAGTTGCATCCAAATTCCTTGATATTTACAACAATGCGTGAACAAAACAGACATAATAGGTCTAAATATGGGTACAGCAGTCATCACTGTGTCACAATCTCAAAACAAACAAATATTTAACAAAAAAGCCTCTAATCAAATTTAAAAACCATATGCATTGCTTCGCGTGTTTGACGTCAGAAAATGTTAACGTCATCAAATTTTGTCGTTCAAATTTTTTCAAAAGGTTATAATTTCACGTGAGGAATTGTGGTATACAGGGTTAAAACTCAAAAGTTATGTTTAACTTATTTCAGAAACAGACCTAGATATAGAATTAACCTGGATCTTTAAAAAGAAATTAAGAATTTACATATGGTTAATACCACTACGCGAGTAAAATAATTTTGTCGTTAGTCGTTCATAATAGAACAATAACACAATGACAAGATCTATAAAAGTACAAGGGTCACGTCTTATGAACCAAAGAAATACAAAAAGTCGCACAAACAAAACACAGCAGCAAAAATAAAAGATAATATAAACAAATTGACGGAGTGTATAAGTATCAAGGCACGTCAATGGATATCACAGAAAACAGACAAAACATAAAAGAAATATTATATTGAACAAAGACAAATAAAAGAACAATATTACACGTTGTTAAGATGATAAACAACGCCAGTGCACATAATCTATACATCAAGACCATCAACTTTCAACAGCCATAATCCCATCATGTTTTCTCCGATTGTGCCATTACTAAATACGACTTATAAATAATGCACATGCAATGATAGTCACGACTTCCGCCAGTGAAACAGGAAATGATTGCCCTCTCGGCGCACTTACCTCCACTTCTAAATTTTTGTGTAAATAAATCTTTTGTTTTATCAGGAAGTGTGTAGTTGACTGTGTCTGGGTATTTTTTGGATGCTTTCTATTGTGTAATAGTGTTGTATTTGTTTTATTTGAATCATAGTTTTTTATTGAAATTAAATGAAATAATGACCATAAATATTTTGTAAAAAATTATGATTGATTTGTATATATATAGACATATAGAAAGTTTTTGAAGAAAAAAAGGAGCGACCAGACCAAATTATTTACCATTTCTGTACTTGGCAAACCCTTTCGAGATGTAGAATCTTAAAATAGTTTTCAACAGCGTTTTTAATTTGTCCTTTTAACTGTTTTGATTCTAACATGACCAGAGAGCTCTTAAAGACGAAACACGCATCTGTATCTTGTATCTTATAAATATTTGATATCTTTTTTGGCAATCTTAAGGTTGTCGTAGCTATGTTAGGTTGAGGATTTATGCTCAAATCATGTTTACTCTCAACATATTTTGATCCCATTCGGAGCAGAAAAATTTATAGAGGTTACATATAATGAATATGAATTTCATTCCTAAGGGTTAATTGCATGTTCGATCACTCAATAATAATTTTTTATCCACTTTACAGTCAGGAACTAGTAGTTCAGTAGTTATCGTTGCTTGCAATTTGTCATGGTTATTTCCCGTTTATTGCTAATTATCCAATACGGCTGTTATTGGTCAATCTAGAGGGTTATTTTTTGTTTTGCCTTCCATGCGTTATTTAGCATTTTTAAGCCAACCATCTGATGGTTTTTGCACATCATTGAAGGTGACTTGTATCTGTCTTCGTCTTTTTCTTTATGTTATGTTATAGAACTGCATAATTGGCAATCAAGCCATATCTTACAGGTTTTATACAGATGTATTCTGTTAAAATATCGGGTCAATTTTCGTTTGTATTCGTTTGTATTCGTACTTGGTTAACTTTTACAAAGTATGACTTAAACGGAGATTTGCCGCATTTGCACGCATATCATATCTTCTTATACGTAATTAGTTAAAAAAATATGCAATTTTAACTTAAAAAATTATATTATAAAAGTTAAGTTATTACGAATTTAGTGGCCGAAAATACGTCTCGGTTTAATGTAGACAAAGCAAACAATCCTTAAAGATTTTGTTCAAATTGAAAAACCAAAAGCAGTCAATGAATGTATTTATTCAAGAATTGTAATGTTTATTTTTACTGCTTCCTTTCGTTGTTTCTTCTTGTTTGCCGAAATTTCATCCTGAGACAGTCGTTGGAATGTAATGCCCACATGGAGGAAGTACATTTTGAGGCCAATTACAAGTCTGAAGCTTAAAATCAAATACCAATCCTACAATGATATAATATATTTTTAATAATTACAATGTATAAATATGTATTTTATAATTACAATGTATAAATGTTTATTTAATAAATACAATGTATCAAATAATTTGCAGTAATATTAGTTTTATTCTCAATTAAGATGAGTTTTATTAATACTGCAGATTCATTATTATTCGTTGGATATCAATTTTCGTTGATTTCGTAGGTACAGGGGAACCACGAATTTAAAAGTTCAAAGGAAGCCAAACTTTCTATAAGAATGTATCAAATAGTGTATGCAGATTTTGGCAAAAACACGAAATAAATATTCATAAAATCGAAAATTGGTTCCTACGAAAATAAATCAATCCATCGTACATTGAATACTTATCTTAATTTATATGTGTTACCACTTACAAAATTATCATTGTTTTGTTAAATAAAAAACTATTTCTTTTTTTTTATGTAAATTAAATAAGGAGCGAAATATATCAGACCGGGGACATTCAAACTTTTTTTTCATGAACTGATATTGTGTTACGGAGGGACATCCATTATCCTTTGTTTTTCAATAATAAATCCCAAAAAATTGACCACGCTATGGATAAAAAATGGAAGAACATAAACAAACAAACAATAGTACACAAGATAATGTTAATGATCGAGTCTTTTCAAAACTGTCTTAATCTAATAACCAAAGGCTGACCTCTCAATGCCTTATAACATTTGCAGATGCAAATTGTATTGCCATTGAACATTTGGACTTTTTTGAAGTATGTAAAATGAACTCTTTATATAAGAGTTCGTGTTTGATTTAAAAACTTTCTGATTTCTGAAACAATTATACAGAGGAAAATGTCCCTACCTTTTCATTTTATACATCTTATACACAAAATTGACGGTTGTATATTTTAAAAGTGTAAAAACACTAAGTTAACTTTGATATCATGCACGTATACTATAATCAAGCGAAAAAATGCATCTAAAAGATTAGGTATCTATAAAACCAGGTTTAAATCACCATTTTCTACATAAAACATGTCTGTACCAAGTCAGAAATATTACAGTTGTCCATTCGGTTGATGTGTTTAAGATTTAGATTTTGCCATTATATATATCTTTATTCTCATAAACCAAAGTACAATGGTACAGAGACATATACAAATAAATTAACATAGTATAAATTTTAAATACAAATGTAAAATAGAGACATAAAGTGATTACCCAGGAGATTCTAGGCATTTAATAATAATTCTTATAAACTTGCACAGATTGTTTAGTTCAGACGGGTTGCTACTATTCATTAGACTTTGAAATTTTAAAATATTTGGTCTGTTTATAAAATGATGCTTTAGTAGCTGTTGTCTACTATCGTTTATTGTCGAGCATTTTAAAATATAATGGAACTCGTCGCCAATGTCACCGGAATTGCACAAAGTACAAATACGATTTTCTCTTTGAATGTTTTGCCATCTACCAATTTCGATAGGAATTTTTGTGCCATTGGATTAGGGACTTTCCATTTCGAATTTTTCTCGGAGTTCAGTATTTTTGTGATTTTACTTTTTGCATATTTTGGCATACCTGGAGTACAGGAATTGTGACCAAAGTATGTTCCAAACTGACATGTGTAGTAGGTATGACAAGTATTAAATAAGTCAGGATATCTGGCATCTGGTTTGTTTGTACAGTCTTCTAACTTTCCACATGGTGGTCCTACATGTGCTGGCCTATTAAATAAAAAAATATGAAACAATGAGTTAGTATCATAATTTGTGTTTGCTCATATTAAGTTACCTCACTCCTACGCGACTTGCTGTGCTATAGATATTATTTTATCAATAATTGAATCAGTAAAGTAATTTCTATATTCTCATAGTTTTTTTCTTGATAATGCATGTTTCAAAATATTGCAATCGTTTTGAATTTGGTCCTCAAATGCAATAGAACCGCGGCGCTGCATATATACAGAACTGAACTAAGTGACCTGAATATAAAGTATTTCTTTTTGTTAATTTTCATTTGTGTTCTCTCATTAAGATTTACAATTGACTTATTTATAAAAAAAAAAAAAAATTGACTAAAGCTGACAAATAGAGAAAATAACTGTAAACTGAATTTAGCCGATTTGTGTTCGGTTGGTGTACAGATAAACTCATCATAGATACCAGGACTAAATTTTATATATACGCCAGATGCGCGTTTCGTCTACAAAAGACGCTAGATATTGCATTAGATGGATTTCACCTAATTGGTTACAATGTACTTACGTATCACAAGATTTTGTTCGGTTATTGTAAACTGTATTAGGGTTCGGTGGATTTGGACAATTGGTTACCTTGGCAACGCCACCTGTACATGTCAGATATGACCTACACCCTATCTCAAACACTCCATCGCCTTTACCTACACAGTCTCCGGCGAAAACTGAAAAGAATTTTAACTATTTACAGTATTTAAACACATTAAATGTCACATTGATTAAAATGTAATGCAAGGAATTGATTGATTGATTGATTGATTGAGGTTACAAACCTTGGCTACGACACAGCGAGCGATTTTATTTTGAAAATTATATACTTGGAATGGTTGTGAAGGAAATAATAATGTATTAGTATATCGGAACATATCAAAACTAGATATTTTTTTTTAATTCAAACAATCCGATTGCAAAAAAGCAGTCACATATAAAAGATATAGATATATGAAGATGTGGTATGAGTGCCAATGAGACAACTCTCCATCCAAGTGACAATCTATAAAAGTAACCCATTATAGGTCAAACCACGGCCTTCAACTGGATCCCTGGCTCACACCGAACAGCAAGCTACAAAGAGCATAAAAATTACTAGAATAAAACCCTTCAAACGGAAAAACCAACGTTATGATCCTCATAAAAACGAGAACGAGAAACACTTGTGAACCGACATAGCCAGACGACAACCACTAAACATCAGATTCCGTTTATAGAGTTGCCAGTCTCGAGCATTGTTGAGCTCTAGTAGTAATTATGAACATTAAAAGCGTATTTTTATATCGACAAAAGCATGAAAAAACAAATAAAATACTTCGTAATTATTAAACTACTGGCTACTAGTATTTAAATCATAAAACTTCTCTTACCAGATACTGGAATAATCAGAAGAAAAATCGTATACAACATGGCTGTCTGGGAGCACGACAATATGTTAATGGCTTATCTGTAAATGACCCAGGAAGTTCCCGTACCGAATCTTATCTCTTGCAGAATTATGAAATATTACAAGTGGCATGTCTGTGTGTACTTACCTTAAAAACGTTATAATTAGTTTTTCAATAAAATATTACTTTGCATGTATACATGGGATACTAGTATCTTTTGGGGCCATTTATAGCTTGCTGTTCAGTGTGAACCAAGGCTCCGTGTTGAAGACCGTACTTTGACCTATAATAGTTTACTTTTATAAATTTTGACTTGGATGGAGAGTTGTCTCATTGGCACTCATACCATATCTTCTTATATCTATGAACATTTGTATAGTATAGAGTTGTTTGATTTGATTTGGGTTTTTTTAACATTGATAATTACCATCAGCAAATACAAATTTCAAATTTAATGATTAATGTCACGGGGTAATCTGTGTCTAATCATTACTATCATGTTGACTTAATTTGTGTTTTTAATTGCTCATTTCTACTTACTGCTTTTATTTCACAGATGAAATTGGCACAAATATTGCACCGTGTCATATTGCTTTAATAAGATTTAAAAATATCGTGATGATACACGTAATAATTTTGCTTTTGATAAAATGTGGTTTATTTCTGGTAAATTTTCGTCTTACTAAAATGCTGAAAAACTAGACTCATTGAGATGGACTCCATCTCTGTGGGCCACGTTGTAATGACATCTGATAAAAAAAATATATATTTATACCATAGGACATGAGGTTGTTAACTTAAACAAAAAGTTTGTAACATACACCTTTGTCATGTGAAGCTCTGGTGTTGTTTTATTTACATTTTCAAGTATAAAGTTTGAAATCATAACGGTTCTCAAGATATAGAGCGGACATGGTCATTACCATTGGACATGGGGTTGTCAATTGAAACCAAAGTTTTTTTACCTTGCCCTTTGATCTAGCTTGTACAAACATAATGACACACACTCTGGTGTTAGTTACAAAAACCTATAAATTTTTTTGCCAATAAGAACACTCAACACAATCATGTCCAACTTAACCAACCCATGACCAAATCACTAGTTTACTAAACGCTCATGAATCGATATAAAGACGTTACTACCCGTGAAATTGAACACAGGTCAATATTGACGCCAACGTTAAAAACGCTAATAATGTAATACAAATAGACGGGAAATACTAAAAAGATTTGAAAAACATTGATTAGCAAATTTCAACGTGTCCCTGTGATACATATATCTATATATGTCTCAAAAATAGCTTACCCACAATTTACAGGAAATGAAAAATTGGGCCAGTGTAGGGTTTATAAATTGATTTCATTGCTTTAAATGACCTTTATTTCAAGTTTTATCTGCATGAAGAAAACAAAGTGTCTATTTATCTTTTTATAATATCCTTTAACAATTTAGCTGTTTGTATTTTGCATTTTTACATTGAACATGCACATTCTGCGAAATCATTAGACCGTCACCAAATCGAAAACTGCAGCAGATTGCATTTGCTGACTGGCGATGAGGAGCGTCCTGGATCTTTCGTCGTAATATATAGCTTTAGGCATCACTAAATTATTTCGGAACGAGGTGAGGTCTTGAATCTTTTGTCCATCTTTAGACAAGCAAACAAGCGTACCACTATTCATTCCAACACAAAACACATTTCCGAATTTATCGGCGCATACATTTCTTGTATCTTGACCAGTTTCAAAATGTTTGTTCCATATCTCGTTTCCATAAAAGTCGAAGCAGTAAATGGTGTCACTCAAAATTTCAGAAATGAGCATCTTGTTGTTTAGACAATGTATAAATGTGATGCGCGCACTAGGTAATCCTAATTCTAACCTCTTGGCAATAGCACCATTCAAATCGACAAATAGAACACTTTGTGGTCTTGAGCAAACAATGATGTGCTTATCATAGAAAGAAATCGCGTTTAAATCGACATCCATTTGTAATGTATAGATCAGTGAAATTCGTGGGCCCAGTTTAAGTATTTTAATATTACTGTTGTTGGGAAAAGAAACTGCCATGCGAAAATCATCGATGAGGGCAGTTCCATATGGTTTTCCGAACTGTTTAATCTTTGTAATAAAGTGACCACTTTCACCGAACAAAAGGATACCACCATCTTCTCCAAAGTCTGCTAGGAGTATTTTTCTGTCAGGAAGGACAATGATACTTGAAATGTTAATATCCTCCCCTTCATAAACGTTATAACCGGAAAGACGCATTTTTGGATGCACGGAAGTGATGCGTTTGGTCGATACGGTCAAAGAACTTTGTGCGTTTGTATTGATTTCGTTTAATACTGAAAACTGATTGGTTCTAACAGCTATATTACCCAGCGAGACAGTTTCCGAAACGCTGCTAAGTAAGTCAGCGTTTGGAGAAAAAGATAATCTTTTTAATTTTATTTCTTCTTGTAAAAGGAGCGAATTAATTTCCTTCCCTTCTTCCGAGAGATCAGTTTCTAATTTCTTCATTACCATGTAGATGTGGAAGTCGCTAGCATTCTTCTGGAGGTTCTCAAAGTCAATCAATGTCCGGTTTAGAGTCTCTCTTTTCTGTTGAAGTTTGCTAACTGTGTCGACTATACTTGTTTTTTGTTGAGAGTGGATAGAACTGACATCTTTCAGGATTTTGGTTTCCAAAATATTGAGTTTTTTCTCAATATCCATGCGCACGTTACTGACTTCCGTTTTGATATTTTCTGTATCTTTGTCTATGTTAATTAAGTTGTCAGTTCCGTTTTTAATTAATTCATCGATGTTTTTTAATCTCTCGTTCAGATTCCTTTTAAGATTTGATAAAGAGTTCGATGCTTTGATGTTCTGTACAACTCTTCGTAGTGATGTCACGCCGGTGCAGTGTTCATGTTTTGTACTCACGCAATGAACGCAACAGTGAATTTCATGTGATGGACAATACAATTCAAACTTTTCATTATGAAGATCGCATTCCATGTTTGCAGATAGCAATCCCTTAGCCAAGGTTTTGTATGCCTTTATCAGCATAATTTCATGATCTCTGGTCGACTTAATGGCAGAATGGTGGCCATGACAGTTTCTGCATAACCCCTCTTCACAAACAGAACACCAAAACTCGGCTGTTTGTGTCATGTGACGATACTCACACGGTCCGCATGATATCGACGAACTTGATGCCATGTCTAAAATGTACCTACAAATCAGTAATAAAACACGAATTAGATAATGGTAAATACATATTATTCATCAATGGCATGTATCGTTTGGGACAGTGTAAAGGGTCTTATAGAAATGTATTTCACTCATAGGATTTAAGTTTCTTTTTCATAAACGTGTTCGTTTTTTAACATGTTTAATAATATTATTAAAAAGGTAGTCGTAAAATATTCCTTTTTACAAAAATCCTTTTTACCAAAATAAAAGACAAGAAATATCCCTTTAAACAAAAGCCTCGACGTGAAATACCCTTTGTTGCAAAAGGCTAGACGTGACATATCCCTTATATATATGGTATAGAAAATAATGTCGATACCCCTTCATATTTATAAATTCAATTGAAGAATTGACTTAGCCGTGTGAAATGACTTTCCGTATCAATTGCTTCCGATGTATAGCAACTGCTTCCGTTATATACAATGTATCAAATGCTTCCGCTTTATGTCAACTCCTTCCGGTTAATATCGCATGCCTTTCTTTCACGTTATCGAAAAGCATTTCGAATCAATCTGCAAAGACCGAAAAATTAACCAGAGAACTATATTTTCGTGCGAATTAATCGATGTCAAATTACCCCGATTTACCTGGGATGGCTGTTACCTGAGGTTTTACTTCAGCGGACCTTTTATCCACATAAAAGTTATTAAACCCGGGTCAACGTATTTGACTTCATAAAAGCGGCCAAAAATATCATAAAAACTATTCTAAAATCACGGGTTACAAGAACTATCTTTAAAAAAAGATGTCTGACGTATTCAAATTTGAGTAAATGTTTAAAACTGTCATTTCGATTTACCATTTAAAAAACGTTTTCTCTGTTTGTGTTCTCGGTCCTCGTATCTTTCTGTTAACATTCACCAAAACCCCGCGAAAATCTCACATGCGTAGGTGCGTTCTAAAAGTCATGTACGTTCGCACAACAAAGTTTACATTGAAATTATATAATTGTCCCGAATAAACAGCTGTCATTGATGCAAAGAGCTATTGGAGAAACAATTATTTTAATAAAAATATAAATCTTAAGTTTGTAAGATCTAGTTCAAATATTTATAATTTTTCACTTGCTTTCCATCACGATATAATCAACGAGACGTTTTTTCAAACACAACCAAATAACCCACCATGACAGCATTTTGTCCAATCACAGAAAGGATTTTCGAGCATGCGTATTCTGTTGCCATAGTTAAACGTCCTTCAGTTCAAAGGGCACAAACCGAAACTATACCGACTACGTCGGAAAAAAGAGTTCTCAGAATTACAAAGTGCTTTATCTCAGGATCTAAAATAACGTTCTTAGAATATAGGGTCGCGAACACGAGAAGGTTGTCTCGGCGGCACTTGCAAAGAACATAAGTATTGATGTATATATACAGAGCATTTTTGACAAACGCCGAAAGATGTGATGGGGTTGTATATACGAATGTCAAACTAAAAGTTTGGACTAATTTTGATGGAAAATAAAGGCAACAGTAGTATACCGCTGTTCGAAACTGTTAAAAGGCCAATTTTAATATTATTTGTGTAATAGACATAATGAACTTTATGTGACACCTGTTAGCCGTTAAAGAGTTATGTAGTCATAGCTTGTGAATGAACTCTATATAATAGAACTATCGCAATTAACGGGTGCTATTTATCTTTATCCAAAAAGTCGCCACTGAAGAAAACTTAAAGTTTCTGGTTATTTTAATATGTTTACATTGAAAGAAAAAATTACGTTATATTTTGGTTAGTTTGAAGGTTGTTGCTCGATATGAAAAGTTTGCAATATATAAATACTGTTACAGTATATGAACTTGATGTTGTCTTTTTAATTCATATTGAGGTGTTACAGAAACTCATAAATCAATAGAGGAAAAAACAAATCCAGGTTAGAAACTAAAGCTGAGGAAAACGCATCAAATATAAGTGGTCTGATTTTTTTAAGCATTTGGATTATAATCACATCATATATATTTTTTTATCCTTCTAACGTTAATATTTTGGTTGCAGGTAATCAGTTTCATTGTTGTTATAAGATCTATTGACTTAAAACTTATCATCTTCGTTAGCCAAGGCCCGGTGACACATGTGGAGCAGGATCTACTTACCCTTCCAGAGGACCTTATATCACCCTCAGTATTTGTTGGGGTTCGTGTTGCTCAGTTTTTAGTTGTTTATGTTGTTTCTTGTGTACTATTATTTAGATATAGGAAGATGTGGTATGAGTGCCAATGAGACAACTCTCCATCCAATAAACAATTTATAAAAGTAAACCATTACAGGTCAATGAAAGGCCTTCAACATGGAGCATTTGCACACACCGAACAACAAGCTATAAAGGGTCCCAAAATTACAAGTGTAAAACCATTCAAACGGGAATACCAACAGTCTAATCTATACGAAAAAAACGAAAAACGAGAAACACATACAAAATTATTTGCCTGTTTATCTTTTTTCATTTTTACCCATGGCTTAGTCCGTTGTCATTTTATTTTCGATTTATGAGATGGACTGTTCGATCTTTCTATCCTCTTTTACTCTCCCCCATTCCCCCTCCTCGGGGAGAGGAGTGCATCGTCACCATTGGCTAGCGAAGATGCACTCATATAGGCCGGCAATTGAATTGACGGTAATGTGTTAAATATCCGATTTGCTACAAAACTCTGAAGGTGAGATACATAAATGATTTAGTTTATTATATTATATGTATGTGCAAATAAACTGATTGCTAATTAATTTGTGAATCAGTAATTGGCGATGTGTTTTTGTCTTATATATTTCTTAGTTGCAAGAAGTTCCTATATTTAATAGCAGAAGAAGAAAAAAAACATGAAAACTTATTGTTTTTATATTGATCATATTTATTAATGGTGCCGGCAGACTTAATTTTTTTCCCTTCAAAATGTTCAATGCTGTTCAATGCACAGAATATAATCAAAAGGTAGTCCGAGATTACTCTGACGTCCAACGCCTGTTTGCCAGACAAGCTGGGGCCGTGGGACGTCAGAGTTATCTCTGGCTAATCAAAAGGTGACAGTCGTGGGACTCCATATATTTTGTGTACATAGTGCGCAGAGTTATAAATGTGATTTAATTAATGATTAATGATTATCGTGAAAAGAAACGTACATGAATACAATTTTATTAAACTTAGCAATACAACTTAGAAGTTTTTCAGTCATAAAAATGTGGTTTTAACAAATAAAATCATCATGATTATCTCGTACTTACTATCCTTGTCGACTTCCTTACAAAGACTTCCTTACAAAAAACCCGCCTGTTATCTCTAAGTGTTATTATGGAAGTCAATAGGAGACCCAATCAACTCGTGAAATGCAATGTGTCAGTCCACAGCGACAGTAACCAGAATTTCGATGATCATGTTATAAGACAAAATGGAAGACCGTCGCATTTCAGCGTCCCCACCGCACCCGAGTACTTCGTGTAGATAAGATAAGATACGATAAGATGATTTCTAATTAAGGGCCCACAAGGGCATCTAGAATACAAGTATCTAAAGAAAAAGAACATATATATATTTTCGATTCATTTTCCAAGTAATTTTTTGTGCAGTCAGTACATTGAATTAGATTTAACATTTTTAAGCAAAGAAATAGTTTATTTTTTTAGAGGGATTGATAAGATATTAAATTGATTCCTAAATAGTCCAAAACAACCAAAATGGCATGCCCCTAGACCGCCTGTTCAACATTCATTCTCTAAAATATCGGGAAAAAACGAGAAACTTAATATAAGTTCTTTATGCCCGCGTCACACTGTCCCGATTTTTATATACGATGGACACCCGAATACGAAAATTGTAAGTTCGTACGAAGTTGGTCCCGATCTCGTTAAAATACCAAAAAGTGACCGAAGCAAGTACGATGAATAACGAAGTATACACGATGGTGCCGAAATTATATACGATAGCAAAAGATGGACATACGAAGGTTAACCGAAGACGGGTATTTAAGCTTCATATCTCAGCCGAAGCCTACACGATGGATCACGAACGCTACACGATGGATTACGAAGGCTACACGATGGATTACGAAGGCTACACGATGGATTACGAAGGCTACCAATGGATTACGATGATAGCGCGATGGTCATACGATGTCTAAAAGACGTCGTGTTCAGCTTACGATGCATTTGAATTATATGCAGAAGGCATCGAGCGTTTTTAATTGTTTGATCAATATTGAATATATATTATATTGTACATTTAATTTCTGGTTTAATCATAAGACGGAAGACCGTGGGCTTGAATGGTAAAACTTGACTCTGAGTCTCAGCATATAAATGCCACCACAATCAGGGAAAGGGAGAGGAAGAGGAAGAGGGAGGGGTATGAGTCTAGAATTTCGACAACATATCGTTTCTGTACAAGTCTGCAATGCATGGCGGGAAATCGATCTTTTTGTCTAATTCTTATAAAACTTAGTTTATTATCCCCTCGCCTACTACATGTAAGTTGCGTGTAGATAAAATTGTTATGGACACTCTAGAACCAAAATGCTCAAAACTTGGTATGGTGTTACTCGTTATAATATATAACGTAATGGTACCCAAATTGCACCGAGAACCCAAATTGCACCTATTTTGAAAAGATAGCAACGACAATCTTACAAGATTTCCAAGAGACTAGACAAGTTGTATTTTTATGATTTGATACTATACACGTCTTTCAACATAGGTAAACATATTTAGATATACACAAAACGTTCACAGTATCAAAATCAACAGAATGATGTAATGTTTACTGAAAAAGCAAAATGTACGAAAATGTCACCATGCAACGTCATCAAAACGTCATCTTTTTAAAATTAGCAAATACAATATATTATAAGTATCCATTTCGTAAAATATGAAGAGTAAGCATGGACTAATACCCAATTGTTCAAAATATTTGAAGAAATTAAACATACGCTCGGTTATTAGACTTTTGACGATGTGAATGGATGCAATTTGGGTACTCCTTGTAACAGAATCATGAGTAGTTTGGAGGTTGATTCAAACCCATTTTTGTATGACTCAATATGGATTAAAATCAAATTGGTGTACCTTTACAATAAAGAAGGATAGGGCTACAAAATAAACACAGTATGAACATTTTTTTCTTGATCATAAAACAAACGTAGGTGGAAAAACTGTCAAAATAGGTGCAATTTGGGTACCGTCACGTTATGTGTCATGTATACAAATATAGTGTCCATATTTGTCCCCAATATGTCACATACGAGGGGATGCCACGCTCGGCATTGCCTTGTTTGAACTGTAAAATGTGTGCACTAGTCTGAATAATCACCCATAATTATGCCCATGTTTACTGATCTATCTTAAAGGTAAGGTGATGGGTTCGTTGATCCCTTTTATTCAAAAAGAGCTCTTTCCAGGAGAATATCATAATAATATAGACAAAAGGAAGGATGTGGGAAAGCAACAAATTCGGCAAAATATGACATATAGAAAACAAAATGGTTATGGAGTAAACATTCGTGTGACAACAACTCAGACGATACATAAAAAATCAGAATAATGAAGAAAAAGTTGGTTTCCCTATATACGTGTACCTGCAGTGTTGGTGTACGAGGCGCATTTATGATTTTCATTATGTTACTTGATATGAAAAATTGACAAAAAAATAATATTTTACTTGTAAAAGTAAATCCTGAGCCTGTAATAGCTGCTCTTCTTGTTCCATTTGAATTAATAGAAACAACGCTGTCGCCTTTCTTGTTCTCATAGAATCATATGATATGAGCTCCATGTTTTGTGAACGTCTTTCTTAACTGTCGCATGGCACGTTAAATGAATTTTAGCGCGAAAATTAACTTACATTTAGCTGGATTTATTGCCGTCGTAGTTCCATCTTGTCGCCTTCGTACTTTTATTCGATGGCAACACGACGAGATTACGAGGTCTTCACGAAGTCGTGTTGCCATCGTAAGACCTTCGGGTAGCTTCGTGATTCATGCGTGTAGACATCGTAATGTCAAAACTGCCCGATGGAAACGATGGAAACACGAATGCAATACGATGATCAAAGATGCATTCCCGGGGACATTACGATGGTGAGGATGGTGATACGAACTCAATACGAACCCTCAACATCGGACGCACCTTCGGGGATTTTTTAACATGTTAAAAAATTTAGAACCCTTCCCGAAGTTGTCCCCGAAGGCTAGAAAAACTGGCCGATGGTTCTACGATGGTTAAAGATGGCACTACGAATAGCCCGATCTGGATATGATCAGTCCCGATTTTGAAAATTTCCATAATCGTGTTGCCATCGGCGTAAAAATCGGAACAGTGTGACGCGGGCATTAATAATTCAAAAGTATGTTTAGAGCCAACATATTTTAATTTAAAACAGCTTTTAACATAGGATTTTTAATTTCAGAAGGTGTGTCCCTGACAAAATGTCTACTACGAAACAAATTAAAAGGAGTAGGTCCGGTAAGACCTCTTTTTGGCCCCAAAATATAACAGTTTTACAAAATTGTTAAAATGTAAACTTTTAGTTATTTATTGGACAGTTGAATACTTCTGCTACATAAATATGGGCTGTTTTGGACAATATAATGCACATATATCGGGTTGTAGCACCATTAAGTCATGCTAAATTACTGAAATCTTCAAAATTCTAACATTTTGGTTAAATTTTAGACGGTTTCCAAAATGAGTACCTACCGGACCTACTCCTTTGCCAATAAGCAGTTTTAAATAAAATCAATGTAATTTTGTTTGTAATAGATATAAACATTAGGGTCTTACAAAAGAAGTGATGCTTTTGCAACGGCAGTTAAATTGTTGGCAAGAAAAATTGAGTACATCAAATGGACCAGAACCGTATTTTTGTTAATGTCCACTATTATACGAAACGGGTCAAATCTCCAACAGTATCTGGTTTTAAAATCACGAAAAAATTATCAGTGTACAGCTTAAAACATGCGTTGATGAATACAAACAGTCTTGTAACTATTGTAATATAGGGATTGTCGGAAAAAATAAAACATGTGAATATGTCCCCTACGAAACGGTCACCTACGAAACAAGTATAGGAGAAAAACGTTTCGGAGTAGACACTACCACTACCATGCAGTCCTTTTTTTTACTCTTTTTTTCAATTATATTCGTGCAAAACAAATAACAATGATTAGTTTTCATGTCATTTTAAATATGTTTTTATTAACATAGAATAGGTTTGATGTCAACTACGAAACTTTTTGACCACTACGAAACGGTTTTGTCAAATAAGAAACGCATCAAAATGTCCACTACGTAACATGAGATGTTCCTTCATAAGTGAAGTACTTTCTAATCTTTATCGATAAAAAATGGTTCTCCAATTCAAAAAAAGAAGATCTTTCTAGTATATAAAGTAAACAAACTGGAATGTCTATAGTAGTCTAGACATTTAAAATTGCAATAAGATGTGTGTTAAGAAGCAGTTTCGTAGAGGACAAATGTCCCCTACGAAACAGTACACAAATTATGAAAATATTAATACAATTTTAAAGGGTATTTAAGATTGCACTTTTTGTTTAGAAACAGGTCTATAATAGAGGTATTAAAAATAACTCTTGAAATAAAATTTTAGGCAAGTTGATTTTCCAAATTTTTAGGTCTGAAAGTCACGTTTTTATTGAAAATGGCCATATATATGTTCATGACAATCGTCAATAAAATTTCTGTCCCGCTACACTCGCCAATATATAATTATATATGTATTGTTTTTCTCAATCAAACTTTTCCTCGCACTTTATATTTCGATAATCTAGTTTCGCCCCTGGCAATTGAACAATTCTTCCATCTAAAACATGAAAGGAAATAAGCTGAAGTAAGAAAACTAACCCAAAAAGATAGAATATTTTAAACGATTAAGGTATCAATCATTATCTCTGGTCTCGTACATTGTGTCGGAGATCGTGCATTGGTGGTGACAACCTGTTAGTCCGACAACCATTATTCGGCCATCCCATTTCTCCGACATCCCATTATTTCGCCGTGACAAACCATTAATCCGATAGCTCATTATTCCGACAATGCATCTGTCATAAGTGTGTGGTTTAATTTTCTCCGAAGACCAACTCTGTTTTCGATAATATATATATATAATAGGTATGGTTGTCCTTTTAGATTACGATTATTTTTACATCGGATAACCGTGCTGGCATTCCGGTGTATCGTTGCCACAAAAATTCACGTGACTATCGTTTTTGACTGACAACAGAACGCAAAATAACATTCCTTTTTTTTTTTTTTAACACTTGAATATAAATTTATTGCACTAAAGCTGTTAACAATAACCTTACCGCTACAGCTTTAACTGTAAGGTACCCTGAAATGGTTAGTATCTATAAGAACAGGGTTTCATATAGATAAGTATTATTTTCTTAAATTTTATATTAGAATATTAAACTTAATACAATGTTCAATAATAATATAATACAATTCAATACTCTGATCTGAAATTAATGATATACTTTTCTTCAATAAATAATTAAATAACGCCCATATAATACACTTGTCCGAAATTGATTGTCTGGTGTCAATTATCTCGTTTAAAAATTACATGATTTAAGAGTGTGTGATATCGATTTTCTTGATCGGATGGTTTACCTTGTTTAAAGGTGAGAGAGAGCATGCTTTTTAAAGGATGTGTGTTGAATTTGGCGACTTTATTTCTTTTTATTTGGATTTAAAACATATTAGGTAAGTCATTTCTTTATTTATATTAGTTAAGGTGTTCTAGAAATATCTTCTTTAAGAGTGTTTTATTTTTGGAGAAATTAAAGTTTGAAGCACTTGGACTGTAGTATATTCTTGTAGATTGTAGGATCTTACGTATTCTTCAAATTCAGATTTAAAGAGATTGAATACATTAGTAGATTTATTTCTTTGATTGGATACATAGTATGATTTGTAGATAGCAAATCCTATCAGTGTCAGAATTATATTGAATCCGATATACTCATCATCTGTTATTTTGTAGCCTATTACAATATCTTTTAAGTTAATGTTTTTATTAAAATTCATTTGAGATAAGATTTTATTAATGATTTCCCAAAATTCTTTTAGAAATTTACATTCGATAAAAAAATGTTGATACGTGTCTTTAAGTTGACAAAGTTGACAAAATGGACTAGTGTCGATTTTCCATTTGTAGAGATTTTCTCTATTTGGTAAAATGCAACTTATTAATTTCCATCTAAACATTTTAAGTTTATTCAGTTTTAAATGTTGGTGTATAAACTTAAACATATATTTGGTAAAACTATAATTTATTTCTAATTCATTTTTCCATTTATTTATGCCTATAATTGGAGAGATTTTTTTTTGAACCAGCAATTGATACACGTTTTTGTTGCTTAAATTTTCAATTTCAATGTTTTCTTTGTTTATATTGATAGATAATCTGTTAACATTTACTTTTGATTTGATGGATTCTTCCGTAGTTAAAGCTTTTAGCCATGAAGTTGGAATTGAGTTTTTGACTTTTGAAATTTCTGCTATCCAATTTTTAGTGTTTCGGAGTTTTTTAAATATTTTATCTTGGGCAATTTTTCCTTTATCGTCAATAATATCGTTAATATAAATAAAATCACTGTGTATCCAGTTAAGCATAATAAGCGGCTTATTTTGAAATTTTATAAATTTATTACCCCATATAACTTGCTTTCTTATTTCGACAAAGTTTTTCAATTCTGTGTTGTTCGTTTCATGAAATAGAATCCAACTTTTTATTATTTCTAAGTAAAATTCTGGAATGTCCTTAGTTATGTAATCTAGTTTTTTAAAAGTTTGGTTGTTTAAATTCATTCTAAAAATGAGGAAATTTTCTCCTAATTTATTTAAAAATAGCTTTGGTATCAATGTCCAATTTTCTTGTTTTGCCTGTAGCAATCTAGAGACCCATCTTATTTTAAGAGAGGAGAAGTAGCTTTTTATGTCGGTCATTTTAAGCCCTCCCTGGTTGTAATCTGCTACCAAAGTATGTCTTTTAACTTTGTCTTTCTTACTATTCCATGGATATGAAACTAAAGATTTCTCTTTCTATATCAACTATTTTTGAGTTACTTAAAACTGTAACATTTGCTAAAAAAGTAAATTGTGGTATAATGAGAGTTTTAACTATAAGAATTTTACCTAAAATGGTTAAGTTTCTTTTTTTCCACGATGTAATCAGATTTCGACTCTTTTCAAATCTAGTATCCCAATTTAATTTTTCACAATCTTTTTTATTAATGCCGAAATATATACCTAGCACTTTAACAGGTTTGTCCGTGAAATTAATTTCATCTACTTTATCTCTACAATGCTTTAGTTTACCAATCCAAATTCCTTCCGTTTTATTTTTGTTAAGTTGTAATCCAGAAAAAGTTCCAAAAATTTCGATTATATTTAATGCTGTTCGGATTTCTTCTTTGGATTTTAGGAATAGAGTTGTATCATCAGCCACTTGCGTGATTTTTAAGCAATGTGTTTTACTATTAATTTTTAATTCTATGCCTCTTATATTGTTATTTTGCCTTAGTTGGTTAGCCATTATTTCTACTGACATTACGAAAAGTAAAGAAGAGCACGGGCACCCCTGCCGGATACCTCTTAGGGGTCTAAAGGGGGCAGATATCCAACCGTTATTAAATATAGAACTATTTATATTTGTATACAAGGTTGTTATCCAATTTATGAAGGGTTTATTAAAACCAAAATATTCTAAAGTATGATACATAAAATTCCATTCTAATGTGTCGAAAGCTTTCGAAAAATCTATGAATAAAATTGCTCCTTCTATATTAAACTTATCTGCGTAATCTATTACATCTTGTATTTGGCGTAAGTTAAAACCTATAAATCTGTTCTTTATGTATCCTGTTTGATCAGCATTAATGATTAAATTTAAGATTTTTTTTATTCTTAAAGCTAGAGTGTATGAGAGTATTTTGTAATCACTATTCAATAATGATATTGGTCTATAATTTGCCAGTTCTAAAGGATCATTTTTTTTATAAATTAGATTCAGTAAACTTTGTCTTTGCGTAAATGGAAGATGTTTATTTTCAAAGCTAAAATTAAAAATTTCTACAAGCAGCGGTCCAAGAAGTTCCCAAAACTTTTTATAAAAGTTTATGCTTATTCCGTCCATTCCCGGACTTTTGTTTATCTTTAGATTATTGACTGCAATGGTTAATTCTTCTAACGTTACGTTTCCGTCACAAGACTTACTTTCTTCTTCTGACAGTTTATAATTATGTTTTGTTTTAGAAATGTATTTTTTAACATCTATATCCGGTTTTTGTTTAGTGTCGTATAGATTAGCATAAAAATTTCTTTCAAGATTTAATATTTCATCTTGATCTGTTACTATTACTCCCTTATTGTTTCTCAGTTTCAGTATTGTCTTTTTCGTTTGTTTAGATTTTTCAAGACCTAGAAAATATGCATTATTTTTTTTCTCCTTTTTCTACCCACTCTTGTTTTGATCTTATTTGAGCTCCTTTTGCTTTGTATTCATATTGATTTTCTAGCTCTTTCTCTAAAGTGGATATTTTTTCTTTTATAAAATTATTATCTTCATTATTAGATTTTTCATATAATATTTTTAATTGTAGTTCTAAATTACGCGTTACATTTTTTCTCAGTTTAGCTTTACTTTTACTGTACTGAATACTGTATTCCTTTATTTCTAATTTGAGGGAGTCCCACACAAGTCTAGGATCTATTTCATTTTTTCCTATCTCATTACTATGTTTTTGTATAATTTTATTTATTTTGTCTTCGTATTCTTGTTCGTTGAGAATACCGTTGTTAATTTTCCAATACCCCGGACCTCTTGTTTCAGATGATACAGATTGTAATTGTATTGATACTGCTTGGTGGTCAGTACTTTTAATAAGAATAGGCCTAATATCACATGACTTTACGTTTAGTACGAAATCTTTTTTAACTAGGAACATGTCAATTCTACTAGACTGAACTGGATTTTTACGTCTCCATGTATATTGGATCTTTTGAGGGTTAACGTGTCTCCATATATCTATAAGATCATTTGATTTTATTAGATTTTTTAGGCTGTTGACTGGTTTACTTGCTTTTTTACGAATATTTGAACTTTTCCTATCTACATTTTTAAGGGCGTCGTTCATATCTCCTCCTAAAATTATTGTACCTATTGCGTTTTTGTTTAAAAAGTCATTTAATTTTTTGTAGAAGCTATTTCTTTCAGATTCTATATTTGGGGCATATATGTTTATAAGAGAATATATTATATTTTCAAATTCAATATTTATCATAATTATTCGACCTTCTAAATCTTTATGCTCGTCTATTAATTTATAGTCTAGTTTGTTATTAATTAATATTGCTACTCCTCTGCTGGAAGTCGTTCCGTGACTATAATAACAAGAATGATCTGATTCTATTGTTAGAGCGTTTTCTAGGGATGTATTGAAATGAGTTTCTTGAATAAAAGATATTTTACATTTCTGATTTTTTATCCATTGATAAAGTCTCAATCTCTTTTGTTTATCTCGAAGTCCTTTAACATTTGCTGTACAAATGTGTAGGTTATTTAGCATATTTAGATTAAAAGTTGTTCGATTTTCTTATTACGTTTACTTAGTGAGCGTACTTTACGTTTGGGTAACATTTCTAAGGTAAACATTATTTCGCCTATTTTGTTTTTATCGCTTTTTTTAACGTGGGAGTTACCTGTTAAAATAATTACATTAGCCAATTTTCTTTTTTGTAATTGGATTATAACAATATTGTTATAGTCTATTTCACGATTGTGTTTTGATCGATATTTAGATGTTAATTTTGAAACAGCATATAAAACATACTCATACACAATTACTACATACTTAAAATATATATACATATTGTATACAGAACTATAATAACTGAAATTACAAAATGACAGATGTTTTGCTGTTTACAAACTAAAATAAATGTATGGTTTTGACAGTGAAAAAATAATAATCTGTTTCTAGTTTTCTCACTTAGTAATGTATAAATATTGTCAAATCTATGAAACTCTAGTAAAGTACTGCTTGTTTTTGATGTTTTGCTTTTCGTAACATTTTGACAGTGTTTATTTATTTTTTTCTTAATATTTTCCTTTTTTCTATTTTCAGTTACTTTATATGATTTATGGTGTTCAGATGTTCTTAGAAGAGATGTTATGGTAAGTAAATCTTTTCTTTTGATTTGATATTTTTGAGTACGTTTACTATAGATAGAAGTTCTAATCCTAAAAGGTTTTAAATAGAAATCATACAGTTTATCTTTTCTAATATAATTGTTTTTATCTGAATCATTTTTTGTTTTTGGTATTATCAAAGATACTTCTGTCAATAGTAACATTAGCATGAAGATATATATTATAATACAATGTTTGAAAAGTTTTACTTTTCTTTTTTTCATATCTACTCTTGTAACATTTGTTTTTGAATCTTTGTTCCATTCAATTATCTTTACATAATTACTTAATACACACAAACATAAATACAATAGACAAGACAAATAAACATACATGTTTTTTTTTTTTTTTTTTTTTTTTTTATATATAAAATGTTCTATAATTTATAGATGTACGGATTGTCTTTTTCCATCTGGTTGATTGGGAGTTGGTGGGGTTCTTTCCTTTGCTGCTTTTGATTTATTGTTGGGGGTTAAAAATTTCGAAATGTCAGGTTGAGTTGATGATGAATTTTTGTTTGCTTCTGCTGATTTTGATGCCTGTTGTTCAGAGGAGTTACACTTTTGTCCTTCCTTTTTTGCAGACTTGTTAGCAGCTTTTGTTGCTTTCTTTCTTTCTTTTTTGTTGTTTCCTGGTGTTGTTTCTTTGTTCAGTGACATAGAATGTGCCAGAATGTCTTCATCATCTCCTTCTGTTAATTCAGATTGTTCATCAGTTTCCTCTATTTTGTCATTTTCTATGGGAGTTTCATTTTGTTGACTTTCTTCATACTTTGCATTAACTTCATCTATAGCTATTGTTGTTTCTTGTTGGTCTTCTTCTTCTGTTTCAGATTGTTTTCCACTGTTCTTTTTTATAAAGGTAGGGCATTCAAGCATTTTATGGCCATATTCATTGCATAACCTGCATTTCCATTCATTTGGACAGTTATGTATATTATGTCCTTTCAGTTGGCATTTGTTACATAAGAACATGTCTGTATCTTTCAGTTGACCAAAGTGATATACTCTTGCTGTGTATTTACCTATTGTAAGAAACCTTGACAGTGGTGTGTCAAACTTTTTGCATAACACTATTCTGTCACCTGTCCAGCAGTGGGTAACCAAGTTGTCAACCCTGAGTCTTTCTCTGTTTATACTGATGACATCTATGTTTTTTTGTCTTAATTCTCTGTCAATTTGGCCGTCATCTGCTGATAGTGGGATGTTTTTAACTCTTATTGTTGTTGTTAACCACTCATCCTTTTGATAGTATGGATTCTGAGAATGCAGGGGTATCGTCTTATTTCTTAGGGTGATACCTTCTGTTAGCAACAGCATTCTGTCTTTCGCAGTGTCTAAATATATTCTCCACATTTGTTTTATTCTTTGTATACCTCTTACAAACTGCGGTTTGATCTTGTGTTCAAGTGCTTTGTAGATTTCAACATGTGTTATCCACAGTTCTTTTGGTGGAGATTTGTTGCCAAAGAAGTCTGATTCTTTAATAAAGATAGGTTTGACTCCTGTAAGCTTTGGTTCAGGATCACTGTAGGCCTGATAATTTGCACTATGATGTTTGACAACATTGGAGAAAGATGGCGCCGAGTTATTTTCGCTACCACCGGACGGAGATTTGTCAATTTCAGGTTGTTTACCATCTAAATCTTGCTTGTTGCTTTCATTTTGTTGTTCTGGTATCATTGTTTGATTGTTAGACATTGTTTTAATGACTTACTGTTCTATAAATATACACTTTTTATGATTTTTTCATCAGAGCTATTCACCACTAGACCTTGGTTTAAGGGGCGATAATTCAGGGAATAAAAATAACATTCCTAAATATAAAGCTTTACTTCTACAACTATAGCATCAATTTAACATGATCCAAGATCAGATAAACCATACATGTACATCTTACAAGCATTACGTGCTTTAAATATAGTTGACTTTTTGCATATATAGTATCTAAGTTAGCCCCCAAAGACTCGCCCTTTATTTATATTTTATTGCCTAGCTGTGAAGACCGCGTGTGATCACTTACTGTTTTCAAGTTATCATTTGGAAATAAAAATAATAAAATCCCATATATGGTTCTATAGTAAACCTGGGCCCCTACAAGATACACTGCACGAGTAGACCCCAATGCACAAACGAAAGATTGATGGCTCCCCTATAGACATGTTAATAGTCTAACATTTTATAAAACCCTAAGTAAATCTGACAAGCGCTTTTGCGGAACTCCTGCGAACAAGTTCATCTTTAAAGCGGCGGAAGAAGAAGGGAAGAAAATTATAATTGCCCCCAAGTCACCTGATTACTGAATCTGTTTAGTAAATTCAAGAAAGTTGGTTTTTACACATTTTTACATGTCACAAGTGCATTTAGATGAGACTTCAATTTGCTCGGTCGTCCATCAAACCCTCAAATTTTCAGGTGTGGTTTGACCATGTTAGAATCACACTTTAAGATGCGATCAACGAAAAAACGAAAAAAAACAAACAAATATTATCACAAATCAAGACGTGCTTAGTGCAGAATAAAACAGGGTTGATCTCCTGCAGCATCGTCGATTTTTTTGTTTCAAAATGGAAGTACGACCAGATATTGCCCTTGAATGAACCAGAGTCTGTGTATGTTACTATGTTTCTTAGAAAAGTTAGTTACAGTCTCTTGTTGTCCTTATGACAAATATGTGGTCGTGGTTAGATGAGTAAGGTGACAGTGTGAATGCATGGTTTTTACTGAGTAACTGTGTCGGTTTTTTTGCCTCTGTTGTTGGCAAAAACGTTGAGCTGAATGTGCGTGGCTGCTTAGTGGTATATCTTCAAAAAAGGAAATCTCACATACACATTATTGTTAAGGGGACTGCTGAAACCCACCTTCAGGGTCGGGATTTTCTCGCTGTGTAGAAGGCCTTTTGTTTTCTCTGACACATTTCACGTTTCCATTCTTAATCTTATTGTTCTTCTTGTTTGAAGTGTTCTTGTAAGACAATTAGTAATTAAGTTAGTACAATGCTATCCTAAAGCCAGGTTTGTAGGAATAGTTCACAGAGGTTTTGTTTGGTGAACTTAATATTGAACTTTAGAAGAAATTCTATAACGACATTATGTCTAGTACAGACTAGCTGTCATTGTGCAATACAGTTTTATATTTGACCTTTTGGGGAAAAGAACAGAAAGCACTGCATCCAAATACACTACCCACACGGTTCTGTGTCTACACTTGTATAGTTATAAGAGTAAAACTAAATCACAGCTGCACCATGAGGGCATGATACACCCGTGGCTTTTTCACTTCTCAATGTTACATCAGAAATTTATATAAAAAAAAAAAAACCAACAAGAATGTGTCCTTAGTACACGGATCATCGCCCCATCCGTACTGACATTTTCTATGTTCAGTGGATCGTGAAAATGGGGGTAAAATTATCTCTAATTTGGCATTTAAGTTCGGAAGATCATGTCATAGGGAACATGTATACTAAGTTTCCAGTTGATTAGACTTCAAAAGAGGGACGAAAGATACCAAAGGGACAGTCAAACTCGTAAATCTAAAACAAACTGACAACGCCATGGTTAAAAATGAAAAAGACACATGACACAACATAGAAAACTAAAGAATAAACAACACGAACCCCACCAAAAACTAGGGGTGATCTCAGGTGCTCCGGAAGGGTAAGCAGATCGTGCTCCACATGCGGCACCCGTCGTGTTGCTTATGTGATTACAAATCCGGTAAATAGTCTAATTCGGTAGGTCAAATTCATGAAAGGGAAGGGGATTGTAGTTACGACGTAAGGAACATATCCGATATCATTTGTGAAACGGTTATTCCATAACGGTCAACCAACTCGTGATGGCGTCCGTAAAATTTACGAAGGGATGATTTCAACTTCACCATTTGGAACTCTTGATTTAATAGCTTCCTTGTGAGCAGTAACCCTCTATCAAGAAAATCATGATAGGAAATGCAAGCACGGGAATATCGTATCAATTGAGAGATATATACCCCGTATGCAGGTGCTGCTGGAATGTTGCTACTTAGAAATTGAAAGTTCACAATTGGAAAGCTGAAATCATCTCTTTTGTCGTAAAGTTTTGTCTTCAACCGACCCTCATTGTCAATTTCTAGATGTAAGTCAAGATATGAAGCCGACTTAACTGTATCTGTAGTATCCTTTATCTCCAATTCGATGGGATTGATGCGATCCACATAGTCATCAAATTTTGAATTGTTTAGTGAAAGAACGTCATCTATATAGCGGAAAGTAGAGTTAAAGGATATTGCTAACTTCTTATCTTTCTTCCTAAGAAGTTCCTGCATGAAGTCAGCCTCATAATAATAAAAAAACAAGTCAGCAAGTAGAGGGGCACAGTTTGTTCCCATTGTGATGCCGACAGTCTGTTGAAAAACACGTCTTCCGAACGTAACAAATATGTTGTCAATCAAGAAATCAAGCATCTTGATAATATCGGTTTCAGAGAATTTTTTGTTTGAATCAGAATGATTCTTTACAAAGTAGGATTTATCCCTCCTAAGACAAGATACTTGTATCTACGTTGGCCATTCTTTTTTATGAAGCAAAGTAATACCAACTCTTTTATTTTGTCTTTTAGTTTGGAATGTGGAATACTTGTGTAAAGAGTAGAAAAGTCAAATGTTTTAATACTGTTACAAGATGAAAGAGAGTTAGATTGTATGTACTCCAAAAGATCTTTGGAATTTTTAAGTATCCACATCTGATTCACTCCACCTCTAGAATAGGCAGTTTCACAATAACTTTGAAGCCCGTCTTTGATTGCTGATAAAATGGATGATAATAATTTAGAAAGGGGTTTCGTGGAGCACTTGGAAGACCCAGCAATATACCGTTGTTTGTAAGGACACTTATGTAGTTTAGGTATCCAATACAGTGATGGAAGATCCAGTTCTTCATCTTTGGTTGAAATGCCAAAGGAACAAAGAACAGACCTATGATTATCCAGAATTTCCTCTTTGGTAAGTGTCGTGAGGGTATATGTTGGGTTTCCAAGTGAATTGTCTATACCTAATTCGTTTATCAAGCAATTAATGTAATGACTTTTACAGACAAAAACGATGTTATTTGGGGCTTTGTCTGCGGGGACAACAACATATTTATCATGGAGGTCAGATAGGTGTTTAGCAACATTTGGATCTTTGAAGATTGACGTAGCATGGGCATTGATGGACCCATTCAGTTTCTTAATCCTGATTTTTATTAACGACCTCACTGCCTTAATCCATTCGGATAGAGTTTCTACGTCTTCCTTCTCGCGCTTAGCCCATTGCCTGGCATAATCCTCGACTGAATCCATCAAAATTTTAAAGTTGTATTTCCAATTGATGGATTTAGGCTCACGATATTTCGGACCTTTCGATAACACGTTTCGTAGAGAAGTGTTATTAACAATGTTAAGGTCACCGGTAATAACGTGGCCAGCAGGATTATATGTGAATTGGGAACTAGCACAAGTGCAATCAGGAGGTTTAGACTTGAAGTCGTCAAGATCCTGCAAAACGCGTTTGTAATTGAAAATTTTAGTTGCAATAGGTTTGGTATAGGTATAAGAAATTATTGGTACAGACTGGTCTTTGAAATAAGGAGGTATTTTCGATTGAACTAATTTATGATGAAGGATATTGCCTAGGTTGACGCCATCGAGACCTTTGTTGGCAAAGGAAAGATTTAGAAAAGATCTTTTCTCTTTTTCATCTTTTCCAATGCGAACTGGTTTGAAAAGTCTGTGACTAGCAATATCCGAAATTATAGCTTGTAGTTTGTATTCAACTTCATCTAAAACTACCTTCATCAAAAACTTCAACCTGAATCAGGACAGACGGACGGACGGACGGACGAACGAACATACAGACAAGAAAACAGAATGCCCGTTCATGGGGTATAAAAACTAAAGGGAGGTTATCTTAATAGATGTTTGATGAAAACTGCTCTAATCACTTTAAGGATATTGTCCAATAACTTGAAAATCATCCCTTTTTATGATTAAAATCTTATATCTTAGAAACGTAAAACCTATAATTGATAAAACTAACAAGATGCCTTACAACAATAGATATAAATGATTTATCAAAGTTGAACATATTTTGAGTTATTGACAGGAAACTGGAAAATCCCCCTTTTGTAACAAATAAAACCCCATAAATCGGAAAAGTATAGTCTATAATTTATAAATATCAAATTTAGATGGGGAAATCTTAAACTGTTTTACTGTGAGTATTGCTGTGTTTGTTTATTCTACATTGGCTACACCAGGTATAGGGTGAGGATTGAAATCTCACATACACATTATTGTTAAGGGGACTGCTGAAACCCACCTTCTACGGGGCGCCGAATGGGACTCTTGTGGTTTTGTACTCAAAATTCAATTTTGTACGGACAAAAGTGACTTTTGTTCAACAAAAATGAGTTCAGTTTAACAAAATTTGTATCATAGTACAAATTTAAAATTTTGTCATACAAAATTATCTATCAGCGGACAAAAGTCACTTTTGTCATGACAAAATTCATTTTTGTTACACAGACTTGACTTTTGTTACCTAATTTGAAATTTGGGCACAAAAGTCAATTTTGTATTCAAATTAGTTTAGTTTGGTTTCTGTGAACTAATTTGCATACAAAAGCGACTTTTGTGTGAGTGACAAAATTGACTTTTGTGAGACAAAATTGACTTTTGTGAGACAAAATTGACTTTTGTGAGACAAAATTGACTTTTGTGAGACAAAATTGACTTTTGTGAGACAAAAAACAAAAAATAGACTTTTGTGAGACAACATTGACAAAATTAACTTTTGCCTCAACAAAATTGACAAAATTGACTTTTGTGAGACAAAATTGACCAATGTGATCAACAAAATTGACAAAATTGACTTTTGTGAGACAAAATTGACCAATGTGAGACAAAATTGACTTTTGTCTCAACAAAATTGACAAAATTGAATTTTGTCTCAACAAAATTGATTTTTGTCTCACGAAAGTCAATTTTGTCTCACTAAAGTCAATTTTGTCGTCACAAAATTGAATTTTGTCTCAAACAAATTTTGTACAAAATTGACTTTTGTCTCAACAAAATTACAACAAAATTTGACTTTTGTCTCAACAAAATTAACAAAACTTGATTTTGTCTCAACAAAATTGACAAAATTGATTTTTGTCTCAACAAAATTGACAAAATTGACTTTTGTCTCAACAAAATTAACAAAATTGACTTTTGTCTCAACAAAATTGACAAATTTGATTTTCTTGTCTCACAAAATTGATTTTTGTCTCACAAAATTGATTTTTGTCTCACAAAATTGAATTTTGTCTCACAAAAGTCAATTTTGTCTCACAAAAGTCAATTTTGTCTCACAAAAGTTAATTTTGTCTCACAAAAGTTAATTTTGTGTTAAAAAAGTTAATTTTGTCTCACAAAATTGAATCTTACCTCACACAATTGACTTTTGTGATTTAAATATCAGGTAACAAAAGTCAATTTTGTATGCAAATATGTTTATATTTGCATACCTTTTAGACAAAATTGACTTTTGTCATGACAAATATGAATTTTGTCTACAAAAAAGAATTTTGTCATGACAAAAATGAATTTTGTCTACACAAATGAATTTTGTCATCACAAAATTGAAGTTCTCACAAAACAAGTCTGTAGCACATAGTTTTGTAAGACAAAAATGATTTTGTTATGACAGAATTGAATTTTGTACAAAACCACAAGAGTCCCATTCGGCACCTTCAGGGTCGGGATTTTCTCGCTGTGTAGAAGACCTATTGTTTTCTTTGACACATTTCACGTTTCCATTCTTTATTCTATTGTTCTTCTTGTTTCGAGTGTTACTGTCAGACACTAAATAGCAATACACAATTCATTGGTTTCTTGCAAATTGGTGAAATTGTTTTTGAGATATTGTCTAAAAACTGGAAAATCACCCTTTTTAAGGAATTAAACCCAATAACTAGGATACGGTAATTCTGAAATTAAAAAGAAACGTAAGGGAGCTTTATGTCAATAAATATAAACAATTTATCAAAGTTTCAGGCATATTGGTTTAAGCCTTTTTTAGTTTATGTCCAACATGTTGATGACGGAGGGCAGACTGTCAGCGGTATACCATAATACGTCCTGTAACTTGCGTTTAAAAACGCAGAATTGAAGAAAAATCATTATTTAAGGACATTTAATGTTAAAAAATTGATTTCAAATTAAGTTATCCTGTAATTTTTCTTGGTCGTATATGGCTGATCTATTTCAACTAACAATTCTCTAAATGTATAATATTTTTCATCAGTTACAAAAACTGTCTACAGTTAATTTATTTAAAGACAATTTGTTACATCTGGGACTAACACTAGTCTCAGATCGAGGACTTACATGGCTAACAATGTCTCTTGGTCACAGGTTACGTATTCCTTAATTTATTTTTATTGAAAGACTAATAGCTAGTTTATTTTAAAACAGCAACATTATTTTATCAAAATGCTTATTGCATTTCCCTACAATGCGAATAAAAGTCTTTGGTGTGTGCATAATTTCATAGAAATTGATCCAATATCCACCCATTTAGGTGCGAATCATATCTCTGGCCTTACATTGATACTGTGCTATGTACGCAATGTTTCGGGTTTTTTCGGAAATGGCCTTACATTGATACTGTGCAGTACGCATGTTCGGGTTTTTTCGGAAATGTTTTTTTTATTCCAGGGAAACCTTCATCAGAGACCACCCCTATTGTTTTTGTTTTGACTTGTTTATTTTTTATTTTTTATTCATTTCTTTTTTATTACTATTTTACTTTAATTTATTTCTTTTTATTTTCTTTTTAAATATTTTAAAGAATTTCTGAATTACCTTTTTAATAATTCCACTTGTTGATTTGTTTTTTGTTTTTCTTAACTTTTTCATCCAATGTTGAATTAATTAATTAAGCGTTTCAGAGTACGAATTTGTCCTCAGAAGAATATCAGTTTACATGTGTTGTTTACATGATGGTCATTAATTAGTTCCGCACAGTTAAATGTATAGTAGGAACTGTGAGGTTAAGATAAATTATTTTATAGCTCGTTTAACTAATTCACCAATGTGTCTGTTTCTTTTGAAACCTATTGATAGGTTTTTATTGAATTTAGCACCTATTGTAGAATCCGTTTTAATACGATGCCAGTATTTCCTGAATACTTTTTGAAGTTTTTTCTACTTTAGGATGATAATTTGTAATGAATGATACATTGTATTTATTTTCAACTTTGTTCTTTTTCTTAAATTTAATTTGTCTGTCTTGGAATTTGATTTTTGATAGAATTTGTTCTACCAATTTCCGTTTATATCCTCTTACTAACAGTTTTTCAATAAAGAGATTTTTTTCTGGTTTGAAATTCACTTTCAATGTTGGTGTTTTTAAGTATACGAATGCCTTCGCCTTTAATAAAAGATTTAAAGTTTGAGATAGGATGGTTTGAGTTTTTATAAAGATATTGGAAATTTTCGGTTTTCTTTGTAAAACATTTCAGGCCTAAAACACCAGTATTTTTCAAGCGTTCGCCCTTGAAGATTTCTAGGTCTAGAAATTTTATGGACTGTTTATTGCATTCATAAGTGAACTTTAGCAGGTCATGTTGTTTATTTGCATTTTCAAACATAAAGTCAATTTCAGACTCTTTTGCTTTCACCATTAGAAGTCCATCATCTCTCATTCTTTTATGAAAAATATTTTTTTTAGATATTGGAGAGTTTTTAAGGATTGAATTTATGTGAGTGAAAATAGCAATGTCACATATTTCAGGGGAAGCTGTTGCTCCGGCCCATTGATGCTCCAATGACTTGTCGATAAGAATTTCCATGAAAGGTAAATTCATTATTGGAAAGGATGAATTTTGTTATTTCAATCAAAAATTTGTTGGTAGGTTTTGTTATAGAATATTCAATTTTGTCATGTTCATCAAGTGTTTTTGTAGTGCTTCTGTGATTTCTTCAAATCTGAGATTGGTATAATGTGATGTTATATCATATGTAACAAGTAGTACATTATTATCAAATGTACAGTTTTCAATATTTCTGATTAAGTCACCTGTATCAGAAATGTATGTTTTTTGTGTTTTCACTAAGGGAAGTAAGAAATAATCTAAGTATCTCCCTAACCTTTCAAGTGGTCCATTACACTGTGATATTATTGGTCTACCAGGGACATTTATAGTTTTTATTTGATTGTTCTCGTTTTCAATGTTTTGTAAAACTTCACGGTCTAGTTATTGAATTTTAGGGAGGAAGTATGCAAATGGTGTTTTTATAAAATTTTGTTCATTTTTAATGTATTTGAAAGATATTTCATCAATACAGTTTTCTTCTTTCATTTTGTAAATTATTTCATATTCCTTTTTCTGTGTGTTTTTAAGATTTATCTCTTGGATTTGTTCATAATGTATGTTATCATATACGTAGACTAAATAACATATGATTTTTACTGTATGATAATACCATTAAATTAACGTAAATTCCATATTTTCCTAATTGGTCCTTAGCGGGCTGATATGAAAAGTTTATCACATGCTTTTCGATTGTTATCACATACCTTTCCGTAACGTTATCACATGGCATTCCGGAGGCATATGATAGAAAGATTTCATATTGAATGTTACAAATTTTGGGTCCGACGTCCGTGAACTTTTTACTCTTTCAACGTCTTTTCGGGTACCACGTAAAAGGATCAATATGTTAATCTGTTATTTTTCTCTACTGAAGCATATGATAAAAATATCATAACATGTCATTTTTCATATGGCATGTATTATCAGCCCTCGGTCAATATCAGCCCGCGAGCCATGCTGAACCTAGGGCTGATAATACATGCGATATGAAAAATGCCATGTAATAATCTGATATTATCATTCAATTGTTTTTCACCTTCTTTTAAGTAGTCAGAAAGATTTTGAATGACTGTTACATTGTTTTTATCTGCTTTATGAATGATATTTTCATCGTGTTTTAGATTCTTCAGACAATTCCTTTCTTGTAGTGAAAGGTTAAATTCAGTTTTAGGGACATATTTAGATAATTCCATTTTCGTATAGACATAATATCATGAAATTGATCCAATATCCATCCATTTAGGTGCGAATCATATCTCTGGCCTAATTTCATAGAAATTGATCCAATATCCACCCATTTAGGTGCGAATCATATCTCTGGCCTAATTTCATAGAAATTGATCCAATATCCACCCATTTAGGTGCGAATCATATCTCTGGCCTAATTTCATAGAAATTGATCCAATATCCACCCATTTAGGTGCGAATCATATCTCTGGCCTTACATTGATACTGTGCTATGTACGCAATGTTTCGGGTTATTTCGGAAATGTTTTTATTCCAGGGAAACCTTCATCAGAGACCACCCCTATTGTTTTTGTTTTGACTTGTTTTATTTTTTATTTTTTATTCATTTCTTTTTTATTACTATTTTACTTTAATTTATTTCTTTTTATTTTCTTTTTAAATATTTTAAAGAATTTCTGAATTACCTTTTTAATAATTCCACTTGTTGATTTGTTTTTTGTTTTTCTTAACTTTTTCATCCAATGTTGAATTAATTAATTAAGCGTTTCAGAGTACGAATTTGTCCTCAGAAGAAATATTCATGTTGTTTACATGATGGTCATTAATTAGTTCCGCACAGTTAAATGTTAGTAGAACTAGGATAACTGTGAGGTATAGATAAATTATTTTATAGCTCGTTTAACTAATTCACCAATGTGTCTGTTTCTTTTGAAACCTATTGATAGGTTTTTATTGAATTTAGCACCTATTGTAGAATCCGTTTTAATACGATGCCAGTATTTCCTGAATACTTTTTGAAGTTTTTTCTACTTTAGGATGATAATTTGTAATGAATGATACATTGTATTTATTTTCAACTTTGTTCTTTTTCTTAATTTAATTTGTCTGTCTTGATTGATTTTTGATAGAATTTGTTCTACCAATTTCCTTTAGTGCCTCTTACTACAGTTTTTCATAGAGATTCCCTTTGGTTGAATTCATTTCATGTTGTGTTTTTAAAGTTACGAAATGCTTTGCTAATAAAAGATTTAAAGTTTGAGATAGGATGGTTGAGTTTTAAAAATTGAATTTCGTTTTCTTTGTAAACATTATCAGGCCTAAAAACAGTATTTTCAAGCGTTCGCCCTGAATTCTAGGTCTAGAATTTTATGGACTGTTTATTGCATTCGTAGTGAACTTTAGCAGCATGTTGTTTATTTGATTTAAAACATAAAGTCAATTTCAGACTCTTCTCTTTCACATTAGAGCCATCATCTCTATTTTTATGAAAAATATTTTTTTTAGATATTGGAGAGTTTTTAAGGATTGAATTTATGTGAGTGAAAATAGCAATGTCACATATTTCAGGGGAAGCTGTTGCTCCGGCCCATTGATGCTCCAATGACTTGTCGATAAGAATTTCCATGAAAGGTAAATTCATTATTGGAAAGGATGAATTTTGTTATTTCAATCAAAAAATTTGTTGGTAGGTTTTGTTATAGAATATTCAATTTTGTCATGTTCATCAAGTGTTTTTTGTAGTGCTTCTGTGATTTCTTCAAATCTGAGATTGGTATAATGTGATGTTATATCATATGTAACAAGTAGTACATTATTATCAAATGTACAGTTTTCAATATTTCTGATTAAGTCACCTGTATCAGAAATGTATGTTTTTTGTGTTTTCACTAAGGGAAGTAAGAAATAATCTAAGTATCTCCCTAACCTTTCAAGTGGTCCATTACACTGTGATATTATTGGTCTACCAGGGACATTTATAGTTTTTATTTGATTGTTCTCGTTTTCAATGTTTTGTAAAACTTCACGGTCTAGTTATTGAATTTTAGGGAGGAAGTATGCAAATGGTGTTTTTATAAAATTTTGTTCATTTTTAATGTATTTGAAAGATATTTCATCAATACAGTTTTCTTCTTTCATTTTGTAAATTATTTCATATTCCTTTTTCTGTGTGTTTTTAAGATTTATCTCTTGGATTTGTTCATAATGTATGTTATCATATACGTAGACTAAATAACATATGATTTTTACTGTATGATAATACCATTAAATTAACGTAAATTCCATATTTTCCTAATTGGTCCTTAGCGGGCTGATATGAAAAGTTTATCACATGCTTTTCGATTGTTATCACATACCTTTCCGTAACGTTATCACATGGCATTCCGGAGGCATATGATAGAAAGATTTCATATTGAATGTTACAAATTTTGGGTCCGACGTCCGTGAACTTTTTACTCTTTCAACGTCTTTTCGGGTACCACGTAAAAGGATCAATATGTTAATCTGTTATTTTTCTCTACTGAAGCATATGATAAAAATATCATAACATGTCATTTTTCATATGGCATGTATTATCAGCCCTCGGTCAATATCAGCCCGCGAGCCATGCTGAACCTAGGGCTGATAATACATGCGATATGAAAAATGCCATGTAATAATCTGATATTATCATTCAATTGTTTTTCACCTTCTTTTAAGTAGTCAGAAAGATTTTGAATGACTGTTACATTGTTTTTATCTGCTTTATGAATGATATTTTCATCGTGTTTTAGATTCTTCAGACAATTCCTTTCTTGTAGTGAAAGGTTAAATTCAGTTTTAGGGACATATTTAGATAATTCCATTTTCGTATAGACATAATATCATGAAATTGATCCAATATCCATCCATTTAGGTGCGAATCATATCTCTGGCCTAATTTCATAGAAATTGATCCAATATCCACCCATTTAGGTGCGAATCATATCTCTGGCCTAATTTCATAGAAATTGATCCAATATCCACCCATTTAGGTGCGAATCATATCTCTGGCCTAATTTCATAGAAATTGATCCAATATCCACCCATTTAGGTGCGAATCATATCTCTGGCCTTACATTGATACTGTGCTATGTACGCAATGTTTCGGGTTATTTCGGAAATGTTTTTATTCCAGGGAAACCTTCATCAGAGACCACCCCTATTGTTTTTATTTTGACTTGTTTATTTTTTTTTTTTTTTATTTCTTTTTTATTACTATTTTACTTTAATTTATTTCTTTTTATTTTCTTTTTAAATTTTTAAAGAATTTCTGAATTACCTTTTTAATAATTCCACTTGTTGATTTGTTTTTTGTTTTTCTTAACTATTTCATCCAATGTTGAATTAATTAATTAAGCGTTTCAGAGTATGAATTTGTCCTCAGAAGAATATCAGTTTACATGATGGTCATTAATTAGTTCCGCACAGTTAAATGTTTAGTAGGAACTGTGAGGTTTAGATAAACCATAGATGTAATACCCATGGGTATTACATCTATGGATAAACTATTTTATAGCTCGTTTAACTAATTCACCAATTTGTCTGTTTCTTTTGAAACCTATTGATAGGTTTTTATTGAATTTAGCACCTATTGTAGAATCCGTTTTAATAAGATGCCAGTATTTCCTGAATACTTTTTGAAGTTTTTTCTACTTTAGGATGATAATTTGTAATGAATGATACATTGTATTTGTTTTCAACTTTGTTCTTTTTCTTTAATTTTATTTGATAGTTTCATAGAAATTGATCCAATGTCTACCCATTTAGGTGGCCTCAGAACACAATTATTCTCCCCCTTGGCTATAATGCATTTTTTGATTAAAGTCAAAGTGAATTAAAAAATTTGCACCGCCGCAAACATGAAATAAATTTAACTGCTTATAGACCATTATTATTCCAATAAAATATGCTTGTCCCAGGACAATCCATCAGTGCTTTTTCTTTTGAGAGCCGTATTGACATGACAATGGTAGGATTTGAGTCTTGAATAAATGACGAAGTCTAATTTCTACTCTACTTTCATTTTGGCCAAATCACTACTTTCACTTTCAACAATATATTTTTTCCACATGTTTTCCTTATTTCAATATATATGCAACTGTGAGGACCACTTAAATAGTAAACATTTCAAAGATAACAGTAGACATATTACCTAGGAAGAAATACCCCATATAATAATTAGGAACTATATTCCTAGACCACGAACAAAGGGAATTAATTGTGATCTTAGGCCAGGTGTAATTTCATAGAAATTGATCCAATATCCACCCATTTAGTTGCGAATCATATCTCTGGCCTTACATTGGCCAGAGATATGATTCGCACCTAAATGGGTGGATATTGGATCAATTTCTATGAAATCTATGAAAAAACGCTAGATAAACATGACAAAATTGAATATTCTATAACAAAACCTACCAACAAATTTTTGATTGAAATAACAAAACTCATCCTTTTCAATAATGAATTTACCTTTCATGGAACGTTTTATCGACAAACCATTGGAGTATCAATGGGAGCAACAACTTCCCCTGAAATATGTGACATTGCTATTTACACTCACATAAACTCAAATCTTAAAAACTCATTTAAAAACTTATTGTACAGTGTAGTGAAAAATGGCCATTGTCCCTGCACTATTAACGTTCATCAAGCTTCTCAGTGATCATCATTGTGCAGGATGAACTAGAAATAATGTTTGTTCTGTTAGTACTTAATCACAATTCCCTAACGACAGCAGTGCTGATTGTCAATAATGAGAATTCCTTTTGCCGAATAATTTGTGCAATATAGCAGCATAGTTTTCCTACCACTCCTTGCTCAACACAGGAACAGAAATGATGATGTCCATAACGCACAAATGATGTTCACTAAAACCAAAGTTTTTGACAGAAATGTATCAAACTCAAAAGTTGTCTATTGATGATCAACCTTCAAAATTTTAGAAATCATTGCTGACAAAAATCCATGGTAAATAATTGAAAAATGTGTACATGGGACAATGATGCCCCTGCTTGCATATGATGACATAACTCAACCAGATGATCCGCAGGGCTTAGCTTTATACGACCGCAGAGGTTGAACCCTGAACGGTTGGGGCAAGTATGGACACAACATTCAAGCTGGATTCAGCTCTAAATTTGGATTGTGATTAAATAGTTGACACAGCATAGGTTTCTGACACAGAATGAATGTGTTCTAATGAACTTAAAATTTTTGTTTTCTCTTAGAGCAATTCACTATGCTGTTGAATATTAATCCTCTCAAAAAAATGTTTGAAGAAATTTTCTTTTTATTTATGAAATTTAAAATGAGAAAAATTGAACCCAATTTTTTTAATCATATCCCCCTTTCCCTTATTCCAAAACTAATCTCAATTAAAATTTCTAATGGAGTTTGCAACAATAACTACTCATTTAAATACATCAAAAATATTAAGATGTAAAAAAAACTGCTTGTTATCACTGAATGGTAAAGATAATATTTTAATTTATCAGTTGGTGGTAAAAAGTGAATATACATTGTATATTGTATATAACAAAGATTTAAGTTGATTCTGGACAAAGAAAGATAACTCCAATTAAAAAAAAATCTTGCTATTGCACAATATTGTGCAATAAGATATTTCTTGCTTACTATTCTGGATAAAGAAAGATAACTCTAATTAAAAAAAATATTTGCTATTTCACAATATTGTGCAATTAGATATTTCTTGCCATTGCGCAATACTGTGCAATTGAAATACTTGCTATTGCACAATACTTAATATAATAATTTTAGATCCTGATTTGGACCAACTTGAAAACTGGGCCCATAATCAAAAATCTAAGTACATGTTTGGATTCAGCATATCAAAGAACCCCAAGATTTCAATTTTTGTTAAAATCAAACTAAGTTTAATTTTGGACCCTTTGGACTTTAATGTAGACTAATTTGAAAACAGGACCAAAAATGAAGAATCTACATACACAGTTAGATTTGGCATATCAAAGAACCCCATTTATTCGTTTTTTGTCAAAATTAAACTAAGTTTAATTTTGGACCCTTTGGACCTTAATGTAGACCAATTTGAAGAGGGGACCAAAAGTTAAGAATCTACATACACAGTTAGATTCGGCATATCAAAGAACCCCAATTATTCAATTTTGATGAAATCAAACAAAGTTTAATTTTGGACCCTTTGGGCCCCTTATTTTGTTGGGACCAAAGCTCCCAAAATCAATACCAACCTTCCTTTTATGGTCATAAACCTTGTGTTTAAATTTCATAGATTTCTATTTACTTATACTAACGTTATGGTGCGAAAACCAAGAAAAATGCTTATTTGGGTCCCTTTTTGGCCCCTAATTCCTAAACTGTTGGGACATAAACTCCCAAAATCAATACCAACCTTCCTTTTGTGGTCATAAACATTGTGTTTAAATTTCATTGATTTCTATTTACTTAAACTAAAGTTATTGTGCGAAAACCAAGAATAATGCTTATTTGGGCCCTTTTTTGGCCCCTAATTCCTAAACTGTTCAAACCAAAACTCCCAAAATCAATCCCAACCTTTCTTTTGTGGTCATAAACCTTGTGTCAAAATTTCATAGATTTCTATTAACTTAAACTAAAGTTATAGTGCGAAAACCAAGAAAATGCTTATTTGGGCCCATTTTGGCCCCTAATTCCTAAAATGTTGGGACCAAAACTCCCAAAATCAATACCAACCTTCTTTTTGTGGTCATAAACCTTGTGGTAAAATTTCATAGATTTCTATTCACTTTTACTAAAGTTAGAGTGCGAAAACTAAAAGTATTCGGACGACGACGACGACGCAGACGAAAACGTGATAGCAATATACGACGAAATTTTTTTCAAAATTTGCGGTCGTATAAAAACGGTAATTGTGACACCACCAAAATTCAAACTTGATCTGCGTTATGTGGTAATAAGCATTGTATATTAGAATCATTACATTTAATTGAGGCAAACTTGAGCTATAGAAAGGAAATGAAAAATTCAGCAAATTTTCTTTGTAAAAGAGCATTTCTTTAGAAAGGTAAATTTGATTTGTGTTTTGTGGTAATAAGCATTTTGTATAAGGTTCATGCACTTGGTTGGGACATACAGATGTACAGATCAACGTTCAGACGAACAAGGATAAAACTTAAATCCTCCTTCCATAATAATGACTATAGGAAGTTTGTGCCTTCAACGTGAAAAAAATATTTATGATTTGATGACAGTGAAACATTAAATACATTTTTTTTCCTTTTTGCTTTTTGTATGTTCAGAAAGTTATCAAAATATGTTTTACAGAGACCTTTGGACAAAATACAAAGATTAAACCATTTTATTAACATTTTACATTTATTTAAAATATCAGCTGAAACACATAAATTGTAAGCTTTTTAAGTATTTTAGTCATACTAAAGAAAGCAATAAATTTAATACATTAGAATTCAATTAACAACATATTTAAAAGGATAACAAAAAATAACATTTGTTTTAAATCAAACACATAGTAAACAGTAGTGAAATGGACTGTTATCAAATGTCACAATGTAAATGGTAAACATTCAAAAGTATACCGTGGATACATTTATTTTCATGGGTACCAAGTTTTGTTGATTGATCAAAACTTGCATTTTCGTGGATATTTAAATTCGTGTTTTTTTGCAAAATTTTCATACATTCCTTCAGAAAATTTGTAGTTCCTTGAATATTTAAATTAGTGGTTCCCCTGTACTAAAAAATCCACGAAAATTAGTATACAACGAATATTAATGAATCCACAGTAATCAATAAAAGTAAATTAGTATACAACGAATATTAATGAATCCACAGTAATCAATAAAAGTAAATTAGTATACAACGAATATTAATGAATCCACAGTAATCAATTAAAGTATACAAGTAAGATCCCCAAAAAATAGTTTACTCTGAACACATGTTCAGGTGTTGTTCCAATGGCTGGGTTGTCCCCTATACAATTCAATGTTGATGTTTTGAATTCATGCATTTTTCAGTTTTGGGGTTTAGGTTGCAATTGGTAGAATCTCTTTAAGAGTCAATGGACAGTGCATACATATAGGTACATATATAACAAATATGTAGCTTCTTACTCATTAACAAATACACAATTTCTTAGTGTCAACCTTATATATACATTTGTACATAGTTTGGCTGAATCATGTGATTATTAAAAATGTTATTTAAAGCACAATTACATGTACACAATAAATACAACTGATCAGTACAAAAATCATCAAAAATTAAGCACCTATAATACTTTGTTCTAAACTGGTTGTTCACTCTGAATATCAAATATAAACTTTTGTAGCCTGTGGTCCTGACGCTATCTATGTTATACCGTAAAGCTAGTTATTTTTGTGGGGTTCAAATTTTCGCTTCTATTCACGAATTAAACAAAATTGCAAAAATAAATTCCGCCAATTTTAAACGTCACATGCAAAGGTATTGATCAAAGTTTTGAATCCGCCAAAATAATAACCTCCAAAATATTTTGTATAACTTATTTAATGAAAATAGTGAAATTTTACAACGAAAATAACCTGTTGTATGGTATGCTGCAAGGGTAATGCAACAGTTCACCTGCCTGTTTAGAATTTTACATTTAGGTTGATTTTGAATACTGTTTACAACATAACCTACCCCACCCCTGCTATACATCTAACACTTCTGTCAGTCTACAATGCATTGTGCTGATATCTAATGACTGTAAACACATCCCTGTGATCTCAGATTAAAACCTAGAGAAATGAGTAAATTATCTCCCCTTTCCATGCATTGCAATCTTGATCTTGAATTCTACGCATGGGTCATCTAGTTATAATAAAAGCATCTTGAACCAGAAAAAAACTTAATCATAGAATAACTAATCAAACAATTCAAATGGAGTGCAAGTAGTGCATGAGTTAATTATCAGTGTTGTTCCATCGCCAGTTGAATATTTTTAGATATTTAAAAAAATAAGTTATTCTTTTTATTTCATTGGCAAATGGCTTTTTTATGAAATTAAAATAGAAAATTTAAGGAACTATATCTTTTTGTATGCATTCAAAATTTGTTTTTATCGTATGTCACTGACAACACATTGTTGTATGACGTCAGAGGAGTGAAATAACAACCTTTATTTCACATGTGAAATTTTCAGTTTTTATTTCAATGGGAAATAAATGTTTTTATTGCAACCAATTTAATAATAGACTTGATCTTCAAATTTATGTTATTGCTATGGCAAAACCTAAATAGGCCCAAATCTTTCACATACAAAAATTAGATTCAACTCACTAACATGGTTTTAGAGTAACTAAAATATAAATAATTACAAAATAAAAACATAAACATTCATTACAAAATATCAACAATTTAAATTATTGCACAATAACAATAAATACTGACATATCTACAACCAATATTTATACTGTGTAAATCATTTATTTTCATATTTTTGGTATGGTATATGAGAACATTAACTTTGTACTTATGGAATACAATACATGTGTACATAAATGTGGAGCTACAAATCAGACCATTTTTTCGAGTAAGAAAATTACTTTTATTTCAAAAATCAAAATTGTACAACACTGAGTATGGTTACATTCATTGTTTTCTAAATTCAAAAAATAATATTTTCTTCTTTGTTTATTTATTAGATTTTTTTTCTTGTCAATCCCATACTTTGATTTGGTGTTAAAATACTTGGTGCATTATATTAAGATAAACATACGATAGGATGCTGCTTTCAAAGTGAAAACTAATCTAAATATCGCAGACTACAAACAAAATGGCAGTAAGATGAATGTGAATTTAGGAATACATCATATATGGAATTGCTTGCTGTTTAATCCCTGATGTGCTTCTGTAGAAAGTCTCTGCAGACAAAACTAGTAACTATCTCTCTATTATCACGTTGAACTTGTCAGCATGGTTTCTCCTTCATTATCTGATTTTGGCTTCTTTTTGGGTCTTCTTAATCTTCTGTAATTAGATAAACCACAGTTTATAATAGATTTTCTTACAAATGTTTTTGATAACTAGGGAATATAATTATACAATTTTCCTAAAAGGAAGGAGTTATGATAAGGTATTGTATTCAAAAATTAATTATGTTACGGGGATAAGAAGCATTCAAATTAATTGATTGTGGGTGGTTGGGTTTTCTTTAGAAGTTTGTTAGGAATTTTATGTAAATTTAAAATTTTATATCATGATTGGTTTGGACATAAAAAAAAGTGCCTCCCTTAGGCTTTTCCCCCTTGTTTTAAATTCTGTAACAGCCCTAAGATAACAGCCTCTAAGTGTTCATATGAAATTTGTCTTTCCAATGCTATTAAGAATTATCTATACTATATTTGATTTTTGTTCTGCAAATTTTATTTTGCTAAACTGCTAACATTGAAAAATTGTCTCAGGACATCTCATTAATATTGAGATAATTTAATGCAACAGTCTAGCCCTATAAAATTTAAGATGCTAATGTCTTAAAGATGCTTGTGGGAGTTAAACGTTAATTGGGGATCAGTGCACTGGTTCTGACCAAATGAAATGAAGAATTGCTTACACTAAACTTTGAGGAATATATATACATAAATATGACTGTAAAGGCTATCACAAATGCCGTTAATCAGTATATTTAATTTAACTAGCAAGGTCTGCAAATTGTTTTCAAGATAAACTGACTAAATCTGTCCAGAACAAGAATGTGTCCCTAGTACATGAATGACCCACTCGCACTTTCATTTTCTATGTTCAGTGGACTGAGAAATTGGGGTCAAAACTCTAATTTTGGTATTTAAATGAGAAAGATTATATAATAGGGAACATGTGTACTAAGTTTCAAGTTGACTGGACTTCAACTTCAGCAAAACTACCTTGACCAAAAACTTTAACCGAAAAGCTTTAACCTGAAGCAGGACAGAGGGACAGACGATAGACCCATAGACCAGAAAATGTAGGTGGGGCATGAATAATTGAAAGCTGGCAATTGTTGCATACTATCATTACTATGTACAATGAAATTGCTTTTGTAAGAGCCTCCTATAAAAGGAACACTCCTTTTAAGTTTACATACTGTTAATAACACTAACCTTTTACGTATTTCCTATAACTGTAAAGGCTATCACAATTATCAAGAAAACAACTGCACAGCCAGCACCTGCTATTGCTCCTTTAGAGAGAACTGATTCTTCCTCTTTAGAATGTACTATTTGTTGACCTTTCTGAGCTTGACGATTGGCACGTGTTGTTGTTGTCGGTATATCTTCAATATTTACATAAACTACATCTGAAAAGTATTAAAGAAAATGTACAAGAGATTAGTATTTTACAACAGAACACAAAAAAGATCAAACAATATCTGAATTTTTTGAACTAAAGATTAGGCATTATGTTTGCTGCATGGATACCATGGATATTGTATTAAAACAAACTTACTTTCCTTGAGCTATTTATTTTGGCGACATTTTGGGATAGAAAAATATAATGAATATAAGTTGTCTGTACATAAACATGGTTAAATTTTCAAGAAAATTAGAAAACCACAAAATAGTCTCAATGGAGATGATAAACAGTAGATCTGTTCTTTACACATAATCAGATTTTTATTTTATTTAAGATAAATCATACATGTATGATGAAAAGTACAGTCACATCATGCACATGGTGTTGTGTTTCATAATGCCATATTGTATGAAAACCAAATACTATCTAGAAGCATGTTACATCATTGATACATGGTAAATCATTGATATATTTTTTGAAAATAAATCTGGATTATCAATATCATTAAATATGTTAAGTATTGATCATAATTGTTCTATAATAAAATGAAATAGTATTGCTTATTGCTGAAGATGTAAGCATGGTAAGAATGGAATGTCAATTCTGTAGTGTTTAATACATTTGTATGGATAACGTGTCATATGATACAGATGATGCCCCTGCTTGCATTATAATGTTATAAAGGGCATAACTCCAGAAATATAACACTGTTGCATCCAAATTTGAACTCAATCAGAGTTTTTGTTCCATAACATTGAGGCAAACTAAAGTTAGAAAAACAGACATCCATAGACTGACAAGGTTTAACCTTAATGACTATTCCCTACCCTGGGTCATGAAAAACAAGTCAAAGGGAGTAAAAGGCCATTTTTATGTACTGGTAAGTCAATTTAAAAGTTGTGTTTTGTCATTGTTTTCATATCACTTTATAATTTCAAAAGCTGCATCTAGTTCATAAAAACAAAATGATTGCTCTCCTGGCAATCACCAACTTCAATGCTGCCAATGAATGACCTTTGAACCTTCACTTTGATATATTTACCAAAATTTCAATACTAATGATCTTTCCAAAGAATGTTTTCAGGAAACTCATAAATTATACATGTGTACATGTTATAAGATACTTTATCGCTATTTTGTACATTTTTCCTTTGGTCTTTTTTTGTGATAATTTTCATATCATGCTTCTCGCTTGAGATAGAAAAATCATCGCTAGAAACTAAGGAGGCCACGTGGTGTTGCTAACAAAATTGACATTGAAATTGACAACGTCGTCATAGTTAAAATAGCGAGAAATAGATTATCATTGATCAACTCAACTCGATTGCTTTTCTCACTTTCGCTGTACCAGCTCAAGCGAGAAAATCAATCTCGTTGAGATAATCAACAATAATCTATAAGTATAATTTAATCTGGAAACCAGTATTGTGTCTTAATTTCAAATGACCAATTGCTTCTGTGAGTCTGTGACCTAACCCTTGACCTAGTGACCTTCAAAACAAAAGTGGTCTTTATCATCCCCTGGGAAATTTTCTATACGGTTTGATATCAGCTGGATATAGGGTTCAACTAATTTCATACAGAAAGTGAAACCAACAATGTAGTCAAATCTTAGTCTATCAATAATTTCTGTGATTTCAACCTTTGAACAAGTGACATTAAAAGCTATGATGGTCTTGTTTTGGTTTTTGGCTACATGTTTTTTATTTTCTTTCATGGATGGATACTCAATATCCTTTGTTTTCTATTCATCACCCATTAGGCATTATGAAACTAACTTTTGTAAAGATATTATTTTACAACAAAATTATTTTTTTGCAAAAACTGAAATATGCAGAGCATTGAAAGCAGTAGTACTATAAATACAAAACTATTTAAAATATCATTTACCTGTTTTATTTTCTTTGTCTAAAACCCATATAGGATCAGCTGATTTTACACCTGCAAAATTTAGTCAAATTATAACATGCTGTAGAATTTGAAAGTGCTAGTATAATCTGGTATAGAGCTTTTTTTAAATAAACCATAATTACAATGTGTTCCTCTAAATAGATAATTTTAAATTTAAAAAACTTTCTTTGAGCTTTATTTCAGTTCACTATACATTTTTTGTACTTACTTATGCATGTCCCATTGGGAGCCTCAATATAGTCATCACAACATACCCTCACAGTGGAATAGTAATATTGTGTTCTGTTGCTATTTTTATCACAAATTTCTTTTCTGAAATAAAACAATGTTAAAATCAGAATATCTGCTCAGAAAAAGCGATATATTTGTTTACCTATAAAAATTATATACATGTATATATCTTTTGGAAAATGTTGTTTGTGCTGTTTTTAGACCCTTCTACAACGAAATTTGTTTGACATGCACACGTATAAAAATTGCGGTTTTTATCCAACGCAGTCATAGGTTTGAACGTAGTTTTCAATTTAGACTCGTCTACATTTACATGTACATACTTCATTCGATTTTCTTGATATATTCAATTATAAAAAGATTTATAAAATAAATCATATTTCACAATTTCCACATTAAAAACTGTTGATAAATGAATGTTGTTTATTCTAATTTCATGGAACATACTGACTCACTGCTCTGATTTAAATTGTTAAACAGTTATTTAATTTTGTTCTCCATTTAAATAGTATTTGAGTGTATGTTTTTGAACAGATAAATTAAAATTTTAAAAAATAGATTTATAATTGTGGTTGACAAAATTGGGTAGGCTTGCTTTCGTAACAAATGATTCTGAATGACTAATAGACTAATAAGATGTCCAAAATATAAATGTGCTGATAATACAACATCCTTTCTGACCCTTTCTATTGTTCAGGATGACATATTGAAATCAAATTGACAAATAAAATAAAATGGAATATGATGAGCATCACTTACTTGTAAAAAGTACACAGATCTAAACTGAACCATCCACAACGGGCCTTATAAGCTTGAACACATGGTCCACTTTCATACATTTGAGCTATTTTTTCTGTCCTCTTGACTTTATTACATCTGTGATTTGATGGACTTTCTTCAATTTCATTTCTGAAATGCAATTTATTGTCATTAAACATGTTAAAGATTTGCTGAAATAAATATAAACAAGAATGTGTCCTTAGTACAGGGGCGGATTTAGGCGGGGCGTGGCGGGCGTGCGCCCCCCCCTAAAATTTGCAAAGCATGGGTTGACTTCAACATATTTAAGAATCAGAAAAGACCATTCAATCTTTTTAACATTCAAAGTATCATGAGTATATAAAACAGTCAGTTTAACAGAATCAACGTGATTACTAATCAACTGACCGTCTACGCTTTATTAAAGTTCTATAAATAATTCCAAAGAAAGGTGTCAAACGCGGAGCTGTGTTTGATGACAAATATAATAGGTTTTTAGCAGTTACAGTAAAAACAAATGTTACATTGTATTTGCGGTTTTTATAATCAATTTGTTTGATAATCGAAGTTCCAAAACATCCCTTACACACTTTCACAATTTCATCATGACACGGTCAAGAAATCAGTCGGCAGGTGAGATTCTTTTATACTATCTGTAATGAAAGATAGAAAAACTGTTTCAACATTGTTCAGCGAAAGATTAGTGTATTAATTTGTATCTCTCTGCCTATGTTTATTTCTCACTTGCAACCTACATGTTTAGCCGAATTATGTACCGTATTACTGTATGCTTGAGATCCCAAGAAAATAAATATAACTGCGTAAATGCATCTAAATCTAATGTTAGTTGTTTGTGGCACGACCTTCGATAGTCAAAAAAGTAAAAAACAAATAGTTTTGCCGAAAGGACAATTAAAAATTGCTGGTAAAAGTAGAAATTTTCGTTTGAAAAATATTTTGGTCAGGTGAGCAATTGTGATCTGTCTCATCTCACTTTACGTCCGTCCGTCCGCCGGTCTATCTGTAGAATGTTGTCATGTGCGGATTTAGGCGGTTTCAGCTTGAAACTTTAATTTTTTCACTAATTTTACCACATTATACTTAGAGATATCTACATTTCACCCCTTTAGAAGAATATTTCAATAATTTTACCTAAAAAAACCTCCAAAAATTTTACGCCTAGCTCCGCTCGGCGATTTATAAAAATTTGCGCCCCCCCTAACTGAAAATCCTGGATCCGCCCCTGCCTTAATACACAGATGCCTCACTCCCATTATCATTTTCTATGTTCAGTGGACTGTGAAATTGGGATAAAAAATATAATTTGGCATTTAAATTAGAAAGATCATAACCTAAGGAACATGTGTACAAAGTTTCAAGTTGATTGGACTTCAACTAAATCAAAAACTACCTTGACCAAAAACTTTAACTTGAAGGAACGAACAATCGGAAGGACGGTCAGACACACAGACCAGAAAACATAATGCCCCTCTAATTGTAGGTGGGGCATAAAAATCAGGAGCAGGTATTGAATTAACTTTTACATTTGACAATGTTTGATAGGAATTCATTTACCTGCTTCTCCAGGCATATCAAAACCTAACTATTTTGTTACTCAATTTTAATCAGTTACATTTTACAAATGTTACATAGGCACTACTTGTCTCTTATGTGATAGAAAATCTGAAAACTCAATAATATTTTTGGACAATCTTTTATTTATGAACCCTTAACATTCTGTCAGAGTTAGTCAAATAATTATGACTCTTGAAAGGCTGTTATATATTTTTTCTATGATGCCTTACATGTACATTCTCTCTGTAAGGCATAAAAGCAAAAAATAAAATGGCACTGGCTACGGTTACTAGAAATGTAACAATAATAAAAATATTATTGTTACATTGGAGAGTAAATGCCGGAATGCATGGTTGGGTAAGGACCTGTTTAATTACGAATGTAACAATAATTATTGAGGCTACGGTTACATTGCGTTATTGTTACATGAAAAACAGCAATGTACGATGGGACTAGTAATATGTACTAAATAATAAAAGTTGAAGACATATATTTTACAATACATACATTTATTACATACAATTAATTTACTGTAATTTTGTATTTACATTTGTACAATGACAATTTCTACAAATCCAGTAAGTGGTTTTTAAAGTCCGACACATTTTTTATGAACAAAATTACGTCCTCCACGGATACGTCTTTATACAGAAGTTCTTAGTATTTAAGTTACAGTTTATAGCAAACTTTGCTTTCGATGTATCAATTTGCGTCAAGTTGTATAGCTGTATGAAATTTATGTCTTGATATTGTTTCAGTTTCGTTTAAAACGCATCCCAAGTTTTCATTTTATTCACCCTAAACAAAATTGGCTCAAATTATCATGAATGACAGTAATAAGAGTAGGTGTGCAGTTATATATAAATACTTTTAAAATAGTAAAACCATTGAACTATATTTTTCGCCTTTGACACTCCTAATCTTGAGTAGTATCTTTAAGATCCTTTAAGAACAGGCTAAACCATTAATACGTAAAACTATTCAAGTTATACACCATTTGTTGAATAATATATTTATTATTTATCAGTATTACAAGTATTGTTTAGTACATATGAAAGAATTAAGCAATACATGTACAACTATAGAAGAATTAAGTTTAATAAATCTAGCGTACATTGCTGTTTTTCATGTAACAATAACGTAATGTAACCGTAGCCTCAGTAATTATTGTTACATTCGTAATTAATCGGTTCCTCTCCCAACTTTGCATTCCGGCAATTAGTCTCCAATGTAACAATAATATTTTAATTATTGTTACATTTCCATGTAACCGTAGTCAGTGCCAAATAAAATAGCCTTTGAAGAGTCATAATTATGTGGACTAAAGGTCCTATAACATGTATAAATATTGTAGATCTGCCGACATTATCTAGTGCAAAATAACATTCCTTATCAATTGTTTTAAATTCAATTTTTCAATGGATACTCCTATATATAATTTTTTTTAAAACTCAAATTAATAATAATTAAGGATACAAAATTATGTACATTCTGTAAACAAATGGTTAATGAATCAACTCGAGTTTCCAGTTTTCTTATATTCTTTAAAAAAAAAATTAGCAATTTTCTTTCGTATGTGAATCGCTGAAAATTCTTACCCTTCTACAAACACAAGCAGCAAAACAAAGACAACTGATATTGTCAATAATGAAACGAATTCGTGATAGATGTACATTTTGCAGGATGATGATTAATGGCACTTATTGATACAGTGTATGTTTCCGGTGTCACATGGTTACATACAACATCAAGATTCTGTTTGGATAGAATTCGCTCGGCTGATGTTCAACAACAATAAATAGTTTGGACTTTAAACCTATGTCGTCATTGACACAATCTAATTTCGTTTTGACAGGAAGTAAACAATGTTTTCTAGAACATGCGTACACATGACCGTCTAACATGTGTTTCCGGTAACTTTCGATATGACTGAAGAAAGAAAAAACTCGGGCGAACCATTTCAAAATGAAAGATCAACAGCGAAAATCCAGTCTTCTGAAATAAAATTTAGTGAAAAACCAACACTAGAAGATATGTGAGTACCAAATACAAAATTTATGATTTATTTATAACTCGTTCAACTAAAGTCAAAATATAGGACACTTTAAACATCTAAACGGCTTTACCTGTATTTTTCAACCTATAACGAATGAAGTCATTATACTATGGGAACATATGCAAACTGTGTCAATTGTGAATAAACTAGAAATTATTAAGTTGTGGCCAATGCTAAGAGACTAGTCCAATAATTATGACGTCTGGCAACATCGGGCAAGGCTATTTTTTTCTTTCGGGGACGCCTTCCTACGACCAAAGGAGGGAGCTTATTCCTTCCCTTAATGTCGACCTCCGTGCAAATGAGTAAACCTACAGTCCCTCATTTGAGTTTTGATTTGAAAGTGCTGAAACGAAATTTTGTGAACTATGTAATTTTCACGGCTATATGGCATGCCTTGAGTGCATAGTAAAGTTTTCGATTTTTGTATGCCTATATTATATCTTTGTAATTAAGAGGTTCCTCATTTGAACTATAGTTTTTAACGAAAAATATTGGCATTTTATGAAAGTAAGTAAGTAAGTAAGTAAATTTTATTTAGAGTCGGCATATATATACATTATAACAGAGAAAACATAAGCTCTGGTGAGCTCTTTAACCGACTATCACATAAAAAATCATGCAGCATCATGCAAATACTACCAAATAAAACATGCAATATAATGAAAGCAAACTTCTATTTGATTTGTGAGCCTCCAGAGTCAAAGCTCATGTGGCAAGCGCCTTTAAGTGCATTGAAACGGGGGAATCAGCAAATCACTTGACGATCATAATATATAACAAACTAAAAGCAAACAAACAATAAATAAATAAAAATAAGCACTAGCATTTAATGGGAGATATATTAAAAAAAAATGCATAAAAAGCAGAGCAAAAGGCCATTATAAAAAGAAAGAAAGAAATTTCAGCTTTGAGACAGCACTGGATGGAAACGACATGAACTGCAGAAGCATTTTTGACCCCCACACCAGGAATTTATGTAATTCCTAAACTGGTCAAAAGAAGTCATGAGTCTAGCCTCATTAGGAAGTGAGTTCCATACTTGTGCTGCCTCAAATCTAAAAGATCTTTTACCATAACTGGAGGTTCTAGGTCTAGGTACCTCAGCAGTGTTTACATACCTGAAATTATATGAATTGTTTTTTATTACAACTAAATCTTGAATAAATAAAGGACATTTTTTATTAATTATTTTAAAGGTCTCCAAGGCAATTGAGCGCATTCTACGAGTTTTTAATGATGGAAGTTTCGAAATCTGTAGGAGTGTTTCGTATGAGCTCAGATGGTCTTCATAAATAAATCGAAGCGCTCGTTCTTGTATTTTTTCTATTTTTCGGGTATTTTGTTCCCAAAAGAAATGCCAAGTCAAAGGGCAGTAACTGAAATTAGACATAATAAAAGAGTAGTAAATTGTAAGCTTACTCAGTTTGTTTAGATGTTTCCCAATTCTTTTCAAAACATTTAATTGCCTTGCAGCCTTTTTACAAATATTTGAAATGTGTAAATTGAAGTTTAATTTAAAATCAATTGTAACTCCAAGAAGTTTCACCTCATCCTCACATGATATAGAAATACCATTCAAGTCAAACACAATCTTTTTATCATGTGTTTTCTTGCCAAGAGAGATAGCTTGAAATTTCTCTGGGTTGGCCTGCATTTTATTGGAAGAAAACCACTGTATTAAATAATTGCTGTCTTCCTCAAGAGCAGAAATTACATCTTGTAAGGAATTTCCAGACTTTGACAAAGTATTGTCATCAGCATAGTTATATAAAGAACAATTTTTTACAAAAAAGAACAAATCGTTAATAAAAATAATAATAGGATGGGTCCAAGGATAGAGCCTTGTGGTACCCCTTTAAATATGTCAAGCATACCACTTAAATTTTGGTTTACTTTCACACATAAGACTCACATTGTTTTCTTGTTGTTAAATAACTATATAACATATCAAGTGAGGATTTGGATAGACCATAAGCTTTTAGTTTCAGTAGCAGTAAGTCATGGGGGAGACAGTCAAATGCTTTGGACAAGTCCATAAGGATAGCTGCAAGGTATTTATTTTGATCTAAGGCTAATTTCCAATCTTCAATCACTCTTAATAAAGTTGACTGACATCCAAAACCAGATCTAAAAGCTGCCAAAAATGGACTGAAGATTTTATCAAAGTACTGTACTAATTGTACTTCTATGGCATTTTCTAAAATTTTAGAAATAGCCGGTAATACACTTACCGGTCTATAATTTCCTTTTTCTAAAACACTATTCTTTTTGTGAATAGGTGCAACTTGAGCTTCCTTAAGACGGTCAGGGAAGGTCGATGATGATAATGACAAATTAACAATATCAGTAAGGGGTTTTACAATAGCAGGTTTAGCAAAATGCAGTAATTTAGGTGAGATGCCATCTATACCAGTGGCTTTTTTAACATTAATTTTACGTATACGTTTCTCAACAAAGTCTTGATCAATAGGGGAAAAGGTAAAATTGTGATCAATTGTTTTGATCAAGATCAGGAATGTTATCTTTAATGGCCAAAATACTCGGGTGATCATCATTAACCTTTATTTGACTGCTTCCTATATTCATTTACGCTATACCTGTGAAATAGTACACATAAATACCCATGATTTTTTTAAAGATCTTCCCCAACCTGTTAAAGTAAAGATCAAATGTTTCAAATTCAATTGTGCATTTTGGCATGTGTACGACTTTACACGTTTGTTGTCTGTTATGCTTATGCTTTTTAAGTATTGGTTTATTTTTGGTTTTTCGTTGCAGAAGGGTACTCCAGGAAGAATTTTCAGCAGAAAGAAACTGGAACCAGTATCATACTCCTAGAAATATACTTCTTGCTTTAGTGGGAGAAGTTGGAGAGCTATCTGAAATTTTGTAAGACATATAAACCAAAAAAATCGTTCGTTAGATCAGCATATTCCATTCGAGCCAAAAAGAAAAGGACAAAATTGTATACTCAAAACATCATACAGTAAACTATAGCTAATAATAAAAGACTAAAAAAAGCACGACCCCCCCCCCCCCCCCCTCTTATAAAAACCAGAGGTGGTCCAAGGCACTGCAAGGGAATTATACATATCTTGCTCAACCAGTGGCACCCATCATCAATATTTGAATTTTCTAGCTCAGTAACAAGTTATATTGAAAATAAGGAGATGTGGTAAGATTGCCAATGAGACCACTTCCCATATAATATAGGCAATAGATCAAGATTGGACCATTTACAGGACGGAATTCGAATTTGTCATCATTTTTCTTTCTTCTTTAGTTTTTCATCAAAGTTCATCAGTTGAGATTGTTGAATGTCAATATTTATAAATAAGAAATACAATGAAAAAAAAAACAATTGTTTAGCATTTGATAGTACAAAATGTATAATACCTGATGTATAATATCTCAAACGTTTATGTTATTGAAGGACTTCTAATCAAATAAATCACCACTCACTTGTGACCTAAAATTTAAAATATAAAAAATGAAGTCAGTTAGTGAGGATGATGATGGAAGTTTTTAACGAGCATGACTGACCCATGCGCGATCGGCTAAGTTGGTGAGAAATCTACAATGCAATGTACACAACTGTATAGGTCATCATATTGTTAGATACTTTGTCAGTAACGATTTTTGTCTGTTATATTGTTAAAAAGTAAAAGTAACATGTTAAATTTGTTTTCAGTCAGTGGAAAGGAGAAGTTAAAGTTGGACTTCCTGGTGAGTGACATATTCTACTCAATTGAGTGATGTATATATAGATTATACATTATCGGATAATCCGATTTATCCAATCGAGATAGTTTATAATTTTATAATTTATAGTTTAACGAATAAGATTGGATAAATCCGATGATCCACGCGTTACTATGCAATAATCTGTTTCTCTAATGATTAAAAGATAAATTTCCTTTTTTTCTAAACCAAAATCCCCTTCACGTGCTTCCACTTTCAACGAAGTTGTCAATTTCAAAAACATCTGCTTATGTTAGATCATTTTATACATTTCAGTGAGCTGAGAAAGGTTATGACCCTTTGACTCAGCCAATTATCTTCTGAGATCACTGGCAACCACAATTTGATTTTTTTTTAAACAATGGGATTTATTTCCATAGAATTAGAGAAACACATGTACTTGCATTTCTGGCATATTTATCTCTTGCAAATAGAGCAACAATTTAAAATGGTTGCGGCTGGATATCAAAGGAAGGTACTTCCAACTTCCCACACATCCAATGTAGGCAAAACAAAACGTTTACATGCAATAAATGGACATACAAACTCGAATGATCATGAATGACCCTCAACTCCTGTCCAAATATAAAGCTTCCAGGTTCTTATCCTCTCGCATCCATTATAAATTATAGAACAACCTTTATAACTCTTTTATTGTTTCTTTTTTCAATACATTCATAGTTACCAGTGTTATATTCAATTTTTTACCTGGTTCCAAATTTCGAGGGATACGGGGAAATGGTATTGTCTCGAACACCTGAATTCATTTTTTAACAAACTCTGATAGCAAGCCTATAAACGTGTATTTTGTTGAACATATTTTGTTGAACTCTTGAATTCACCTGTATTCATAAGAATTATTGCCTATAGTCAAAGCACCAACCCTTCATCTTCAGTATAGTAAGAGTATGTTGTTTATGAATAAAATTGTTTGATTTTGATATTCTTGAACGAAATATTTGTTTAAAAAAGGAAGTGAAAACATTGGGTTTTTTTCTGCTAAAAATATAAAAGCAATATTACATATATACAATTTAAAGTTTTTTCATTTACGCCTTGATTTCATCATTGAAAGAAGATAAATTTTGGAGGGAAATCTTGAGAATAAACTGGATTTTTCTCTTATGAAAAAAAGAGTTTCAACCCTTATTAGATTTCATTTGTTAACGAATCTTTCATCCATAAAAAGTAGTAAGTCTGCACTATTGTATGGAATTGAATAATATGTAAAAATTCTTATTTCAAGGACTGTTTTCAATATACTAAATGCATATAAAGATGTTATGTGTTTGAATGACCATTTTCAGAATTTACGGAAGAAGAAAAGAAGCACGTAGGCCAAGAAATGAGTGATGTTTTGATTTACCTTGTACGATTAGCTGACAGGTGTAAAATTGACCTCCCGGCAGCTGTATTACAAAAGTTTGAGCAGAATAGACAGAAATATCCCGCCAAAAAAGTGTACGGCAAAAGTGATAAATATACTGCTTATGAATAAATGTTTTAATATAAGCCAAGTAACATGCATTACGCTTTTTTAAAAGATTGAAACTTATTTCCGCTCTTTGATCAAATTGTTGTCTCTCACAAATTACACATTTTCATTCTCAGTTTTATCTTAAATGATATGGGTTTTTTTGTATTTATCAAAATTAATAAGCTATACTTCGCAATGTATGAACACAGAATCAAGAACATGTCCACATTACAATCTAATCAAAATATAGATCTCCGATTTCGTTATACTACATAATCATTACGGCAGCAGTCCCTTTGTGTCAATTACTGTTTTTTCAGGGGTATCATTTGCGCCAAATTTTGTTTTCCAAATGCATCAATTGCGCGAATATTCGGAGTTCATTTGCGCCAATTTACCTGTACGCATCATGCACATATCTATCTTAAATATATATTTATTCGTATTTTTGGCTTAAAAAGTATCATATGTTGGAAGATATTTCACCATGTAGATGAGCATCTGGACAGAAATGACTTAAAATGCATTAGACAGTCCATGTACAGAGGGAGGAGAAAACTTATTGCTTTGCTGAATATTGAATACAAGATATGCCAAAAGAGAAGAACATAGAAGCATTTGCAAATTATGTTTTAGTCACATATGTTGATGACACCATGCGTATGGGCTGAAACTACAGGTATCTACCGCAAGACTTATCAGTAATGGAGCAGAAGCATTCCACAAGAATTACATTGAACTGTTTAACGCATTTCATTCTATTTTTGTGTTTTGTTTTGGTCAATAAAGTGAAGTTACAAGCTACTAACTACATACAATAATTTGGAAAGTATACCCAAGCAGCAGCAGTAAGAATTAAGAAGATATGTTGCAGAAAAGGAAACATTGGCTGTGAAAACTGCCGGTTCTAAGTCAGAATAAAGGTGGAGGGAAGTCATTTTTCTTCTAATTGGCGCAATCGTATGTTTTATTTTTGGCTCAAATGATACCGTGTAATTTTAAAACAGGTGGCGCCAAACGTAGCATTGGAGAAAAAAAGTTGTGGCGCAAAAGGACGCATTTTTGGCGCAAACGGATTTCTCCCATCATTACTACATACATGTATGTAGTAACGTAGTATAACGAAATGATCGGAGATCTATATTTTAATTAGATTGGCCCACAAAACTACCATTCACAGTTTTATTTTGGGAGATAAATCAAAGTATTTTTTTTTTACTATGATCTACTATGAATTTCTTCAGTTTAAAAAAAAAAATTTAATTAGTGACCCACTGACATATCTCTAAAACTACATCGCTATTTTATTCATGTTATAGAACAATGTGAAAATTGTTTTCAAGACGATTCGTCATGTCTTTTGTAATTATATTACTAAATTCACATAGTTTTTTCACTGCCCCGTTCTTAATTTGGGAAAAAATGATTGTCCAATATAGATATATGTAAAATCGATGTTGTAAAAATAAAACTTTCAGATATTTTTAGCCCCACCCCGCCCCCAAAATTTTTGATTTAAGTTTGTTATCCTACATTAATCTTTTGATGTCATCCCTGACAGAAGATGCTCTTTGTTGAAATAGTTAATCTTAAAAAATTTTCGATGTGGGTTTTCCCCCATTTTCTGATATGAAGACTAACTGAAATAATTTACTTATTATATAATAAATTGTCTTTCTCGGAAGTAATCTACATTATGTAATAGAATATCAACTCATCCTTTTGAGCAATTTTACCTTTTTCATTTATGAGATACATTATTAATTATTTTTCTTTGTCCTTGAGAAAATTAGGTGTTTTTAGGTGTTTTAAGATATTTATAGTTATCATTATTAAAACATTAATAAATATTTAATTGCCCTGATTGTCACTACCACGAATCAAATCTTCTAGACTTCCTATTTTTTATGTTGCAATGTTAAACATAGTGTATCAGGTTAGGGGAGTGTCGGGATCCCGCTAACATGTGATCACATGTTTAACCCCGCCACATTATGTATGTGTGTGATGGGCGTCAAGTTGGTTACCTATTCCCTATTCCCTATTCGTTACCTATTCCCTATTCCTTATTCGTTACCTATTCGTTACCTATTCCCTATTCCCTATTCGTTGCCTATTCGTTACCTATTCCCTATTCCCTATTCGTTACCCATTCGTTGCATATTCCCTATTCCCTATTCGTTACCTATTCGTTACCTATTCCCTATTCCCTATTCGTTACCTATTCCCTATTCCCTATTCGTTACCTATTCGTGACTTATTTGATTTTTAATATCCTTCCCCCTTTTTAATTATGGCATGGAAAAGTTTAATATGGCTGCCATTACCATGGAAACGACACAATTGTGAAAAAAATCAGTTTTTGGTTTTTGGTGAACTGTTTGGATATGCTTCAACTCAGAATCATCATATTTTAAAACAATGTAGGTGCCCACTATATACAGGTGTTGGATGATTTTGGCGATCATTGGAACTACTATGTTGCCATGGAAACTACACCAAAATTTTCAAAATTCTCAAAATGCTCAAAACTTCATGAAACTTCACAGTAATGATGAGCAACATTGGTAGATGTGGCATTTGGAGTTGGAATTTCCAAAATAGGTCTTGTTACCATAGAAACAATGCAAAAAGGTCAACAATTTCAAAAATAAGAATTTTCAGCAAACTGGATGAAACTTTACAGGAATGGTAACTGGCATAGGCAGAGTTGGATTTTGAAGTTGGAATTTTCAAAATGGCCGCCGTAACCATGAAAACAGCAAAAATATAAAAAAAAAAAAATGTTCAAACTTAATGAAACTTTGCAAAAATGTTACTAGACATCTGTAGATGCTCTCTTTGACTTTGGAATTGTCAAAATGGCTGCCGCTCACCTGGCAATAGGGGGAAGGTGCCATCCGTTATTGCTAGCAATAACAAATCTAGTTGTTAATACGCTTATATCTGGTAATAGTTCTAAATTTGTTGAGGTAAAATGATCTTTTTATGATCTATTTATATGTGTTTGTGCTAAACCGATCCTTTTACTTGATGTTCGATACGCATTTGTTCCTTATTTGTTTTTTATACGTTCTACCTTTTAACTGCTTTATGTCCGTATGTTTGAAGATGGATCTTGGTTCGACGGGATGAAATCACCGTGTTAGCGCTTGCAAAAAAAAGAAGATGTGGTATGATTGCCAATGAGACAACACTCCACAATAGACCAAAATGACACAGAAATTATCAACTACAGGTCACTGTACGGCCTTCCACAATGAGCATAGCCTAAACCGTGTAGTCACCTATAAAAGGCATGACAACATCAAAAATTCAAACAACAAGACTGACGGCCGTATTTCATATACAAAAAAATAAACGGAAATATGTAACACAAAAACAAACGATAACTACTTAATTTCAGGCTCTTGTCTAGGGACAGACACATACTAACATAATTGGTGGAGTTAAACATGTAAGCAGGGTGTACATCGTTTCGGAGCATGCTATTACCTTGTTTAATTCGTTCCTTCACTCGCTTATAATTCGTTTATAATACGAATATCTTACGTTGCAACTTTTAAAACATCATTTTCAATTGTTTTGTTGTCTCTGGTGGAAGATTTGGGCTCTTAGAGGTCATATAACTATAAGTGCATTTGTATCCGTTCCAGCGCTCGGATAATACACTGTTAAATATTCGTTACTTATTTGCTTTTAATGCACGAGGTATACGTTGCACCTTGAAATAAATCGTTTTTTAATTATTTTCATGTCTCTGGTGGTAACAATGTGTTCTTAGAGATGAAATGATCCTATCAGAGCGCATGTACCCGTTCCAGCGCTCGGTTAATACCCTGTTACCTATTCGTTACCTATTCGTTACCTATTCACTTATATACGTTTGTTGTACGTTGCACCTTTTAGAAAATGATTTTTAATTGTCTCCATGTCTCTTGTGGTAATAATGTGTTCTTAGAGATGAAATGACCCTATTAGCGCGCATGTACCCGTTCCAGCGCTCGGTAAATACCCTGTTACCTATTCGTTACCTATTCGTTACCTATTCACTTATATATGTTTGTTGTGCGTTGCACCTTTTAGAAAAGGATTTTCAATTGTGTCCGTGTCTCAGGTGGTAACAATGTGTTCTTAGAGATGACATGACCCTATTAGCGCGCATGTACTCGTTCAAGCGCTCGGTTAATACCCTGTTACCTATTCGTTACCTATTCGTTACCTATTCACTTATAATATGTTTGTTGTGCGTTGCACCTTTTAGAAAAGGATTTTCAATTGTGTCCGTGTCTCTGTTGGTAACAATGTGTTCTTAGAGATGAAATGACCCTATTAGCGCGCATGTTCTTGTTCAAGCGCTCGGTTAATACCCTGTTACATATTCGTTACATATTCGTTACTTATTCGCTTTTAATACGTTTGTTGTACGTTGCATCTTTTAGAAAAGAATTTTCAATTAAGTTCATATCTATGGTGGTAACAATGTGTTCTTATAGATGAAATACCCCTATAAGCGCATATGTACTCGTTCCAGCGCTCGGATAATACCCTGTTACTTATTCGTTCCTTATTTGCTTTTAATGCACGAGGTATACGTTGCACCTTAAATTAAATCGTTTTTTAATTGTGTTCATGTCTCTGGTGGTAACAATGTGTTCTAAGAGATGAAATGACCCTATTAGAGCGCATGTACCCGTTCCAGCGCTCGGATAATACCCTGTTACCTATTCGTTACCTATTCACTTATAGTACGTTTGTGGTACTTTGCACCTTTTAGACAAGGATTTTCTATTAAATTCATATCTCTGGTGGTAATAATGTGTTCTAATAGATATAATACCCCTATTAGCGCGTATGTACCCGTTCAGGCGCTCAGTTTAATACCCTGCTACTTATTCGTTCCTTATTTGCTTTTAATGCACGAGGTATACGTTGCACCTTGAAATAAATCGTTTTATAATTGTGTTCATGTCTCTGGTGGTAACAATGTGTTCTTAGAGATGAAATGACCCTATTAGTGCGCATGTACCCGTTTCAGCGCTCGGTTAATACCCTGTTACCTATTCGTTACCTATTCGTTACCTATTCACTTATAATACGTTTGTTGTGCGTTGCACCTTTTAGAAAAGGATTTTCAATTAAGTTCATATCTCTGGTGGTAATAATGTGTTCTTTTAGATGAAATTCCTCTATTAGCGCGTATGTACTCGTTCCAGCGCTCGGATAATACCCTGCTACTTATTCGTTCTCTATTCGCTTTGAATGCGCGGGTAACACGCTGCACCTTGAAATAAATCGTTTTTCAATTGTGCCCATGTCTCTGGTGGTAACAATGTGTTCTAAGAGATGAAATGACCCTATTAGCGCGCATGTACCCGTTCCAGCGCTCGGTTAATACCCTGTTACCTATTCGTTACCTTTTCACTTATAATACGTTTGTTGTACGTTGCATCTTTAAGAAAAGGATTTTTAATTGTCTCCATGTCTCTTGTGGTAACAATGTGTTCTTAGAGATGAAATGACCCTATTAGCACGCATGTACCCGTTCCAGCGCTCGGTAAATACCCTGTTACCTATTCGTTACCTATTCGTTACCTATTCACTTATAATATGTTTGTTGTGCGTTGTACCTTTTAGAAAAGGATTTTCAATTGTGTCCGTGTCTCTGGTGGTAACAATGTGTTCTTAGAGATGAAATGACCCTATTAGCGCGCATGTACTCGTTCAAGCGCTCGGTTAATACCCTGTTACCTATTCGTTACCTATTCGTTACCTATTCACTTATAATATGTTTGTTGTGCGTTGCACCTTTTAGAAAAGGATTTTCAATTGTGTCCGTGTCTCTGGTGGTAACAATGTGTTCTTAGAGATGAAATGACCCTATTAGCGCACATGTTCTCGTTTAAGCGCTCGGATAATACCCTGTTACCTATTCGTTACATATTCGTTACTTATTCGCTTTTAATACGTTTGTTGTACGTTGCATCTTTTAGAAAAGAATTTTAAATTAAGTTCATATCTCTGGTGGTAACAATGTGTTCTTATAGATGAAATACCCCTATAAGCGCATATGTACTCGTTCCAGCGCTCGGATAATACCCTGTTACTTATTCGTTCCTTATTTGCTTTTAATGCACGAGGTATACGTTGCACCTTAAATTAATTCGTTTTTTAATTGTGTTCATGTCTCTGGTGGTAACAATGTGTTCTTAGAGATGAAATGACCCTATTAGTGCGCATGTACCCGTTTCAGCGCTCGGTTAATACCCTGTTACCTCTTCGTTACCTATTCGTTACCTATTCACTTATAATACGTTTGTTGTGCGTTGCACCTTTTAGAAAAGGATTTTCAATTAAGTTCATATCTCTGGTGGTAATAATGTGTTCTTTTAGATGAAATTCCTCTATTAGCGCGTATGTACTCGTTCCAGCGCTCGGATAATACCCTGTTACTTATTCGTTCCCTATTCGCTTTGAATGCGCGGGTTACACGCTGCACCTTGAAATAAATCGTTTTTCAATTGTGCCCATGTCTCTGGTGGTAACAATTTGTTCTTAGAGATGAAATGACCCTATTAGAGCGCATGTACCCGTTTCAGCGCTCGGTTAATACCCTGTTACCTATTCGTTACCTATTCGTTACCTATTCACTTATAATACGTTTGTTGTTGTTCGTTGCACCTTTTAGAAAAGGATTTTCAATTGTGTCCATGTCTCTGGTGGTAATAATGTGTTCTTAGAGATGAAATACCCCTATAAGCGCGCATGTACCCGTTCCAGCGCTCGGATAATACCCTGTTACCTATTCGTTACCTATTCACTTATGATACGTTTGTTGTACGTTGCACTTTTTAGAAACGTATTTTTAATTGTGTCCATGTCTCTGGTGGTAACAATGTGTTCTAAGATATGAAATTACCCTATTAGTGCGCATGTATCCGTTTCAGCGCTCGGTTAATACCCTGTTACCTATTCGTTACCTATTCGTTACCTATTCACCTATAATACGTTTGTTGTACGTTGCACCTTTCAGAAAAGGATTTTTAATTGTCTCCATGTCTCTTGTGGTAACAATGTGTTCTTAGAGATGAAACTACCCTATTAGCGCGCATGTACCCGTTCCAGCGCTTGGTAAATACCCTGTTACCTATTCGTTACCTATTCACTTATAATACGTTTGTTGGGCGTTGTACCTTTTAGAAAAGGATTTTCAATTAAGTTCATATCTCTGGTGGTAATAATGTGTTCTTTTAGATTAAATTACTCCATTAGCGCGTATGTACTCGTTCCAGCGCTCGGATAATACCCTGTTACTTATTCGTTCCCTATTCGCTTTGAATGCGCGGGTTACACGCTGCACCTTGAAATAAATCGTTTTTCAATTGTGCCCATGTCTCTGGTGGTAACAATGTGTTCTTAGAGATGAAATGACCCTATTAGCGCGCATGTACCCGTTCCAGCTCTTGGTTAAAACCCTGTTACCTTTTCGTTACCTTTTCACTTATAATACGTTTGTTGTACGTTGCACCATTTAGAAAAGGATTTTTAATTAAGTTCATATCTCTGGTGGTAATAATGTGTTCTTATACATGAAATATCCCTATTAGCGCGTATGTACTCGTTCCAGCGCTCGGATAATACCCTGTTACTTATTCGTTCCTTATTCGCTTTTAATGCGCAGGGGTATACGCTGCACCTTAAAATAAATCGTTTTTTTAATTGTGTTCATGTCTCTGGTGGTAACAATGTGTTCTTAGAGATGAAATGACCCTATTAGTGCGCATGTACCCGTTTCAGCGCTCGGTTAATACCCTGTTACCTATTCGTTACCTATTCGTTACCTATTCGTTACCTATTCACTTATAATACGTTTGTTGTGCGTTTCACCTTTTAGAAAAGGATTTTTAATTAAGTTCATATCTCTGGTGGTAATAATGTGTTCTTTTAGATGAAATTCCTCTATTAGCGCGTATGTACTCGTTCCAGCGCTCGGATAATACCCTGTTACTTATTCGTTCCCTATTCGCTTTGAATGCGCGGGTTACACGCTGCACCTTGAAATAAATCGTTTTTCAATTGTGCCAATGTCTCTGGTGGTAACAATGTGTTCTTAGAGATGAAATGACCCTATTAAAGCGCATTTACCCGTTCCAGCGCTCGGATAATACCCTGTTACCTATTCGTTACCTATTCGTTACATTTTCACTTATAATACGTTTGTTGTACGTTGCACCTTTTAGAAAAGGATTTTTAATTAAGTTCATATCTCTGGTGTAATAATGTGTTCTTATAGATGAAATACCCCTATAAGCGCGTATGTACTCGTTCCAGCGCTCGGATAATACCCTGTTACTTATTCGTTCCTTACTCGCTTTTAATGCGCAGGGGTATACGCTGCACCTTAAAATAAATCGTTTTTTAATTGTGTTCATGTCTCTGGTGGTAACAATGTGTTCTTAGAGATGAAATGACCCTATTAGTGTGAATGTACCTGTTTCAGCGCTCGGTTAATACCCTGTTACCTATTCGTTACCTATTCGTTACCTATTCGTTACCTTTTCACTTATAATACGTTTGTTGTACGTTGCACCTTTTAGAAAAGGATTTTCAATTGTGCCCATGTCTCTGGTGGTAACAATGTGTTCTTAGAAATGAAATAACCATATAAGCGCGCATGTACCCGTTTCAGCGCTCGGTTAATAGCCTGTTACCTATTCGTTACCTATTCGTTACCTATTCACTTATTATACGTTTGTTGTACATTGCACCTTTTAAAAAAGGATTTTCAATTGTGTCCACGTATATCTGGTGGTAACAATGTGTTCTTAGAGATGAAATGATCCTATTAGTGCGCATGTACCCGTTTGAGAGCTCGGTTTAAACCCTTTAACCTATTCGTTACCTTTTCGTTACCTATTCGCTTATAATACATTTTTTTATACGTTGCACTTGTTAGGAAAGGATTTTCAATTGTGTTCATGTCTCTGGTGGTAACAATGTGTTATTAGAGATGTGATAACCCTATTAGCGCGTATGTACCCGTTCCAGCTCTCGGATAATACCCTGTTACCTATTCGTTACCTATTCGTTACCTATTCACTAATAATACGTTTGTTGTACGTTGCACCTTTTAGAAAAGGATTTTCAATTAAATTCATATCTCTGGTGGTAACAATGTGTTCTTATAGATGAAATACCCCTATAAGCGCGCATGTACCCGTTCCAGCGCTCGGATAATACCCTGTTACCTATTCGTTACATATTCACTGATAATACGTTTGTGGTACGTTGCACCTTTTAGAAACGGATTTTTAATTGTGTCCATGTCTCTGGTGTTAACAATGTGTTCTAAGAGATGAAATTAATCTACTGGCGCGCATGTACCCGTTCCAGCGCTCGGTTAATACCCTGTTACCTATTCGTTACCTATACACTTATAAAACGTTTTTTGAACGTTGCACCTTTTACAAAAGGATTTTCAATTGTGTCCATGTCTCCGAGCGCTGGAACGGGTACATGCGCGCTAACAGGGTAATTTCATCTCTTAGAACACATTGTTTACACCAGAGACATGGACACAATTAAAAATACCTTTCTAAAAGGTGCAACGTACAACAAACGTATTATAAGTGAATAGGTAACGAAAAGGTAACAGGGTATTATACGAGCGTTGGAACGGGTACATGCGCGCTTATAGGGGTATTTCATCTTAAGAACACATTATTACCACCAGAGACATGGACACAATTGAAAATCCTTTTCTAAAAGGTGCAACGTACAACAAACGTATTATAAATGAATAGGTAACGAAAAGGTAACAGGGTATTATCCGAGCGCTGGAACGGGTACATGCACGCTAATAGGGTTATTAAATCTCTAAGAACACATTGTAACCACCAGACACATGAACACAATTGAAAATCCTTTCCTAACCGGTGCAACGTATAAAAAATGTATTATAAGCGAATAGGTAACGAAAAGGTAACGAATAGGTAAAAGGGTATTAACCGAGCACTCGAACGGGTACATGCGCGCTAATAGGATCATTTCATCTCTAAGAACACATTGTTACCACCAGATACGTGGACACAATTGAAAATCCTTTTTTAAAAGGTGCAATGTACAACAAACGTATATAAGTAATGAACGAATAGGAACGAATAGGTAACAGTGTATTAACCGAGCGCTGAAACGGGTACATGCGCGCTTATAGGGTGTTAAGAATTGCGCTAATATTAACGTACCTTTTTGCGGTACGGCCGCTATCTTTGTGACGTCGCGTAATTGTTATACTTTATGTTGTATTGAATAGAAACGTATAATGGCAGACGTAGTTCTATCTTTAACGCCTTAGATAACTTACGATAAAATACACAACGCAACGCAATAATCTACATTGGTGCCGTCACTTCAAACGGAGAGAATGGACATCAGCCGATTAAAATCCTTGAGAGCGGGGAACAAAGCAGCAGTAACAAAAGTTTTTAAAAAACTGGAGGAAGCCATCGGAGATTCACAAATAGACACGGAGGAAGTATCAACATTGCTCGAAGCAATTGAAAAGAAAAAGAAGACGTTAGCCTCAATAGACGAACAGATATTAAATGCAGTCGAATCAGAAGATATTACAAATGAAATTCTTGAAACAGATGAGTATTATTTAGATTTAGAGGGTAAAATTCGAAAATTTAAGAAGTTCTTAAAGCCCGTAACAAACGCAACATCTTCGATACTAGATTCAAACGCACCAGAGTTTGTTCCGTACACAAACCCCTTTACTCACACAAGTCAGCCATTATCTCAGTCAAGTTCGACTTCAAGTAATAACCATCGCCTACCAAAGCTATCTCTTCCCAATTTTAATGGAGACATTCTACAATGGCAATATTTCTGGGATTCATACGAGACCACGATTCATCACAATCATACATTAACTGACATTCAGAAATTTTCGTACTTGAACTCATTGCTTCAATTTGAAGCTGCAAACGTAATTTCAGGATTGACCATGACAAATCCAAACTACCACAAAGCAATTGAATTATTGAGAAACCGCTATGGGCAACCACATAAAATCATAAATGCATATATGAGAGCACTACTTGATATACCCGCACCACATGATACATTAGAAAGTTTGAGAACATTTCATGACAAATCAGAAGCTTACATACGGGGTCTAGAGTCTCTTGGACAATGTCAGGAAATGTACGGATCGCTATTGATACCAGTAATTCTCGGGAAGATACCGCATGAAGTACGAAAAAATATAACACGAGAAAACGGGAGCGACAGTTGGAATATTCAATCGCTTAGAAACGCGATAGGTAAAGAGATTTCTATTCAAGAGTCCGGATACGGAGATTATACCCAGACGTATTCAACCGCAACCCCTAGCGCAAATTTCGTAACAGGCGTTAAACGAGTAACTACAGATAAACCCCGTCCGATAAACACAACAGACAAATCATTTAACTCGAATCGGAAGAAACAATGCACATATTGTGACGGAAACCACTGGCCTAACGAATGTAAAGATATCATAGATCACGATAAAAGAGTAGCCATTATAAAAGAAAAGAGGTTATGCTTTAATTGTTTAGGTAAGCATAAAATAGCCGATTGCAAATCCAAGAATACGTGTAAGTGTTGCCACCGGAAGCATCACTCTTCATTATGTAAACAGAACTTGTACTCAAATAAACATCCTATTGAAACTGAACAATCGCAAAATAAAGTAGACACAGAAACTTCTATGTTGTATACCGCTAGCGAAGAAAGGTCCACTGTTTTACTGAAAACCGCATTCAGTCCAGTCGTTCACAAAAATACATGTATAGATGCAAGAATACTCTTTGACGAGGGAGCTCAGCGCTCATTTATAACAGAAGAACTAGCAGCTAAATTGGACATTAAAAAAGAAGGTTCTGAAACATTAAGTATAGCTACATTTGGAAGTACTACGAAAAAGGTGAGAAATCTTGACAAAACAACAATTAATCTTAAGTCTACCGAAGGAGAATTAATTCCTATTAAAGTTTTAATTGTACCAACCATTGCTTCACCACTTCAAACTCACAACATAGGAATAACGCAGAAGTTTTCTTATTTAAGTGGTCTACAATTAGCACACCCAGTCATGGAAGGAGAGCAATTTGAAATATCCTTATTAATTGGAGGTGATTTCTACTGGGACATAGTTCAAGACAAAATAGTGCGTGGAAACGGTCCAACCGCAGTTAGCTCGAAAATTGGATATTTACTTTCCGGTCCTGTCCCTACACGAACCAGTAATGCATCTTTCTCAATGATGAATATACTAGTATGTCACAAACAAGAAGAGTGCGATCTTGAAAAAATTTGGAAGCTTGAATCATTGGGAATTGACGCTAAAGAACAAAATGATCCAGACCTAGCTGAATCAATTGAAAATTACTTACAAACCTCTATTACGAAGAAAAATGATAAGTATATTGCGAAATTACCATGGAGAGAGAATGCGCCAGAACTACCGACAAATAAAGACATCGCAAAACGCAGAACGGAAAGCGTTATTTGTCGACTGAAGAAGGATCCCGAGATGTTCCGAAAGTATGGTGAGATAATTACAGACCAAGAACAAAGAGGATTCATTGAAAAGGTATGTGATGAAAGTACATGCACAAACAAGGTTCATTACATTCCGCATCATCCCGTAAAAAAGGATTCAGTCACCACCCCGATACGCATAGTATATAACTGTAGTTGTAGAGCAAATGACAGTAGTCCTTGTCTTAACGATTGCCTAGCAACATATCCACCAATTATGACTGATTTGACGGAGATATTAGTACGCTTTAGAATGTACAAATATGCAGTTTCAGCAGATATTGAAAAAGCATTTTTGCATATTGAATTAGATGTTGATGACAGAGATGTCACAAGATTTTATTGGTTAGAGAATCCCATGGACACAGAAAGCCGTTTGATTACCTACCGGTTTAAGGTTGTACTTTTCGGCGCCACCTGTTCGCCATTCATGTTAAGCGCCACGCTAATGAAACATTTTAGAGACAATTCGTCAACTACATCAACTGAATTACAGAGAAACTTATACGTGGATAACGTTCTGACCAGTTTTACAGATGAACAATCACTTTTGAAATTCTACACGGAGTCAAGAAAATTATTGTCAGAAGCAGGATTCAACTTACGGTCTTGGAATTCTAATAGTACGGAATTACAGAACGTCGCAGGACTAGACAAGATCGGCGACAATGACGACATAGTCAAAATTTTAGGCATGAGATGGGATAGGGAATCCGATGATTTGAAATTTCAACAGATTGAATTTTTGGAAAAGGACAGAATAATAACAAAACGCGAGGTTTTGCGAACATCGTCTAGAATTTTCGACCCCCTTGGATTAATCACGCCAATTACGGTGAAAGCTAAGCTGTTTATGCAGACTTTATGGAAGGCAAAGTTGGATTGGGATGAATGTTTGTCCGACGAACTGAGAAGTAAATGGCAGGTAATAGCTTTAGACATCGAGGAGGCCACAAAAATAGTATTTCCACGAATGTTAACGGAAGGAGTTATAAACGAGAAAACGTCACTACATATTTTCACAGACGCCAGTCAGTTAGCATACGGAGCTTGTGCTTACTTAGTTACAGCAAATTCATCGGTCATCGTCATGGCTAAAAACAGAGTAGTACCCGTTAAACCGATTTCATTACCACGTTTAGAACTTATGGGCGCGCTTATCGGCGCCAGGTTAGCAACGCATCTTCTTAAAGTCATAACAACAGAACATGTGTATATGTGGAGCGATAGCCAAATTGTTTTGAGTTGGATTAAATCGTCAAAAATCTTAAAACCGTTCGTAGAAAATCGACTTAAAGAAATACGAAAATTAACAGAGAATGCTGAATGGAATTATTGTCCAACATATGACAATCCAGCTGATTACTTAACTCGCGGAATTTACGCTAAACAACTTTATAACAACAGCTTATGGATGAACGGTCCGCAATGGATTTTAAATCGTGAAAATTGGCCGACATGGACGAGGAAAATTGAAGAATGCAGCACGATGGTAACTGTTAGTGATGAAAATACAGACGATGAAAGTACAAATGCTTTAACACAGACAATTTCATGTATAGATATGCAACGATACAGCTCTTTAGAAAAGGCAATTAGAGTAACAGCATACGTCATGCGTTTTATACAGAATTTACGGAATTCAGGAAATAAACGGTCAATCGGATTTATCAGTGTTGAGGAGCGATGTAAAGCATTAGAAGTTCTAATAGTAACAGTACAACAGGAAACATTTAAGGATGAAATTGAAAGCTTGAATTCATCTTCACAGAAAAAAGTGCCACTAGTTCGACAACTTAAACTATATACAGACAAAAATGGATTACTACGTTGTACCGGGAGGATTCAAAACGCACCTGTGAAGGATAGTACTAAATAACCGTTGTTATTGCCAACACACCACAGTATTACGTCCTTAATTGTAATGGATGCACATACAAAGACTTTACATGCCGGACTTAACAGTACCAACAGAAATATTGGATACCGAGAATAAGGCAGTGCGTAAAATCACAAATTCGTAAATGCGTCCAATGCATTAAAATATCAGGAATGCCATACAGCGCACCCGATCCGCCACCGCTTCCTAAAGATCGAGTCAACTACGATTATCCTTTTTCAGTAACCGGCGTTGATTTCACAGGAGCTTTGTATACAAAAGGAAAACACAACGAATCAAGCAAAACATATATTTGTTTATTCACTTGCGCCGCTACACGAGCTATACACTTGGAGATAGTCACAGATTTAACCGAGGAGTCTTTCATGCTTGCTTTTAAAAGATTTGTCGCTAGAAGATCTACACCAAGGATTATGTTGTCCGATAATGCAACAACCTTCAAGGCAGCCGCCGAAAAGATTACAAGATCAAGCAAAGACAACCGAATACAAGAAAAACTTGCCGATCAAGGAACTGAGTGGAAATTTATACCCAACCGAGCACCGTGGTTTGGAGGCTTTTGGGAATGCCTAATTGGACTCACGAAAAAGTTAATTAAAGCAATACTAGGAAAGTCATGTGTCACTACGGAAATGTTGAATACAATTGTAATCGAAATCGAGGGAACTCTAAATAATCGTCCTATAACTCACATTTCTACTGATATTAAAGATCCCGAACCGCTGACGCCAGCGCAACTTTTATATGGTCGTCGACTTGACAATCAATCGGAACAGAATATTGACAGTGTAACTTCCGAAGATTTGCACGTGAAACTCAATAAAAATTTACAGAGAAATAATGAACTAATCAACCATTTTCGCTCAAGATGGAAACACGAATATCTGACGTCACTCCGTGAATTCCACCGTACATCTGGAAGAAACGAACAAACAATACAAATAGGTGACATTGTACAAGTACACAATGACACAAATCGAATAATGTGGAAATTAGCAGTTGTACTAGATTTAGTTCGTGGAAAGGATGGACTCATTCGATCAGCTGTTATCAAGACCGACACAGGAATTACCAACCGTCCGATTGTGAAGCTCTATCCGTTGGAAATACGCAGTACACATGATGACAGTGAATGAACTTTTCTGCCCTGGAGAACTTTCTGCCCTGGAGAAATTAGTGGATGTATAGACTGTTCAATTAACTACGGTTATTAAATAGACTTGTGAAAGTTTTAAATTATTCAGACGCGAACAGTTAAAAAACTATTGAGAGACTTTAACTATGATTTTATTTCATTTTATGTCACAATTTACGAATTTTTCATATTGTATTTCAAATTTAAGTTAAATATCATTTTCTGCGGCCCCAGAATGTTAAGAATTGCGCTAATATTAACGTACCTTTTTGCGGTACGGCCGCTATCTTTGTGACGTCGCGTAATTGTTATACTTTATGTTGTATTGAATAGAAACGTACAATGGCAGACGTAGTTCTATCTTTAACGCCTTAGATAACTTACGATAAAATACACAACGCAACGCAATAATCTACATAGGGTTATTTCATCTCTAAGAACATATTGTTACCACCAGAGACATGGGCACAATTGAAAATCCTTTTCTAAAAGGTGCAACGTACAACAAACGTATTATAAGTGAATAGGTAACGAATAGGTAACGAATTGGTAACAGGGTATTATCCGAGCGCTGGAACGGGTACATGCGTTCTAATAGGGTCATTTCATCTCTAAGAACACAATGTTACCACCAGAGACATGAACACAATTAAAAAACGATTTAATTTAAGGTGCAAGGTATACCTCGTGCATTAAAAGCAAATAAGGAACGAATTAGTAAAAGGGTATTATCCGACCGCTGGAACGAGTACATATGCGGTTATAGGGGTATTTCATCTATAAGAACACATTGTTACCACCATAGATATGAACTTAATTGAAAATTCTTTTCTAAAAGATGCAACGTACAACAAACGTATTAAAAGCGAAAAAGTAACGAATATGTAACGAAAAGGTAACAGGGTATTAACCGAGCGCTGGAACGGGTACATCGCGCTAATAGGGTCATTTCATCTCTAAGAACACATTGTTACCACCAGAGACATAAGCACAATTGAAAAACGATTTATTTCAAGGTGCAGCGTGTAACCCGCGCATTCAAAGCGAATAGGGAACGAATAAGTAACAGGGTATTATCCGAGCGCCGGAACGGGTACATACGCGCTAATAGGGGTATAATATCTATAAGAACACATTGTTACCACCAGAGATATGAATTTAGTAGAAAATCCTTGTCTAAAAGGTGCAAAGTACAACAAACGTACTATAAGTGAATAGAAAACGAATAGGTAACAGGGTATTATCCGAGCGCTGGAACGGGTACATGCGCTCTAATAGGGTCATTTCATCTCTAAGAACACATTGTTACCACCAGAGACATGAACACAATTAAAAAACGATTTATTTCAAGGTGCAACGTATACCTCGTGCATTAAAAGCAAATAAGAAACGAATATTTAACAGGGTATTATCCGAGCGCTGGAACGAGTACATATGCGGTTATAGGGGTATTTCATCTATAAGAACACATTGTTACCACCAGAGATATGAATTTAGTAGAAAATCCTTGTCTAAAAGGTGCAAAGTACAACAAACGTACTATAAGTGAATAGGTAACGAATAGGTAACAGGGTATTATCCGAGCGCTGGAACGAGTACATATGCGCTTATAGGGGTATTTCATCTATAAGAACACATTGTTACCACCAGAGACACGGACACAATTGAAAATCCTTTTTTAAAAGATGCAACGTACAACAAACGTATTAAAAGCGAATAAGTAACGAATATGTAACGAATAGGTAACAGGGTATTAAGCGAGCGCTTGAACGAGAACATGCGCGCTAATAGGGCCATTTAATCTCTAAGAACACATTGTTACCACCAGAGACACGGACACAATTGAAAATCCTTTTCTAAAAGGTGCAACGCACAACAAACATATTATAAGTGAAAAGGTAACGAATAGGTAACGATTAGGTAACGAATAGGTAACAGGGTATTTACAGAGCGCTGGAACGGGTACATGCGCGCTAATATGGTCATTTCATCTCTAAGAACACATTGTTACCACAAGAGACATGGAGACAATAAAAAAAACTTTTCTAAAAGATGCAACGTACAACAAACGTATTATTAGTGAAAAGGGAACGAATAAGTAACAGGGTATTATCCGAGCGCTGGAACGAGTACATACGCGCTAATAGCGGAATTTCATCTAAAAGAACACATTATTACCACCAGAGATATGAACTTAATTGAAAATCCTTTTCTAAAAGGTGCAAAGTACAACAAACGTACTATAAGTGAATAGAAAACGAATAGGTAACAGGGTATTATCCGAGCGCTGGAACGGGTACATGCGCTCTAATAGGGTCATTTCATCTCTAAGAACACATTGTTACCACCAGAGACATGAACACAATTAAAAAACGATTTATTTCAAGGTGCAACGTATACCTCGTGCATTAAAAGCAAATAAGAAACGAATATTTAACAGGGTATTATCCGAGCGCTGGAACGAGTACATATGCGGTTATAGGGGTATTTCATCTATAAGAACACATTGTTACCACCAGAGATATGAATTTAGTAGAAAATCCTTGTCTAAAAGGTGCAAAGTACAACAAACGTACTATAAGTGAATAGGTAACGAATAGGTAACAGGGTATTATCCGAGCGCTGGAACGAGTACATATGCGCTTATAGGGGTATTTCATCTATAAGAACACATTGTTACCACCAGAGACACGGACACAATTGAAAATCCTTTTTTAAAAGATGCAACGTACAACAAATGTATTAAAAGCGAATAAGTAACGAATATGTAACGAATAGGTAACAGGGTATTAAGCGATTGCTTGAACGAGAACATGCGCGCTAATAGGGCCATTTAATCTCTAAGAACACATAGTTACCACCAGAGACACGGACACAATTGAAAATCCTTTTCTAAAAGGTGCAACGCACAACAAACATATTATATGTGAAAAGGTAACGAATAGGTAACGATTAGGTAACGAATAGGTAACAGGGTATTTACCGAGCGCTGGAACGGGTACATGCGCGCTAATAGGGTCATTTCATCTCTAAGAACACATTGTTACCACAAGAGACATGGAGACAATAAAAAAAACTTTTCTAAAAGATGCAACGTACAACAAACGTATTATAAGTGAAAAGGTAACGAATAGGTAACAGGGTATTAACCGAGCGCTGGAACGGGTACATGTGCGCTAATAGGATCATTTTATCTCTAAGAACACATTGTTACCACCAGAGACATGGGCACAATTGACAAACGATTTATTTCAAGGTGCAGCGTGTAACCCGCGCATTCAAAGCGAATAGGGAACGAATAAGTAACAGGGTATTATCCGAGCGCTGGAACGAGTACATACGCGCTAATAGCGGAATTTCATCTAAAAGAACACATTATTACCACCAGAGATATGAACTTAATTGAAAATCCTTTTCTAAAAGGTGCAAAGTACAACAAACGTACTATAAGTGAATAGGTAACGAATAGGTAACAGAGTATTATCCGAGCGCTGGAACGGGTACATGCGCTCTAATAGGTCATTTCATCTCTAAGAACACATTGTTACCACCAGAGACATGGGCACAATTGAAAAAAGATTTATTTCAAGGTGCAGCGTGTAACCCGCGCATTCAAAGCGAATAGGGAACGAATAAGTAACAGGGTATTATCCGAGCGCTGGAACGAGTACATACGCGCTAATAGAGGAATTTCATCTAAAAGAACACATTATTACCACCAGAGATATGAACTTAATTGAAAATCCTTTTCTAAAAGGTGCAACGCACAACAAACGTATTATAAGTGAATAGGTAACGAATAGGTAACAGGGTATTAACCGAGCGCTGAAACGGGTACATGCGCACTAATAGGGTCATTTCATCTCTAAGAACACATTGTTACCACCAGAGTCATGAACACAATTAAAACACGATTTAATTCAAGGTGCAACGTATACCTCGTGCATTAAAAGCAAATAAGGAACGAATAAGTAACAGGGTATTATCCGAGCGCTGGAACGAGTACATATGCGCTTATAGGGGTATTTCATCTATAAGAACACATTGTTACCACCAGAGATATGAACTTAATTGAAAATTCTTTTCTAAAAGATGCAACGTACAACAAACGTATTAAAAGCGAATAAGTAACGAATATGTAACGAATAGGTAACAGGGTATTAACCGAGCGCTTGAACGAGTACATGCGCGCTAATAGGGTCATTTCATCTCTAAGAACACATTGTTACCACCAGAGACACGGACACAATTGAAAATCCTTTTCTAAAAGGTGCAACGCACAACAAACATATTATAAGTGAATAGGTAACGAATAGGTAACAGGGTATTTACCGAGCGCTGGAACGGGTACATGCGCGCTAATAAGGTCATTTTATCTCTAAGAACACATTGTTACCACAAGAGACATGGAGACAATTAAAAATCCTTTTCTAAAAGATGCAAAGTACAACAAACGTATTATAAGTGAAAAGGTAACGAATAGGTAACAGGGTATTAACCGAGCGCTGGAACGGGTACATGCGCGCTAATAGGGTCATTTCATCTCTAAGAACACATTGTTACCACCAGAGACATGGGCACAATTGAAAAACGATTTATTTCAAGGTGCAGCGTGTAACCCGCGCATTCAAAGCGAATAGGGAACGAATAAGTAACAGGGTATTATCCGAGCGCTGGAACGAGTACATATGCGCTTATAGGGGTATTTCATCTATAAGAACACATTGTTACCACCATAGATATGAACTTAATTGAAAATTCTTTTCTAAAAGATGCAACGTACAACAAACGTATTAAAAGCGAATAAGTAACGAATATGTAACGAATAGGTAACAGGGTATTAACCGAGCGCTTGAACAAGAACATGCGCGCTAATAGGGTCATTTCATCTCTAAGAACACATTGTTACCACCAGAGACACGAACACAATTGAAAATCCTTTTCTAAAAGGTGCAACGCACAACAAACATATTATAAGTGAATAGGTAACGAATAGGTAACGAATAGGTAACAGGGTATTAACCAAGCGCTTGAACGAGTACATGCGCGCTAATAGGGTCATTTCATCTCTAAGAACACATTGTTACCACCAGAGACACGGACACAATTGAAAATCCTTTTCTAAAAGGTGCTACGCACAAACAAACATATAATAAGTGAATAGGTAACGAATAGGTAACAGGGTATTTACCGAGCGCTGGAACGGGTACATGCGCGCTAATAGGGTCATTTCATCTCTAAGAACACATTATTACCACCAGAGACATGAAAATAATTAAAAAACGATTTATTTCAAGGTGCAACGTATACCTCGTGCATTAAAAGCAAATAAATAACGAATATTTAACAGGGTATTATCCGAGCGCTGGAACGGATACAAATGCACTTATAGAGTTATATCACCTCTAAGAGCCCAAATCTTCCACCAGAGACAACAAAACAATTGAAAATGATGTTTTAAAAGTTGCAACGTAAGATACTCGTATTATAAACGAATTATAAGCGAGTGAAGGAACGAATTAAACAAGGTAATAGCATTCTCCGAAACGATGTACACCCTGCTTACATGTTTAACTCCACCACATTATGTTAGTATGTGCCTGTCCCTAGACAAGAGCCTGAAATTAAGTAGTTATCGTTTGTTTTTGTGTTACATATTTCCGTTTATTTTTTTTATATGAAATACGGCCGTCAGTTTTGTTGTTTGAATTGTGTGAGGTTGTCATGCCTTTTATAGGTGACTACACGGTTTAGGCTATGCTCATTGTGGAGGCCGTACAGTGACCTATAGTTGATAATTTTTGTGTCATTTAGGTCTATTGTGGAGTGTTGTCTCATTGGCAATCATACCACATCTTCTTTTTTTTGCAAGCGCTAACACGGTGATTTCATCCCGTCGAACCAAGATCCATCTTCAAACATACGGACATAAAGCAGTTAAAAGGTAGAACGTATAAAAAACAAATAAGGTACAAATGCGTATCGAACATCAAGTAAAAGGATCGGTTTAGCACAAACACATATAAATAGATCATAAAAAGATCATTTTACCTCAACAAATTTAGAACTATTACCAGATATAAGCGTATTAACAACTAGATTTGTAATTGCTAGCAATAACGGATGGCACCCTTCCCCCTATTGCCAGGTGAGCGGCAGCCATTTTGACAATTCCAACGTCAAAGAGAGCATCTACAGATGTCTAGTAACATTTTTGCAAAGTTTCATTAAGTTTGAACATTTTTTTTTTTTTATATTTTTGCTGTTTTCATTGTTACGGCGGCCATTTTGAAAATTCCAACTTCAAAATCCAACTCTGCCTATGCCAGTTACCATTCATGTAAAGTTTCATCCAGTTTGCTGAAAATTCTTATTTTTGAAATTTTTGACCTTTTTGCATTGTTTCCATGGTAACAAGACCTATTTTGGAAATTCCAACTCCAAATGCCACATCTACCAATGTTGCTCATCATTACTGTGAAGTTTCATGAAGTTTTGAGCATTTTGAGAATTTTGAAAATTTTGGTGTAGTTTCCATGGCAACATAGTAGTTCCAATGATCGCCAAAATCATCCAACACCTGTATATAGTGGGCACCTACATTGTTTTAAAATATGATGATTCTGAGTTGAAGCATATCCAAACAGTTCACCAAAAACCAAAAACTGATTTTTTTTCACAATTGTGCCGTTTCCATGGTAATGGCATCCAGTTTAAACTTTTCCATGCCATAATTAAAAAGGGGGAAGGATATTAAAAATCAAATAAGTCACGAATAGGTAACGAATAGGGAATAGGGAATAGGTAACGAATAGGTAACGAATAGGGAATAGGGAATAGGTAACGAATAGGTAACGAATAGGGAATAGGGAATAGGTAACGAATGGGTAACGAATAGGGAATAGGGAATAGGTAACGAATAGGCAACGAATAGGGAATAGGGAATAGGTAACGAATAGGTAACGAATAGGGAATAGGATAGGTAACGAATAGGGAATAGGTAACCAACTTGACGCCCATATGTGTGTGTCTGTCTCAAGTCAGGAGTCTGCTATTCAGTAGTTGTAATTTGTTGATATGTTACATATTTCTGTATCGGGTTTTTTTTGTACATACATTATAAATCATAGCACAGTCTTCTGTTAAGCACATCTTCTTTTAAGCTCACTTCCCCAAAGGCCCAAGTGAGCTTTTCTCATCACTTGGCGTCCGTCGTCCGATAACTTTTACAAAAAAATATTCTCCTCTGACTCTACTAAGTCAACCAAACATGGCCACAATTATTACAAGGATATCTAGTTTTGAAAATGTGTCGGATGACCCCGCCCCAAACAAGATGGGGCAGGTTCATCTGACATTCATAAAATAGAACATTGGTGTCAAATGCAATTTTCGCTAATATCTGAAACCGAAGTATTAAGAGCAAATATGACGGAGTAAAATGTTAATCAGGTTGAAATCTATATGAACTGAAATTTTCAGATGAAACAGAAAACCTGTTGTTGGGTTGGTACCCCTGAATTGGCAATTTTAAGGAAATTTTGCCGTTTTTGGTTATTATCTTGAATATTATTATACTATAATTTAATTTTGGATGTAACGCGTCTCCTGATTGGCTGACGTTATTTCGTTATGAGCCCATAGACATAATTCAGTCATCTGACTGTCACGTCATCAACTCTTTTTCATGGTTTTCTACGGTTTAAAATGGAATTTAGAATTAAATTATAAGAAATGACTAATATTTTTTCTGTCTATTCGAAATAACATAAAAAATGTGGTGCACACTGTTAAATAACCCGCTACGCGCGTTATTCAGTGAACACCAAATTTTTTATGTTTTTTCTTCATAAACAGAAACAATATTACAGTTATTCCTTAAATAGATAGAGATAGATGTAAACAGCAATAATGTTCAGCAAAGTAAGATCTACAAATAAATCAACATGAAAAAAGTGTCAGTTGACCCTTTAAGGAGTTATTGCCCTTAATAGTCATATTTTAACAATTTCCCGTAAATTTTTGTAACCCTTTACAAAAATCTTCCCCTGTGAAAGATACTAATGAAACAAATTTAACCAAACTTAGCCACAATCATCATTAGTGTAAATCGTTTGAAAAGTGTGTCCGATGAACCCGCCCACAAACCAAGATGGCGAATGGCTTAAAATTGTGCATAGGGGTAAAATGCAGTTTTTGGTTCTTATATCTCTGAAACCAAACATTTAGAGCAAACTGACGAGGGTAAAATTGTTCATTAGGTCAAAATTTATCTCCCCTTAGATTTACAGACCAATCAGGTAACCTGTTGTTGGGTTGCTACCACTGAATTGGTAATTTTAAGAAAATTTTGCAGTTTTTGGTTATTTTCTTCAATATTTTTATAGATAAAGATAAATTGTATACAGCAATAATGAACAGCAAAGTCGGGTCTTCAAATAAATCTGATGACCAAATGGTCAATCTGTAGGAGTTATTGCCCTTTATAGTCAAATTTGATAAATTTTCATAAATTCTGGTAAATTACAAAATATTTTCCTTTGAAACTACTTGGCCACGTTCATTACAATGTATATATACAGATAATTGTAAGCAGCAATAATGTCCAATGAAGTAAGATCTACAAACACATCACCATCACCGAACACAATTTTGTCATGAATCCATGTGTGTCCTTTCTTTAATATGCAGATAAACCCAGATAAGCTATCTGTCATTCTTTGAATTCAAACATTTGATGCTCCCACGAAAGGAGATACACGAAACGAAACGACACACGACTTTTAAAAGGACAAGAAAATAAAAAAAAACACGACTCAATCTGGGACAAAATGAACTCCCGTGAAAATCAGGGTTTTGTAATTGTAGGCATTTTCGTGTTTGCATATAGGTTGTCACATCTTTTTACATTCGAAAACATCTACTTACAGGCCAACAGACGCTCAAAATTCCCCATTTAAAATGCGGCTTTCGGTTCAATTCTATCTATTGTATTTACAATTTCAGCTCGTATTACTTTTCTTTGTATATCTTGTTAGATCTAATTTTAATATATATTTACAAGCTATTATCTATTGCCTGAAAAATTTTGAGTTTACAATTCAACGCGTTTCATTATCTTTTCCATTGAAACTTAAATCGATATTTTATTTCGTTTTATGTGTGATTTAAAACATGTTAAACGATTTCAACATGGTTTGAGCTCGAGATGAATGATATATATAAATTAGTGCTATATTTCCTCATCTCCCGCCAATTTGAATTGGCAATGCCATTTTACCATATAATTTGTCTTTCAAAATATATTTTTGTAATTTTGATTCCTGTAATAATCGTCAAATCTCACTATATTCTCAACTCTCCCAAGACATTATTGATATATAAGCCTTATATACTGTTTTAAAAGTTCTACAAGCAATGTGGTCTTGAGACTTTTGAAATGCAAACTTGTATATAATTTACATTTTAAATAGGAATAAAAATTCAAATTTCCTAATAGGATATTCCAGGGAAAGCCTTTTTTCGCTGCATGTATTGTTTATAAGAAACAGCTTGCTTATTTATTGATTTGTCAATTTATTGATCAATACGACGGGTCACATGAGAAACAGGATATGCTCACCTTTCCTGAGCTTATTTAATAACCCTCTGGTTTTGTAGGGTTTGCCCTGTTGCCCAATCTTCAGTTTCCTATGTTGATTTTGGTGTTTTTGTTTTTTGAAACGTCTTTGTCAATTTGTTTTCGAGTTAAACTCCCTTTTGTATCTTTCTCTTCTCACTTGTCACGTTCATGCTTTTATTATTACATTACAATTTTATAAAACTGAAGACACGTGTTTAATGATTGTGCAATAAAATAGTTCAAATAAAGTTTATTATAAATGGAAGTGAAAGAGCATATAAACAAACAGATTTTAATATTACTATGTCGTATCTGATATCCCATTAAATATTTGTACAGTACACTTCCTATGCCTACCGTTCTATGTATAAACTATTTGTGAATAGGTAAAATGCCTTCAAAACCAAAACAAACCCTTATTTCATTCATATATTATTATCTTGTAAAAATAAATAAGTATCGCGTAAGCCTTAAGTTATTCAATGGCCATAATATTACCTATTAAGAACGCAAAATTTGAAGAATATTTTTAAATATGAGAGTTTGCTTCATATGTTCAATATAGGTGTATTCCCAAATTGTTAATTTTAATGCAGATACCCAGTTAGAAGTTTGATGCAGTAACGCTGTTTATTACATTTGTTGCAATGAATTACCGATATCCCAGTGAAAACAAAACGATTATTCCACATACATGTGAAATAAACTCGATAATTTCACTCTTCTGGCGTCACTCATTTAATAGTTTTTGATATTTGAATTCTTTGATTGGCTATTCTATAATGATAACATCTCTGTATAAAACTCTTAATTATTCATCTTCTATCAAATATTTTTATGAATATAACTGGATAAGAGTCATTGGCTTCTACATTGCATTTAAAAGAATTGCAAATATAGTTTATGTTGTCAATCGCACTTCAGAGGCTGATAAGTGCCGAGCCTGACCTATTCCCGAATAAGACTGTTATACCGAGTGTGGATTTGCATTTTTATACGACGTGTCTCGATATTTAGTACATCCAACATTCATCTATTTATTTTGTTTGTTTCTGTTATTATTTCGGTCGGATACTGTGTTATGGTCTGTAGTCAAAATTATTATAAAATTGCATTTCAATAATGTTGTTCCTTTGTTTTCGTCTTATAGTTGATGTATTCTCTCGGTTTAAGTTTGTAATCTGAATTTGTTTTCTCTCAATCGACTTTTGAATTTTGAACACCGTTAGACTACTGTTTCCAAATTTAACACATGTAATGGCGTAGCATTGAACAAGATTACGTCACATAATTTCGTATGCTGCAAAATACGGCAATATGAGAGGTAAATAACTCTCCAACCTTTTTTTCAGCCAATAAACAATCTACTTTACCAAATTAAACGGAAAAAAAGACGCAACAACAAAGAGTACAAAACAATCAAATAAACAACCAACAAAATTTAAAAAATACACAACAGTTTTCCAAATTTCCCAAATTAAAAGTATTGACAATGCGCAGCAACATCGGTGTTTGTTTTTTGTCCATGGATTTATGAGTTTTGAACAGCGGTATACTACTGTTGCCTTTATGTTGCACTGGAAATTCTTCATGATAATTTTCAATTTCATATTTCGGTTCAAAATTGAGTTAAAGAACGCTTCGCTATACATAAATTCGTTACCTTGTTGTAATTAGGGGTGTACGGAATTTTACAACAATGTTAAAATGCGTACACCATTCTGCTGCACCTGGGAGTCCTCAATATATATAATATGTGTATACTTAGTTTATACAAATCATAACGTTTGTCAGATACTTATTTGCGAGGAATGATATTCTCCTTTTGTAATCACGATCCCGTGCTCTTTTCCGCGAATGTAACCTCGAATTAGACTTAATCGAGTTTGTATTTACATGATCATACGACGGGTGCCAAATGTGAATCAGGACCTGCTTTTTCAAGGACCCTCAATGCTCTTCAACTTCGTACTTGTTTAGCTTTATAAATATTTTGATATGAGCGTCAATGATGAGTCTTATGTAAACGAAACGCGCGTCTGGCGTACTAAATTATAATCCTAGTACCTTTGATAACTATTTTCTCCCAGTTGATACGATATTTCAGGGCTTGTATTTCCCATCATGATTTCCTTGATAGACGGTTGCTGCTCACTTGGAAGCTATTAAACCAAGAGATCCAAGTAATAGAGTTAAAGTCACCCCTTCGTAATTTTTACAGATGCAACTTCGAGTTGGTTGACCGTTATGGAATATCTATTTCACAGACGATAAAGGATATGTTCCTAATGTCCTAACTATATTCCTGTATCTTTTTCCCGAATGAGATAACCGAATTAGAATTATATCCGGGGATGTAATAACATGAGAAAGACGATGGTTGCCAGATGTGGAGCAGGATATGCTTACCCTTTTAGAACATGCGAAATCAACCCCAGATTTTGATTGGGTTCGTGGTACTCAGTCTTTCATCAATTCTGATGAACAATCTAAGATGGCTTCCTGATGACCTTATACTGAATCTTAAGTTACTCACATCTGGTAATCCGAATCACTCATATTAACAAAACATGAAAATATTCAAACACGTAATATTCGAATTTATCAAAAGGTCTGAGAGATTTCTTGTTATGAAGAAAAATGTATTAACGGTACATTCACGTCATCATTATCATCACCATCTTCGTTTTCAATGTTAACATTTATTTCGGTTTCATTAACCGGATCTTTGTGACAAAAATGTCGGTTATTGGTTTGGGGATGTACGGCGGGCGGCCGGGCAGTCGGGCGGCCGGGCGGTCGGGCGGGCGGCAATCAAATGTTGTCCGTGCATTAACTCATGAACCGTTCAACCAAAGCTTTTAAAATTTTAATATGTTGTTACTGACAACTAAATGAAGTTCAATAATGGCGATTAGGAGTTATGGTTCTTGAGAGATTGAAAAATGGAGTTTCCAGTCGTGTCCGTGCATTTAGGCATGAACTGTTCTACCAAGCTTCCCAAATTTTAATATGTTGTTACTGATGACAAAATGGAGGTCAAGTTTAATAATGACGATTTTGACTTTTACCGTTCAGGAGTTATGGTTCTTGAAAGATTGAAAAATGGAGTTTCCAGTCGTGTCCGTGCATTTACGCATGAACTGTTCTACCAAAACTTCCCAAATTTTAATATGATGTTACTGATGACAAAATGGAGGTTAAGTTCAATAATGACGTTTTTGACTTTTATCGTTCATTAGTTATGGTTCTTGAAAGATTGAAAAATGATGTTTCCAGTCGTGTCCGTGCATTTTCTCATGAACCATTCAAACAAAGTTTGAAATTTTCATATTTTGTTACTGATGACAAAATAGAGGTCAAGTTCAATAATGATGATTTTGACTTTTACCGGTCAGGAGTTATGGTTCTTGAAAGATCGTAAAATGGCGTTTCCATTCACGTTGTTGCATTTACTCATGAACTATTCAATCTAAGCTTTTCAAATTTGAATTTGTTGATACTGATGACAAAATGGAGGTCAAATTTGAAATTGACGATTTTCACTTTCACCATTCACCAGTAATGGTTCTTGAGGACACAAATAAATGTTAATAAATGCGGTTTGCTGTCGTTGTGACAGCCTCTTGTTTTTTTCTCAATTGATAGACTAGTAAATTATTGTTTATTTTGATATTGCATGCTCATATTAATATTGTATGAAATCTATGAAATTTAAACACAAGGTTACAAAATGTATCCAAAATCAAAGATGTGGAACATATTCTATCATAATCATTTGGTTACTAATGTAATTACTATCTCTTCCATGCCCGTCTTGAAAACTAAATATTAAATAAACAATACTCCTAATGCTCAGGTTGGTTGTCATTGGGCAACACAGTTAATAACACTATAAAGGAAAACAAAGAACTCCCTTTTATCATAAGACACTGTCAAACATCCAAATATACTATCCACACTCATCTGTGTCCACACTTGTTAGATAACAAAAAATTTACAGATCTGAGATCGCCTCGATTTTTATGGGGTTCGTGGTGCTCTCTTTTTTGTTGAGTGTTGGCGTTGGTTTGGTTTTTTTTGTTGTTGTTGCACTTCAAGGTTTCTATTGTTCTGTTGTTTTCCACCTTTAGTTGATGTGTTTCAATCGGTTTAAATTTGTGATTCGGATTTGTTTTCTCTCGATTAATCAATTCATCAATTTTGAACAGAAGTATACTACTGTTGGCTTAATTGTTTTCAATCGTATTGGTAGTTAAATTATTTTCGATTTATGAGTTTAAATGTCCCATTGGTACCGTTGGTCTACCTTTTGTAAGATTTGAGGGGAAAACACGAAAAGAACAAAAAGCTAAATAAATTGTATCACTGATATGTTGTTGACAGTATTTCAGGCACTAGTTCATAGAACAAAGATTACCCTGCTATCGCTTATGGTTCATGTGAGAGCATGAATATTACGTACTAATTTTTTGAATCAACATTAACGTCATGAAAATAGGTTGCCCTTTTGGACCTTTTTTTCTGCGGCTAGTATATCGAAAATTAAAATACAGAATTCGGTCATGAGCATTTATGTATATTCTTATGAAAGCACATTAGGACTTCTATATAAAAACACGATATATATAAATGGTTCAAGACTGGAGTCAGGACATTGGATTGGGTTTATCGTTTATGAAGACGAAATTCTAACTAACTTTAATTACGATACACTCTTTTCTCTTACATAATAGATGAATTCTACAGACGAATGGTGCTAAGTTTTAAAAGTAAAACGAAAGAATGAAGAAGTAATATTTTACTTGAAAAGTCCACTTTTGTTTGGTTTCTTTGAAATATAAACTAACGGTCATTAACAAATTCTCTATCTGAAACATTAATCTACCAGTCCATTATTTGGGATTTATAATGTAAACATAGGAAATATATTGAATACCTTTATCTACATATCAGTAATCTCGACATAATCGGAAGTGTCTTTCAATACTCGTTACATATAAGAATATCTTCTGTTGACATAAAATCTTCAATTGAATCTATTTTAAGATTTTAGGTTTTGTAATTATGCTGCATCACATAGGGGTACACAGAGGATTTTGTTGTAAAATCTGTTCAAATTTCATTTCGGATTCGTTCATGTGATTGTTTTATGATAACGTGTAATAACAAGATAAATAAACTTTTATTTATTTGATAAAGTTAATATATAAAACGTTGTAATAGATTAGAGTAATTTTAGCATTAAATATACTTAAGGTACCTCACGAGAAATATCTAAATTTACATATTGCCATTTACGTCAAACTTTAACAACATTCTTGGTTCAATTTTCTTCCAAAATACACCTAGGGAGTTTCTGTAGAGCAATCGGGTATAGCCTTTTCAAAATTTTCCATGACGTCTTCATTTTTGACTATATATTTGGAACCTTAATGGTTTCATACAAGTTCCAGGTCTGTAAAAATGCACACATCACATATGGTATGTATGCTTTACGTTTATGGCTTCAATAATGTTGCTCATTTTTTTCTTTAAAAACTTGTTTTAAAGATAAGAGATGATGCTTGCAAAAACGCTACCATTTTTACATAGTTGGAATCGAACATTCGTTTTATTTTTTCTACAAACACAAGGTTTACTTTTACAAATTATGACTTGCATGAAGAGTTATCTAATTGGCACTCATACCACATCTTTTTATGAATTCTAAACTCTATTAAATCTTAGTTTTACCTGAATTACTCATAATGCAAGTATTCTTCGAAAGTTGACTAAAACTATTGCATAATAAAACACATTACAGAACATACAAGCTATCCATAAATGCAAGATCGTTCGGCCTCGTCGGAGTCAAACTAATCTCGGTAAAGCAGTCGACAGAAGGTAATTTGCACCAAAAATCCAGACTTTTCTCCCGATTTTTTGCTTGAATTCTACCTAAAACCGGAAGAAGTCGTTGACTAAGTGGATATCAATAAAAAAAAAAAACACGACCAGTAGCTATATTTGAAGGTTCTATGCCTCTAAACTGCATGTATATTTTATAACAAAAGGGAATCCCATCACTTCAAAACAGCTAATTTTATCCGATTTTAAGTATAAAATAGATATTGATCTAAGGGTAGGGACACCCATTGAATCCAAATAATGATAATTTGGATAAGCCCGCCATATGGCGGTTCCCGCAAAAGTTAATACACGTTTACATAATTTGTTTATTCAAGTCATTTTTTTTTATTTAGAACCATATTATACATTTTCACTGTTTGTTCGTATACTTCATGGTGATAACGTCACATCATTGGTTGAATTTCCATTATTTATGACGTTTTCGTCAATTGCCACCTTATGGTGTATGGGCTTGCAAATATTATTAGTACTCAGAGCGTACTATATTTTTAAACGGCGAATAAGTTATGTGCAGAACCTCTGTTTCATGTACTATAATTCATCTTTCTACAGTTTTCAAAAATTAATCTTACTTACTTTTATTTTTTTGTAGATACTTCATCTTTCTTTGCTGTCGGTAGCAGCAGCCGTTTTTACATGTAGTAATAACGATTACAATTTACTCAGGAATTTAACGTCAGAACAACAATCTTCACGTCCATCGGGTTGTTTAAGACTTAACAGAAGTTGGAAGTCAAATATGGTAAAAGATACATCGAGCTGTCCATGGAATTATAGAAAACACGTTGATCCATTGAGATTTCCATCAGTATTACTGAATGCAACATTAAAGTCCTGCATAATTAGACAAAACTATAAGTGTATAGATTTTCAACGAGAAGGTGACAATAGATTTGGAAAGTGCGTCCCTATCATCACTTCACAGTTAGTTTTCAGAACAGTATCCCACAATGATGGTCTTTACACACTTATGCCAGAGAATGTATCACTTGTAACGGGATACACATGTGTTTATTCATCAATTAGTGCTATTCATACACATGGCGTGGGATAAAACCGAACAAGACCTTTTTTTATAAAAATTGTCATAATATTGATACTTGTGTGTCTTTTTACCATTTGTGATTATTTTTCTTCTTTGTTATTTATTTATTTTTCTACAGATTTGTTTTAATTAAAGTTTTTAACACAATGCAGCATTTGTTATACGCCAAAATATACACGAGATAAAACTGTTTTCATAAATAAGTAACGTCATTTCCTCTTTCTATTTTGCAGTAATTAAGAATGAGTTATGATAACATATGCTGATTCCCAATTGATGCACAATATTATGATCAAGCAGAAGACAAACGAAATAGTCTAAATCCAGATATTCCCCATTATGCCTTATAATGTAAAAATTTTGGGGAAAAAAATATTCATTGATAGTGTCGAAAAAACAAATATAAAATGTCCGCTCTATGCGCGAAAAATTAAATTGTCTGAATCAGGCAAAAACATACCTCCGTGAAGTTAAATTGTTGCTGCCTAATACAGTCAGGATTCTACTTCGTCAAAATTTTCTCCCCATTACGCCAGTTAATTTTCACAATCGTACAAATGGAAGCCATTGTAGGGATGCTTTTTGCTCTTGAAAACCGATAAATTTATCCACATAACTCAATTACAATCCTTATATGTCAGTTGTATTTTAAAAGACAAATGTATCTTCTAGCTAATGAGCATCAGTCAATGATCTTGTCTGCATTGATTCAACTTAAAACTATTGTCTCATCGGTTGTCAGGTGGAATTTTCGAAAATTCTTTAACATTTAAAAAAATTCTTATCAAATATTTCGTGGAAGGGCAGACTAAAAATTTCCAATGGTTGAAGATTATCAACCCTAGATATCACACAAAACAAAATAAATTTCGAAGATATTTATTTTCATCATCCAACATGAAAAACTGTCGTCAAATACTTATAGTAAAACAAATAGCTATTCAAACAAACCTGTTCTAATTTTGTGATTCATTAGATAGGTATTTCACTTGACCCATATATTTCATCTTTTCGTACTGTGATTTTTATGTTATAAAGTCAACCTGTAGCTTTGATATATAAAAATGATATAATCTGAAGCGAGATGATATATCAAATACTCTTGCTAAAGTTTTAAAGACAAAATATACACCTCAAACACGCCCTAACATAAAAAGGTGCAGTCGATTTTCTCTTTACGATACAATTGTTACCCATTTTTTTTTTCTTAAGTCATATTATGGAAGGACAGACACGAAAATTACTGAACTAATGGATTGATATGTTCTCCGTCAGTGGTATTAAAAAAAATCGAATGTTTTGCATTTTCTAATCCAACTAAGATATCCATGTCGTCGACTTGATATGTAATTGTTCTGCATCACAATGTAATGGATAAATTGAAATGCTGTTTTTAAAATAAAACACTTCGTAATTGAGAAGAAAATTGTCGTTTTATTTGTTTCTATTAACTTTTAAAAATGGTGGCACCAGACAAAAATACCACGGGACATGTGAACATAGCTAAAACTTTCTCCTCTGGTTTTATAAATATTGTAACGTAATCATAGGTCTCATGACAATCGCAAAGGCCACAATCAACTAGTTAAACATGGTACTGATTTTACACTTGATGAACTTTCATCTGTATTTGAAAACAACGGTAGACAACAATTATTACACAATCGTCAAATCAATTAGTAAACTACATAGTATACAAAAAGATTGTATTTGTTTTATAGATACTAGTGTTCATGTTTCAAAACCACATGTTTACACATACAAGACTGTTGACTTGTATTGACAAACATAAAGATCATAAAAGGCGTTTCCTTAAAATAAAACACCTTAACAGAGGTATGATTTTATTCAATTTGTCTAGTATTTATAATACTCCTCAGGTTCAAAATTATATTCCCCTATATTTCACTATATAGACACCAATCGTTTCTTATACGTGTAAAAAGGTCAGTTCAATTTTTAATTTCACGTCAGCTAAATCAGACGTCAAATAATGCTCCTTTGTCATAGGACGGTGTATTTAGAAGAATGATGTGATACCTAGTGAAATGTATTTACCAGGGACATCAATGGATAATAAAAATTGGTAGTTGATCAAGGGATCATTTTGACGAGTTCGTTGATCTAACATAAACATTTCTAAATAGGGTGGTCATTGCGATCGTAATATATTGTTGGCGATATACGCACGGGGATACAATTTAGCTGATTCTTATCATATCTTTTTAACTTGTTAGTTTATTAATTACAAAACAAATTATATAAAAATATGAAAAATCACTGTCAGATTTATTATCCTAAATAGTTAACTGGGAAATAATAGTTATCAAAGGTACCAGGATAATAATTTAGTACGCTAGACGCGTGTTTCGTCTACATAAGACTCATCAGTGACGCTCATATCAAAATACTTATATAGCTAAACAAGTACAAAGTTGAAGAGCATTGAGGATCCAAAATTCCAAAACGTTGTCACAAATACGGCGAAGGTAATCTATGCCTGTGATAGAGTAAGATATTTCAGGCTGCTTTTAACTCAAATATAAGAAATATTTTAAAGCTATTGCATTTTTTTTTTCATTTTATAAAACAGATCAGAAGGCCTAGTGATTGTTCGACATCTAGCAAAAGATTTACCCTGAGGAGCCATATGATTAAACTATATGTACTGAGAAAATAACACGTAAATTACAAAGTACATTGTAATGAAAATGTTATTTTAATAAATTTTTCGGGATCTTAACAAGGGACACGATTAAATATGCTCAATAAAGGCAACGGTAGTATAACACTGTTCAAAACTCGTAAATTCATGGACAAAAAAACAGAATCGGGGTAACAAACTAAAAATGAGGGAAACGCATTAAATATAAGTGGAGAACAACAACACGCCATTGAAATGTAACACACACAGAAACAGAATAAGCATTAGACAAAATCCGATGAGAATAAAAAATATAACATCAAAACCAAATACATGAATTTGAGATAGAAAAGTACCGTGACACGTCTTATAGAAATGTGAATTCACACTCAAATATAGTTATCAAAGGTACCAGGATTATAATTTAGTACGCCAGACGCGCGTTTCGTCTACATAAGACTCATCAGTGACGCTCATATCAAAATATTTATAAAGCCAAACAAGTACAAAGTTGAAGAGCATTGAGGATTCAAAATTCCAAAAAAGTTGTGCCAAATACGGCTAAAAACAATAAGAGAAAACAAACGACACAACGGAAACACAACGTTAAAATGTAACACACTTATACACGAGAATTACAATTATGATCTCCGTTTTTGTTAACATGGTATACGAGCTCATATATTTAAAACTACTCAAATTATCGGATTAGACGGGGAAAACAATCTCTACTCGTACAGTATTAATGGTTAAACAGTTACTCAACTTGAGTAAAATATAAACTGTCTGTCCAATTTATACATAGCTAAACGATATGAAATGAATGAATGCTTTTATAAATTCATGAATATGACAGTTATTTTCGATTCGTTTGATGTGTTTGAGCTTTGTATTTTGCCATTTGAAAAAGTACTGCGCATTTTGAATTTTCCTTGTAGTCTGTTACTTTTTTCATTTATTATTTATACTGTAAATATGTTGAATAGATATGATACCAAAACTATGTTTCTCTTGTCTCTAAAACGATCTGTGTTTGTGCAAATAATATAAGATGAATATAAACACAAACTTTCATACCTTGATATAAGAAGATGTGGTATGAGTGCCAATAAGACAGCTCTCTATCCAAGTCACACAATTTTTAAATTAAGTACACCATTAAAGGTAAAAATACGGTTTTGAACACGGAGCCTTGACTCACACCGAACAGCAAGCTATAGGAGGCCCCAAAAACGACAAGTGTAAAACTATTCAAACAATAAAAGAAACGACGGTCCAATCTGTATAAAAAAACAAACGATCAACGATAAACACTTATTAACCACATCAACAAACAACAACTACGTTTCCCGTATAGTATACATTTTTCGTATACATATCGTTTATCTATCTATTTCCTTTCCATCTACACTGATATTTTTACTCATTTGTGTCGTTTTAAAATCCAGGGTTTTTTTTCTTACAAAATCTTCTTCTATTACTGATTGTTTTTGTCATTTATCAAACTTATATAAATTCAAAGTGATAATTTTTTTTATTAAGAACAATATACCTGGCTATTTATTGTACTACCGGAATAAAGTTGAACTACTGAGATAGAAAAAAAAATAAAAAGAAAGAAAAGCTAATTGTTTTTTTAAATGATAAAAGAAATTGTGGACTTTAGCGGAACTTGTTATTGTAGACTTTAACGGTGTTTTCTTGTAGACTTTAGCGGAGGTCATTTTGTGGACTTTAATGGAAAGTTTGTGGAATATAGGAGTCTTTTGGACTTTAACGGAAACTTATTGTGGACTTAAGCGATTTTATAGACTTTAGGTAAAGTGTAGACTTTATTATAGACTTTAACGGTGTTTTCTTGTAGACTTTAGCGGAGGTCATTTTGTGGACTTTAATGGAAAGTTGTGGAATTTAGGAGTCTTTTGGACTTTAGCGGAAACTTATTGTGGACTTAAGCGATTTTATAGACTTTAGGTAAAGTGTAGACTTTATTGTAGACTTTAACGGTGTTTTCTTGTAGACTTTAGCGGAGGTCATTTTGTGGACTTTAATGGAAAGTTTGTGGAATTTAGGAGTCTTTTGGACTTTAGCGGAAACTTGTTAATGACTTACTATTTTCGCAGGTTAAAATGACTTGCTATTTTGTAGACTTTAGGTGAAGTGTAGACTTAAACGGTGTCAATAAGTTCCATTGTTTTTAGGCGATTTATCATTTTCTTTGTCTTTTCTTACCTGTGCTTTATTTTGTTTCCGGAAAGGACGTCTATTTTTTAGTTTTGTTTTACTGTTAATCTATCGTATCATTCTTTTCTTTTGTGGTAGTCATTGTTTATTTTCTTAAGATCTATCTATGAATGATCATATAAATCATTAGTTTTTATATTAAATGCATCTGTCAATTACTGTGTCTGTTGCATAATTCTACAATGTAGATGACTTATATCTTTGATGGATCATTTATTTTAATTTTTAATATTCAATTGATACATATATATATATATATTTATATATTTTTACACGGTTAATTATATATCTAAAATGTTTTTACTTCAGCTTGTATTGACGACGTTACTAGTTGCTCATGGTAAGCCATTTTAATTTTTTTTTAATATCAATACTTACTTCATGACACTTCTCATCAACAATTATTTTCATTTTAAGATGATTTTACCACTAAATTTAGCTTACATAGTAGTAAAGTGCATTTCTTAATTCTTAAGTTGAAGTATGTATGTTTTTTTTAAGAATTAAGTCAGAATTAATTTTTAGTTTTTCGACGATTTTAATCATAAATAATTTCAATATTTAACTCTTCAAGGTATAGGCTAAATCTGGATTCAGATTCTTTTTAACATTACATGTAATCTTGATTTACATTTTTATATTGTCTCTGTTAAAAATTTTATCCACCCATACATGGATATTCCGCCAATTTCGGAAGATATTTACTAATTTGAAAAACGAAAGTTATTCTACCTCAGGAATAGATTACCTTGGCTGTTTATGGCAAAACTTTCAGGAATTTTTGGTCCTCAATGCTCTTCAAGTTCGTACTTAATTGATCCTTTTTACCATTTTTTTTTCGACCGTCACTAATGAGTCTTTTTTAGACGGAACGCGAGTCTAGTTTTAATATACAATTTCAATCTTGGTATCTATGATGAATTTCAATATGTTAAATTTCGCACAACTCGGTAGATATCCACCCAATTGTAAATTTCTATTTATTGCTGGATTTTAAATGCAACACAACCGATGCTGCTAATAAAGCTGTAGCGTATTGACCATCGGATTCTTATGCCTAAATCTAAAGTTTAACCTGAGGATGACATTATTTATCTGTTCATATTATCGTTTATTAATAACCCAAACATGATCTCTTTTGCGTCATTGGCCTTGTGTCTTGTGTTTCAACTTCTTTAAAACAAATATCAACGCCACGAAACTGTTTACATATGTATTTGTACGCAAAAATTACTTGTATTGCAAGTTAAACATTTAAATTAATGACTGAAGAGTTTAAGTAGTTTTGGCCAGCTGAAGGACACCTACGGGTGCGGGAGTTTCTCGCAACATTGAAATTTTTAATTTTAGTTTCTTCTGTATAATTCGGAGTTTAGTATGACTTCCATTATCACTGTACTAGTATATATATTTTTAAGGGACCAGCTGAAGGACGTCTACGGGTGCGGGAGGTTCTCGCTACATTGAAGACCCATTGGTGGCCTTCTGCTGTTGTCTGTTCTATGGTCGGGTTTTTGTCTCTTTGACACCTTCCTAATTTCCATTCTCAATTTTACTTTTTCATTGTACAGGAAATGCCGTGTGTAGTTTTCCATGTGAACAGCAGGAAAGAGCACAGTACATCTTTATCACTGGTGGTTCTGCCGAGTTGACATCTCTCGAATACTTCCGCAATCAATCTCACTTAGTGCAGCTTTCGCCTTCGGGGGAATTTGCTGAATGTCATTACAGAACTGGACCATTTCTTGTCGCCCGGTATGAAAACAAAAATATATTTAGGTAGTACCCAACACTTTGGCTAAAATTAATTTGGCTCGTTTAATTTTCATAAAATTTGACATAATATATACTTTCATTGGATATATAGCAGTTTGACAAGCGCCAATTTGATCGTTGAAAAGCCTTATATTGTTTCTTTAACAATATAACGTGATAATAACGTTCAGATGATTTTGTAATAGTTATCTTCTTGTAGTTTTAAAACTCTAAATAAAACCACGTTAAACATTACATTGGATGTCAAGAATCACTTCTAGTAGTTGGCAGATGTTAAACCAAACGTATTGAACTTCATCAAAACTAGCGTAATTGAAATAGATGGACAGTTCAAAACGAAAACAACAAACTATTGATAATAAAGAAAATTATTAATTCACGGTAATGACTAATATAAATCATATGGAAATGATGATGAATTTCTTTTATCCTCGTAGCGATTACTGAGGCACATGTCTCTTAGTAAATCTTGAAAAGAATTCTCTATTATTTCCAAATAATTATGTTACTTAAATTTGCATCACTGGTTGGTGTTTTGAAGACGAGTTGTGGTATACATGATGAGTCGATTTGTACCACTCTAAGGTTAAATTTTGTATCGTAAAGTTTCATTACAGTTATATGGAGGTATGTCTAGCCACAAAACCAGGTTCAACCCAACATTTTTCTTTAAATGTCCTGTACCAAGTCAGGAAATTGGATATTGTTATCTTATACTGTGGATTCATTAATTTTCGAGGGTACCAATTTTCGTGGATTAAGGAAAACTTGCATATTCGTGGATATTGAATTTTGTTGTTTTGCTGAAGTCTGGATACAAAACCTTAAGAAATTCGTCTTTCATTGAACATTGAATTTCGTGGTTAACATGTACCCACGAAATCCACGAAAATTGGTATCCAACGAATAATTATGAATCCACAGTAGTTTGTTTCTATGTGTGTTGCATTTTAGTGTTTTTGTTGAGTCGTTCTTCTCCTGTTATATTTGAAACCCGGATTTGTTTTTTTCTCAATCGCTTAATGAATTTCGAACAGCGGCTTACTATTTTGTTGCTTTTATATAGGACGATTTGAAGGAAAGGACAGACTATTCACACCAATGAGGGAGCAACCATTTAACTTCAGGGAGGGTTATGGTTTTTTGTCTGAGTCAGAATTAATTTTAGAGTTTTTACCCGCTTTTAATCAATTTATTTTTTTCAACACATTTAAGGTAAATGGAAATCTGTATTCATATTTTTTTTTATTTGTAATTTGCTTGACCACACTATTTTTTACATTTAATTGGGGATCAGAATATTTTGTTTAGGGAAACAAAATAGCCCCACCCCAGGAAGTTGTAAAATGGTTTCCGAAGCAATAGTGGTATGTAGAAATTGACCTTAAAAATGTGTAATTTATTCATTTGTCGTCTTGTTTGGTTTTTTTTTTTAGTTCAAGTTTGTATATAAACCGTTGCTCATCACATTCATTCGTGTAGGAATTAAACTTTCAATTGATTAATTGAAACAGCAATGCAAAATATTTTAAAAGATACAAATAAAAAGCGTTTGCAGGTGTAATTAGAACGCTTTTTGCGTCTCCTAATAATATTTTATGAATTTCAATTTTCATGTAGAATTAAATACAACTATTCATGTTTTCTCGTTTGAATTTTTTTTACATTGTCTTATAAGGGCCTTTTATAGCTGTTCATGTTTTCTCGTTTGAATTGTTTTACATTGTCTTATCGGGGCCTTTTATAGCTGACTATGCAGTATGGGCTTTGCTCATTGTTGAAGGCCGTACGGTGACCTATAGTTGTTACGGTTTCTGTCATTTTGGTATTTTGTGGATAGTTGTCTCATTGGCAATTATACCACATCTTCTTTTTATATTTACAATTAATACACGATAGTATTCTTGTCTTTTATTTTTGCTCATGTGATTTGTCTATTTGTCTTATTTTTTGTTTTTCCTGTCTAGAAATCTACATATATGTGTGGTTTTTTTTAGTATTTAAGATTATTACAAAGTTGGCTGCTGTATCCCTATTTTTTAAAACATTTTCACTTTTTATGTACTGTTACTTTTTTCATACATTGTTGTCAATATGATATAATTTAATGCTTCTGTCATACAAGAGGTAACGTTAGTGATATAACCAGATTAAATCCACCATTTTCTATATAAGAAAATGTTTATACCAAGTCAGTAATATTACAGTTGGTATCCATTCGTTTGATGTGTTTGAGCTTTTGGTTTTGCCATTTGATAAGGGACTTCCTGTTTTGAATTTTCCTTGGTGTTCGGTTTTTGTGTTATGCAACTTTTTCATGGAGACAAATAAACCAACTAATGCCGTCAAAATGACGTCAATTCAGCTCTTATTGCAATGATTTTTATTTTAGACGACGTGGCAATGAATATACCTGTGTCAAAAGACTGGCTTTGGACCCAACTGGTGGAATAGTAGCATGGTATGGACTACCATGGAGTAAGTTATGGCTGGTTTGTTGCATTCAACTAAACTTACAGTATGCCTTTCTAATACCATACGTAAAATTATCAAATGGAAAGGCCGAACCCAATGCAATTCAATGAAAGTATATGTGGGTATGCTTCAATAAGATCAAAATCCCAAAAAACAGGACTAGAATATAAAAAATATGATGTAATGTTATGCTAATGAAACGACTTTCTACAAGAAAACAAATTACACAGAAATTAAAACCTACAAGTATATATTATTGTAGTCCTTCAACAATGATAAAAAAAACATACCATAGGAGTCCACTGGTGGTCTACAGACAAGTGCATATACAATACAACAAAGATATAAATTGTTCAAAGTTTTAATGGGTTTATACTGATTTTAAATAGTAATACTATTATAATAGAAAAACAAAGGATATGCTCGTAGACGAGAAGAGGGAACAATGAAAAATAAAGCAAAGATGAATCTGAAGTTATTACATTATTCAATGTTATCAAATGAAAGAATGAATTGTGTAGTCACAATTATTTCTTAAGAGCTTCACGATTTTTGTGGTTCGATACTATTAGATCAACTATTTTTATGGAACTTTTAATAGATTTTTTCAATAAACGTAACTGATAAGTTGGAGTTCTCAAACTATGCATTTGGAGGTCCATCCGCATTTTGCCACTTCCTAAACCTACGTTTTTGAGAGAGAAAAAATGTATGTATACAAAAAAAAAAAAAAAAAGCAGCGTAACCTTTTATCAGGGAATTTGTAGTATATTGCTTATTTCTATGTTTTATTTAAAGCTAGCTCGTTTGTAACCATTGACTTTATCTTCATGCAGGGACTTTCAGATCGACTCCACCGCTTTGTGAAATTTGCTATGGACAATGGAGCGCCGCACTTCTATTAGGTAATCAAAATCATAATGTTGGTATATTAAACATAAATTATTTAGCTCTATATTGACATTAAAATACTATTGGTTTAGCGCAATAATTAAACTCATCATAGATACCAGGACTAAATTTAGTATATACGCTATACGCGCTTTTCGTCTACAAAAGACTCATCAGTGACGCTCGAATCCAAAAAAGTTTAAAGGACCAAATAAAGTACGAAGTTGAAGAGCATAAATGTTGATAATATGTCGGCGAATATTACCTAAATAAGTGCAATACTCGGAATTCCGAAACATCAGATAATCAAATGTCCAGTCCCTGAGATAAAAGAGTGGCTTACCCAAGGGTTTTTATGATTTCAAAATCTTATATTCTTACATGTGTTTTGCTGGCGTTTTCTTAAAATTGTTTGCATCTAAAAATATACATTATTAAGTTTTCATTTATTGCTACTATGGTGTCTATGCTATATCACTCAGAAAGATGTCTCACACAAGATTGAAATTATATAACAACCTATTCATATGTGACTAACGCTGTTATAAAAAATCAGCTCAGCATTTATCAAATACGGAATTTTAATTGATGTGAAACCTGCATATTATTTATTTATTACATCATTTTTAATATATTCTTTAATCTTCAAATTAAAAATTATATTAAATTTGTTTTGACGTATAGGGCTATTATTCGCAGACGAATGTACTTTACTAGTTTAGCGCTATACAAATATAAAAAAGAAGATGTTGTATGATTTCCAATGAGACAATTCGCCACGTGAGACAAAATGACACAGAAATTAACAGCCATAGGTACCGCACTACCTTCAACAATGAGAAAAGCCAATACCGTATAGTCCGCTATAACGGCCTAAATTATGCAAATAATTGAACAAAACACAAATATGTAACACATCAACAAACAACAAACACTGAATTACAGGCTCCTGACTCGGGACAGGCACATACGTACATAATGTGGCGGAGTTGAATATGTAAGCCGGATCCAACCACCCTTAACCTGGGACAGTGGTGACACAGTGAAACATAAATCAGTTGAAAAAAGGATTCACTCATCAGATGGATACAAATGGAAATATATTTCACAAAAACACAGAATGGACGTGACCGGTACTTGTATATCATAACAAAAAATAAAAAGATACTAAGTACTGATCTGAGAGTACTCGCAGTAACTAACAACTAGTTCAAAACCACTTACCACTAATAAAACAATTCATGCAGTCGGTTTCATTTTTCAAGATGAACGAAGACACTAAGGCACCCAAAAGTCGACAAGGCAAACAATTTTTCACAAAATACTATTCAAAAGCAAACATATAACAGCTCGAACACAAATAGAAAATGGATGAATACTCCTTTGCTGCTTTGAAGGGGTAAAGACTTTTAGCTCCACATGTGGTATCCCTCGTATTAATCGTTTCTAGTTAAATTTCGGTGATTTTAGTTGCATACAAACAGTTTAAGAGATATTGAGTCATTCTTATGAGTAAGTTTGTTTTTCAGCAAGAGATTTGCAACGTGAGTATCATAGTAATAAATCTAGAAATAATGGTTTCTTATCTTTTATAATGCTTAACATAAGTAAATAGGAAATATATATTAGACTGAAATACCGTGGTATGTAAACACGAACCACAAAAAAGAGGCGATCTCGTATACTCCAACAGAGTAACTTAAACCTTCTCCAAAAAAGCACATTTTGAAAATTAATGTTTCATAAAGTCAAAATATTTTTGAAAAAAATGCAAGCATAGATTAGCTGAAAAACAACCGAACCAAGAGTATAGGCATACCAGGACAATGAATTCGTGCTATGCAGTGTGGAACAATATATATATAAAAATATCTAAAATTAATAAATAGCAAATTTCAATCTTATGATACTCGTATAGTCATGAATGAATAGAGGCAACAGTAGTATACCGGTGTTCAAAACTCATGACAGTAGAATAGAAAATTTACATAATTTGTCAGCGTAGAATCATGAAAGTATACTGTAAACCAACTATTTATGTAATCATGTTAGTGCTCATTTTCCTTCTCGCGAAAGTCGCACAGGTAAATTGCTCGCAAAAACTAGTTGGTTTCCAGAATATGTATTCATGCAATCTACTGAAGTTTTCTCTGTAAAAAAGGGAGAGAGAGGAGAGAGAAGAGAGAGAGAGAGGAGAGAGAGAGAGAGAGAGAGAGAGAGAGAGAGAGAGAGAGAGAGAGAGAGAGAGAGACAGCGACCAATACAAAGGCGTCAACAAGAAAACTATAAGTTCATTAGAATAATTCAACACCAACAAAAAAGCGTCGGAATGACAAACATCTAATTCTACTCAGAAAAATAAATGTTGAGCAACACAAACTCCATTTAACATCAGGGGTAATTAATGTGTGCAATCATAAGCAGGAGGTTTGGCTAGGCACAAAACCAGGTTCAACCTACCATTTTTCTTAAAATGTCCCGTACCAAGTGAGGAATTTGGCAGTAATTATCAAATAGATGTATTCCTATAAACAGCGATATACTCTGATTGCCTTTATTTAAGGATAAACAGTTCCTTTTGGTCAAGTGGCTTTTGTGGTTAAAATACGTTTATTAGTCGTTTGTAAAGCCTTGAAGATTCAAACTTACTGATAGAAGGTAAGAGCTAACCATGATTGACTACCTAACAACTATCAAATGTGTTGATTTTATTTTTCAATTTGTGTTTCATAAAAAATGTTAATGTTTTTAAAAGTTAAAATTGATTATTCATATTGTGTTTCTTCATTTTAGGTAGGGACAAACAGTATAAGAAGATCGTGTAAGTGTATTATAAAGTATCAAACTATAACTGTATTCATTGAAAAATGTGCAATGGGTATGTGAAAGCAAATCAAGCCGAAGGAGCAGAAAAGAGTTGTCCAGAAAATTGATAGTCATTATCTTTATGTTTTGGACGTCGTTAATTATGTAAATTTTAATCGTTTAATAGTTATATCATTACAACTCTTTTGTGGTGAACACTATTTTATTTTTGATTATGCCTTCTCTTGTATTTTCTTTAAGGATTTCTATTGAGATCAGTCTGTACTTATTGCAATGCTTTGCCTACATTAGATTTAAATTTCATTTGTGGTTCATACGTCTTGTAAACTATTTTACTCAAGTTATAAACGTATTCTTTGAAAAGAATCTGTGCGGCAAGAGGCAAAATGTTAGCCTCAGTACCAAGTTCCTGTGTCAAGTAAATTGGGGCAATATGCGCAATTGTTTCTCCTAAAGCGTTAATGGTAACGTTTTCCTTTGTTGCTCAGTCTATAACGTAAACATGGATACGTTGGATGGCTCGTTTCGTAGGTGAGACATTTTTACATATGTGAATAATTTTTCGGGGTACAACGTATGGTTCATTTTCCCGTAAATTAGCATACCCGAAAATCCTTTTTTTATGCGGCTCTTAATGGTAAAAATCCCCTTTTCCACACAATAAGATCTTTGAAAATTTAATAATTTGAATGCATTTAATATTTCAATAGTTTTTACACATTTATTCTGTGGTCCTCTTCTTTCCAAATCAACACAACTTGTTAAGTTCAGTTACTTGTAAAAATAGAAACATGTCCAATATAACTACATAGGTTTTTTTTTGTTTACAATTATCTTTTGTGTTCCTTATTTGAAGGCGCATTAGTGATAGTGACCAAATTGTTTCCAATTGATGCATAAACATGTAGGTTTTATATTTGTCATTCCGGAGCATTTTTAAAGATTGATATGCAATAGAAGTTTGCTTATTACAGAAGGCATATGATGACCTATACAGCTAACTTCTACTTTATTTATTTTCAACTGGATACTTTTGCAATCAATATATATCGTCTTGTTTTCAAATAGTTGAACTCTCTTTTAAATATAAGGAATACTCCAGATATATGATTTTCATTATTTCTCTAAGAATGATACAATATTTGTAAAATCAAAATCAAATATAAAAATAATTATTCCTACGATACTTTTTGACATATTTCCCCTTATTTTTCAGTCAGAATACCACGTAAGTAATAGTTATGATAAAATAGCATATTTTGTTTCTAAAAAAATATTATTAGATGATAGCAAGATCTTGTTGATAAATATTCCATATCAACTTCACATGTCAAATAATATTTGATGGTGTTGAAGTATAGATTTAAGGTACTAACAAAGGTATTTGTCATTTTAGTTACGTGTTAAAGTTCCCTTTTTTGTCGTTGTATATTTTAAGCTTTACTGTTTATTCATTGTTGGGTACAACGTATGACGTGGATCGGTACTTACACATCCCACCATTGTGCTTTGGTCAATTTTGATCTCTTGTCTTTCAATTTTACCTATGTAATTTTTTCTTCATGCCATTTTGTTTTTTCTAGTGAATAATATTATATTAAATTGTAGACCGTTTTACCCCATTTTTTTACATTTTTTATATATTATGTCTGTTTGTTTTGCTAACACATTGTATGTTGTAAATTACATTTGTTTAATGGAATTGTATGTATCTATCATGCACGTAATAGGTTTTTATATAGTAAGTTAGGTATGAGTGTGTCATTATGTTCTTTTGTTGTACAAATAATTAAATTACACACAATTCTTTGGATTCTGAAGCGAATTTGGTGTACTTCAATATTTGTTCAACGATAAATATGTGTGCTTTTAAGAAAGAAAGGTAGATTCACGGTATACCGCCATCTTGGATTGTACTATCACAGTACACAATCAGTCAAGTTGTCTGTCCAAATCTACAAATTTGTGGACAGATGTGCAGTTTTATTGGTTAGACTGTTTATTTATATGAAGAAAACATGCTGAATTATTGCATTATCCAAAATATTTAAACAATGCAATAATTCAGCATGTTTTCTGCATATTTCTGACATTAACACCTTAAGCTGGACCTAAGTGAAAACCATATGACAAGTAAAGCATATATTTAGGGTGAGATTTTTATCCTGTCGATCGTTAGGTTTCTTTTATATATAATCACGTGTCATTCCCATTGATATTGCAACTATTTTGTTTTAGTTGTGCAATTAATAATCTTGCATATATTCCTTCAATATTGTGAATTATTCAATCAAAAATAATGCTGAAAACAGACATACAGAAACAAAATATTGTAACTCTCTTTGTAATATTTTCATGATTTCGTTCATTTTTTTTTACACATACCTACATTTCTCTGAATTCCTTACCAATTTATTTGTATTTCTACTTATCGATATTTAGCAATGGGATGCAACGTGCCAAAGAACTGCCCTATTCGTAACCCGAGAGTAGACATTCCTTGTACTGGATGTGAACCAGTTGAAGATGATGGCCTTTGTTGTGCTAGAGAAACAAGATGTCATGCTAAAGAACGATCTCGAGGATATCGTGCTTCAGAAACAAGACATCGTGTTAAAGATAGAAGACATCGTCGTTATTAACGTGGGCTTTTTGCATTTAATGGGACGATACGCCAAAAATTCTGGTTTCTTAATTAAACGTTGATATTTTTTCTGGTGTTTTATTTATTTATTTTTTTCTATAACAACAATGGATTTCCAACCATTAAAGGATACTTCATATGCCATTAATAATACATACATGTGCCATTACCCATGTTAAGAAAACTATTGTTTGCATTAATATAAAACAATCTTACGTAATGCAAAATTGGTGAACACATACATTTTACTTTATCCTCTTTAGCGCAATGACTGAATCATCTCGCATTATATTGTATTCAAACTCTCGTGTTTCATGTACGCTTCAAAAAAATGTTTGATAAAACGCAAATAAAAGGAATTAAAAAATGAAATTTAAAATATATCTTATACCAAGGGGAATTTCCAAATTGTGTTTATATCCCCGCCTTAGTCAACGGGGGAATGGAGTGTTACCTTATGGTAAGATTGTTTGTTGTCTACATGTATCGCGAACATCAGAACAATTATAATTATGAAGAGTAACAGTAAAGTAATTACCATGGGTAATTGATGGGTTTTGTTGTCTTTATTTTCGTTTATTTTACTTATCCAGTGAAAGATAACTGTGACTATCGCTATTTCTGCATTTTTCCTTTGATCTTTTTTTGTGATAATTTTTCATATCATGCTAATCGCTTGAGATAGAAAATTATCGCTAGAAAGTAAGCAGCCATGAGGCGTTGCTAACGAAATTGACATGAAATTGCCAACGTCGTCATATGTAAAATGGCGATAAACAGTTTATCATTGGTCATCTCAACTCGATTGCCTTTCTCGATTTCGCCGTCCCGGCTCAAGCGAGAAAATCAATCTCGTTGAGATGATCATCGATAATCTATCAATATCAATCGATATCCACCCACTATTACCCAACTGCACGTTTACTACTTCAGGTTTTGGTTCACTATATATATATGTAGGACTCTAAAGTGTAATAGGGACGCCAAAATACGATGATCACGCTACAGTGCGATGGTCTACGATAAAGTGCGAAGCTTACATACGCTAAAGTCCGATGGTCAGCAAAAGTATAGATGTAAAAACGCAGTTTGATTATGACGTTAACAGTCGTTTATACAAACCAAAAAATTAGGTACATGCCGAAGATACATCACGAATATTTGATCAACAAATTTTAAATCGGAATGTGCTTGACTTAATTACAAACCTAGTAACCGGGCTAAGTAGGATAAAACAAAAGTGTTTATTTTCGGGTGCTGGAAAAATGACTTTGTTGTTCTTGCGCAGCATAGACCTTTGACAAAATTTCTATATAGATACAAAAAAAGTATACGAAGAGGTATCCTGTTTCCTGTATCCTGCTTCTATTCGAAACGAACAGATACTTAAAATAATTGTTTACGTTGCAGTCTACTTTAATAGGGTCCCATTAAAACAAAATCAATTTTATTTAAAATTAACGTCTGTAAAATAGAGGTATGTGTAACTTATGTGACGACGGTACGGGGGTGTTCATAGTAGTGATAGACTGTGTGTACGGCAAGCTACACAAATAATCACAATATCAATGCGCCCAAATTGTTGAAAAATTCATTTAACAGGACATACAGTATTTTGTGACACCTAAATGATTTTTTTTTAGTAATTATTACGTGTTTGGTCTTTTAAATTCAGAAACAATCACCAAAGCCTGTCGGTAAATTATAACCAAGCCTATCACATATGTTATACCTTAGCTAATGTATATACTAGCTTTTGACAAATAAAAAGAGACTATATTTTCTAAATCCATGAACTTTAATCCCCTAACCTATAGTCCATTGCATAATAAACCATACTGAATTAACAAAAAAAAAACCATCGCACTTTAGCGCGACCATCGCACTTTAGAGTACCATCGCACTTTAGAGTCCTACATATATACATTCAAATTTGTCTTTAAATTTCGAATAGGTAATACATGTACTTATAATGATTTTGTTGTTAATATGATAACACATGTCATGACTATACGACTTCTTTTCAAGTAACAAGTATATGAAATACAGGGTCTTGTAGCTTTAATGTTAGGTTCCATAGAGTCACTTAAATAAGTTGTATTTAGTTTAAACATATTTATGTATAGTGGATTTGAAAACAATTTATATTTATCCCTTTCCACTTTGCAAAATCTGCCTTGTAGCGGCAATAACCAGTTCTTTTTATGAGCTCACGAAGATGTTGAGCCACACAACATTCTCTTTGTGCTTTCTCAAGACAAGACATATGATTCAGTTGTTGTCGTTATTAACTGTCTACCATGCGGTAATAGTTATTTATGTAATCGTCATTATCTCACCGATGGATAGTTTTCTCATCTGCAATTTTACCACATCTCTTATAATTTTTTTTAAACAAAGTCCTTTTCCTTTTATCAAATATGTTAAGTTGTAAACATCTATGTCATTTGGTCTGTGGTAGACAGTTGTCTCATCGGCAATTTTAACACATCTTCTTATTTTCATAATCATTAGTAAGAACAAACATGTGTGTGTTACTTAATGGATCTTATATATTTTGTAATGTAATTGTTTGTGAATATATGACTAAATGATCATCAATAAAAAAAAACAATTTTCCGCAGTTATGAATATTTAAGGACATACTTTATCATTACGTACATTTTGATAAAGTTGTTTTAATCATTTTAAATCATACTTCTGCATACTGGATGAACTAGACATTGTGTTCGACATGATGTAAATACTTATATCAGTTTAATTTGTCTTTCTTTGTAAAAACATTATTTTATTCATAAAATAGTTTTGGTTTTTCAAAACTATATGCGGTTGCCGTAATTTTAATTCATCATATACTTTAAGGAAAACCGACAAAGTCATGATTATGATAATTAATAATGGTTATTTGCATGTTTGTTTTGTTCACGCATCGTTGTCAATATAATGGAATTTTATGCGTCTGTCATATAAGTGAGAGGTTTAGACAGCTATAAAACCAGATTGAGCTTTCCTCGGATTTTTTTCTTTTGGCATCTGGCACTGCAAATGGTAAAATTCCCGACCCTTTTAAAAAAAAAGATTCGAGAAATACCAAATGGATATCAAAACTCAAATGTTGAAAATGCGATGGCAAAATTTAAAAACAAATATCAAAATATTGACAACAGTTTACAAAACACAATAAAGAAAACTAAAGATTGAGTACCACACACATCCTAATATAAGCAGGATGCTTTCATGTGCTCCGGAGGAATAAGCAGACATATAGTTCTTAAACTCAAAATTAGATATTACCCTGTATTTTCTTTTCATGAATGTTTTATTCAAATTAATACAAACAATTTATTGTATTTAATTTATAGTAAGTTTGTTCTTTTTTTTTTAATTTCACAGTACTAGTAATTGTTTATAAAAAAAGAACCCCCCTCCCCCCAATTAAAGGTTGCATTTCTGTTAATATAGATGATGTAACATATCATAGGATCTCCCTTTGAAGCTACAATTGTGATACTTTTACTATGAAGTTTTCTTGAAAAACTATATCCTAGAATACAAAGTTAATATGCACTACATTTTATTCAAAGGTGATAACACTGGGGCTTTGCGGCATATTTTCGACATTTATATACCCTCATTTGAGTTTAAACTTATACTAAAATTGTGTACTATTCCTACCATTACTTATTGCCTACTTCAGAAAATTTGTTTTTCACCGCAACAGTATTTTTTATACTGGTAACAGTCCCGAGTTATGTCTCTATGAGATGAAACATAGAGATAATGTCTGGGAACCAGTATGTCAACAAGCAAGTTATCTACGAAAATCATATATTTCCCCAAAAGAGACGTGGTTTGAGAAACAGCTGTATTTTCAAAGTGCAGCCTATAAAAAGGAGTCAAACGTTTTGCTAGAATTTCAATATAAAAGAGCTCAATGGAGCCTTTACAATTTTATGCGTAGCCAATATCCTCCTGTATCTATGTAGTATTGAAACCGATATTCCTGTTGATAATTGTCCTTTTTCGTCAGTGTGAACAATTTGTTTTTAGGTTTAAGTTATGTGTTGATGTATATATGCAATATGCAATGAGATAGTTTTAGAGTGTTATAGGACAAAGTGGTGAATTCTGTCAAAAAGAAAAAAATCCCTCTGAACAACCTCTGGAAATCAAATTATCGTCCCGAACTTGCAGATTCCGGAAAGTTTAACCAAATTAGAATAATGAATAAAGAATGAATCAAACAATCAAAATATACAGTGGCATAAAACATGCAGATTTATCCATCAAAACCGTTGTACACAATGTCATTCAATCCACAGTACTGCCAGGGCTAATGGGAAGTTAATTACACAAATTCTTTTATTTGACATTTTTTAAAAGGAAAAGAAAAAGCCAAACTAAAAATTATGTGTAACACAATACGAGTGCAACTTCTTTGTACAAACATAAAGGTCATTCCAGAACTTGGAACTGCACACTTTCTGTATACTTTAAAAAGCAATAATTTATTCGATAGTATATACTTCACCACTTTTCCTCTGACCGATTGAGCAGAGCAGGTAACACTATTAAATTAAATAATTAACATTCAAATAATCCAATCGCATGTTTATCAAATGTACTTGTTTACAGTGCAAAACTAGATATCAATCTTTCATAAGCTATTTACAATAATCCTAGTAAGACAAAAATTATTAGGAATTATTAGGAATGTCTCTTAATGAACTTTTTAAGACATGGCTTAAAACTAGAAACAAAAGTTATCCCAGGTATGTGACAACTAAAGCCATGCAACATGTACTTGTGTCTCATCCTGTTTGCATATTTAGGCAAATAAAATATGTTTAAACTGATTGGCATTCATATCAAATATTATTTTCAATATGACATTTGACAATTAATGATTGTGACTGTTGCATAATGTTTACAATAAAGATGTTTTTTTGTTTTTGTTTTTATTTTGATTGATCATTTGGTAATTTGTTTTATATTTGCATTTAATTTTACAATAAAGAATTGACATTTTTACACTTAAAACCACGTATCAAAATGTATGCACTTCAGCTCATCTTGGTGTAGTTCCTTTTGGTTCATCGTAAGAATTTCACTGATGTCAATTAGACAAATATAAAGAGAATCATTTATTTAAAAATAAAGGCAACAGTGGTATACCCCTGTTCAAAAGTCATTAATCATTTTAGAGAAGAAAACGAATCAAGGTTACTATAAGAGAAAAACAACGAAACACCAGAAACACTGAAGTGCAATAAAAACAAACGACAATGCAACACACAGAGAAAGGAACTATAAGATAACAACTGCCATTTTCTCGACTTAGTACATGACAATTTAAGAAAAAAATAGTGGGTTGAACCTGGTTTTGGAGCCAAACCTCGCGCATTTATGGCAATGTTAAAGATTACACTCAAATGACAACGTTACATGACAGGACTTCAACACCAAAAAATACAAGAACTTTCAAGACCTAGAAATACACAAATTAAGAATGCAATAATACATTTCGACATGCTAACAATTATCAATGGTACCAGGCTAATAATTTAATACGCAAGACGCGTGTTTCATCTACATAGGACACTAGAAAATAGTAAGAAAGCCAAACAGGTAAAAAGTTGAAGAGTATTAATGATCCAAAATTCCAAAAAGTTGCGCCAAATACGGCTACGGTTATTTATGCCTGGGATAATAAAATTCTTAGTATTTAGAATAATTCAAACTATTGCAAGCAGTAAATGTAGAAAAACGACCATATGATTGGTATTCATGTCAACACCGACCTACCACAGAATAAAAACGAACACGTTAAACAACATTGGACAGTACATACAAATAGCACAACAGACGCACGATTTGTCTGTGACACGACTGGATCGACGCCACAAATGTGACACCATAAAAGCATGTGTTAACCAATACATTATATATTAGACCATGCTTTCAGTACATTTTTTTCTTCAAATATTGTATTATAATATATGAAGAAATAAGATCAAACGAATGTTTTAGTGTACAATATTGACAGAAGCGAATTCACGTGGTAGTTAATAATATTCACACAATGTTTTTTTTAAATAAAATATTTTATTTTACTGATTCGTATTTCTATAAATTTGGATTTAAATAAATAATATACATCCATTATTCATTGATACTTTAATATTGTTTATGTAGTCAAAACTCCATGAAGATGGATTTTTAGAGTAGTATTAAATAGGAGGAAAAATTAGAACAATTATTTGTGACCCTTTCACATGCAAATTGATACAATTATTCTAACTTGTCATAATTAAGTTAATTGCATTGATAAATGGACAGGTTAATATGATACAAATTGAATTATCTGTTGAAATGGAGTAGTAAACTAGTCATTTAATTACGTTGGAGGAATACTAAAAGTTTTTATATGTGACCCCTTAACATACAAAATAATAGAATAAAATACTTTTCAAAATTAAGTTGATTTTATTGATAAATGAACAGGCCAACATAATTCAAAACTTTAGTGCAGAAAAGTTAATTTTCGTTTCTGTTTGTGTTACATTTTAAAGTTGTGTCTCTTTTGTGTCGTTTGTTTCCTCTTATATTTGAGTTTGAATTCACATAATTATAAGACGTGCCACGGTACTTTTCTATCCCAAATTCATGTATTAAGTTTAGATGTTATAATTGTTATTCTCATCGGATTTTGTATAATGCTTAGTTCATTCTTTGTGTGTTTCATTTTAATTGTGGTCGTAATTCTCTTATATTTAATGCGTTTCCCTCGGGTTTGGTTTGTGACCCCGATTTTTTTCTTTCTACCGATTTATGAGTTTTGAACATCGGTATACTACTTTATTTATTCATGTCATAGTCATGTTGAAGTTGACAAACTTTATCTAATGTGAATATTTTACTTATGGTTTATGACAAAATGTGAATGAATATAGGCCTTTCCCCTTAAACGCACATGCATATCTTTGTTAAAAACATTCCGGTTTTTTTTTGTCCCAACTTTTTATGTTAAGAATGTACTTGAATATCGTAAAGCTACCTTTGCCTTATTTATATGTTGTAAAATCTCAATAAAGATACCAGGCATTAACGCTAGAGGTGCGTAAAACGTGCGATTGGATAGGTATCACAATTATTGATCGAACTCTTTCTGTACCGGACATGCCATGTGAAGGCTACCATGTGAACATATGAAAGTATCTTGCTATAATTGGCTTTGGGGAGAGAAATCATGTAGTAAGATTTCCGTTATCAATCCCATCTTTATTGGTGTAATGCAACCATTTCATTTCCCCTATTAGTCTTTGTTAAATTTGCAATTTTCCAAAAAAAAGTGCTGAATTTCTCTTTGTTTCAAAAAAAAAATCTAAAAACGTCAAATCGCAAAACTACTAAACTCCGAGGAAATTCAAACCGGAATAAAGACACCATATCATATTGACTGTCATTTCCTCATGAAGAAATAAAGAGATGTGGCATGATTGCCAATAAGACTAATATCAACCAGAGTTCAAATGACGTGGATGTATGCAATTGTAGACAATCGTAAATAATTATGTACTATAATTTGCAATACCTTTTTCCATTCCAATCATCGTTCATTGTCTAATTATACTTAGCCTTGCATTACTTGAATTTTCAATCAAATTAATTAAACAAAAATAACCTTTGAAGTATGTAACCTATTACTTTTGATAGTTTGTAGTGTTGTCATTAACAGTGATTGATGTGCCTATTGTTACATGTTAATTTTTATAGTATTTTTTTAATTTCATTTCGTATGTTCATACAGACTTACATATTTAGTTGTTATGCACTCATATCTTAGACGACATGGCAATGAATTTACACGTGTCAAATGAATGGCTCTGGACACAACTTTTGGTATCTAAATGCGGTTTAGACTACCATTCAGTAATTTAAGACAGGTTTATTTCCTTCAACAATATAAGTCAAAACGCTAATAGTACGAGAAAATAATCAACTGCACAGAACATCTTCCGACCTATCAATACAATGAAAACTAGCTGCACAAAGACAGCAGCCCAAAGACACAAAAGCCCTGACTTGAAATCAATATGTCGTCACCAACAATAAACAAGAATCTGTGTTTATGTCAAGCTGTAAATTGTTATAACGTCTAACATAAAATTTGAATTTATTCACATACATTTTTTTAGTTATCTATATTTTAGCATACATACAGCAAAATCCGGGTTTCATAAGGGTGAACATACTGTCGGTTTTTTATTTGTCTATCTAATGGGGAACATGTGAAAGAGACAACAACCCGACCAAACAGCATATAACAGCCGAAGGCCACTAATGTGTCTTCAACATACTAAGCAAATACCGCACCCGGAGGCGGGCTTCAGCTGGACCCTAAAAAATGTTTACTAGTTCAGTGAAGATAGACGTCATAATGGTCATACTAAACTGCAAAAACATATATATAAACAAAAAACATACAAGACTCACAAAGCTAGTATTAGTAACATTGAACTACAATGACTACTAAAAGTGAATTGCTGCTCAAAAAAGTATTTTTTTTCATTCAATTTCTAGTTACAAAACTTGGTCTTCAACTTTGTACTTGTTTGGCTTTTTTTTTTTTTTATCTGAGCGTCTCTGGTCAGTCCTATGTAGACGAAACGCGCGTCTGACGTATGTAATTATAATTCTGCTATCTTTGATAACTATCTGATACCCAAACAAACTATCTGATACTGCCAAAGTCGTAGAAATGCCGCTCTAAATGTCATGTACTTATACTTTAGACGACGTGGCAAAAATCAAATGTTGCAAACGAATGACATCAGTTTCAACTAGCGGAATTATAGTATGATTTGGACTACCATTTAGTACATTTTACCTGTTTATGATATTCAACAATATTTGATAGCAAGCTTTGTCAATAAACAATAGAAAATACATCACACCAGCATTTCTGTGTTGATATTTCAAATCAATGTTAAACCTGTATGAAAATGAATAGAACTATGCTGTCGAACTTTCTTTCAGATATAAAATCTCATATGCATACAATTTTTATTTTGAATAAACAAACGTGTCAAACCGGAAAGGATTAAATTACATGTATTTGAAAGAAAAAATAAATCTGATTTTAACCATGTTTTTCTTGGCATATATATGTATGCATCTCTTATCATTGAAATTACCATGTAAGCGCGCGCTAGTATTAAGTATACTAAACATATAGACTTATCGCAATGGGTAAAATCATTTGTTAATTTCCTAAGATCGGATAGCTATGAAATCGCCTGGTGTTTCAGAATCTAATACATTAAGGTTGGTTTTTTTTCAAAAGCGTGAATTCCGATGTCTAACAACTTTCAAAACATGGAAATTCAACTAACAATGTGATGTTGTGTTTCTTATTGTGTCCAAACAATGAAAGTATCCACAATCATTTTGATTATGTATCGGCGATTTAGGAATACGTAATTCAAGTGAGAGGTTTAGCAAGCTATAATTAGGTTTCATCCGCCATTTTCAAAAAAGTCATATGAAAATCATTGTTCCAAATCAGGAATATGAGTTGTTATCCCTTCGTTTGATGCGTTTGAGATTTTGCAATATGATTATGGACTTTCTGTTCTGAATTTTCTTCGGAGTTCGGTTTTTGGTGATTTTATTCTTTTAGACATTGTTCAGCTATATATAGGTCTGCATCTAAACGAATAAATTATATTCTTTATCAATAAGCAGGTTGTAAATCATTTACATTTTGATTTATGAAAGATTGGATTAGGCTGAATTTCTACAAACCCTAAATAACCGCACCATGAACAATGTTTATACCATTTTTTTTAAAGTATTTATTGCAACTTTGTTAGATATTTCTGAACAAACTCGACCAAAGATACCTGTATTTAACTTATGTATTAGAGAGACTTACATTAAAAGTCGCTATTGAATCTAAGTATGAAACCTAATAACAAGTAATAAAATTGAGAAGGAAACACTTCGATCAAACGATTGGCATATAAATGAAATAATCGCATTTTTTTTCAATTGTTATATATTAGTTTGGCTATTATCTCTCCAAAAGAACAAAAAGAATATTTCATTGAATTTCTAAACAAATGTTTAAAAAAAAATTAATATCTTTATATAGAAAATAAAATAGAAAAGAATGTTTATAAATATGCCAAAACTAAAGTCCATAAAGATTGAAGCCTTGAACAAAGTAATATGATTTCTTTGTTTAAATTTTGTTATACGAGATATGTCATTACTCTTGAATGATTGAAACTGGGTCAATGAATAGTTAAATGACCAAAAGAAAATATGTTTATCTGCTTAATTGAACAGCTGTTAATTTAAAACAAAGATTTAAAATCAAATACAAGTCATTGATTTCTTCGGTTTTTACCATGATCCCGCATTTCTTATGAATTTGATCCCATATTCAATGTAACTCGAGACTTTAGCTAGTTAATAAAATCGTTGTTTTGTTATGATCACTGAAGTTTTAAATTTTTATTTTTTCATGTAGAAAATATGTCTGATTTAGATTTTTACCAGACACTACGAGAAAAATAATGAATAAACATTGTGGGAATATGCTTCGTTTGAAATGTACGTCCGTAACGGTTTGGCTCCTTATTGGAATATTTTCAACAATCATAACATTGATGTTTATGACTTTATCTTTCTCTACAAACTATTGGGTATCATATTCAGTTAACAGGAACAACCTAACGGCTAATCAGAGAAATGATTACAAAATAAATGGGAGGTATACATATTCAAGACACCGTGGTCTTTTCCGTGAATGTTATTCAGTGGAAGAATCGGGTGTGTTTCTTGCATCGCAGTCAGACACAATCGACAATTCGTGTTTTTTTGTTGACCTTGATATTCCTGATACATCCTTCACGACTCTATCAAACCACTATATGAGCAGAGCACATCTACTCAGAACATGTATTGCTTTTTTCATCATTGGAATAGTCTTACTTATTGTACTGTACGTATTAGGAATAATTATTCTATGTTATCGCAGACGATCAAAATATGCATTCATGGCCAGCTTCTTGTCATGCTTGGTAGCTTTTTTCGAAGTTTTAGCCATTGCCTTTTGGCACGGAGCCTTTCATTTAGAGCAAAATAAAATAACTGATAATGTCAGCAATGTAAAATTCTTCCCTTCATGGTCATTTGAAATAAAAATGGCGACCGACATTAACATTGATTGGTCTTATGTTTTAGGATGGATCAGTTTCTGTTGCGCAATCTTTACTGCAGTAGCTTATTTTATAACTGGATCAACATTAAGCAAGATGCATCATAAAAAGAGTGTGAGGTTCAAGACTGGGAGATTAAATCATAAACAGAGCAGAAACAATCGCCATGATGGTATCGTGTATCCATGGTATTTAACAGGGCGTAATGGCATGTACAGGAATTATCCGTATATTTACGAACCAAATCCATTTATGAACATGCAAAACGATTTTGTATTTGATAATTATTTAATCCCACCATCGTTTTATAATTAATGTATTATCATGTAATGCTTAAAAATGTCAAACGAAGAAACTAGTATCATGTAATGTGCACTGCAATTAACACTTTTTTCCAAATCGTATAGAAAAGGTGGTGTAGGGATATGCCATCAAAAATATTGTCATGGCGTTAGCCAGAATGCTATTTATAAAGGAAGCATAAGATTATGGGAAGATATGGAACTCCTTTTTAAGATTGTACTGTATTTAATGTCGATAATAGATTCATTATATAATTGTACTTTTATATCAAGAAGAAAGTGGTGTTTTAAAATAGTCAAATATCAGTTGTAGAATGCTTCCTCTTTAAATATAAAAAGAATGTATGAGAGCCCATATGAAGTATACTATAACCTGTGACTATTAAACTATATATTATGTCCCTGGGGTAACCTATTTCACCAGTTGTGGATGACATGTATTTTACATGCAACTGATTTACACACTTTACGATACATATACACGGTCTTCAAGTGTGTAAAGGAAGGCAATATCGTTACTCTTATTTATCATTTTACATTTTGATAGTGTGGTAATAAATTAGCCTATATATACAATAGTTTATGAGACAACTCTCCAACAGAGGCAGAATGACGTAGTTAACATCTATTGGTTGCCATACGGCCTTCAACAATGAGCAAAATGTATACCACCTAGTCAGCGATTTGCCAATACTGTTTCCAATTTTATGCAGGCTTTTATGAAGACTGTACTGTATGACTTTACAGCATTTAATAGGGTCACCTTGGTTTTATGGTATCTTTTGGTTAATTTAATATGACTTTGTGCTCTTATACTAGGCAAAATACCATAACAAGATGAAGAGAAATCCAAAACACATGCTCCAAATCACTGAATTTTGTTTAATTATGAAAACGATTTTTATGAAAATATCATCAATGGAGTCACAATTTCAACAAGTTTGTCTGTAATATCCGACCTTGTACGTATTTTATGTTCGAAAGACCAACAATAGACTGATGTGTAAATAAGAATGTGTCCATAATACAGGGATGCCCCATCAGCACTTTCATTTTCTTAGTTCATTATATCGTGAAAATAGGGTAAAATATCTAATTTGCCATTACAATTAGAAAGATTACATCATAGGGAACATGTGTACTAAGTTTCAAGTTGATTGGACTTTAAAATTTATCAAAAACTACCATGACCAAAAACTTTAACCTAAAGCAATCATACGAACGAATGTAACGACAAATGGACACACAGACCTGAAAACACAATGCCAATAAATGAGGCATTAAAAAACATTATTTATATAAACTTGGATGCAATAACTAATGACTTTTGGACACTGTTGTATTACTGTTGCCTTCATTTATACTGGCCAATATCAAGAAACCATGAAAATGTTCTTAAATTTTTAATATTGGGAAATGTCATCTTTATGTAAATCATAATCAATATAAAACAAATCTAAAAAAGTGAAACTTCAAAAGCAACTACAGCTTGTAACCTTTTTTAAACTGTATTATACAATGTCTTGGTTAATACAGTTTAGTATCATTTCCAATCTTTAAAATATGGGTATCATTCTCTGTGTATGGACCCAATATCTCTATCAACTTCAGATGTTTTATAATAGTTAGCCAACAAATGTACCATGGATATAAATTAAGATGTTATAACATGAATAACCAGTACCTGGCAAAAATGGCTGACATTAGGATTGATACAGTATATTATAACTTATGTAAGATATGGGTGTTTCTAAAAAGTAAATCTTAACAGAGAGCTTTACACTGATAATGCCTACAACTGTAAAGCTTACCTGTAGATAATGCCTACCGTATCTTATAACTGCAACTGTTTATTAATATTGGGAACACATGTTATATATGGGTTTGCCATGAAGGTTTTAGTTTAGTACTTCATAAAACTCTGGCTTTCAGTTTTAACTGCTTAATATTGGATAAAGTATGAAATATAATGGGGTTGTTTAATTTCTGGATGTAAGTGCAAATGCCTCAAACCAGGATAAATCTGTTCAATTTTTGCTTGTGATAAAAAAAAATAAAAAAATCTTTACATGTGTAGAGTAAAATAACAAAAAATATACATGAAAACACACATAATACAACTACAATCTCAAAAAGCTGTCTTGACGACTATTTTTATTACGATTTTATTTAAATAGCAGTGGCGGATCAAGAAATTTTCATAAGTAGGGGCCCACTGACTGCCTAAGAGGGGCCTGGTCCAGTCATGCTTTAGTGATTTCCTATAAAATCAACTAAATATTTCAAAAAAAAAAGGTTGTATGTAGACTTTTGCATAACCAAAAAAAAAATATTCACAAATACAATTTTTCCTCAATCCAAAAAGATTTGTACCCACGGAGATAGATGAATCCAAAATGTCCCATTTTAAAGAACCTTCCAGAGTTCATGTATGTTTTAATGTTTGAGCCCCAAATATAACTATCCATTACTTATTTTTTTAAGTCCTGCAATTAAACAGAATCCATTATGTATTTAGAGACACTGACATAAGCACTTTTCATAACCATTCATTTTTCATACAATTAAATATTGATCCATTAAATGTGTACATAGTTGCTTACACATAAGTATATTACTAAACACTTCTGCTAATACTACCTCTAGTAACTGTGTAAAATTAAATAAAAGAACCTGAAATAGTCTACAAAAAAATGGGAGTAAAAATCATTTTTTTTGAAACAGTAATAATATTGATAAATGTTTTAAAAGTATTGCCACTTTATTTCAGGTTTACTTAAAATTAGAATTTGTTTTTATAACTCTAACTATGACCACAACAAAATTGTTCTTTGGATAGTCATAAGACAAATATAAGAACAAAACTTCAGGTTATTTTCCCCCCTGATTGATTGAGGTAGTGGTGCCTGATTAATCTAAAATAGACCATTTCAGTTGGTAAATGTTTATGTCCAGTAAGCAGGTCAATAAAGTTTTGTTTAAAAATATATTCTCAATACATGTAGGTAGGAAGATCAAATTCTTTTAAAGATGCTTTAAAATTAGTTTTCATATAAATATGTATAACAAATTCAGGATGAGAAAAGCAAAACAGAAATAGAAAAAAATGGTTCAATGTGTCCAAATTAACAATATTCAATATTCAAACATAATGTTCGAATGTAAATAAGAAAATAAAAGCTCTTATAAATTTCAAACTTTTATCACAAAATTAAAATTCAATTTAATTGACAATTTACTGATTAATAAGAGGAACTATATACATTTGTTAGTGAACATTAACACCAAAAACAGAATGAGACAACACATTTTGGAAACATATATCACCAGTCTTATAGATCAAATTTCTAAATCACAGAATAGAAAAATTGAAAAATAATTTTAATATAATTTGTCATAACTTCTTTTCTCCTTTATATTTATATGGAACAAATACATATAAATGACCTTAAATTATCTTAATGACAAAAAAAAACTTAAGTTATTATAGGAACACCACTGATGGACAGGCACACGAACAGAATCTTCAATATAACTAGAATTTGACCAATTAAATGTTTATTTACAAATAATTTGACAAAATAATTAATATTTAAATTTTTCCCCAACATAAACTGCTGACTCTGAAGTTACCAAATATTGTTCTTGCATCCACCCCTGGTATTTAAAGCAATCATGTGGTCAATAACAGTCTGCAAATTTCATTTACACACCCAAAAATGAAAATAACATCAAGTCCTTGATTGAACTTCTATTGTTGGGACTTTTTTTTAACCCAATCATAATGATGTACACTTTTGAAAAATTTATAATGAATACATCAGATTTTGAAATAACGAACAAAAAATATACAACATTGTTCACAGACACACTATATAGAAAGACTCCACACTTATACAGTATGAAAATATGTTTGTGGAAACAATATCAAACTTAACAATAGAGCTTAATACAACATTAATCAGTAATAACCTGCAAAAGTTTAAAACTAAATATATAGTTGGTGTCAAACAAACAAAATCTCTACAGCAATAAAATTCACAAATGGTCTAGACTCTACATAAAAAGTACGTCAAAAACACAAAATTTAATAATTCAAAATAAATATTTTCAACACAGTTGACTTAGAATTAATGTGAGTTTTATCAATGACAGAAGTTATAGTAAATTCAAATAATGTTTCAAAATAAAATTCATGTATAAAGGAGGCTTAAGGTGGTACCCAACACTTTCCCTAAAAGTAATTTTGCTCGTTTAATTTTCATAAAATTTTAACACAGTATTTATTTGGCAGAAAAATTACACTGGTTATATAGCATATTGAAAATCACCAATTCTGATCATTGAGAAGCTTAATATTCTTTTTACAACAAATCGTAATTACAATGTTTAGCTGACTTTACAGATTTATCTCCCTGAAGTGTTAGGTACCACCTTAAGTGCAGAAAATAAAGACAGAGCAAATATATTATTTCATTTGTTACAAATTATTTGTAAGGAAAGTCAACTAGAAAATGTTTCAGGACTTCAGTCTTCAATAGTTACATCTTTTTTGCATAAATCACATATAAAAAAAGAATTATCTATAGCATAACTTTTCACAGGTTTTTTTTTTAATTAGAAATACAAATATATGCATTTGATTCCAAATAACATGTGCTTCTACAGTAAGAACAAGTGTAATATCTACTCATTTCGTGAATTTTTACTTTTGAAAAATCCTCGTCACATAAAATATTCAAATATACATATATAATACTGTTTATAAATAAAGGCAACAGTAGTATACAAGTGTTCAAAAGTCATAAATTGGTTGATAGAAAACAACTCAAGTTAACAAACTGAGGGAAACATATCAACTATAAGAGGAAAACCAAGGAACACCAGAAATACTGACATGCCACAAAAACAAATGCCAACATACCTTTATTTTATTAAAGTGTTACCAGCACAACCATTCTAACTACAGCAAAAATGACAATAGTCCAAATTGTGTTCAATAATTGATACACCTGTCTGTAACATGTTTTGTAGAAATAACATTTAATAAAGTCTGACATTGAAATGAATAATACATCAAAGAACTATCTAAACACAAGGCTGTAGCGCATCTTCAACCTGTTTTTTAACGACATTAAGATTTGTTCAATTTTTTTAGTTTGATTTATTTTTGGAACACTTATATTTTTACCGTGGCCGCTTTGGTAAAAGCTGCAATCGCTTCTGCAGAGTGGACACACTGTATGTAGTGTGCCGGTAGATAATTTGAAACTCGATACTTGCATATTGATAATGTAAAATACATTTGAAAAAAAAGTTTGATCGTCGTTTCAAAAGTGAGGCATTTGCCTCCAATACGCTAAGGCCCTGAAACATGGGAATTATTGAGTAGACAAGATGCTAGATTAATTGCTGATTATATGAATTTTCAATAAGGCATTTCAATAAGGGGCTCTACCCATTATGTTATCCTTCTAAATAGTACTGTCTGAGTTGAGGAATTATTTTATAAGGTATGAAAAAAATACATGGGAAAAGTACCAGTCAACGTAGAAGAAAATGAAACCCTTTATCCAAGGTAGTTATAACATTGAAAAGTTACAATAAAAATATATGTATATACAATTAATAAGTGTACTCATTTTAGGAATCACTCACTCAATATATAATTATAAATTTTCACAGAAAAAAAAACATTGTCAAAAACCTTGCATTTATTTCCTAACATGACATAACCTAAAACCATGTATCTAAAATCAACTAGCATAATAAGGTTGTGGCATGGAATAGCCAGAGGCTGGATACTGTCCTGCACTAGGGTAAGGTGCAAGTCCTGGAGATCGAATATCATTGTTATATGAAGAGCTTATCTGTCCTCTATTCCTAGTCGGTGAAAGCTCCCGCACAAGTTCATTCATTTTTTGTGATTTTATTTGTCGTAAGTGTGACATAGTTCGAGATGAAATGTAGGTTTCTAAAAAATTGTCAAGACCAACCTTTCCTTCACAAAAGTTATCAGCTAATTTCTACAATGAGATAATGAAATATATATTCATTGTATGAACAGAAAATATGTACAGAAAATATTTATAACAAAACAAAATTGTTTACATGAGATCTATTCAAAAAATAGCAAGACAACAAAAACAGCTTTTTGACATATGTAAAAAAGTCATAAAAAGTCATTTATACTTCAGAAGTTTCAGGTAATATTTTCTATAAATGTTATCTCAACAGTCAAATTGAAGACAAATTGATAACTTTTGTTAAATAAATAGTTACATATGAATCTAACTCCTTACTATACTATTAACATTACAACATACAACTTACTTGCATAATCATAATAAATTAAATAAAAAAAATAACACAACCCTAAACCCTCCACCCCACCCCTCTATGTACATTTACACAAATTCAGCAATTTGTCCATCTATGAAGGGAGATAACTCAAGAACACTATAAGTGAGGCCAACCAAATTCAAACTCGATAAGTTTTCATTGATAATAGGAATTGTGTATAAGTATCATAACATTTGGTTTAGACGAATGAAAGTGAAAGAAAAGAAACCAATTTTAGGATGTACAGACACACAAAGGTAAACTTAGTGTCCTTTGCCTTAAAATGCTCAAGTGTTACATGTATCATAGGTCTGTTAACATTGGTTTTCAGTTTGTCCCACATTAATACTTTATTTGGCCTTTATAACTTTTTTGGAATCAAGCGTCACTGATGAATTTTTGTAGGAGTCTGGCATGAATACAAAGATTAATCCTGGTATCTATAGTGAGTTTCTTTACAACCACTGGGTCGATGCCACTGCTGGTGGAGTTTTAATTGCCTGAGGGTGTCACCAGCCTAGTAATCAGCACTTCTGTGCTGACATGAATTATCACTGATATGGTCATATTTATAAATAAACTGTTTACAAAACCTTTGAATTTTTGAAATACTAAGGCTTTTCTTTCTCAGGAAAAGATTACCTTATCTGTATTTGGCAAAACTATTGGAATTTTTGGTCCTCAATGCTCTTCAACTTTGTACTTTATTTGACATTTATCTTTTTTGGACAGGAGCGTCAATGATGAGTCTTCAGTAAACGAAAAGCGTGCATCTTGTGTAAATAAAAATTTAATCCTGGTATGGATGAGGAGTTTAAATAAAAAATAAATTTGGAATACCAGGCATTTTACTTAAAAAAAAAGCAAGGAACCAGAAACAAAATGAACTACATAAAACACAAAACATATTTATAAAGAAAAGCTTGATCCACGGACACTTTATTAGCAAAGTAAATTTGTATGGACAAATCTACCAAGATTTACAATTCCCAAAATTGCGGCAATATACACTTCACCCTATTACCAACACAATTGGAAGAAGTACCTCCCTCTGAGCAAAGCCAATTGAATTGGTATGGGATGGGCAGTGGGGTGCTGTCCAATTTGAAAATGAATTGACATTTTATGATCTACTTTCATCATTTCTACAATATTACCACTAGAAACCTCCATGAGAAGAACTACACAGACATGTAAGAATAGCAGCTAACCCAAGGCTTCCAAAACGGTCATATATGCCGGTCATTTGTATAATGTCCGGTAAAAGACCGGCTGGGCAAAGCATGAAATGGTCATCTACTTTTTAGTTTCAAAGGCTTTTTCGGTCATTTTAACATATAAATTCACGATCTTTTTGACCCAACATTTTGCCTTTAACAGCCATACATTTCCGGTCATAAAAGTGACATGATGATTAATTACTATCAAAACAACCCCTACTTCAATACTTTCTAATTTTAATCAAGGCTAATTAGTTGTTGGACAGCTGAAAACTACCTGTTCAGGTGACAGGTAAACTATTTTCAGTACCGGACATCGTATAAATTAATCGGTCCATTCCCAATTATTTTCGTACATTTCAGCAGCTTGTATCTAATTGATTTAAAATATATAATTAATACATTTATAAACATGATTTGATAAATCATTTAAAAAGGTTTTAAATGAAAAATCGTCAGCACTACGTTGTATGAACAAGAACACGTGTGCGCATGTGCACAGGTGGAAAATTCAATTATGCATCCTACATTTCTTCAAAAATGCTAAAAGTATCATTGATCCCTGTATCTAACGTTCATTTCAAGTATTTTGTTGAAGAAATAACGTGGAAAGAGCTTCTTCGCTCAGTAGTTCTATGTTAACGTACAGGATTTTACGTATCCGTTTATGGTCCATGTTTTACCATTGTCAAGTCAACATCCGGTTTTGAAAAATGTGACTTTAAAAACGAAAATAAAGTTCTAGACAACTTCATTTTGCACAAATAAAGAGTTTAATGCAGATATGAGCACGCTGATGTGCACACTTTAAATGATGCAATGCCAATTTTAACAGTTTATGTCAGAACATCAAATTCATATCAAAGTAAAGTTTAATATCGATTTTAATTTAATGTCAATCATTGGGATGGCCATCTGATTACCATAATTGCCTTTTGTGACTTTGTCTTAGGAATTAAAATTCGGATCAAATATAAAATGTCCGGCTGGCTCAGAAAAATTTTGGAAGCCCTGAGCTAACCACATCGTTAATGACTTTATTGACTAACTTTCACTTTTAACTATACTAGATTCTTTTTTTACTTTCACTTTCTATTTATATCTATAACTTTGCCATAACAACCTCTATTGTTATGTTATTTTCGGCAAACCACACAACCGCAAAATTTGTACTTCACTGTTTAATTTCATATTGTCCTGAAGACGCCACCCTTGTTGACCAGAATGAACTCTTACCATGGGGTAATTGATGGGTGGTGTGGACTCTTGTTTTATTTTGTTTTATTTTAAAAAATAAAAGTAAACAAAAAACAAGTCTGAATTTGAATTTGCATGAAAATAAACAATTTTATAGTATCAGATGGCTTTTGGTTGTCACCAACATGATATTTGAAGGATTATAGAATAAAAATGCCTACTTCACTGTCTTCTTCTGATTTGGCTGCTTCTGTCTGTAACATAACACTCATTACATCTAACGAAATCTCTCCTCTTTTAGCATCTGAAAAAGTTATAGTTTTATTGTAGTGTTTTCTAAATTATCCACAATTATATATCTGTATAGTGCCTCTTTACTATTCACTAAAAGTAGAAGAAAGAATCTGACAGGTACCCCAACGGCTTTAAACTTATATGGAATGTGGTTATTCATGTTATTTAAATAAAGTTGTGATGTGCTAAGCCATTGATATGAATGATCATATCATGCTCCTTGCATATTTCACACAATATGTAAGGTATAAAATAAATTCAATAATTTAATGTGTACACAAATGAGAGGTCAAAATAAGTAAATACAATGTATGAAAGATGACAAAGAAATTAGAGTGCTATATGATTGCCAATAAGGGAAATATTTGCAAGTATTCGTCCAGAAAACTGAAGTGCATCGATGTTTGCAACTATATGTCAATGTTTGAAATTTTCAACAATGAGCAAAACCATACAAAAAAGATCGCTTTATATATATATATATTAATGAAATGTGGTCATATTTCAAAATCACTTCAAATTGCAAATTTGACTCAACATGCTCAATTATCATATGTTACTGTCTAATTAATTAAGAAACTGTTTCATTTGAAAACTGCTAATTACCAAGTCTTGATTTATCTGTAGCAAGTTCTGTTTTTAGCTTGTTAGCCTCCTCATACAGTGTGGCCACCTTTGATCTCATGTCATATAATTTTGGTTCTATCGACAGATTATATTCAGCCATGCTTTTGTTTTTTACTATCGTCATTTCTTTATCTGTTTGTAACCGTTTAACCTACAAAATACAATGATTTTAAAACTAATTGATAGAGTTCCAGCTCAAAAAACTTAAAACATTTACAAATATTTCTACTTAACATAGAATTCTGATTGATGGAAAAAAAGATGTATCACTGCAAACAACTAAACTGTTAACATATTTCTTTTCAATAAGTAATCTCATTTTATAGACTTATTAACATCTCTTTTCTTAGCATTATATACCTGTATGCACTCACAAAAAAAAAACCATTAACAACAGTCTTCACGCCGAGTGGCAGCCCTGGCAGCCCAGGCAGCCCAGGCTTGTAAAATTGCTCTGGGGCCTGTCAAAATCAGATCTACAGGCCAACAGAATCTAACTAAAACAAGAGGCTCTCAAGAGCCTGAATCGCTCACCTTAACTTTTTTGGTTTAATCTCTCATCAATGATTATTTTGGCTTTTCAATTTATTTAAATGTTCTTTGAATCGTCCTATTTTCTTCAAAAGCAAAAAAAATCATTTTCTCCGATGTTCTATTTTAGCCATAGGAGCTATGTTTCTTGACATACAAGGAAATGAAATATAAAATTTATACTAGATACTCTGAAACTCTGAAACTCATTTAGCCTAAGTTTGGCTGAAATTGATACAGCAGTTTCAAAGGAGAAGATTTTTTAAAGTAAGTCAACATGATGAACAAATTGTGAAAAAAGTCTTTAAAGGGCAATAACTCCTTAAGAGGTCAATTGACAATTTTGGTCTAATTGACTTATTTGTAGATCTTACTTTGCTTAACATCTTTGCTATTAACAGTTTATCTGTATCTATAATAATATTCAAGATAATGACCAAAAACTGCAAAATTTCCTTAAATTACCAATTAAGTGGCAGCAACCCAACAATGGGTTGTTTGATTCATCTGAAAAGTTCAGGGCTGATAGATATTGACCTAATGAACATTTTTACCCCATCTCAGATTTGCTCTAAATGCTTTCATTTTTGAGATATAAGCCAAAAACTGCATTTGACCCCTATGTTCTATTTTAAGTAACGGCGGCCATGTTTTTTGATGGATCAAAAATCGAAGCACACACTTTGTGCAGGAAAATCTAAGTAACAATCATGCTAAGTTTCATCCAAATCCATTCTGTAGTTTCAGAAGAGAAGATTTTTTAAAGTTAGCAAATATGATGAACAAATTGTGAAAAATTGTCATTTAAGGACAATAACCCCTTAAGGGGTCAGTTGACAATTTTGGTCATATTAACTTATTTGTAGATCTTACTTTGCTGATCATTTTTGCTGTTTACAGTTTATCTTTATCTATAATAATATTCAAGATAATGACCAAAAACTGCAAAATTTCCTTGAAATTACCAATAAAGTGGCAGCAACCCAACAATGGTTTGTTTGATTCATCTGAAAATTTCAGGGCTGATAGATCTTGAGCTAATGAATATTTTTACCCCATATCAGATTTGCTCTAAATGCTTTCGTTTTTGAGATATAAGCCAAAAACTGCATTTGACCCCTATGTTCTATTTTAAGTAAGGGCGGCCATGTTTTTTGACAGATCAAAAATCTAAGCACACACTTTGTGCAGGATAATCTAAGGAACAATCATGCTAAGTTTCATCCAAATCGATTCAGTAGTTTCAGAGGAGAAGATGTTTGAAAAATTTTAACGACGACAGACGACGACGACGGGCGCCAAGTGATGAGAAAAGCTCACATGGCCTTTTAGGCCACGTGAGCTAAAAATTCAAAAATTGAACTCCGGGCCTGTAGATTTAACAGTTCATTTTGAAGACTGACATTACTGTATGCAATTTCAGTCAAAATCATGGGAGCAGGAGTTAGTTTGACTTCTTATAAAGGCAGGTCCATGATCCATGAAATTCAGTAATCATTTTAAAATTCTTTGAATTAAAGTCATAATAAACAACTAACCAGTGAAAAATAATGTTATTCCAATTATTGAACCAATGCATACAAACATCATAAACTTAGTCTTCTGTGCACTACAACACTATTGAACATTTTTTTTCCATAAACTTCGTATAATCGTCAATTTTTTTTCTCAATTGGTCAGTGTTGTTGTGAAAATATGGCAGGTAATTAAAATTCGTAATTTGAATCCAAAGTTTAACAATTGTCACCTGTTTGTCAACAAACAACAAAAAAGCATAAATATTGAGCACATTTTTACATGTCCAATCAGATAATAGTTTATTTAGTGACATGACTGACATCCATGCAAATTGCAATCACTGGATTTTTACGAGATGGTCACACTGAGGTCACTTTGCATACGGAAATATGTCGGGAATTGCTTCCTGGAAGCAATTAAAATAAAGTAAACTTCTTCTAAATATGAACAAATTAAAGAATTTTCCTTCAGAAAAAAGTATATGTTCATAATTTGTATTATAATGAAAACTATCCATTGAGTTATAAAAAACAAAGGCATTAATTTTTTTTAATTTGAGGTTTCTTATGACTTTACCTTATTAATCTAAATTGCCCTTTTCTTTTATTAAAACTTTAACCCTTTAACGTTCCTCCGGTCAATTTGACCGATAAGCAAAATTTGTGGCGGAGTGGTTTGCATGAAGTTTTGTATCGTTGACAATTTTTGACGTACATATGTGGTTGTGGGCTCAAATTGAAGATCAGTATACCACCAACTTAATTTTTGGTGTCTGAAACCAACAAAATGCAATGCATTATGTCAATTTGCCCTATATTGACAAGATTTTTTGGGGGGAAAACTGTTTTATTTCTATTTTTAAATAGAATATTTTCACAAAATGTCACAAGAAAAAATGTTGCTGTTTTTTGTTTTAAAATGACAATTTTGATAACTGTGCCGAGATCATTTACAAGAATACTATCAAAACTGTAAGTAAAACTTATACACATACAAAAAATCTGATTCATAGAGTATCAACACTGAAACAAACTCAAATTACAAGGAATTTTCATGTTTTGTTTTGTCAGTTTTTATAGCAAAAGAGATGAGAACATCTAAAATGTGTTAAAAATTGTTAGCCAAGTCGGAATAGCAATAACAAATCTTTGTTTCTTTAGTGTCTGGTTATGAGGGTGTTGGATATCTTTTCGCTAAGGTATAGAAATAGTGACATATAGACGAAAAAACGAACATTTCTGAATAACTTTCTTACAAATTTGCTTAAAAAAATAATAATTTTCAAAAAATAGCTTCTTAAGAAAACGAAGTTTGATCATGTTCTCCCAAAATTAATTTCTAGTCTTACAGAGAAGGTGACTTATATGCTTAAATTTCATAAGTTTTCCAATGGTTTCTGTGGCTCAGTGGAAAGATGCACAGTCTTACACCCGGATGATCGTGTGTTCAAACCTCACTGCCGGAGGATGAAAAAATAAATTCCTATATTAAATGTAACTTAACTTAACTTTACTTTCAATTTCAATTAAGACAACTGAAATACATGATTTACATCAAAAAGAAAAATCCCCCCCCCCTTTTTCTCCCCTCTCTCTGTTTTTGTTACATTCTTAGCCTGGGCACTCAAAAATACCAGATTTTCATTCAATATTTACTCAAAATTCTTTCCTAAAGGCTTATTCTGTAAGCAGTTATGAATAGTACATCTTTAACATAAACTTGGGCCATTTATTTGACTATGACAAAAATTCTCAAAAAATCCACTATTTTTTGGTGTTTCGAGTCTTGATATTTCTACCAATCAGACAAGTTTTGCATCTTTCTGTATAAAGTTTTCACCGATAACGTTTCCGAAAGTCTTCATGCATTAATTTAACACTAAAACTATGTTCTATTTTTGTCACTAAATGTCTGTAAAACGGCTTTTCCGCTTGAATTGTACATTTTTGTCACTTTAATTCAGCATGTCACGTGACTTTTGAGGGATATCACGTGACCAACGTAAGAAATTATTTTCCTTAAATCAAGTTTTCCTGAAACCTTGGTCAATTATCTATCAGATGAGTCTAACTTGTCCTTTGAGTGAGCTTTTTATCGAAATGTGCAATTGATTGAAAACAGATATCCTTTATTCGGGAAGAAAAGGTAAAAAATCCTTGAATGTTAAAGGGTTAATGATAAGTTGATGCTGTGTTTTCAGAACCTCTAAAAGTTCTGACTTGTAAAAGCCAGAAAAAAAGAGCCAATTGTCTGATATAAAATATTTATTAGTAAACACTATTTCTGTCTTTCATTTCTTCTAGATATGGTCGGTGCAACAGATGAACATGCAGTGAAAATATTCTTATAAATTTGCATAATATATCATTTAAAACATAACTATTGTTGTTGTTTTACCTGATTTAAATCAGTAATTAATCCAATCATCTTGTCCTCATCTTCTAACAATTGCTGAAGTTCTTCTTTACTACAGTTTTTGATAAGGCCTTCAACTTCCTGATCATTTGGTGTAAGTTTTGGTGCTTGTATCTGCATATCTGTATCACTATAATTATTGTACATATCGACACAACATCAGGATCTGTGTAAATACACAAAATACATGTATTACTATATAATTTACTGGAAAAGTAGGAAGATGGTATAGTCTAAATTTAAGTATACTGTTTTATACATGGTACATGTATATCATATAACAATGTATGACACAAAACTTCTTACACAATACACATCATGCACATACTGACAAATGAAATTTATAAAACTTTAGATCAAAACTTAAAAGAGCTGTTTTATAAAACATTGGGTGACTTGATGTGTTATTTGCTAATTAGTATTTTTTGCTATTTATTGCTACCTTATCACTATTTGTCTGCCCCCTTACTGGACATCACACAGGTTCCCATAAAATCTTCACCTCATCTAATGCAAAATAGCTGACGCCAAAATGGAAAAGTATGATGTCAATAGTTCAAGTGGGACAGATTCTCTGGTCAGCTAGGAATAGCAATAATGTGTATTGACTTCATACAATAATCACTAGTCCATTATGGTGTCAGATATTTTGTATTATGACATCAAAATTTACGGGAACCTATGTGATGCCCAGTAATGGTGGACTAAGATAGCGATGAGGTGTATACACCTTATCGCTAATCCTGGCTAACCTGGCCTCTTGAACTTTTGAAGCATACACTTTTCCATTTTGGCTTCAGATATTTTGTTTTATGGCGTCAAAATTTTACAGGAACCTGTGTGTTATCCAGCTATGGCGAACAAATAGCGATATGGTGTATTGTGGCGTTAGATATTTTCTATAACTTAAGGACATCAAAATTAAATGGGAACTTTTTTAATGTCCAGTAATGGTAGACAAATAGCATGTAAGTAAGTAATTTTTATTGGTTTAAATGACAGTCTGACACATACATGTGACAGAGTTGTCCAGCCACAACTGGAGATTAGGAAATTTTCAGCTGGAGTTTGGGCCTCATAACTGGAGATTTTTTATCGACCTTTTTAGTCAGTGACAGAACATGAGTCTTACTCTTAAACAGTTGAAGTTAAACAAATAATGAAATATATAGGATGACTATGGCGCGGAATCAGGGTCAAAAATACTTCTTTGTGTATATACATAATTCGATTTACGTATATACAAAAATAATTACGTATATACGTTAATCCAATTATGTATATACAGAAATAATTCCGTATACACAGAAATAGAATTACGTATATACAAAATTAATTCCGTATACACAGAAATCGAATAACGTATATACAGAAATCGAATTACGTATATACAGAAATAATTCCGTATATACAGAAATATTTATGTAAAGACAGAAAGATAGTATTTCTGTATATACGGAATTCGATTTACGTATATACGTAAATCGAATTCTGTATATACAGAAATAATTACGTATATACGTAAATCGAATTCTGTATATACGTAAATCAAATTCTGTATATTCGTAAATTGAATTTCGTATATACGTAAATCGAATTTCGTATCTACATAATTATTTCTGTATATACATAATTATTTACGTATATACATAATTATTTCTGTATATACGGAATTCGATTTATGTATATACAGAATTCGATTTACGTAATTATTTATGTATATACAGAATTCGATTAACGTTTATACGGAATTCGATTTACGTATATACATAAATCGAATTCCGTATATACAGAAATAATTATGTTTATACATAAATAAGTATTTTTGACCCTGATTCCGCGCCATAGATGACACCACTATAGTGCCACTAACTGTCATGTAACACTAACACAAATTGTGAAACACTGGAAAGGCAGCTTGATTGAAAAACTCTTGTATAAAATCAAACACAGATTAAATTAACCATTCTTTTCTTACGTGAGAGATTAAATTTAAGTCAAAATATTTTGGTAACACTTCAGAGAACTTCCTGGATGTGACGTCAGACTATGTAAATAAGATACAAAAAGACCGCTGAATCCGATCCGATTATTTCGCAATCCTATCTGTTGAGATTTTTTTTAGACGTTTCGGCCAAAAACCTGCATGGCAATATGTCATTTCGGCCATTTACCTTTTCGGCCTTTGATTTAAATCTTCCAAAAAATATATTTGTCTATATTCGTGAATTTATTCAATAAAAATATTTTATTAACGATTTCGCGGCCGAAAACTAGGTAGACCCATTATTTTTTCTGGTTCTCACTAATTAGCGACAAAAAGCGTCAAGAAGCGACAAGAAGCGACAAGAAGAATAATTTTAGCGACAAGAAAACATTTTTTTTTTATTAAATATAAAAAAAATATGTATTTAGTCATTTTTAATATACGGGCAGAAATCAATTGATAATTCTTATTACTATATTAAAAGATGAAGAAATTAATAAAAATTTGCGAGGAAGGGATTGTTTAGTTTTATTATTATATTGATAGATGAAGAAATTAAACATTTGTAAGAGCAAAGGAAATGTACACGCTATAAAATGAAAATAAAAACAAAGATTTTTCACCTTCCCTTTGAAGGATTTATTGAAACAAAAACATGAAATACTATTTCCTTTCTAACTGTACAATTATTTCCCCCTGATAGGACCAAGGCAACGTTAGCTGTGGCTTCACCCTAAGGCCCTAAGGTAATACACAATGTAGAACATCGAATGAGATTAACGAGGCACGTGTCCCTTGTTTTATTGCTACAATAACATCCAATTAATTAACACCTTCAACTTTGTACACGCGTCAGACTATACAATTACACGCGCCGGAATGTACAATCATTGTAAATAGTGAACACCTGTTGAAAACTCAAGATTGCCATCTATTTCCTTCAATCTTCAATCAATATGCATAAACATGATAAATATCGTTAAATGAGGCAATACACTAAATAAAATGATGAAAATTATTCACAAATTAATTATGTTTACCTTTTGTTCGATTTCAGTTCTTTGTATTTCACAATTTGTGTATGTATTTTCTGGCCACAAATAATGCATTTTGAAAGTTTATTATATTATGTACGAAAATAGTTTTAAAAACAAATTATAAGACAAATATATTATTGTTCTAATGAAAACATGTAAAACACTTGTAAAAGTAATACCATAATACCACAGGGTAAACGTAATACTTGCTGTTATACCTAATAAAATATCAAATTCATGTAAATAAATGTAGAAACTGAATTGCAATAAGTTATTTTAATTTTTTTAAAATGTTTTCTTGTCGCTAAATAGTTTCTTGTCCCTTCCTGACGCTTTTTGTCGCTAAAATTCTTCTTGTCGCTAATTATTGAGACCAATTTTTCTCAATAGATGGCGCTAAAGTCTTAACCGGAAACATAGGATAACTTTGCTAATAAAGTATCTACTTTATGTAATTCACCTGCTAAAATGATAATTTCTCGAGTACAGAACATAAGACTTTTTCAGAGATTAGTATGTCTAACAACCAGTCGAGCGAGCCCGATATATCCCAGAATTTGTGCTGGTCAAGTGCGGACCATATCTGGAGAGGTCAGCCAAGAACAACAGATTTCGCCAACATATTACTATGATGTACTTGGTGTCAACCCAAGAGCAAACGAAAAGGACATAAATAATGCATATTATAAACTCGTTAAAAAGTATCACCCAACTGTCAACCCCACTGCAGATGCAATCACTAAGTTTCAAGAAATTTGCAGGGCTTATGATGTTTTGAGTATTGCAGATAAAAGAAAAGTGTATGATGATTACCTTGGACTTAAAAAGTTTGAAGTAGATGACCCACGGGAAAAACATTCCCCCGATCTTCAAGACAAAGTAAACAGTGCAGAATATCGAAGGAAACTGTTAAAAGGAGAAGAATATGAAATGTATAAAGAAAAAATGGAGGAAAAACAAAAAGAACGAAAAAGCCATAAAGGAATGTTTCATTTGACACTTATTATGTTGGGGTCTTTCGCCTTATTTTTATATATTACACCTGCTGCACGACGTAAAAAGGCAACATAAGTGCATTTTAGTCAACATTGATATTTATGTATCATAGATTCTTTATGCTTTCTCATGTTTGTACTGTCAAAAAAAAATGTTTAATGTTACAATTACAAAAATGTTCATATATGTACACAGCTGTATGTACATTTATAAGAACTTCTGAAATGATGGTGTAAGTGAAATAATTTGTGAACCTAATCATGTTATTAATAATTCACAATTCATCTTAGAACTGTAGCATTTTTTTTTAATTGAAACTTACTTTACTGATAAAGGCACTCTGACTGCAAGGACGTACTCTAATATACGTCCTTGCTGACTGTAAGCAACTTTGTTTGTTTATGCATATATACATGTACATTTTTTATATGGATATAGCTGTGGTATGAAAAATAAATTACTTGATGTAACAATGATTGTTATTTAATTAAATGTATGATGCAATTACTTTGTTTTGCATTACATGTCATAATAATGTGTATGGTTCCACAAACTACATACATTGTACATGTACACATCATCATGACATGTACCACCAGTGATATTGTTGGCTATTTTCAAAACTACCTCTACCCTTTTTTATTGGGAAAATATGCGTCATTTGTATCAAATTGGGAAATTTATAATAAACCATGAACTTGACTGGAACTTCAATTTGCAGATCCCCTTTCAAGAGGTAAACCCTCATTTGAAAAAAAAGAGCCCTTATTGTCAATGATGATACATGAATAGACCCTCAAATCTGTACATATAGTCATTTTTAGGCATGAAAAATGTTTAAATGAGTGTTTTTCAGTTTGTATTCATGCACAATTACTACTTGACTGCACTGTTTGGGAAAAAAGTTGTCTTTTTGGGAATAATTTTAAGCCATTTTTTTTTCAAATTGGGATTCTTCTTCAGGGGAAAAAGCCTTTATTCTCCAGAAATTTAAGGCAAACAATATCACTGACCACAAACATGATGGAATAAGAATACATTTTTAGCTCACCTGGCCCAAAGGGCCAAGTGAGCTTTTCTCATCACTTGGCGTCCGTCGTCCGGCGTCCGGGATCCGGCGTCGTTAACTTTTACAAAAATCTTCTCCTATGAAACTGTTGGGCCAAATTTAACCAAACATTGCCAAAATCAGTATAAGGGTATCTAGTTTAAAAATTGTGTCCGGTGACCTGGTCAAACAACCAAGATGGCCGCCATGGCTAAAAATAGAACATAGGGGTAAAATGCAGTTTTTGGCTTATAACTCAAAAACCAAAGCATTTAAAGCAAATCTGACAGGGTAAAATTGTTCATCAGGTCAAGATCTATCTGCCCTGAAATTTTCAGATGAATCGGACAACCCATTGTTGGGTTGCTGCCCCTGAATTGGTAATTTTAAGGACATTTTGCTGTTTTTGGTTATTATCTTGAATATTATTATAGATAGAGATAAACTGTGAACAGCAATAATGTTCAGCAAAGTAAAATTTACAAATAAGTCAACATGATCGAAATTGTCAGTTGACCCCTTTAGGAGTTATTGCCCTTTATAGTCAATTTTTAACCATTTTTCGTTAATAGTAATCTTTTACAAAAATCTTCTCCTCTGAAACAACTGGGCCAAATTAAACCAAACTTGGCCACAACTATCATTTGGGTATTTAAATTAAAAATTGTGTCGCTTGACCCAGCCAACAAACCAAGATGGCCGCCACAGCTAAAAATAGAACATAGGGGTAAAATGCAGTTTTTGGCTTATAACTCAAAAACCAAAGCATTAAGAGCAAATTTGACAAGGGGTAAAATTGTTTATCAGGTCAAAATCTATCTGCCCTGAAATTTTCAGATGAATTGGACAATCTGTTGTTGGGTTGCTGCCCCTGAATTGGTAATTTTAAGGAAATTTTGCTGTTTTTAGTTATTATCTTGAATATTATTATAGATAGAGATAAACTGTAGAAAGCAATAATGTTCAGCAAAGTAAGATTTACAAATAAGTCAACATGACTGAAATTGTCAGTTGACCCCTTTAGGAGGTATTGCCCTTTATAGTCAAATTTTAACAATTTTTCGTAAATCTTAGTTATCTTTTACAAAAATCTTCTCCTCTGATACTACCTAGCCAAATTTAACCAAACTTGGCCACAACGATCATTTGAGTATCTAGTTTAAAAATTGTGTTCGGTGACCCGGTCAACCAACCAAGATGGTGGCCATGGCTAAAAATAGGGGTAAAATGCAGTTTTTGGCTTATAACTCAAAAACCAAAGCATTTAAAGCAAATCTGACAGGCAGTAAAATTGTTTATCAGGTCAAAATCTATCTGCCCTGAAATTTTCAGATGAATTGGACAACCTGTTGTTGGGTTGCTGCCCCTGAACTGGTCATTTTAAGGAAATTTTGCTGTTTTTATACGACCGCAAATTTTGAAAAAATTTTCGTCGTATATTGCTATCACGTTGGCGTCGTCGTTGTCGTCGTCGTCGTCCGAATACTTTTAGTTTTCGCACTCTAACTTTAGTAAAAGTGAATAGAAATCTATGAAATTTTAACACAAGGTTTATGACCATAAAAGAAAGGTTGGGATTGATTTTGGGAGTTTTGGTTACAACAGTTTAGGAATTAGTGGCCAAAAAAGGGCCTAAATAAAAATTATTCTTGGTTTTCGCACAATAACTTTAGTTTAAGTAAAAAAGAAATCAATGAAATTTAAACACAATGTTTATGACCACAAAAGGAAGGTTGGTATTGATTTTGGGAGTTTAGGTCCCAACAGTTTAGGAATTAGGGGCCAAAAAGGGACCCAAATAAGCATTTTTCTTGGTTTTCGCACCATAACGTTAGTATAAGTAAATAGAAATCTATGAAATTTAAACACAAGGTTTATGACCATAAAAGGAAGGTTGGTATTGATTTTGGGAGTTTTGGTCCAAAGGGTCCCAAATTTAACTTTGTTTGATTTCATCAAAATTGAATAATTGGGGTTCTTTGATATGCCGAATCTAACTGTGTATGTAGATTCTTAACTTTTGGTCCCGTTTTCAAATTGGTCTACATTAAGGTCCAAAGGGTCCAAAATTAAACTTAGTTTGATTTTGACAAAAAATGAATCGGTTAGGTTCTTTGATATGTTGAATCTAAAAATGTACTTAGATTCTTGATTATTGGCCCAGTTTTCAAGTTGGTCCAAATCGGGGTCCAAAATTAAACTTTGTTTGATTTCATCAAAAATTGAATAAATGGGGTTCTTTGATATGCCAAATCTAACTGTGTTTGTAGATTCTTCATTTTTGGTCCTGTTTTCAAATTGGTCTACATTAAAGTCCAAAGGGTCCAAAATTAAACTAAGTTTGATTTTAACAAAAATTGAATTCTTGGGCCTCTTTGATATGCTGAATCTAAACATGTACTTAGATTTTTGATTATGGGCCTAGTTTTCAAGTTGGTCCAAATCAGGATCTTAAATTATTATATTAAGTATTGTGCAATAGCAAGTCTTTTGAATTTCAATTGCACAGCATTGCACAATGGCAAGAAATATCTAATTGCACAATATTGTGAAATAGCAGCAATTTTTTTTTTAATTAGAGTTATCTTTCTTTGTCCAGAATCAACTTAAATCTTTGTTATATACAATATACAATGTATATTCACTTTTTACTACCAACTGATAAATTAAAATAATCTTTACCATTCAGTGATAACAAGCAGTTTTTTTTTACATCTTAATATTTTATGATGTATTTAAATGAGTAGTTATTTTTGCAAACTCCATTAGAATATTTTAATTGAGATTAGTTTTGGAATAAGGGAAAGGGGGATGTGATTAAAAAATTGGGTTCAATTTTTCTCATTTGAAATTTCATAAATAAAAAGAAAATTTCTTCAAACATTTTTTTGAGAGGATTAATATTCAACAGCATAGTGAATTGCTCTAAGAGAAAACAAAAATTTTAAGTTCATTAGAACACATTCATTCTGTGTCAGAAACCTATGCTGTGTCAACTATTTAATCACAATCCAAATTTAGAGCTGAATCCAGCTTGAATGTTGTGTCTATACTTGCCCCAACTGTTCAGGGTTCAACCTCTGCGGTCGTATAAAGCTACGCCCTGCGGAGCATCTGGTTGGTTATTAATGTATCTTGAATATTATTATAGATAGAGATAAACTTTAAGATACAATAAATGTTGGCAAAGTAAGATCTATAAATAAGTCAATATGACCGAAATTGTCAGTTGACCCCTTTAGGAGTTATTGCCCTTTATAGTCAAGTTTTAACAATTTTTTCGTAAATCTTAGTAATCTTTTACAAAAATCTTCTCCTCTGAAACTACTGGGCCAAGTTAATTATAGATAGAGATAATTGTAAGCAGCTAGAATGTTCAGTAAATTAAGATGTACAAACACATCACCATCACCAAAACACAATTTTGTCATGAATCCATCTGCGTCCGTTGATTAATATTTACATAGACCAAGGTGAGTGACACAGGCTCTTTAGAGCCTCTAGTTGGTTATTATCTTGAATATTATTATAGATAGAGATAAAGTGTAAACAGCAATAATGTTCAGCAAAGTACGATTTACAAATAAGTCACAATGACCGAAATGGTCAGTTCACCTGTTTAGGAGTTATTGCCCTTTATAGTCAATTTTTAACCATTGTTCGTAAATCTTAGTAATCTTTTACAATAATCTTCTCCTCTGAAACAACTGGGCCAAATTAAACCAAACTTGGCCACAACTATTATTGGGATATCTAGTTTGAAAAGTGTGGTGTGACCCGGCCAACCAAACAAGATGGCCGCCACAGCTAAAAATAGAACATAGGGGTAAAATACAGTTTTTGGCTTATAACTCAAAAACCAAAGCATTTAGTGCAAATCTGACATGGGGGTAAAATTGTTCTTCAGGTCAAGATCTATTTGCCCTGAAATTTTCAGACGAATCGGACAACCCGTTATTATTGATGCCCCTGAATTGGTAATTTTAAGGGAATTTTGCTGTTTTTGGTTATTATCTTGAATATTATTATAGATAGAGATAAACTGTTAACAGCAATAATGTTCAGCAAAGTAAGATTTACAAATAAGTCAACATGAATGAAATGGTCAGTTGACCTGTTTAGGAGTAATTGCCCTTTATAGTAAATTTTTTACAATTTTTCGTAAATCTTAGTAATCTTTTACAAAAAATCTTCTCCTCTGATACTACGTTGCCAAATTAAACCAAACCTAGCCACAATCATCATTTGGGTATCTAGTTTAGAAAATGTGTGTCGTGACCCGGTCAACCAACCAAGATGGCCGCCACAGCTAAAAATAGAACATAGGGGTAAAATTCAGTTTTTGGCTAATAACTCAAAAACCAAAGCATTTAAAGTTAATTATAGATAGAGATAATTTTAAGCAGCTAGAATGTTCAGTATATTAAGATGTAAGAACACATCACTATCACCAAAACACAATTTTGTCATGAATCCATCTGCGTCCTTTGTTTAATATTCACATAGACTAAGGTGAGCGACACGAGCCGCTAGTTTAATGTTCAAATTAAACCTTAAAATGAAATGTAAAAAAAATGATATATTATATTAAAGATGTTTTGGGTGGTTTTGAAGGGTGGATACAGAAAAAAAATGGGATATAAGTCCAGTAGTATAAGATGTAATCTTAATCATGTTAGATAACTTAATTTTCATTAAATTTAATAGAAAGCATATTATATACTGCATTGGAAACTCATCTGTGTCTGCATCAGGGGACTTTAGGTTTGCACACGGTCCGTCTATCTGTCCATCCATCAGTCTGGCAAATAAGTTTTCCTCACTTTTTCTTCCTTCTTGAAGATATTGATTTGATATTTGGTACATATATAGTTTTATGATGGCAAGTTATAGATCATGGTCAAATTTTATTCCGGTTTGATAATTTGATCTAGAGTTATGGACCATATCTAATGTTCTAATCTAAAATCTAGATGTGTTAAACCACATTTTTGTACAAAGGGAGATAACTCATTTTTTTTAAAGATTTTATGTACATTTTGTAAGTTGTTTGAAGAATTTTTTGCAGGTTTGTTTGTTATTTTGTTTAAACTAATTCAAACTAATTTTCTAAAAGCTATATTAAAACATAGTTTTATTTAGATGAAGTGAAATCCTTTAATTCGATAATAATCTACATTTCATTTCTGTGCACATTGTGTATAGATAAATTTCATAAAAGTTTTTGACATTTTACAGATATTTAAGTTACAAATCTATATTAGTTTGTGACTGTCACTAATGAAAGAAAAATATTTGGAACTATTAATCATATTTGATTACAATTTGAAAATAGATGTGTATTTATATCTAATTTTAGAGAAATGTTAATCATATATATCTAATGTTAGAGTGATTTCCACACCTTTTTTTTTCATCATGCTTCAAGATATATTGATCTATAATTGGTATATAGTTTTATCATGACAAGTTACAGATCAATTTCCAATTTTTGTTTTGGTCTGATAATTTTTGTGCAGAGTTATGGTCCTTGGACTTAAAAAATTCACTCATATAATCAAGTTTTTCACATTTTTAGTCCTTCTTGCAGATCTTGACTTGATATTTTCTTTTTGTTTACACCATCACAAGTTATAGAACAAATTAGAATTTTGTTCCAGAATAATTATTTTCTACCAGGAAAGGGACTATGTATTAAAATTGAGGATGGAAATGGGGAATGTATCAAAGAGACAACAACTCGACCAAATAAAAAAACAACAGCAGAAGGTCACCAACAGGTCTTCAATGTAGCGAGAAATTCCCGCACCCGGAGGCGTCCTTCAGCTGGCCCCTAAACAAATATATACTAGTTCAGTGATAATGAACGCCATACTAATTTCCAAATTGTACACAAGAAACTAAAATTAAAATAATACAAGACTAACAAAGGCCAGAGGCTCCTGACTTGGGACAGGCGCAAAAATGCAGCGGGGTTAAACATGTTTGTGAGATCTCAACCCTTCCCCTATACCTCTAACCAATGTAGAAAAGTAAACGCATAACAATACGCACATTAAAATTCAGTTCAAGAGAAGTCCGAGTCTGATGTCAGAAGATGTAACCAAAGAAAATAAACAAAATGACAAACATTGCCATGCAGTTCTCTCAGAAGCTTGTTGAAATAAGATTTGTGATCAACTGTCAACATAAGAATAAGAATAAGAATTTTATTAGTTTGAAATCCAAACAATAGGATTGTTACTGAAATACACAACAAAAACAAACAAACAGACAAGACAATATAAATTAACTAATGATTTTTTTCTGTTTTCAAATGTAGATATTAAAGTACTGTAGATATAAAGTGCTTATGTGTCAATAAAGACAGCAAATTAAAGTTAAAAGCCTATAGCTACAACACAAAAAATATACATCAACTAACAATGCTAGCAGATTATGTTACAAAGACAAGTTTCTACATAATGTGTCACAGTTTTTTGTTAATTTTTCATTTCTTTGACTGCATTCTTTTTGTGTCACCTTTGCTATTCAATCACGATCCAAATTCAGAGCTGAATTGTTGTGTCTATTACTGTTCATAGTTTGACCTCTGCAGGAAAATCCAGTTTGCTGTCAATATGACAGCATCTTTAGTGGCAGATCCAGGGGAGGGTTACGGGGTTTGGAACCCCCCCCCCCTTATTTGGACGATCAATGCATTTGAATGGGGACATTTTAGTTTGAAACCCCCCCCTCCTTTTGTCCTGGATTGGGAACCCCCTTTTTCAAATAGCTTGATCTGCTACTCATCTTGTTTTTAATTCTGGAGGGTTGGCATGCAGTTCCTGATGAATGTACTGCTGATGAAATATTAAATTCAAATGTACAATACTCTTACTACACATAACCGATCATAACCAACACAAAGTTTAACATCATCAAGAAAAGATGGTTGAAAGAGAAAGAAAAACAATATTGATCCAACAAGTTGTGTATGCATGCACAGAATCTGAATTGGAATTTGGATTGATTAAACACAATGCTTGAGCTTGATAAAGAACTGACTGAGGAACTTGCCATTAGTATTTAGAAAGCAATAGCCATTTATAGAAAATTGAAAAAAATACCAGGTATACAAATAGGCACTGGCTACGGTTACATGGAACTGTAACAATAATAAAAATATTATTGTTACATAAGAGACTAATTGCCGGAATGCAAAGTTGGGTAAGGAACTGATTAATTACGAGTGTAACAATAATTATTGAGGCTACGGTTACATTGCGTTATTATTACATGAAAAAACGGCAATGTACGATGGGACTAGTAATATGTACTAAATAATAAAAGTTGAAAACATTTATTTTATATTTACAATACATACAATTATAACATACAATTTCTTTATTTCTTTTCATTTACAATGACAGTTTCTACATATCCAGTAAGTGGTTTTTGGTGCATTTTAAAGTCCGACACTTTTTTAGAACTGCGTTTGTATGAAATTTGTGTCTTGTTATTAAATCAGTTTATTTCAAACCAATCCAAAGTTTTAAATTTTTCACCCAAAACTAAATTGGTAATAGGGAATCTCTTCATCTATTGTTCAAAGTATAATGAGTTATGAGAGTAGGTGTGCAGTTAAATACTGAGAAAAGGACACTTTTCTCAGCCCGACTCGGTTCCCAACAACAAACCATTGAACAATAATTTTCGCCTTTAACACTACTTATCTGAAGTAAACTTGATTGAGAATGGAAATGGGGAATGTGTCAACTTAAAAGCGACAACAACCTGACTATAGAGCATACAACAGCCGAAGGCCACAATGGGATCTTCAATATAGCGAGAACTCCCGCACCCGGAGACGTCCTTCAGCAAGCCCCTTAACAAATATGTATACTAGTTCTGTGATAATGGACGCTAAGCTAAACTCCGAATAATACACAAGAAACTAAAATTAAAAATCATGCACGACTAACAAAGGCCAGAGGTTCCTGATTTGGGACACTATCTTTAACAACATCAAAACCATTAACACGTAAAACTATTCAAACACAATTTGTGAATAATAATATTTATTATTTGTCATTATTACAAGTATTATTTGGTACATATGAAAGAATTAAAGCAACAAAACTATAGAAGATTTAAATTTGATAAATCCAGCGTATATTGCTGTTTTTCATGTAACAATAACGCAATGTAACCGTAGCCTCAATAATTATTGTTACATTCGTAATTAATCGGTTCCTCACCTAACTTTGCATTCCGGCAATTAGTCTCCAATGTAACAATAATATTTTTATTATTGTTACATTTCCATGTAACCGTAGCCAGTGCCATAAAGTATCCAACCAAGTCCAACAAAACTAAAAGATCGTTAATTGACAAACCCTGAAATAAGATGTAGTGAGACAACACCATCTCCACAAGTTTACAAAAAACCATACAGTTCTTTCAAAGAGGGACGTAAAGGGAGTGTATATATACACGGAAGAACGCAAAATAATATTGCCATTTCACGATGAACGAACAATAAAGGATTCGTGTACGTTGATCTTTTACTGATTTGAATTTTCATGAAACACAGCGAATAACGAACCTATTTCACGGCTGCACATGAAAGAAAAATGACGAAATATGTTGCACGAAAATAACCCTTTACCATCCTACCATCAAAATATGTATGCAAGTAATTATTTAAACAATGTTACATGCATTCAATATGTACGTTAAAAGAGGCAACTATTAATATTACCAACAACAGCCTCACTGTACTTTTAATACAACATTTTTCAAGACACGATATAATGTCAAAGTTTATATAATATCTATGGTGGCCGGATGCGGCCATTTCACCTTTTCTCGTTTTCTCCTTTCACTTTGCAAACGCGAATCGGGAAATCTAGAAATTGAGAAATCAGGAAACCGGGAAAGCGAAATCGAGAACTTGAATCAAGAAAGCGAAAACGCGAAATGAAACAGATTTCTCGATTTCGTGTTTTCGCTTTCCCGATTTCGCGTGAAAGTAACAGGAGAAAAGGCGGTATGGCCGCATTCGACCACCATAAATATCTGATGATTCATCGGGATGTAACCTTGACTTAATAGAAGATGATAATGTCAATGCCCAAGTTAGATTGGGCCAATGGCTGGATCAAAGTGCCGAGGATATTTTGATTATACAAATTTTAAATTTAAAAAAAATCAAATATACGTCTTATCTGTACCTTCAAATACTATTTGCATTGCACAAAATCTCAATGTAATTGTTATGTACCGATTATAAAATCTACACCGAAAAATGACAGCAGCCAATATTAGAAAGTACAAAAAACCACGAATAATGAAATAAGAAATTCATTACTTTCTCAACAGCATGCAGTCTTTGAAAACGGTTTATTTTTTTTTATCATTTTCCTTCTTTTTACTATTATGCTTCTTTCGTTATTTCAAATATCCAGATAAAACGCGGAACTAATGTTGAGTATTTGCATTTCTTTATATTACATACAATAGCGGATCCAGCCATTTGAAACAAAAGGGTGGGGTCCCAACCCAGGACAAAGGGGGGGGGGGCTCCAACTATATGTACCCATTCAAATCGATGATCGTCCAAAAAAAAGGGGGGTCCAACCCCTGAAACCCTCCCCTGGATCCGCCACTGACATGTAAATGAAGCTGTCGTTCTCTTCTATTTTTCTATCCCTACATCTACTATTTAAAGTTGAGAATTGAAACGGTGAATGTGTCAAAGAGACAACAACCCGACCAAAAAAGCAGAAAACAGCATAAGGTCAGTAATTGGTCTTTAACATCGCAAGAAAATCCCAAACCTGGAGGCGGGCTTCAGCTTGCCCCTAACAAAAAAAATGTGTACTATAGTTCAATGAAAATGCACGTCACACTTATTTTAAAAACTCAATTGCACATAATCTCGTCGTTGTGCACCAAGTATATAACTACATGGCAAATAAAATCAGCCAATATTCGAAAGTTTAAAAAAAAATCCTGAAATACATTAACAGAATCATTACTTTATCAACCTGCACACAGTCTTTGAAAAGTTATTTTTCCTATATAGTGAATCTTTATTCCTTTTTTGTCATTGAAGCTGTCCTTTCTATCACTACAAATGCCTATAACTGCATGTTGTCTTTGCATTGCACAAAATCTCGTTGTTGCGTATCTAGTATAAAATCTACAATGAAAATGACAGCAGCAAATATTAGAGAGTGAAAAGACATGAAATAGAGCATGCAGTCTTTGTAAAGGTTTATTTTCTTATCATATTAAATCTATTTTCCTTCTATGTCCCGATTTTTTTTGTTTCTTAAGTTATTTCAATTATTTAATTGTATTAAATTGATAAAAGTTAAGGGACTCGGTTGACAGATTAAATTTTGTTTATTAATGTTTTTCAATTTTTCAAACTACTTGTATTACATTTTAAACGTTTTTAACGTTGGCATCAATATTTCCTGGGTTTTTTTCTAACAATCTGCAGTTTACTATCCATACTGGCTCCGTATACTGCAAACTCCGTCGGTCGTAGATTCATTGACCTTGCTCTCATTTTCATAGTTTATGGACTACTGGAAAAACATATTTTATTGTAATATGTATGAGTAATAGAATAACTATATTTAGTAATCGGGATACTCAGATATACTTGCAAGGTCTTCATGGCAGACCTCATATCATGGATCAGTAATCAAATCTAAGTTTTCGTTCTATTCTATTGTCTATTATATCTAATATCACGGGTGTCATTCGGTTTAACGAGAGAAATGACCGTGAAAGAATATCTAACGGTGGTCAAGTATTGCGAGACGATCGTGAAAGACGTTTAATGTAAAATCTAGTTCAGAATCTGCGAAAAAAACGCTTAATTTTCAAAACGCGGAACAAATCCGAACAAAAAAAATGTCTGTCAAAATGGTTCAACTTCCTCGAAATTACTGTGCAATATAAGATAAACAAAATATGCAGCACTTTATGAAAAAAAACACAAAAGGCGCAATGCATGCATATATATCTATAGAATTAATTTAAAAAAAACACACACACTCTACTTGTTCCTATAATGGTCATATTTCAATATATCAATAATGATATATTTGAAATTTAATCTTTGGTGTATCTGATAGTACAGTAAAATAAAAGTATGATCTTCCCTTAAAAGCGTTAATTTGTCACGAAAACCTTGAATCTCACCGTGAATTTAGTTGAATTTTGATCAAACTTGATCGTGAAAGATCAGGCAACGCATGATTATTTTGATCGTGAATGATAATGCATGCCAGACTTTAAACTAGTAATAAGAAATCAATATTTCTTTTACCATTTGAGATACCTGCAACTGGTTGAAGCCTGTAACTATTTTGATAAGAATGTACATTAAAGCTATATAATTATAAATATTTTTTAATTATAAAAAAAACACAACTAAAAACGTGCCTAAATCAGTGTGAAAATCTCAGCATTGAGAATCGATCTAGTACAATTCAGGCAGACCACCACTATTTACTCAATAAAATGGGAATGCAACGTTTAAACCAACATGTAAACCATGAACCAAAAAATTATAGCAAAAACAGCATCTTTTATGAACAATTTGAGATTGAACAATAACCAACATTTTGTCAAACAGTGCTCTCTGAAGTTATATGTATCTTTATATACAACGTAGCAGATGTGGATTGATTTTCAATGAGATAACTATATACTACAGACTGAAAAATACCAGAGCACAAATGCTGAAATGTCTCGTCTGCTTTACTTATGACTGTGCATAAGTCAATGTTATGTTTTCAAGGTTATGTCTAATGAACCATGTACAAAAGGTCAACTATTTTTTGTGTGTATATACAATGTATATATAAATATTTGTACTGATTGCATAATGTGCAGTTTGTCTGGCATTATTGATCTGAGACTGACCTTGACATATCCATGGTCAATTGGCAAATTATGTCAAGTTTATTTTTTAAACATGTTAAACTAAAGGTTTATTTTCCAGAATCTTATCATGCAACAATTGGTATATGCTATGGCTGTCAGGGTACATCAGACTTTGTTTACATGTATCCTTGATAATGATAAGTTTTGACATGTTTGCCTGTTATGCCTGTTCGTTTTGCTCACATTGTTGTCAATATAATGGATTTCTAGGTGACTATCATACAAGTGACTGAGAGGTTAAGTTAGCTACATGTATAATACCAAGATTATTCCACAATTTTCCACATAAGGAAATGCCTGCACCACGTTAGGAATATGAGGTTTTCATCTATTTGGTCTTTTAACTTTTAGTTTTGCAACTTGTTAAAGGACTTTCTCTTTTGAAATTTCCATGGAGTTTGGTATTTTTGGTATTTTACTTTTTAGCTCACCTGGCCAAGTGAGCTTTTCTCATCACTTTGCCTCCGGCGTCGGCGTTAACTTTTACAAAAATCTTCTCTGAAACTACTGGGCCAAATTAAATCAAACTTGCCACAATCATCATTGGGTATTTAGTTTTAAAAATGTGTCCGTTGAGCCGACCAACCAACCAAGATGGCCGTCATGGCTAAAATTAGAACATAGAGGTAAAATGTAGATTTTGGGTTATATCTCTGAAACCAAAGCAATTAGAGCAAATCTGACGAGGTCAAATGTTAATTTGATCTATCTGCCCTGCAATTTTCAGATGGATTGGAGAACCTGTTGGGTTGCTGCCCCTGAATTGATAATTTTAAGGAACTTATGCCGTTTTTGGTTATTATCTTGAATATTATTGTAGAAAGAGATAAACTGTAAACAGCAATAATGTTCAGCAAAGTAAAGATCTACAAACAAGTCAACATGACCAAAATTGTCAGTTAACCCCTTAAGGAGTTATTGTCCTTTATAGTCAATTTTAAACATTTTTTGTAAATTTTTGTTATCTTGTACAAAAATCTTCTTCACTGTAACTACTAGGACACATTTAACCAAACTTGTCCATACTCATCATTGGGGTATCTAGTTTAAAAAATGTGTCCGATGACTCTGCCTGCGAACCAAGATGGCCGACTAGCTAAAAATATTACATAGGGTAAAATGCAGTTTTTTGGCTCATATCTCTAAAACCAAAGCATTTAGAGCAAATCTGCAGTGAATAAAATTTTTCATTAGCTCTGAAACTTTCGGCCAACTTGTTGTTGGGTTGCTGCCCCTGAATTGGTATTTTAAGAAAATTTTTGCAGCTTTTGGTTTATATTATCTTGAATATTATTATAGATAGAAATAAACTGTAAACATCAAAAATGTAAAAGAAAGTAAGAGCTACAAATAAGTCACCATGACCAAAGTGGTCAATTGACCCCTTACTGAGTTATTGCCCTTTATAGTCAATTTGAAACAATTTTCAGAAATTTTGTAAATTTTGTTAAATTTTTACAAAATATTTTCCACTGTCACTTCTGGGCTAAGTTGATTATAGGTTAAATAATTGTAAGCATCAAGATTGTTCAGTAGAGTAAGATCTACAAATGCATCACCAACACCAGTAGCTAGATATTCAAATTACTAGTACATCTGATTCCCCCAAACAAGATATTTTAAATCAAGATAACGGAAAAGAGAAAATCTTGATGTTTTCATTCTTGACAAAAAATCTACACCTAAGTGACAAAATCTAAACCAAAGGAACCTTGTTATTTTTCATATCACAGTCCATCAATACAGAAAAGGCTTAGGGTACACCTTTCTGCAAATTCAAACTGAGGGAGGCTCAGTTTAAAATTGAGTTGAATTGTTTGCAAGATGTTGATAACAGCATATTTGTGTATTGAAAAACCCAAATCACTTAAAACAGTAAAATGACAATAATATTCAATAACCATGGCTATACTCTTTGACAAATATACATTTTTACTCATAACTTTGCAACAAGACTGATCCCATCAAAAACACTAGCAAAACAATTATTACCAGGACTTTGACCTTTGACCTAGTAAGTTGTACACACATTATGACACACCCTCTGGTGTTGGTTATTGTGTATGTCAGGTATAAAGTATGAAATCATAACTATTCTCAAGATATAGATCTAGAGAGTACATAATCTTTACTATAGAACATAGTTTTTTTTACTTAAACCAAAGTTTTTGACCTTCACCCTTGACCTAGGAAGTTATTAATACATCATGACACACCCTCTGGTGTTGGTGAATATGTATGGCAAGTATAAAGTATAAAATCACAACAGTTCTCAAGATATAGAGCCAACACAACCTTTACCATAGGACATGGGGTTGGTAACTGAAACCAAAGTTTTTGACCATGAACTTTAACCTTGGTAGTTGTATAAACATTATGACACACACTAAGGTCACTGGTGTTGGTTAATATGCATGTCAAGTATAATGTTTATAATCATAATAGCTCTCTAGATATAGAGCAGACACAATTCGTTTCGGGAGGATGGACAGACTGGTCAATATAGGGCCCTAACAAATGCTCTAGACATTGTCAAAAACAGTGATCAAAGAATCAAATAAATTATTTTCTTTAATCAAGAAATTAATCAAGAAACAGCAATTACTGCCTTCTTATGTCTCAATAAAAGGAAAAAAACCTAAAATCATTCATTTTTGTATAACAATCAATGCCACAATTTATTTTTCATTACAATCTGTACATAACAATTAATAAATATTTCCTGATCTAACACCACAATTTTCAGCAAGCAAAAATGTTCCTGAAATAAAATTGTTTTTCATGTACATATTATAATAAAATAAACAAATAAAAATAGTTTTACAGTGTACCATTTCATTTTTTCACTATAGATACAAATTTTATACATTGTACCTGTATAATGTGTATAAAACAGGACTTATTTTAGGGTGTCCATGGAAATACCAGGCAGTGACTGGCACATGACATATTTTGTTTTCAAAATTTTTTCATCTCTTTCATATCACAAATTCATTCTTCTTTAAAGTTAAATTTAGTTTTTTTTTTATTAACTGCAACAAATAAAGAGAAAAAAAATACATAGAAAGCACTGACAATTCATTGAAAAGGGGAGATAACTCTTCATTTTGTACAAAATTCTGTTGCATTGTTAGGGAACTTTAAAATCATTTCCTGAGCCATCCACTGTTGATTCAAAAATATTTTTGACACTTATACATGTATATATATCCTTTGTATGATATAAACATTGCAATGGAACAAAAAATTCAGTGAGAAAAAAATTATGTTGTGCCATCCATATCATAGCTTATAGGATTTGCCTGATATTTACTTGGACAGCCTCTTAAAACCAACATTATGCTCCAAAAACAATTCCCTTTGTGGTCACTTTGTGAAACACTTCTAGGATAAAACTTACATGACTTATAAGGGTTTTGTTTTTTAACTAATTAAAAGTGTTATTATAATTTCAAAAGTATTCAATCAAATATAATTTAATTAACAACCATGGAACATCAAAGATTGATTTTCACAATTTTTACACCTGTAGATGATTAAAAAAATGTATTTTGAGAGCGATTCAATACAAATCCTTGTTGTTTTTTTTTAAACTTGGCCAAGTGTTTCATGTGTCAAATTTATGACTGGGTATTGATTGTTTTATTAAATACTGTGATTTGAAATAATTGTCAATCAATATGTGACACTATAATAAAATAATTAATCATTTATTATTTATTAATAATTATTACTTATACAAATGTACTTAAATGGTTCATACTTGATCTAAACTTTTGTATCACAAACAGTTCGATAATTCACTTGTTATCAGTGGCGGATCCAGGAATTTTCATAAGTGGGGGCCCACTGACTGACCTTAGAGGGGGCCCACTCCAGTCATGCTTCAGTGATTCCCTATATAAGCAACCAAATTTTTTCCCAAAAAGGGGGGGCCCGGGCCCCCCCCCCCCTAAATCCTCCTCTAGTTATCTTCTTCTGGAAAGAACAAATTTAATAATTATTATGAAAATAAAACCTAAAAATAGTCTCTAAATCTTAAGATATTTTTTGGCATGATACATTTTCACAAGTAAATTTAATAAAAAAATACATGGTATCAACAAAAATAAATGACCAATTCTTCTAATATTACATTACATTAATGTACATATTTATCATAATAACTCATAATCCTTAAAACTTTCACTCAGTGAAAACATTTTGAATGAATATTTACCATTGTATATCAGTTGTCATTTTTCATAATTTTTTAGATATTTTTGCAGAAATTCTTATCATCATGATCATAAACATGATAAAAGTAAATATGATATTATATATTTATGATAGTGTGTTACAGTATAATGGTATATGCATAAACATGATTTTTGTAAAGGTATGCCTACACCCCTTCAAAATCAATTTATCAGTTTTTAACATTTTATCAATAACTTTTCTTATAGACTTGAAGAAGTCAATACATTTTAATGCTACTTTTGATTCAGGTAAAACATTTCAGCTTAACACTAATAGACTTGTTGAAGTCATAGTTTTGTTTTAAAACTAAAGGGAGACAACATAAAGAATGAAAATGAACATGTATAAAACATTCTATTATGTATTAGTTAAAATTTAGATTAGGCTTAAAAAATATCTGAGAGAATTAAATTTTTTACTACCTCAATTTGATAAATATCGTACAATGTATATTATTTTTACTTTTTATCATGTTTATTAAGAATTAGATGAAGACTTTAACTGCATATGTTTATTGTAAAATCATGAAAACACTGTTACAGGCTAGACAATAAAACCTGTGGAAACTTTACCATTTTCAACGTACATGTATATCTTATTTTACTATATAATGTACATTTGTTCATGTTCATGTACAAACGTATACTATATATATACAGGGTACTATATAAACATAATAAAGTTATTGAATTCATCTTATTACCTAATGTTTTATGTATTTAAAGAATACATTATTGAGCAAACTATACATAAAACCACAGAGAAAGAAAATATAGGTTTAAAATCATTGTGCATCTGCATATTTTCTTCATGAATTTTTTGCTTAAGATTTTCAAATTCAATGTCTCTTTGCTTCCTTTTAAAGTTATCAGAATAATGCATTCTATAATATTCATCAAAGTCATAAATCGATGTTCTCCCAGTCATTGGCCTTTGTCCCCTTTTAGCAAAGCCTTGTTGTTGATAAAATTGGCCGCCTTTGTGGTCAGAGTGATGTTCTTCTTTTCTTCTAGCATATTCGGGTCTATTGACACCTCGATCATACATTCTTCTAGTTGACGAATTTCCTAATACCTCATATGCCTGAGAAATTTCTTGAAACTTTAGGTGGGCCTCGGGAGATGGGCTAACATCTGGATGATATTTCTTCGACATGGTATAGTAAGCTTGCTTAATTTGCTGCTGGTTAGCTTTTGGGGTTATTCCAAGGATATCATAATAATATGAAGGTGATTTCTGTGTTCTATGATTTGATGACCATCGTGTCTGTCCAATACAGAAAGGACTGTATAAAATGCTAGTCCCTTGCAAACCTGAGGAAATTCCCCTGCCTACAGAATATTTAGCATTCATGACCTTCAGAGCTAAGTTTTGGTTTTAATTTCATTCAATTTGTCCCATTTAACTCAATCCATCAATAAATGGAGGTTTATCTGGTAACTGTTTCATATATAGAATTGTATTCAAGTATTTCTAGTTCATATTCAATGCATATTTTGCAAAAATTGGTGCTGTACAACCTGTCAACAAACACCGTTGCGTAATCACGTCCGCGTCAAGAGTTCAAAAGATAGAGATCAAATATTATCTTCGGTTAATATAAAATAATTCCTCTCAAAATCTGATCTCAATTATTTCAAACCTAATGTATTGTAATTGATTAATGAAATTGCCAGAGCATTCTCAATATTCAAGAGTAAAATAATTGTACTAATGCTTCTCTATTCATTGCAGAATATATTTCATTTTAAAGGGATTTGCAGTAATAAATTTTTGAGGCCGGTACCAAAACTCTGAGTTTTAATTGAAGTGTCAAACAGCAACAATGGCACATGGTGGAAGACCAGAAAGACAAGCTCCTCCAGAAATAGTCAGTAACATCTCAAAAGTTGCAGTTCTAAAACAGTGAAATCGTGTTTATGGATCTAGCAAAATACTTAGACATAGATTTATCACAAGTTTTTAATATAAAATCAAACTTGAAAAGATTTATTTTAAACAAACTTAAATTAAAGTATAATAAGTTATGGTATTCATCTTTAAACAATGACAGAAAAAATATGTCATTTGGAAATAAACTTAGAACATACAGACTTTTTAAGAGAAATATATGTTTTGAACCTTATTTGGCTATAGGTAATAGGAATCTGAGAATTCAGATGACAAAATTCAGAATTAGTAATCATGAAATAGAGAGAGGTAGATACAGGGGACTTCAGGCAATGGATAGAACTTGTAATCTTTGTAAAAAAGAAGTGGAAGATGAACTCCATTTTTTACTTAAATGTTCATCTTTGGAAAGTGAAAGAGTTTCCATTATTTCCAACATAGTTAAAAGTTACAAAAACTTTCACAATTTAGATTATCAATCGCAATTTATTTGGCTAATGTCCAATGAAGATAGCCACATTTTTAATCAAGTGAGCAATTTAATTAATAATTTAAATGTTTTTCGAAAACAACTATTAGAAACTTAGTGAGTTTATATATTTTACTGTAAAAAGACAGAGGCATAATTTAGATATCTGTACAGTTTCTTATTGTAGGATCATAAAAGCACCAGGGAAAAACCAGAATATTTAAATTCAGTTTCCTATATTTTTTAGGTTCACTGTATTTGTCAAAGTTGAAACATGATACATTTTATAAATATACATTAGTGTGTCTTTCTTTTCTCTTCGTTGTAATCATTGATTTAATTGTACTCAAATAATTGTAATCATTTTGTAATCATTGTACCAAATTTAACTTGTGATTATTCTGCCTGTAATGGGCGTCTTTAATTGACAATAAAATATATTTGATTTGATTTGTATTCTTGTGTCAGCAATTATAAGAAATCCAAAAATATTTTATCTGGTGAAATGACATCTCATTGCAGTTTTAGATCTCTTGACTCTAAGACTGTACCACTAAACAAATTCATAGGCAGATCCAGGGGGGCTGGGGGGCCTGGGCCCCCCTTTCGTGGGAAAAATTTGGTTGGTTATATAGGGAATTATTGAAGCATGACTGGAGTGGGCCCCCCTTAGGTCAGTCAGCGCCCCCTCCCCCCCCTTAGGAAAAGTTCTGGATCCGCCACTGAAATTGCAGGTCTCTTTATACTGTACCACTATCCAAATAATATTTTCTGGCAAAATGACCCCTGAATGAGGGTAGGTTTGCCCTTTACCTTTTGGCGTCAAACACTACAGTCATTTTTGGCTATTGTAAATGTTAGCGTCAAATGGGTTAAAATTTAACTATGATTCTTCAAAATATCCCTATCGTGATTTGTTAGAGGTCTCAAACAATTGTGGTTATTGTTATTTCTGGAAGAAAGTTTACGTGATTTGTCAAAATCAGTCATTGTTTCTATCGTTCAAAAGAAAGTGTACATCATGAGCATGTGTACATATATTGTATTCTTGTACAGTAAAATAAAAACAAAATATGAAATAGACAAATACATTTCTAAAAATAGTTTTGAAAATAGAAAATTATTATGTAAAATGCGAGTAAGTGACCATTTCTTGGAAATAGAGAGGGGTAGATATAAAAGAATTCAAAGAGAAAATAGAATATGTAAACATTGTAATATAAATACGGTTGAAGATGAAACCCACTTTTTCTTAAAATGTAAAATTAATAAATCTTTACGTAATCAGCTTGAAAAAGATATAAATAATATATGTCCAGAATACTTTACATTGTCTGAAACAGATAGATTACAATTAATTCTATCTTCATTTGATATTATGCAGCTTACTGTTCCGTTCATTAAAAAGTCATTTGCACTGAGGGGAGTGGACACAACGCCTGCATAGATATTACTGTTTTATCATTTATATATGATATTTAATATGTTCATTTTTCCATTGTGTATATTGTATTGTATTGTTTGTATATGCCTTCAACCCCCAGGGGTATAAATGTGCATTTCATGAATAAATAAATTATCGTCGTGCACCAACAATTACCGTTAATGTCATTTGGCAGGAAGTTGCCCCATAAGGACCCTCTTAAATGCAGGTCTCTTAACCCCTATCAAAATTATATTATCTGATGAAATTACACCTCAATAAGGGTTTTTGAATCACCACCCAAGTTATATTGTCTGTTGAAATGGCACTTCAATGCAGGTCTTTAAACCGCTATCTTATGATTTATAAAATAATGACACCTCAATACAGGTCTGTGTACAATTATCCAGATTTTATTATATAGCAAAATCATGAATCTCTTGGGTCTAGGTTAAACTTTCAATCACAAATTCAATAAAGCCAAAAAAATTATCAACCCTAAAAATGCAATTTTTGCCATTTATGAAAAATAAATAAAAAATATCCCTGATTTGAGTACAATATATATCTCATTGACAAATTAAAAGTCTAGCATGTAAGATTAGGTAGAGAGATTGTCTTACCATGTTTACAATGATTTTTGTTAATATAGTAAGAAACATATTGTGGATTCAGTTTACTGGAACATCTCAGTTTTCAATATACATTGCCAAATCTTTTCTTTGATCATTTACATTTTTAACTTATCTAAAAGAAAGTATTTAGACTACATTGTAAGTCTACAGCTAGAAAATCTGTAAAAGAAATGGTAAAAATGTATTAACCAAAGAATTTTTTGTGAAAACTGACATCCAATGGACCATCAAATACAATACAAATACATATTTATGGCACATTTATGGGCATTATATTTTCTGGTCTGTTCGTTCGTTTGTTCGTCTGTACGTTCGTCTGTTCTTGCTTCAGGTTAAAGATTTGGTTAAAGTTTTTGGTCGAGGTAGTTTTTGATGAAGTTAAAGTCCAATCAAGTTGAAACTTAGTAAACATGTTCCCTATGATATGATTTTTTTAATTTTAATGCCGAATTAGAGATTTTATCTCATTTTCACAGTCCACTGCACATAGAAAATGATAGTGCAGATGGGGCATCCGTGTACTTGGGACACATTCTTGTTATCTCATGAGTTTTGCATATATTTTATTACATTTTTTTTGTATTTCAGTTTTACAATGAAGATGAAGCCAGAAAATACACATCAAAGTAAGATATAGTGTGCAAATTAAGATAAAAACATACTTAATTATTTTTTCTAATCAGATTTCTCAGTACAGTGTAACATTGTACATCATGTACATGTACTAATTTGCCTAGAAAAGAGTAGAGTAAAGATGTACAAAATGTACATCAGTCAAACCTTACACAAACTATTTCTGTTCCGATAAAGAAAGAGTAACAATAAAATTGTGCCAAAGAGACAACAACCCGAACATAGAAAAAAACAACAGCAGAAGGTCACCAACAGGTCTTCTAATGTATTAGTCAAACCTTACTTAAACCACTTCTGAATACTGTAACTGTCAAATCTTTAAAAAAAAAAAAAAAAAAGAAAGAAAGTTGAACCTCATCTTTTAATAAAATATGGTAATAGTCAAACTTTTATTAAACCACTTCTGAATAGTTAACGTGTTTAACAGTCAAACCTGCTTAAACGCATATAAACAATATGTTGTTGATTTATTATTATATGTGGATTTGGTGGAAAAAGGTCAGTCGATAGAATAAAAAGTTTTAAGTGTAACATCATTATTTATTTTATATTTGATAGTACTCGAATGATTGAAATACAGAATCAGTTGTCAGAAAGAGCTATTGAACTACTGGGATTACCTGAAGATCAGCCATGTTTTATATTAGATGTTGGGTAATTGTTTTATTTATTTCTTTAAAACTTGCATAGTCACTTTCAGACAAATAATTCATTTGAAATGTATATCTTTTTGATACTTTTTTTATACGACCCCAAAATTTTTTTGGTCGTATATTGGTATCATGTTGGCGTCTGTTGTCGTCGTCGTAGTCCGAAGACTTTTGGTTGGGATTGATTTTGGGAGTTTTGGTTCCAACTGTTTAGGAATTAGGGTCAGAAAAAAGGGCCCAAATAAGCATTATTCTTGGTTTTCGCACAATAACTTTAGTATAAGTAAATAGAAATCAATGAAATTTAAACACAAGGTTTATGAACACAAAAGGAAGGGTTGGGATTGATTTTGGGAGTTGAGATCCCAACAGTTTAGGAATTAGGGACCAAAAAGGGGTCCTAATAAGCATTTTTCTTGGTTTTAGCACCATAACTTTAGTATAAGTAAATAGAAATCTATGAAATTTAAACACAAGGTTTATGACCATAAAAGGAAGGTTGGGATTGATTTTGGGAGTTTTGGTCCCAATTGTTTAGGAATAAGGGGCCCAAAGGGTCCAAAATTAAACTTTGTTTGATTTCATCAAAAAATGAATAATTGGAGTTCTTTGATATGCCGAATCTAACTGTGTATGTAGATTCTTAATTTTAGGTCCCATTTTCAAATTGGTCTATATAAAGGTCCAAAGGTTCCAAAATTAAACTAAGTTTGATTTTAACATAAATTGAATCCTTGGGGTTCTTTGATATGCTGAATCTAAAAATGTACTTTGATTTTTGATTATTGGCCCAGTTTTCAAGTTGGTCCAAATCAGGGTCCAAAATTAAACTTTGTTTGATTTCATCAAAAATTGAATAATTGGGGTTCTTTGATATGCCAAATCTAACTGTGTACAAAAAAAATGTATGTAGATTCTTAATTTTTGGTCCCGTTTTTAAATTGGTCTACATTAAAGTCCAAAGGGTCCAAAATAAAACTAAGTTTGATTTAAACAAAAATTAAATTCTTGGGCTTCTTTGATATGCTGAATCTAAACATGTACTTAGATTTTTGATTATGGGCCCAGTTTTCAAGTTGGTCCAAATCAGGATTCAAAATTATTATATTAAGTATTGTGCAATAGCAAGAAATTTTCAATTGCACAGTATTCAGCAATAGCAAGAAATCTTCAATTGCACAGTATTGTGCAATAGCAAGTATTTTCAATTGCACAGTATTGCGTAATAGCAAGAAATATCTAAGTGCACAATATTGCGCAATAGCAAGAAATTTTCAATTGGAGTTATCTTTCTTTGTCCAGAATAGTAGTTGAATCAGCTTAAATCATTGTTTTATACAATATACAATGTATATTCACTTTTAACACCAACTGATAAATTAAAACAATCTTTACCATTCAGTGATAACAAGCACTTTTTTGACATTTTAATATTTTATGATGTATTCTCATTTCAAATTTCACAAGTAAAAAGAAAATTTCTTCAAACATTTTTTTGAGAGGATTAATATTCAACAGCATAGTGAATTGCTCAAAGGCAAAAATCAAATTTTAAGTTTATAAGACCACATTTATTCTGTGTCAGAAACCTATGCTGTGTCAACTATTTAATTACAATCCAAATTTAGAGCTGAATCCAGCTTTAATGTTGTGTCCATACTTGCCCCAACAGTTCAGGGTTCAACCTCTACGGTCGTATAAAGCTACGCCCTGCGGAGCATATGGTTAAGATATATAATTACCATTATTTATAGCTATATATTTGTTATATTTTATTATATTATAGTATAATTGATAATGCATGGAGAATGATAATCTGGAACTTGGAGTTATTAAATAGTAGAAATGACAATATGTTATTTAGTATAATGCAAAATTGAGAACAAAGTTGTATAATTACGATAATGATTTATTATGACTGGATAAATTTATAATGCTAAATATATGATTTATAATGCTAAATATATGATATTTCAGTAAATCAATGAAATGTTTGTGTTTTATAGGTGTGGATCTGGACTAAGTGGTGAATGTTTGACAGATAATGGCCATTGTTGGATAGGTGTGGATATTAGTCCCTCCATGCTTGGTAATCTATTGATTATATAGTAAAACGGAAATAAAACAAATACAAATACATGCAGTACAAATTGCTCATATTTTCTCTAAATCCATTGAATAGAGTATAATATCTTGACTCTAAATATCTAGAGCAAATTGATAGACAAACAACTAAGAAAAACACATGGTCAAGATAGCCTGACATGGTACATTCACATAATGTGCTTGGGTTAAACCAGTGTTTATGCTCACAACCTCTCCTTTGCTGATCTACCAGGTAGATCATGAGTTTGTAAAAACACAACAACAAAAAACCTGTAAGGTCCAACTGCCAACATGATGACTATTTACTTAATGGATTGAATAAAGAAAAAAAAGATAATTTCATTCATTTTCAGAATTAAATGCTAAACCTATGTATGTCAATAAATGTATAACTTGTTTGTCAAACTTTGGTTAGTATTTGCATTTTGCAACAGCCTTTATTCTGACAGCAATTAAAAATATATTTTTATGCCCCACTTACGATAGTAGAGGGGCATCATGTTTTCTGGTCTGTGCGTCCGTTCGTTCATCCGTCCGTCTATTGTACTGTCCGTTCATCCGTCTGTCCCACTTCAGGTTTAGGTTTTTGGTCAAGGTAGTTTTTGAAGAAGCTGAAGTCCAATCAACTTGAAACTTAGTGCACATGTTCCCAATGGTATGATCTTTCTACTTTTAATGCCAAATTAGATTTTTTACCCAATTTCACGGTCCATTGAATATATGGAAAATGATAGTGTGAGTGGGGCATCTATGCACTTTGAGCACATTCTTGTTTTTTAGATTTCTTAAAATTTATATAGCTGTATTCTTTCTCAGAGATTAAGTATGCATGTATCATATTAACGATTCATAAGTTTATACCAAAACATTTAAAGTACTTTTCATACCAAGCACAACCTGTGCAGCTGACATGTCTTTATTAATGTTTTTGTAGATGTAGCAGTAGATAAAGAATCTGAAGGAGATCTTGTGTTGAGTGATATGGGGGAGGGTATGCCCTTCAAGGCAGGAACATTTGATGCAGTTATTAGGTAAAAATCCAGTGAGGCTGAAAACATTGGAATTCTGTAGTTTTTATTAAAGGCAGTGCTTTAAGGCCTGACTTTTAAGTCATGAGGTTCATCTTTTCATACGCAATCTTTGCAGGGGGTCTTTTTGCCAGAAATAGATCCAGAAATGTTCGAATTTCTCCTCTTCTTTTTATGGTATGATATGGGTTTTGTTTCTTTCATTTACATTGGGGACTAAAGAAACGATCAGTGTGTATTGTTCGTTTTATAGAACTTGTTATTAGTGTGTATTTTGCATTATAAGCAGTCAACCTGACTACAAACTATCATTATGTGTATTCCGTGTGGAAAGAGGTCGGGTCAATTTCGAGTGTTATCTGACATCTAAAGATTCTTTCAGACGTTGATAAAACAATGAAAAGTCGACTGAACATGATTAATATTGCATCTTCTATAATTCAAAGCGGAATTCGGTTTATGAACGAGAAACCGTAAAGCGTTTTCAATTTCGGTATTAGTTATGTATGTTGTCTACGTATTATCCTGGTTCCCGGTACTACGTTCCGGGTATTAGCTATTTGATATATGTGATGTGTAACATTACGATCGGGTACCAGCCAATCTACGTGTGTATGTGTACATGATTTCCCGCCAAAATGACCGACATACAGCTATGGATAAAATAGTCCATAAACGTTCCGTATAATGATATGCAAATTCATAATTAATCGTAACTTTGTTATCTTTGTATAATAAATATAACAAAATAGATTCCACAAAATTGAAGATAGCATTATTTTACGAGGATTTCTCATATTTTTCTCACTTCCGGGCGCAGTAATACGTATGTTTTGAAGAAGTTGGAAGAATTTGACAAAGTGAATTGAGAAGGAAACGGATAGATATACGTCCTTGCTATCAGGTAAAACAATTTAAATGTACAGAACAAACACATTTACTTCACACAAATAGTACAGGCTTAAGCTTTTTATTGTCTTATACACGACTGTAGTCTAGTGTTTAAACGACGGCGGTGACCTACAAGGTACGGGTCATACTGGGTCAAGTCTAAATATGTAAACATATCCACGTGCTATTAGGTAGAAAGCATCGCAATGCAATATCTACAATTTTTCCTCCTTTATACATCGTTTAACCAGATATATTTCTCTTTCAAATACACTTATAAAACACGGGTTGTATGTACGTATCTTTTCTAGTGTTTTCTTGTCCTTATTAAAGTTCATTTGTTGATGTTTAAATATTTTTGAACGACTGAACACAGGAGTGAATGAATGCAACAATTATATATACTGAAGACTTGGGCTGTACAATGATAGTGTACGTATGTCATGCTGATAATTATTCTAGCAGTAATTATATTAATTTAGGATGTAATGACAGGAATTCATGAGCTATGCCTCAGGCTTTCTGAAAAAATATCAATGACAATGTAAACAGGAACGAAACATTGACACGAATGATGCTCTCTTCTATGTTATAGTTATTTAGGTATGTGTGTTGCACAAGTTTCAAAAAAACTTAAGTTTAAAAACTTTTTTTCAGGGCACAAACCCACATTAAAGAGACTTGTCTACTGCCATACCCATCCTATTTTCATGCACCATTTGCAAGCAAGAGACTAAATGGTTTGCAAAATTAAAAATCAGGACGGTGTCCAATTAAAACAAAAGAACTAAACTGGATGAATATTGTAGGAGAAATCTAGAGGAAAGTTTTGATTTGTGAAATTGGTTTTCCTGAAAAGTCATTCATCCTAGCCTGCAGGAAGGAACTATAACTGTCCACCACCAACTGACGAGCTAATGTTGAGCTTCACATATGGAATTACTCAAATACCACCAATGTCTATGTTTTCAGCACAGATTTCACAAGTTATGACACAGCTGTGCTTTTTTTTATACCTGTTAAAGAGTTGTATACTAAATTTTATTTTTTTATCAATAAATATATATTGTGTCATTTAAGAACTTGTATTTTGCCAAAAGATGCATACTAGTGAATGAAAGTGGTGCAGTTCATTTTGCTTTGGTATATAGAATTGAATTACAATTGTTCATGTTATTGGAATGCTTATAAAAATAAGGAGATGTGGTACAATGTATATGATATTTAGTGAGTTTATCAAGCAAAAGTGAATAAGAAATAGGTATAAGCAGTTACAGGTACTACTGTACAATCTCAATGAGAAAAACTCATACCGTAAAGAGAATTTCATATTTACAAGTAAGTTTTTGTTTTTGCGTTGAATAATTTTCTTCTATTGTTTTAATTGCAAATATGGGAAGTGGTTAAAATGCTAATGAGACAGCTGTTATGGCCACAGATCTAGAGCCTTAATTGAAAACTTCTTTTTCATTCATACTGGTAGATTTTGCCTGACAAATCTGACAACTTTTCAAAATGCACATGGCCATGGGGGTTTTACGTGAAAGATGGTTCATATAGTCATACAAAACCTTCAAGGGGCCTTCAAATGGAAGCAGGACAAGTCGCCCCACTGGTTAATCGCCCCACTTTTTAAAAAACCGCCACAAACTGATTTATCAAATCGCCCCACATGTGAAATTGGTTAAATCATGTTTAATATTACTCCTGCCAACTCGCCCTACTTGTAAAAAAACGGTAATATTTAGATTAATATATATATATATATAATTAAAAATAAAAACTCGCACCACTTTAATGAAAACTAATCTACACAGAATACAAACAAACCGAAAATTAATTTGATTACTATTATTGATATATACTGAAATTATATATAATTCTAAAAAATAAACTGATTGTTGAAGAATAACTGTAAGTTTTGAAGCTTAGTTATTTGCATAACAATTGAAAAGAAACCTGTTAAATGTATCATAATGCAATATAAGGAATTGAACTTATATTCAATGGGATAACATCTTTTTCCATAAGTGGGGCGAGTTGGCATTACTAAATTCATCCTGGTTAATAATATATTTATCTAGATTTCACCGATTTCCATTAGGTGGGACCAGTTGGCAGGAGTAATATTAACGGGATTTAACACAGTTCACAAGTGGGACGATTTGGTAATCCAGGTTGGGGCAGTTTTTTTGTCAAGCCTGCGACTTTTTTCGCAGAAAGCTCGACATAGGGATAGTGATCCTACGGCGGCAGCGATGTAAGCTCAGTTCTTATAAGCTTTATATTTTAGAAGGTGGGAGACCTGGATGCTTCATACTTTGTATATGGTTGCCTCATGTTACGAAGTTTCCGTCAGTCACATGTCCAATGTCCTTGACCTCATTTTCATGGTTCAGTGACTACTTGAAAAAAAAGTTAATTTTTTTTGTAATGTTAAATTCTCTCTTATTATAAGTAATAGGATAACTATATTTGGTATGTGCATACCTTGCAAGGTCCTCTTGCCCGTCAGACAGTTTTCACTTGACCTCGACCTCATTTCATGGATCAGCGAACAAGGTTAAGTTTTGGTGGTCAAGTCCATATCTGAGATACTATTAGCAATAGGTCTAGTATATTCGGTGTATGGAAGCACTGTAAGGTGTACATGTCCAACTGGCAGGTGTCATCTGACCTTGACCTCATTTTCATGGATTAGTGGTTATAGTTAAGTTTTGTGTTTTGGTCTGCTTTTCTTATACTGTTTGCAATAGGTCTTCTATATTTTGTGTATGGAATGGTTGTAAGGTGTACAGGTCTACCTGGCAGGTGTCATATGACCTTGACTAAAGCTTTATTATTAGGACTATCAACATAATATCAATGATTAGTAAAGAAGGCGAGACATTTCAGTGTGTACACTCTTGTTTTTAAAGTGGGGCGAGTTAGTGAAAACGTGGGACGATTTGTCATGGATTCCCTTCAAATATATTCTAATGTGGTTTTTGGCTTCTTCGTGCATTAATAAGCTCATAGCCATTGTTGAATTAATTGTTTTCTTTAAAATAGTCAACAAAATTGCTCTTACAAAATTGCCATTTGGGAGCCTCGAGCTCGATGGGGGAAATACTCTGCAAATACTGACAGTTGGCAGGTATGGTCATAAAAAAAGTTGACATGTTTCTATGTACATTTACCATTATGTTACTTGATGTTCTTGCTATACACACAGTACAGAGACTAGTCAATCTTTGTGAACTATTTTTTATGGGAGTCATAGAATATGCGTATACAATCAATAATTAAAATAGTCTATTTATATTGAAAAGAAAAAGTTCTTATATGTCTAAAGAAGAGGGACGAAAGACACAAAAGGGACAGTCAAACTCATAAATTTAAAGCAAACTGACAATACCATGGCTAAAAATGCATTTCATGGGAGGCACAGAAAATATACTGTAAACAGTAGACTATAGATATAGGTGAACTAGGTACAAAAGAACTCTAAATCTTAAATTCTACAAACCACCTCTGTTCTATGGAAGATAATGATATAACTGGACTAGAAATACACACAACCTGTAATTAACTGCCTTTACAGCGCTTTCGCGCTTTGATTCATCCAGTAATCTAGTTATTTGGTTATTGTTTCACAGTGGCATCAACAGTACTATAACAAGTGTTGTTCTTGTAGGAAATTCAATTGTTCTAAAAGGAGGTAGAGGCATTTTGTCAAATTTCTATTTTCTTATCAGTTTAGTATTAGATTAATTTATGATGTTATTTCCTACGTGTAAATTTCAGAAGAATTCCTAGAGAATTCTTTATTATTTTACAAAAAAAAAAATCATCAAGTTAATATTGGTAGTTGGTGTTGAATTGATCAATTAAATGATATTTAGACAGATCTCAACTAAGTTTGAACTATTTCTTTTCAGTATATCAGCTTTACAGTGGTTATGTAATGCAGATAAGAAATATCACCATCCACCAAAAAGATTATTCCAGTTCTTCAGTACATTGTATGCTTGTCTGGTAAGAATATATGTAAATGTATTACGCAGGATAGCCATCATTGTTTTCCTAGGTTGCTGTCTGCAATATTTGTTTATTGTTTTAGAAGGATCCATTGGGTTTTTCTCGCTTTAATTGTTTTACATTATGTCACTTAGTGCCTTTTATGTCTTACTATATAATATGGGATTTTACTCATTGATGAAGGCCTAATAATCCATAGATGTTTAAAATGTATATAATACATCTACGTCCTTGAAACTTTGATAGAGAGTTGTCTTAATACCACATCGCCTTATTAAACGACAGCGGTATCATGTTGTCGTCCGAAGACGCATTTAGTTTCCGGACAATAACTTTAGATTTAGTAAATGGATCTCTATAAAATTTTACCAGAAGGTTTAATACCACTAAAGGAAGGTTGGGATTGATTTTGGGGTTTATGGTCCCAACAGTTTCGGAATTAGGGGCCAAAAAGTGGGCCCAAAATAAGTATTTTTGTAGTTTTCAAACAATAACTTGTGTTTAAGTGTATGAATCTCTCTGAAATTATACCAAAAGTTTCCATATCATGAAGGGATGGTTAGTAATGACTTTGGGGGGTTATGGCTCAAAATGTTTTGGAATTAGGCGCTAAAAATGGTGAAATTAGAGGCAAAATAGGGGAAAAACTAGGTTTTCCAGACAATAACTTTAGATTTGGTGAATGGATCTCTATAAATTTTACCAGAAGGTTCAATACCACTAAAAGAAGGTTGGGATTGGTTTTGGGGATTGTAGTCCCAATAGTTTAAGAATTAGGGGCCAAAAAGGGGGCCCAAAATAAGCATTTTTGTAGTTTTCAAACAATAACTTGTGTTGAAGTGTATGAATCTCTCTGAAATTATACCACAAGTTTCCATACCATTAAGGGATGGTTAGTAATGACTTTGGGGGTTATGGCTCAATTAGTTTTGGAATTGGGGCAAACACAGGGAGAAAACTAGTTTTTTTGGTCAATGGACAATTAAGACAATTTTAAAGCAGTGTAAGGGAGGTAATTCAAAAGCAGTTAACATACAATGTTTGATATGTTCGGATTTAGCTCCCTTACACTATTTATAAATAATGTTTAAACAAATGTCAGTTTCTGGACTTATTGCAAAAAAAAAAAGGGGGGGGGGGGGGGGGGGGTAGTAGACTAGTAGTTTTCAATTTTTTCCCCAAATTTCTCAAATTCCAAATTTTTGAAAAGATTGATATAATAGATTTGTAAGATCTTGACATTTTTTTCGTGTCAGAAACTCATATTATGTCAAAAATTTGATCACAATCCAAATTTAGAGCTGTATCAAGCTTGAATGTTGTGTCCATACTTGGCTCAACTGTTTAGGGTTCGACCTCTGCAGTCATTAAAAGCTGCGCCCTGCGGAGCACCTGGTTTTTGTATTATATTGATTTTACTCACTTGAAACTTGCACATGTATCAGATTCAATTAACTTGATGGCATGTTTGCAAAAGAAAAATGTGTAATGTTTGCTTGTATTGTGAGACAAGTAAGCAAACAGTTTTAAGATGTGATATTTGCCATAATTTGGTGATGGCTTCTAATGTTATTACATTAAGCCTTGAAATCAAGAAATATTGAATCTTTATGCCATATATTCATGATTAGTTAAGGGTTTTTTAAACTCTTATTATTGCTAAACATCAAGAGCCTAAAGTAAATTTCTTTAATTTTGGTGGTTATCCTTTTTCATACTTTAAAAAAAAGTTGGAGCTTAGAATATACTTTACTTTTATTATTGAAAAAAATATATATTTCCAGTGTAGAGGAGGCAAAGCTGTATTCCAGCTATATCCAGAAAACAGTCAACAGGTATATTTTTTAAAATAAGCCATTGTTATATCTTGTACATTTTCGGATTTTTAACACCATGGTCATAGAAAAAAAAATGATAAACCAAAACTGCTGATCAAAGCCTATTATTCTGACGGTAAAAAAAACATCTTTTCAATGATTGAAAAGGAAATACAAATGTAATGTCAGCTATGTAGTTGTGAGGAAAAATAAAGAACTGAAGAAGGCCAATGGCCGAAACGTCTCAAAAAATTGGTTTATTGATACAATAAATTAAATTTTTGTCATCCTTCAGATACAGTTTGATATGACATACTATTGATACATTTGACATAACACTTCACCTACTTGTTTTATATTCTCATTTTCATTTGATGTACATATTCAAGCATTTATGTAATGAAAATTTGAAACATGCATTTGTTCTGGTAAAGTAAGATTAGGTTGAAGATATGTATTAACCTAATGAAATGAGATTTAAGATGAGAAATACTGTAACTGTGTTATTACTTAATGGTGTTCAATTTTATAGTTTGGTCAGTGGCAGCAATATCATTGGACCTAGTTTTTATACGCCCGTCAAAATTTTGACGGGACGTATTATGGTATACAAACGTCCAGTGTCCGTCCGTCCCTCCATCTGTCTGTCTGTCCGGCATAAACATGTCGCACTGTAACTTTAGAACGACTTATCTAAATTTCATGAAACTTAATATAGTTGTTTCTTATGATGGTCAAATGATCTGTATATTTTTTGGTGAAAATAAGATTTAAACTTTTTGAGTTACGGCACTTTGTAACTAAAACAGAGGTGTGTTTTTTTTCACATGTCGCACCGTATCTCAAAAACGATTCTTGATTATGGCTTAAAACTTTACACACTTCTTTGTTATATTAGTCTTAATATCTGTATACTTTTTGGTGATGATTCAAAATTTTATTTTTGAGTTATTGAGTATTTTGTAAAAAAGGGGGAGGGTTTTTCACATGTCGCACCTAATCTCAAAAACGATTTTATGATTATTGCTTAAAACTTTACACACTTCTTTGTTATATTAATCTAAAGATCTGTATACTTTTTGTTGATGATTCAAAATTTCATTTTTGAGTTATTGAGTATTTTGTAAAAAAGGGGGAGGGGGTTTTTACATGTCGTGCCGTATCTCAAAAACGATTTATGATTATTGCTTAAAACTTTACGCACTTCTTTGTTATATTAATCTAAAGATCTGTATACTTTTTGGTGATGACTCAAAATTTTATTTTTGAGTTATTGAGTATTTTGTAAAAAAAGGGGAGGGTTTTTTTTACATGTCGCGCCATATCTCAAAAACAATTTATGATTATTGCTTGAAACTGTACACACTTCTTTGTTATATTAATCTAAAGATCTGTATACTTTTTGGTTTGATTCAAAATTTTATTTTAGTGATATTTACCGCTACATTGACAACAACACTTAAGTAAACTGCATCTTTTATTGTCGACATGTTTCGCCGATTAGATCGGCTTCATCAGGACAAAGTATACAAAATTAGAACCCCTGAAGTACAAAAAAATGGTATCATGTATGTGACGTCATAATTGTCCATTGTTGACGTTGCTATGGGATACTCTATATCATTTTGTAATGTTGAACAGAAAATGAATCAAACATAGTACAATGCAAATGAAGTTACTTTTATAGAGTTAATCTATAATTTTTTGAATTGTCTTATAACTTTAAAATGGTTGTAAACTATTATAATGGTAAGTGTATAAATAAAATGTGTTTTTAAATAGAAATTAAAAACACTTTATTATACACTACCATTATAATAGTTTACAACCATTTAAAGTTATAGACAATTCAAAATTATAGATTAACTCTTTGTTATATAATCTAAAGATCTGTATACTTTTGGTGATGACTCAAAATTTTATTTTGAGTTATGAGTATTTGTAAAAAAGGGAGGGTTTTTTTTACATGTCGCGCCATATCTCAAAAACAATTTATGATTATTGCTTGAAACTGTACACACTTCTTTGTTATATTAATCTAAAGATCTGTATACTTTTGGTTTGATTCAAAATTTTATTTTAGTGATATTTACCGCTACATGACAACAACACTTAAGTAAACTGCATCTTTTATTGTCGACATGTTTCGCGATTAGATCGGCTTCATCAGGACAAAGTATACAAAATTAGAACCCCTGAAGTACAAAAAAATGGTATCATGTATGTGACGTCATAATTGTCCATTGTTGACGTTGCTATGGATACTCTATATCATTTTGTAATGTTGAACGAAATGAATCAAACATAGTACAATGCAAATGAAGTACTTTTATTAGAGTTAATCTATAATTTTTGAATGTCTTATAACTTTAAATGTTGTAAACTATATAATGGTAAGTGTATAAATAAATGTGTTTTTAATAGAAATTAAAACACAACACTTACATAAATATTACAACTTAAAGTTAAAAATCAAAATTAAGATTACTCTTTTATATAATCAAGATCTGTATATTTGGGAGATCAATTTATTGAGTTATTATTTGAAAAAAGGGGAGGTTTTTTTTCATGCCCTATCTCAAAACAATTTTATGCTGACGTACCTTTTTGTATTATCTAAGTCTACTTTTGTTGATTCAAAATTATTAGGTATTACCGCTACATACAACACACTAGTAACCATCTTATTGTCGACAGTTCGCGATTGATCGCTTCATCAAATATACAAAATTAAACCCTGAAGTACAAAAAAGGACAGTATGCTCATAATTTCCATTGTTCGTGCATGGGAACCTATACATTGTATGTTGAACAAAAATGATCAACTAGTAATAATGATACTTTAGAGTATCTTAATTTTTTAATGTCTATAACTTTAAAGTTGTAAACTATAATGGTATGATAAATAAATGTTTTAAGAAATAAAACACATTTTATTTATACACTTACCATTATAATAGTTTACAACCATTTTAAAGTTATAAGACAATTCAAAAAATTATAGATTAACTCTTTGTTATATTAATCTAAAGATCTGTATACTTTTTGGTGATGACTCAAAATTTTATTTTTGAGTTATTGAGTATTTTGTAAAAAAAAGGGGAGGGTTTTTTTTACATGTCGCGCCATATCTCAAAAACAATTTATGATTATTGCTTGAAACTGTACACACTTCTTTGTTATATTAATCTAAAGATCTGTATACTTTTTGGTTTGATTCAAAATTTTATTTTAGTGATATTTACCGCTACATTGACAACAACACTTAAGTAAACTGCATCTTTTATTGTCGACATGTTTCGCCGATTAGATCGGCTTCATCAGGACAAAGTATACAAAATTAGAACCCCTGAAGTACAAAAAAATGGTATCATGTATGTGACGTCATAATTGTCCATTGTTGACGTTGCTATGGGATACTCTATATCATTTTGTAATGTTGAACAGAAAATGAATCAAACATAGTACAATGCAAATGAAGTTACTTTTATTAGAGTTAATCTATAATTTTTTGAATTGTCTTATAACTTTAAAATGGTTGTAAACTATTATAATGGTAAGTGTATAAATAAAATGTGTTTTTAAATAGAAATTAAAAACACATTTTATTTATACACTTACCATTATAATAGTTTACAACCATTTTAAAGTTATAAGACAATTCAAAAAATTATAGATTAACTCTTTGTTATATTAATCTAAAGATCTGTATACTTTTTGGTGATGACTCAAAATTTTATTTTTGAGTTATTGAGTATTTTGTAAAAAAAAGGGGAGGGTTTTTTTTACATGTCGCGCCATATCTCAAAAACAATTTATGATTATTGCTTGAAACTGTACACACTTCTTTGTTATATTAATCTAAAGATCTGTATACTTTTTGGTTTGATTCAAAATTTTATTTTAGTGATATTTACCGCTACATTGACAACAACACTTAAGTAAACTGCATCTTTTATTGTCGACATGTTTCGCCGATTAGATCGGCTTCATCAGGACAAAGTATACAAAATTAGAACCCCTGAAGTACAAAAAAATGGTATCATGTATGTGACGTCATAATTGTCCATTGTTGACGTTGCTATGGGATACTCTATATCATTTTGTAATGTTGAACAGAAAATGAATCAAACATAGTACAATGCAAATGAAGTTACTTTTTTAGAGTTAATCTATAATTTTTTGAATTGTCTTATAACTTTAAAATGGTTGTAAACTATTATAATGGTAAGTGTATAAATAAAATGTGTTTTTAATGAAATTAAAAACACATTTTATTTATACACTTACCATTATAATAGTTTACAACCATTTTAAAGTTATAAGACAATTCAAAAAATTATAGATTAACTCTTAAAAAAAGTAATTCATTTGCAATGTACTATGTATTATCATTTTTGTTCAGACATTACAAAATGATATATGAGTATCCCTAGTATCGTCAACAATGGGACATTTATGACGTCCATACATAAAACCATTTTTTTGCTTAGGGTTTAAATTGTACTACTTTTGTCTATAGCCATCTAATGCGAAAGTCGACAATAAAGATCAGTTTACTTAAGTGTTGTTTCAATTAGCGTATTATATTTTTTATTGACAACCCGCTACCATTGGTATCCACTTAAGGGAACTCTTACAGAAAACTAAGGCGTGTTCAGCACTTTTATTGTGATATTTGTAAAAAAAACGGCTGGGGGGGTTTCAATGTCCGCCGTGTCTCAAAGAATAAATGTAATTGCTTACAAACATTTCTCAGAAACTATCATGATATATGCATAAAACTTCACAAAACGTGGGTAACATGCTCATGCGACTGTTTATCTAATCTTTCATTTTACTTTTTCAGCTAATGATAACTACAAAACATGAAGCAGTTTACGAGGCTATTGTAGATTCTAACAGTACAAAGGCTAAAAAGTATGTTGCTTGTACAATAGCAATCATAAGCATTAAAAAAATTTCTTGTGTCAATCTATGATTTTTTGAAGTCTGTTGAACTTATAAACTGTTGTTAATCATAGTGGATATGGGGTTAAAAAGACTTAAAAAAAAAAACAACCAATTTTTTTTTAAAACACATTTATTTATACACTTACCATTATAATAGTTTACAACCATTTTAAAGTTATAAGACAATTCAAAAAATTATAGATTAACTCTAAAAAAAGTAACTTCATTTGCATTGTACTATGTTTGATTCATTTTCTGTTCAACATTACAAAATGATATAGAGTATCCCATAGCAACGTCAACAATGGACAATTATGACGTCACATACATGATACCATTTTTTTGTACTTCAGGGGTTCTAATTTTGTATACTTTGTCCTGATGAAGCCGATCTAATCGGCGAAACATGTCGACAATAAAAGATGCAGTTTACTTAAGTGTTGTTGTCAATGTAGCGGTATTTGATTTTTTTATGTGACAACCCTGCATACCATCTGGTATCCACTTAAGGGAACTCTACCAGCACAAAACATAAGAGGCGTTGGTTCAGCAGCTCTTTATTTAGTGATATTTGTAAAAAAAAAAAACAGGCTGGGGGGGTTTCACATGTCCCGCCGTGTCTCAAAAGCAATAAATGGTAATTGCTTAAAACTTTCTCAGAAACTATTTATGATTATTGCATAAAACTTCCACACAAGACGTCGGGCGTAACATGCGCTCATGGCGCAGCTGTTTATTCTCATCTTTATATTTTCTTTTTCAGCTAGAATTGATAACACAACAAGCAATGAAGGCAGGGTTTACCGGAGGTCTAGTTGTAGATTTTCCTAACAGTACAAAGGCTAAAAAGTATGTTGCTTGTACAATAGCAATCATAAAGCATTAAAAAAAATTCTTGCTGTCAATTTTGATTTTATGAAGATCTGTTGAAATTACTACTGTTTTCATCAAGTGGATATGGGGAGGTTAGAAAAGACTTTAAAAAAAAAAACAAACCCAAAACCAACATAGTTTCTAATGTGTATTTTGCACACAATAAATAGAAAAATTACCATGAATGATGCACAATAAATGATCCAGGACCAATGTTTGAAATCTGCTTGACTTCAGAATCTTCAAGTTTTGAGTAAATTTAAATTGCACACTTCTTATGTTGCTACTCAATACTTTTCTGGGCTATCAAATAAAGTAACATCTTATTTTGCTCCCCAATACCTGAGGATGCATTTAAATAGTGTTAACATCTTATTTTGTAGAATGTTTTTATGTTTATTTGCTGGAGGCCAACCACAGCAGCTTCCAAAGGGACTTGGTACAGAAGGTGCTAATACTTCACAAAATCAAGTAGCTTACAGTGATAAAAGGTAAAGTTTTGTTGAAACAGGGATACAGTTTAAAACTTATAAGTAAAGATAAATTATTAAAGGGCTTTGTGCAGAAATATTGTTAGTATGACTTTAAATTTTCAATTGATACAACAACAAAAAATACTGTTAGTACCTTGACAGATAGGCACACACAAATTTTGACTGAATATATTCTTGGGAAAACTAACTAAAATACAGATCTATTTGGATAGTGACAAAAGTAATTTTGCCAGAAATAAAAGCACACAGATGACGGTTAATATCTGAAGTCGGTGAATGATTGTTGAAAACTAATCCGATGCAATAACTTTATTAGAAAAAATTGCCATTTCCAAATGTTTGATACTGTGGATAATTTTATTGTTTATGCACCAAAATGAAGAAAAAACAGTATGTTATTAAACAGTTGTTATATTTTTAGTGCATGCTTTGGAAAGTATTAGGTTGATTTATTTTGCAATGATGAATTATGAATTAATAACATGATGAAAAAATGACAATTGATAGTGTAATGTATTGTTAAAAAAGAATAATGAAAAATCAATGGTAACAAAGTATTTTTTTGAAATTATAATATTTTTTTTATATATATATATAAAATCACTCTGAAAGTTTTTTCTATTTCTACAGACAAAACTTTAAACAGTTAAGAGGTAAAAATCCAAAGAAAAGTAAAGATTGGATTTTAGAGAAAAAAGAAAGAAGGAGGAGACAAGGGAAGTAAGTAAAACATCATAAAAACTATGTGGTTGTCAAGTGTCCAAGAGACAAAATATACCAAATTGGCTTTTCAATCTCATTAGTGGGTCTCATTGGGGTGTCAGCATTGATGTTAGATTGGACGAAATTTTTTTTAACATGACACATGAAATTTAAATCAGTTTGCATGAAAACAAAAAATGAAATGTACGGGACACCTGAAATTACAAACGATGTTCTTTAAATGATCAGCAGGATATTAGGTTTAGACCCCTCATAAGTCGAAGACAAACTGCCAACACCATGGGAAAAACTGTAAATTAATTAATGACAAACAATATTTCACAAAACACAAACAAAAAGTTATTGATAATTGCCTGTAATTTTTTATGCCCACCAATTTCTTATATCACAATAATTAATTTTACAAATTAGTCCACTGTTCAACAATCACAATAATTAGTGTTCACAATTATATCTGAATATACAGTAAATTATTATCTGTACTACTTATAAAAGAACTATTTTGTTATTCTTTTTGTTTTGTAGAGAATGTAGACCTGATACAAAATACACAGGAAGAAAGAGGAAAGCACACTTTTAAAATAAAATTGTTTATTTATGAACTTTAATGATGTGTGTAATTTACTTCGCTGCCTTGGCTTATTAAAGATTGTACAAAAAGATATGTGAATATGGCTATGCAAATTTATCAACTGTGGAACCAAGAAAATTGCTACAAACAAATATTTTACTGATATAAATTTTATGACGATATTAGAATACTTTTTGGAACAAAGACTGTTTGGTTGGCTTAAGATCAGTTTGTTATTTATGAACAAAAACCACTTCTTAATTGTTAACAGAAACTACCTTGTTAATCTGTATTGTTAGATATTACAATAAATGTCTTTATGCAAATCCTTATTTCATCTTTAATTTGAATCTAAACATTGCTATTAGATGGCATTGGATACAATTCTTGGTTAAAACTGTATTATTTTTTATATTCAGTGAAATTAAAAGATCAGATAGACACTTTGCAGGAACCTTATTTAAACTTTAAACTACCCTTCTTTAAGAGTAGACGATTCCGACAGATAACCAATCTATCTGTCTGTAGGACTAGACTACTTCGAAAGAGGGTAGAACAATGACTTCATGGTTCAACTAGGAAGAAAGCTAACAAAAGATATTACCTTAACCTTCACACTCAATGCTATCAGCTGTAAATACAAATGTATTGGAAAATTGTGACAGGATAGGTTTTGCAAAAATATGAACTTGTTTTAAAAAAAATTGATAGTACATTTGTATTGATAGTATTGTTTATGTGATAAAAATTAAATAAATCTCAAATATTTGTCTAGTGCAACAATCACAAATATAACTGCAAGTGAGATTTTGTAGTAAATTTTACAGTACATTGATGAATTGTAATTGGTTCAACTGGTCTTATTCTGCTTTGATATGGCGGAAAATGATAGATGGTCATTATTGATTAGTACTAGTTGAAATCTACCTTTGCTCGTTGTTGAAGGCCGTACGGTGACCTATAGTTGTTAATGTCTGTGTCATTTTGGTCTTTTGTGGATAGTTGTCTCATTGGCAATCATACCACAGCTTCTTTTTTATACTTTCTCCAATAATGGAGTACATGAGACTGGGACTCTCTGTCATAAAACTTTCCTCAGTACTAGGAGTACAAAAATAGCTTTAGAAACACCAAATCAATTAATTTGATTGCTTTATTTCTGGTTCTTCAGTATGATAACCATGTTCAAAACTTGATGATCAGTTGATCTATTGCTTCTTGTATCTGAGAAACAGACCAAACCACAAAAAACATAGATCAATGAATAACAAGAATGTGTCCTAAGAACACGAATGCTCCACTCGCACTATCATTTTCTATGTTCATTGGACCGTGAAAATGGGGTAAAATCTCTAAGTTGGCATTAAAATTTGAAAGATCATATCGTAGGGAACATGTGTACTAAGTATCAAGTTCATTGGACTTCAACTTGATCAACAAGAGTGCACAGGCTGAAATGTCTTGCCTTCTTTACAATTCTTCCATATAATAGTCCGGCGGCTACAAGCATATTTCAGACGAATTGTTCACATCCTGCTACAAGCATGAAATTTGGCAAAGACCTTCCTCAACTATTACTCTTTTATTTTAGATAGGGAGGCATTTGAAAAAAATGTCTCACTTCTGGTAAAATCCAAAATGGCGGACGTCATACTTAAATCAGCCCAATTTCGAAGGCTAGTGTGTAAAAATGTGTTATTATCATGCTACTATCATAATATTTGGTACAAACATTTCTTTTTTACTACTTTTGGATAAATTAAATAGATAAAATGTCTTCAGAAACCCTACTTCCGGTTAAAATCCAACATGGCGGACATTGTACTTAAATAAGCTTATTTTTTAGGGAGGGTAATTGAAATTTGTTTTAACGTATTGCTACTATCATTACATTGTGTGCAGGAACCTTTCTTTGGTGCTTCTGATGGATACAATGTATAAGACATATGTCTTAAAAACTCTTACTTCCGGTAATATCCAAAATGGCGGACATAGAAATATCAATTTATTATTCAAATATTCAACTTTTTTTAAAATGTAAAGAAAATGATTTTTTTTTTGTGCTGGTCATTTAACTATTGGCTTTAAGTTATCCCAAAAACCACTTATTCTATCATGTTGTAAATGTTTAAAAACAAAGTTGACACTTCCGGTAAAAATATGACGTAAATTTCAAAGATGAGTCCTCAATCCATTTCTTCGATGTAGAGTTTTGGATAGATTGATTAAAACAAAATAAAATCACTATAGTACTAAAATATATTTAAAATTACTACAATTTTCGGCCAAAAATAACGATCACCACGACATGCACACATCGCAGTGCACGGGATACCCGATTTTCCACATTAAAAATGACCGCGGTATCCTTTCTTACATCCATAATGTGCAAGCTTCTGTCAAAATGATGAGGCCTCAAAAAGAGTTTTAAAAAAGTTATCCTCTTTGTCCCCGGCTGGAGTGGGTAGCATAAGAGCCAATCCCAAGCTCGTCTCCCTAAACACCAACCTAAGTATATTGCATGATTTACATGCTGGAAAAGACTAGACCAAGTTGAGGGAATAGCCTCAAAAAGTTCTTTTTTGCGCAAATAGTTATTTTCTTGCTTCGTTAACCATGTTATACCCATCTGTTAAGTTTGTGCGATCTTACAGTAAAACCCCGGTGATTTAGTCTGATTAATCATCATTCTTTATGTTAAAGTCACATCTTAAAATGCAATCAATGTCTCCCACATAGTCTTTTTTTCCCTTTCAAGCAAAGAGAGAACCATATCACAACAGGTAAAGGCATGGATAACAATAAATGTGTCAGATCACTCAGATCACTCATTGCCTAGTGCATTTGAAAGGCCATTGATAGATATTAATCCAAAGTCTTTTGCCCTCCCAAAGACAATCCATAGTTCGTCTACCCCTATGTCACGGAATAGCGAAACAGTAGTGACATAATACCCAATCAGCATACTCGTTAGGCAGCAATTCACAATCGGAGAGCTGATTTCCCACATTTACAAAGACTGTGGTATTGTTTCTCACATCCATAAATTTCAAAAACACATATTTTCTTGCCTTGTTAACCCAATCTGTTTCTTTTTTTCGATCTTACAACAAAACCACGTATCGTTTTCAATGACATTAAACTTATCAAATCCATATGGTGATGTTGGCTGGTCAATCATCATTCTAAATGTTATAGTCACATCTTCAAACTAACATTTATGTCACCAAAAGTTCCCTTTCCAGCAAACGTGTTATCTTTTAATGCCTAGTGCATTTGAAAGGTCATTGATTGATATATATCTTATGCTTTTCCCCTTCCAAATGCAAACCAAAGTTTGTCTGCCCCTATGTCACGGAATAGCGAAACAGCAATGACATCAGTATCGACTGTTTGAGTCATGACTCAGTTAAGTCTGTGTTTCACTGCATCAGACACATCGATCTTGATTTTAGTGTCAGTCTCTTCGTGTAAACATGGTGCTAAACTTGAAACATCATCAAGCGGTGGATAACACTGAACATCCTGAGCATTTGTTGCTTCAACTACCTTGTACTCAAAATTGTATTGAGCAAGCTGCTGTGAATGAAAACTTAAAAGTTCTTTCTTACTGTCGTCATCTCTCAGAAAACTTTGCCAATTTTGAGGATGTTTTTAATCCTGGATTCGTCTGTGTATTCCCTTTCCCCTAAATGTTGCTCTTGCTTCTTTTAGCAGCTTTCAAACTACCAGTATTGTCTATGTTCGCATCCGACACTACATCCACTGTTGTTACAGTTTCAAGGTGTTTCCTAACGAGTATGATGATTGGGTATTATGTCCTTACCTTAATAAAATTCCTTGAAACTGTAACAAGAGTGGATGAAGTCTTTGATGAGTATGGTAGTTGTAGCAACAAATGCTCAGGATATTCTATCTTATCCACCACGTGATGTATTTTAAGTGTAGAAACATGTTCACATGAGGAGACTGATACTTAAATCATGGTGCATGTGTCTGATGCAGTGAAACACGAACTTAAACGAGTCACGATTAACAGTCACTGATGATGCTGTCAATACTATTTCGCTATTCCGTGACATAGGGGCAGACGAACTATGGATTGTGTTTGGGGAGGCAAAAATCTTTGGATTAATATCTATCAATGGCCTTTCAAATGCACTAGGCAATGAGTGATCACACACACTTATTTCTGACCCATACCTTTACCGGTTGTGATACGGTTCTCTCTTTTCTTGAAAAGGAAAAAAAGACTGCGTGGGAGACATTGATGGTATTTGAAGATGTGACTTTAACATAAAGAATGATAATTAATCAGCTTAAATCACCGGGGTTTTACTGTAAGATCGCACAAACCTATCAGATGGAGCTAACATGATTAACGAAGCAAGAAAATCATTTTTTGCACAAAAGGGAAAGCTAATTATAAGTGAGGCTATTCCCACGACTTGGTCTAGTCTTTTCCAGCATGTAAAACGTGCAATATACTAATGCAGGTGTTTAGTGAGACGAGCTTGGGATTGACTCTTATGCTACCTAGTCCAGTCACTAATGGATTGCGAAGAGACAAAGAGGGTCCCTTTTAAAAAAACTCTTTCTGAGGCCTCATCATTTTTTTCAGAAGCTTGTACATTATGGATGTAAGAAAGGATGCTGCGATTATTTTTAATGTGGAAAATCGGGTCTCCCGTGCACTGCGATGTGTGCATGTCGTGGTGACTGTGAATAAACATGTATTCTTGGCCAAATAGTAGTAATTTTAAATATTTTTTAGTACTATTATAGTGATTTTATTTTGTTTTAATCAATCTATCCAAAACTCTACATCGAAGAAATAGATTGAGGACTCATTTTTGAAATTTACGTCATATTTTTACCGGAAGTGTCAACTTTATATCTAAACATTTACAACATGATAGAATAAGTGGTTTTGGGGATAACTTAAAGCCAAAAGTTAAATGATCAGCACAAAATAAAACCATTTTCTTAACATTTTGAAAAAAGTTGAAAATTTGAATAAAAAATTGATATTTCTATGTCCGCCATTTTGGATATTACCGGAAGTAAGGCTTTTTAAGACATATGTCTTATATATTGTATCCATCAGAAGCACCAAAGAAGGGTTCCCACACAATGGATAGTAGCAATACGTTAAAACACATTTCAATTACCCTCCCTAAAAAATTAGCTTATTTAGGTACAATGTCCGCCATGTTGGATTTTAACCGGAAGTAGGGTTTCTGAAGACATCTAATCTATTTAATTTATCCAAAAGTAGTAAAAAACAAAGGTCTGTACCAAATATTATGATAGTAGCATGATAATAACACATTTTACACGCTAGCCTTCGATATTGGTCTGTTTTAAGTATGACGTCCGCCATTTTGGATTTTACCGGAAGTGAGACATTTTTTTCAAATGCCTCCCTATCTGAAATAAAAGAGTAATAGTTGAGGAAGGTCTATGCCAAATTTCATGCTTGTAGCAGGATGTGCACAATTTTTCACAAAGCCGCCGGACTATAACAAATATATTTCACCTATTGCTTATAAATTAAGCAAAACAGACCAAAACACAAATGCTTAACACTTAGCAATGAACTGTGAAAATGATGTCAAGGTTAAATAAAACCTGCACGACTGACATATAGATCATAAAATATTTCCATACACCAAATATTGTTGACCTAGCTATTGCATATAGTATTAGAAAAATAGACCAAAAACTCAAACTTAACTTTGACCACTGGACCATGAAAATTAGGTCAAGGTCAGATGACACCTGCCAGTTGGACATGTACACCTTACAGTTCTTCCGTATGATACACGGAATAATTGCATATAGTATACGAGATATGGACTTGACCACCAAAATTTAACCTTGTTCAGTGATCCATGAAATGAGGTCGGGGTCAAGTGAAAACTGTCTGACGGGTATGAGGATCTTGCAAGGTACACACATACCAAATATAGTTATCCTATTACTTATAATAAGAGAGAATTTAACATTACAAAAATTCTTAACTTTTTTTCAAGTAGTCACTGAACTATGAAAACGAGCCCAAAGACATGAGTGGACATGTGACTGATGGAAAGTTTGTAACATGAGGCATCTATATACAAGCTGTATACATCTGTATGAAGCATCCAGGTCTTCCACCTTCTAAAATATAAAGCTTTTAAGAAGTTAGCTAACTATCCCTATGTCGAGCCTTCTGCAACAAAAGTTGTAGACTCGACAATTATACCATACATTTGTATGGTCTTGTATGCATGATTTGAACTTGAACTTTTTATTAGACACCGAAGAATCTGCAGCCTCATAGAACTTTACTTAAATGACTTAAGAAAATTATGTTCATGATTGCACATTGACAACACTTTTTTGCACTACATGTACTGGCGAATGAACGAGTTACCTATCCGACAGTGAAATTGACAAATGACACCTTTCTGCTATATATATATCAGGTGGTTTGAATAAAAGCCACATCCCGTTTTTATATTACCGCAAAAAATTTTGCGGTCGTATATTGGTATCACGTTGTCGTCCGAAGACGGGTGGTTTCCAAATAATAACTTTAGTTTAAGTCAATAGAAAATTTTAACACAATGTTTATAACCACAAAAGGAAGCTTGGGATTGAATTTGGGGGTTGTGGTCCCTAAGGTTTAGGAATTAGGGGCACAAAACAAGCATTTATCTAGTGCGAGTACAAAAAGTTGTGTACAAGTATTTCAATTGTTCTAATACCATAAGTAGAAGGTTGGGATATATTTTGTAGATTATCAGTCGGAAACCAGGTTGAAATAGAACAAAAGAATCGAAGCTCTTTGTTAGAGAAGGCGATAAATGTTTACTGTATTGTTTACTATAGTGACAAAATTTTTAAAAGTTAATAGAAACAAACAAAATTGCAATTTTCTTTTCAAATACGAGGTGTTTTATTTTAAAACACCATTTGCATAAGTTTTCAATTTATCTAGTACATAGTTAAGCAGAACAATTAGATATCAAGTCGACGACATGGATATCTTTCAAGTTGGATGAAGAAAATGCATAACCTCTGATTTTTATGAAAAAATTATCACGGACGGAAAACATATCAAACTATTAGTTCAGTAATTTTCGTGTCTGCCCTTCCATTATGTGACTGAAGAAAAAATTCAAATCAAAGAGCTGATAGATCTGAGGTGGAAGAAGGTGAATAAAAGGTAACCTGAATTACCACAAAAGCAGCCCCAGTAACCCAGGCTGCTTTGTTCCATTATCGTTATGATGTATTTTTTTTTCTTCAAACAAGAAAAGGTCATATTAAGTACATGGATTTCCCATCCGTACAATCATTTTCTATGTTCAGTGGACTGTGAAAATTAGGTAAAATCTTTAAATTGGCAGTAAAATTAAGAAGATCATATCATAAGGAACACATGTGCACTAAGTTTCAAGTTGATTGGATTTCAACATGTTCAACTTCATCAAAAACTACCTCGACCATAAACTTTATAACCAGAAGCAGGACGAACGGACAGACCAGAAAACATAATGCCCATAAATGGAGCATAAAAAAAGTAAGGCTTTTTACATACCCGTCAACTTTTGAAAGTTCCCATAGGGGTTTTTAGTGCACAACAACAATTTTAAGGTTACAATTTTAAGCGAAGTATTTTGCACGATCTGGATTGTCTAGAAAAAGTGTCATATTTGTATGATGAACTTACATGCCTTTTTCTTAAGTCTGTTTGCATGATTCTAGTTATTAAATCGGTAGAAGAGATGAAGCTAGCAGATCAGGGTTTATTTTCTTGCGTAAGAATATAAGATGCTTGTTGAAATTTCCAATTTTGAATTATGCACACAAAAATAAACCTTTAACAGGTTGGGAACAACACTCCAAATGAGGGGTAACCTTATTGGAAGAACATTACAAAATTAACCCACTGTAAAAAATGAGCACATTTTTATTCATATTATTTGATGAAACTTTCCCCCAAGAACTAAGCATCTATTAAGTACTAAATGGTCAAAATATGTCAAAAGAATATTCTGTTGTTTCTAAACTTATATCTTCTTTATTAATTTGACCCCTCATTTAGAAAAGTTGTTCCAAATATAAGAATTTTCCCACTTTTGAGTTTAATAAAAATCTTTAAAATGTTCTTTCTTTTATTTCAACAGTAAAATTACCCCTTGTTTTAGGAACAGTCCCTTATTTAAGGGACACTACTCATAATTGGCGGGGGAAGGAGGGGGGGGGGGGGGGGGGTCCCAACCTGAATACAAAAATAAAATATGTTACAACCAGTATTATGTCAATAAATTAGTGAGAAAAAAAAATACAATTTACTATCTTTATTATGTTTATGGTAGTACAGTAGACTCCGGAAAATCGGATACCCAAAATGTCAGCTAAAAATATCCGATTACCCGATATATTCAATTAGACCATAAATGTATATTCAATGATTATTCTACAATAATAAGTAGATCTATTGCTTAATATGTGAAAGGGCTGGAGGATTGATGGAGTGATTTTCGTCAGTTACATCACCACGATGTTTGCGAGAAAAATTATCAGCTGATTATGTAGCTAATGATTAAATTTGTTTCCACTTGCAGTTTTTAAATCCTATATTTATTAAAATCAATCAAATGTCCTGCAATATTTATGTAAATTATTATCTTCCATCCATAGTTTGTCTTTACTTGTTTAGTAAACAAATTATTTACATTTTCACACAGGTAAACTAATTTGGCTATAAATAGATCAAAGCATGTCTGAATAGAATCTCTTATAGATCTAAAATCGTAATTGTTATAATTTTATTTCTTTAAATAATCAAATTTATATTTATGAAAATAATCATGATTGATGAAATAGTATTGCATAAAGTTTACGCTTTCAGAGACTATTTATGTTTAGGTCATGGTTCTAGAGGCTTCTTCACATATTTGTTAACAAACCAATATGGCCGCCACACGTGACTACCTTTGCACATGTGAAAAAAATATTTCTGACAAAAGTCAGATTTCTCTTGTCAAAAGGGATTTATATTTATATTGAAATAAATTATTCAGAAGGAGGTACATTCAGTTTCAATTATATTTCTTATTCTATCAGCATTTAGAGTTTAATCAAATTCTCCCAACAGTAACGTACTGCTCTTGTCAACTGAGTCTTGAATAATTTTATAAATAGATTCAAACCATTTGAAGTAGAAAGGCATCTAATTCACATGACAAGGAAAACAATGAATAAAGACTCCAATTTAATAAGAAATAGATCCTTTTCATTTATTAAAAACAAAATCTTCTTGTCTGCAAGATTGCAAATTCGTAACTTCAAGGGCGAACTAGTAAACAGGGCGAGTTGTCCCGATACCAAATTCACGCATGCGTACTACAAATATCTACAGTAAAAACATCCGGTTACAAGTAAACAAATAACGTTCATGGATTTCATGTGGATGAGATGAAATCTATTAATTTACATAAATAAAAAGGTCATATTTACGATAGTGATTGTTTTTCAATCCTAATTTACAAATTAAATGATTCAGATGCTAAATCATGTGTAAAAATCGGTGTCAGGAATCTTAAGTTGTTATGAAATTGTAATACACAGAAACGAATGCGGCATACGGAGGCTCAATGAGTTTAAAGTCGGTCCCATAGGTCTTCAGAAGACTTGACGTCTTCTTCCACCAAAAAATGGGTAACAATTGTATCAAAAAGAGAAAATCGAGTGCACCTTTTTATGTTAGGGCGTGTTTGAGTTGAGTATTTTGTCTTGATATCGTACAAAGTAAGAATATTTCATACATCGTCTCGCTTCAGATTCTATCATTTTTATATATTAAAGCTACAGGTTGACTTTATAACACAGTACTAAAAGGTGATATATATGGGTCAAGTGAAATACCTATCTAATGAGTCACAAAAACAGAGAAGGTGTGTTCGAATAGCTATTTTTTTACTGAAAGTACTTGACGACAGTCTTTCAAGTTGGATGATGAAAAAGCATATCTTCGAAAAATTTTAATTTTTTGTGTGTGATTACTAGGGTTTATAGTATTCATACACTAAAAAAATCTAGTCTGCCCTTCCACAGAATATTTAATTAGAATTTTTTTAAATGTTTATGAATTTTCGAAAATTCCACCTGACAACCGATCAGACAATGGTTTTAAGGTGAATCAATGCAGACAAGATTATTAACTGATGCTCATTAGCTAGTTGATACATTTGTCTTTTAAAATACAATTGACATAATATAAGGATCGTAATGGTGTAATATGGATAAATTTATCGGTTTGTTTCCAAGAGCAATATTGGTAGCGCGTCATCCCTACAATGGCTTCCATTTCTACGATTGTGAAAATGAACTGGCGTAATGGGGAGATAATTTTGACGAAGTAGACTCCTGACAGTTATGGAGCAAACAGTCTAGGAATAAAGAACCAAAAACAAGCATTTTTGTAGTTTAAGACAATAAATTGGAGTTATCTTTCTTTGTCCAGAATGGTTGTTGAATCACCTAAAACCAATGAAATTTTTGAAAATTGGAGTTATCTTGAAATTGAAGAATTTTTTAGTTTTTGTTTTCTTGACTTAAGTTTGTCTCAACTGAATTTAATGAAATGTGTATATAATGCTTATTACCTCTAAACTCAGTTTAAGTTCTACTTTTGGCAGCTTAACTTTTACAGTTCTTGAGTTATGTCCCTTTATAGCGTTTTATGCTAGCGGGGCATCATCCGTGTCTCTTTGGACACATTCCCCATTTATTTTTTTAGAAGTTACTTTTAATAAATATTAATTTTAACCATGACTGTATGACATTTTATATTTTAATATTTTAAGACATATTTAATGAGTAGTTATTGTTGCAAACTCCATTATAAATTTGAATTGAGATCATTTTTGGAATAAGGGAAAGGAAGATGTGAAAAAATGGGGGGGGGGGGGGGGGGGGTCATTTTTTCTCATTTCAGAAATTAAAAAGAAATTTTTTTCAAATATTTATTTTTTGCTAGGATTAATATTCAACAGCATAGTCATAAGCCACAGTGAATTGCTCAAAAGCAAAAAAAAAACCAGATGCTCTGCAGGTCACAGCTTTATACGACCGCAGAGGTTGAACCCTGAACGGTTGGGGCAAGTATGGACACAACATTCAAGCTGGATTCAGCTCTAAATTTGGATTGTGATTAAATAGTTGACACAGCATAGGTTTTGGACACAGAATGAATGTGGTCTAATGAACTTAAAATATTTTTTTTTGTCTTTGAGCAATCACTATGCTGTTGAATATTAATCCTCTCAAAAAAATGTTTGAAGAAATTTTCTTTTTATTTATCTGAAATGAGAAAAAATTTAACACCCCCGCCCCCCACCATTTTTTTTTCACATCCCCCTTTCCCTTTTTTCAAAACTGATCTCAATTCAAATTTCTAATGGAGTTTGCAACAATAACTACTCATTTAAATATATCATGAAATATTAAAATGTAACAAAAAGTGCTTGTTATCACTGAATGGTAAAGATTGTTTTAATTTATCAGTTGGTAGTAAAAGTGAATATACATTGTGTATTGTATAAAACAATGATTTAAGTTGATTCAACTACTATTCTGGACAAAGAAAGATAACTCCAATCAATTGAAAATTTCTTGCTATTGCACAATATTGTGCAATTAGATATTTCTTGCTATTGCGCAATTGAAAATATTTGCTATTGCACTGTGCAATTGAAGATTTCTTGCTATTGCACAATACTGTGCAATTGGAAATTTCTTGCTATTGCACAATACTGTGCAATTGAAGATTTCTTGCTATTGCTGAATACTGTGCAATTGAAAATTTCTTGCTATTGCACAATACTTAATATAATAATTTTGGATCCTGATTTGAACCAACTTGAAAACTGGGCCCATAATCAAAAATCTTAAGTACATGATTAAATTCAGCATATCAAAAAAGCCAAAGAATTCAATTTTTATTAAAATCAAACTTAGTTTAATTTTGGACCCTTTGGTATTTAATGTAGACCAATTTGAAAACAGGACCAAAAATTAAGAATCTACATACAGTTAGATTTGGCATATCAAACCCCAATTATTCAATTTTTGATGAAATCAAACAAAGTTTAATTTTGGACCCCGATTTGGACCAACTTGAAAACTGGGCCAATAATCAAAAATCTAAGTACATTTTTAGATTCAGCATATCAAAGAACCCCAAGGATTCAATTTTTGTTAAAATCAAACTAAGTTTAATTTTGGACCCTTTGGACCTTAATGTAGACCAATTGGAAAACGGGAACAAAATTTAAGAATCTACATACACAGTTAGATCCGGCATATCAAAGAACCCCAATTAATCAATTTTTGATGAAATCAAACAAAGTTCAATTTTGGACCCTTTGGGCCCCTTATTCCTAACAAGAGTGCACACGCTGAAATGTCTCGCCTTCTATACTAATCATTGATATTATGTTGATAGTCCTTAGTATAAAGTTAAGCTTTATAACAACTGTCACATAAACTTAACATTAACCAAGATAACTAAACGAAGACCAATGAACCTTGAAAATGAGGTCAAGGTCAGATGAACCATGCCAGGCAGACATGTACAGCTAACAATGCTTCTATACAACATATATAGTTGACCTATTACTTATAGTTTAAGAAAAATAGACCAAAACACAAAAACTTAACAGTGCAATGAACCGTGAAAATGAGGTCACGGTCAAATAAAACCTGCGCGACTGACATATAGATCATAAAATATTTCCATACACCAAATATAGTTGACCTATAGCATATAGTATTAGATAAAAAGACCAAAACTCAAAAACTTAACATTGACCACTGAACCATGAAAATGAAGTCAAGGTCACATGACATCTGCCCGCTAGACATGTGCACCTTACAATCATTCCATACAACGAATATAGTAGACCTATTGCATATAATATGAGAAAAACAGACCAAAACACAAAAATTTAACTATAACCACTGAACCATGAAAATGAGGTCAAGGTCAGATGACACCTGCCAGTTGGACATGTACACCTTACAGTCCTTCCATACACCGAATATACTAGCCCTATTGCTTATAGTATCTGAGATATGGACTTGACCACCAAAACTTAACCTTGTTCACTGATCCATGAAATGAGGTCGAGGTCAAGTGAAAACTGTCTGACAGACATTAAGACCTTGCAAGGTACGCACATATGAAATATAGTTATCCTATTACTTATAATAAGAGAGAATTCAATATTACAAAATATTTGAACTTTTTTTTCAAGTGGTCACTGAACCATGAAAATGAGGTCAAGGACATTGGACATGTGACTGACGGAAACTTCGTAACATGAGGCATCTATATACAAAGTATGAAGCATCCAGGTCTTCCACCTTCTAAAATATAAAGCTTTTAAATAGTTAGCTAACACCGCCGCCGCCGCCGGATCACTATCCCTATGTCGAGCTTTCTGCAACAAAAGTTGCAGGCTCGACAAAAACCTGTTGGAACCAAAACTCCCAAAATCAATCCCAACCTTCTTTTTGTGGTCATAAACCTTGTGTCAAAATTTCATAGATTTCTATATACTAAAACTAAAGTTATAGTGCAAAAACCAAGAAAATGCTTATTTGGGCCCTTTTTGGCCACTTATTCCTAAAATTTTGGGACCAAAACTCCCAAAATCAATCCCAACCTTCCTTTTGTGGTTATAAACCTTGTGTTAAAATTTCATAGATCTCTATTAACTTTTACTAAAGTTAGAGTGCGAAAACTAAAAGTAATCGGACGACGCCAAAGTGATAGCAATATACGACAAAAAATTTAAATTTTTGCGGTCATATAAAAATTATAAGTTCACGAGACCACATTCATTCTGTATCAGAAACCTATGCTGTGTCAACTATTTAATCAAAATCCAAAATTCAGAGCTGTATTCAGCTTGTGTGTCGTGTCCATACTAGCCCCAAACGTACAGGGTTCATCCTCTGCTGTTGTAAAGATGCGCCCTGCGGAGCATCTGGTTGTTGGATGTATTTCTATTTGTTTCAATCTGTTGAATTGATCCTTTTTCAGTTGATTTTAATAGTTCGTTAGGGAGATGGTTGAGACCCACAAACATGTTTAACCCGCAACATTCTGTATGTATGTATGTGCATGTCCCAGGTCAGGAGCCTGTAATTCAGTGGTTGTTGTTTATTGAAATGTTACATAAATTCGGCTGTAAGTTTTCTAGTTTGAATTGGTTTAGATTTGTCATTTCGGTGCCATTTATAGCCGATTATGCAGTATCGGTTTTGCTCATTGTTGAAGGCCATATTGTGACTTATAGTAGTTAATTTCTGTGTCATTTGGTCTCATTGGCAATTATACTACATCATCTTTTTTGTATTTTGTTAAATTTTATATTGGAACAGTGTTTTGAGATGATTTTCTTTCTTAAAATAGCCATCTAGCTTAAAACAAGTGACAACTGGTCATTTTGTTCTTCCCATGAAATCATTAAAATTCAAAATGCCATACCCATAGTAAGGGGGGGTTCAGATGACACCCCCTTTGAAAACAAATAAGCACTGTTAAAAGTCAACATCTGTTCGAATTGTGACTATTGAAGTCCAGTTCCGGAGTCCTTATACCCCCCCCCTCGGAAATTCCTGGTTACAGGCCAGAATGCTAAAAAGAAGTGTAACCATATACACATATTTTTGGGAAGTCACTAGTTGTGCTATCTGGCAAGCTAGATTTACATTGTGAAGGCATTCATGTTATATCAACACATGATCACTTTTAATATTTATTTTCTGTTGTTTTTGAAAATCACATAAAACAAATGCTTTGTTCCACATAAAACGAGTTTACAATATCAATTCATTTAAAATCTAATTGAACCTTTCTCTCAATACAATACAAAAGACATATTTTTGTTATATCAAATCTGTGGGACAAGTAAAAATTGGATCTAACAAAGCATTTAAAGTAGAATAATAGCATTTAATGTATCGACTATACAGGGCTTCATAATTTTCTATTTTTGCAGAAATAATACACATTTAATTGAAGTTTTCACCACAAAATGAATCTATAGAAAATTGCACTAAAAATAAAAAACAAAATTGTGTTAATGAATGTTGTTTGTTAACTATGAAAAAAACATTTCAATAAAATTATGAAGCCCCGACCTAAAAATTAAGTTCACAATATGACAAAATAGTGTAAAATGTCCAAAAATAGCAACTTTCTTTTTCATACAACCCTTTCACACTTCAACTTTCTATAAATAGCATCTCTCCTTTTGAGCAGCATCTATTTTATTACATTGTGATCCAAGTAAGAATATAAATAATATACAACCCTAGCTTAAGAATGCTTCAAATTAACACTGTATTTCCAATTAAATAAATAACATGATTTTTAGTATGTTAAATATCCACATAATTTATAGGATAACACATTTTACAGAGTTAAATGGTAAAATATACAGCTTTTAATTTTTCTCCAAATGAACAATTCTTTTCTATAGCGATGACAAATCCAAAGCTTTCTTAAGGATGACGTTTGCAGTCCTATCGTAATATCAGATCAATCACCATGACAACAGAGCAGCTAACAATGTGGCATCAACCATGTATATAAATTGCACCAAAAGGCATTCCGCTATTATTATAATAGAGGGAGCAGATATAAAATGAGCCATATTATGCTAAATGGAGTAAATTTAAATATTGGCATTCTCTGAATGTCCAACCAATCAAAAGTCTTCCCCATCTGCAAGGTTTGTCAGCTACTTTGTTTGGATAAAAACTTCATATGAAATAGTAAGACTAAGTTCAGACACTCATTATAAATCATCATCGTCATCAGGGAGGGCTACATCTTGTGCTGTCTGCAATGAAAAATAATTATGAATTTTACTACATGTACATTTATATCTATAATCTAGCTATTTCTAGTTGGCAACTAAATAAAAGATGATGCTCAGCATCTAACAAGTTTCATTTCAATATATATACAATATCAAGGTTTCACAACCTGTGTTAAATAAGGATTCACATTTCAAAATGATTTGATCGACCTCAGACCTTATAATTTTGGCTTCCTTTTTATGGGTACATATTGACGCGCATTTCTTCTGAATGTACTGGTTTTTAATGTTTTTGAAATTTTCTTTAACATGTCATATGTTAATAGTGAAAGATTTGCCTGCAGTTGTATGCCAATATCCAAGTGTCTTTCAATATATTTGGACAATTGTTTTTATGCTTACCTTTAATTCTTGTTCATATTGGAAGGCCAAGTTTGGGTCCATTTGGATTTCTGGTGGAGCTAAGGCTGGCATAGCTACAAATTCTAAGTTAGCATCACCACACAATTTTCTTGCAAGCCACAAGAAAGGTTTTTCAAAGTTGTAGTTACTCTTGGCACTTATGTCATAATACTGAAAATAAAAAAAAATATTCATTTTCAATGAAATCTAAGAAACAAATTTTATGATGGTCACAAGATGATAGTGCAACTATGGTATAAACAAATCAACACTTTATAGATTATAACTTGAATGAATATAATTAAACAATATGAAACCAGATGCTCCGCAGGGCGTAGCTTTATACGACCGCAGAGGTTGAACCCTGAACGGTTGGGGCAAGTATGGACACAACATTCAAGCTGGATTCAGCTCTAAATTTGGATTGTGATTAAATAGTTGACACAGCATAGGTTTCTGACAAAGAATGAATGTGTTCTAATGAACTTAAAATTTTTGTTTTCTCTTAGAGCAATTCACTATGCTGTTGAATATTAATCCTCTCAAAAAAATGTTTGAAGAAATTTTCTTTTTTATTTATGAAATTTCAAATGAGAAAAATTGAACCCAATTTTTTTAATCACATCCCCCTTTCCCTTATTCCAAAACTAATCTCAATTAAAATTTCTAATGGAGTTTGCAACAACTCATTTAAATACATCATAAAATATTAAGATGTAAAAAAACTGCTTGTTATCACTGAATGGTAAAGATTATTTTAATTTATCAGTTGGTAGTAAAAAGTGAATATACATTGTATATTGTATATAACAAAGATTTAAGTTGATTCTGGACAAAGAAAGATAACTCCAATTAAAAAAAAATCTTGCTATTGCACAATATTTTGCAATTAGATATTTCTTGCTTACTATTCTGGACAAAGAAAGATAACTCTAATTAAAAAAAAATTTGCTATTTCACAATATTGTGCAATTAGATATTTCTTGCCATTGCGCAATACTGTGCAATTGAAAAGACTTGCTATTGCACAATACTTAATATAATAATTTTAGATCCTGATTTGGACCAACTTGAAAACTGGGCTCATAATAAAAAATCTAAGTACATTTTTGGATTCAGCATATCAAAGAACCCCAAGATTTCTATTTTTGTTAAAATCAGACTAAGTTTAATTTTGGACCCTTTGGACTTTAGTGTAGACCAATTTGAAAACAGGACCAAAAATGAAGAATATACATACACAGTTAGATTTGGTATATCAAAGAACCCCATTTATTCAATTTTTGATGAAATCAAACAAAGTTTAATTTATGACCCCGATTTGGACCAACTTGAAAACTGGGCCAATAATCAAGAATCTAAGTACATTTTTAGATTCAGCATATCAAAGAACCTGATTCATTTTTTGTCAAAATCAAACTAAGTTTAATTTTGGACCCTTTGGACCTTAATGTAGACCAATTTGAAAACGGGACCAAAAGTTAAGAATCTACATACACAGTCATGACAGTTAGATTCGGCATATCAAAGAACCCCAATTATTCAATTTTGATGAAATCAAACAAAGTTTAATTTTGGACCCTTTGGGCCCCTTATTCTGTTGGGACCAAAACTCCCAAAATCAATACCAACCTTCCTTTTATGGTCATTAACCTTGTGTTTAAATTTCATAGATTTCTATTTACTTATACTAACGTTATGGTGCGAAAACCAAGAAAAATGCTTATTTGGGTCCCTTTTTGGCCCCTAATTCCTAAACTGTTGGGACCTAAACTCCCAAAATCAATACCAACCTTCCTTTTGTAGTCATTAACATTGTGTTTAAATTTCATTGATTTCTATTTACTTAAACTAAAGTTATTGTGCGAAAACCAAGAATAATGCTTATTTGGGCCCTTTTTTGGCCCCTAATTCCTAAACTGTTGAAACCAAAACTCCCAAAATCAATCCCAACCGTTCTTTTGTGGTCATAAACCTTGTGTCAAAATTTCATAGATTTCTATTAACTTAAACTAAAGTTATAGTGCGAAAACCAAGAAAATGCTTATTTGGGCCCTTTTTGGCCCCTAATTCCTAAAATGTTGGGACCAAAACTCCCAAAATCAATACCAACCTTCTTTTTGTGGTCATAAACCTTGTGTTAAAATTTCATAGATTTCCATTCACTTTTACTAAAGTTAGAGTGCGAAAACTAAAAGTATTCGGACGACGACGCCGCCAACATGATAGCAATATACGACGAAATTTTTTTCAAATTTTGCGGTCGTATAAAAATATTAGAACAAGATTTTTTTTTAAATATGCTTGAAGGATTTGTTTTTCTCAATACAGAATGTGTACTAGTCATGGTCCACTTCATGGTTACCACATATGGTGTGGCACCTGCCTACCCTTTCGTAGCAACCAAGATTAACAAGTGTTTGGTAGGGTTCAATTGCTGATTGTATAGGTTGTTTTGTAGTGTTTCAAGGAGTGTTGTCTTCTTAATTGAAGTTGATTTTTTTAATATATATGGTATAGGTAAATGTTTTTGTTCTCTTTCAATTAATAAATTTTGATGATGGAGTCTTTCTGTTGATGTATATTTGAGAACTACAAGACAAAAAAAAGTTGAAAGCCCATTCAATAAATTCAAAGATTGTCATAAAATTCAAGTAGTTATCTTTCAGATTCAAAAATAAGCTTCATATGCATCAAGACTTTAGACAATTTAAAATTACTTAATTTATTTCCTTTAACCTATTTTTGGAGTTGAAAATATATCAAAACTATTGCAACTCTATTGTCTCCCCGTCTTTAATAAATACCTGTAAGTTCTTCTTTCTGTGGAATACAATTGCTTTGGCTTTGACCTTTCTGTCTTTGATGTCTACTTTGTTACCACACAACACAATAGGAATGTTCTCACACACTCGTACCAAATCTCGATGCCAGTTGGGAACATTTTTGTATGTTACTCGAGATGTTACATCAAACATGATGATGGCACATTGACCTGAAAACAATTAAATAAATATATGTTAAGACAAAATTGATCAGACAATTTCACAAAATAAACAAAACATTTAAAATAAGTAAAAAGATTTATCAAAAATGATCACAATACATACGCATAAAATTACAGTCTTCAGATGTATTTGGAACTATGACCTTGAATACTGCTTCATCTTAGTTGGTAAGAAAAAATTTAAGATTGAGATCCAATGATTCCATTTTCCATAAATCTAATTAGCTGCAAGTAACTGCAAGTACTTTCAGATATATAGCACATGTATTTTTGTTTTTTGGGATGTATAAGTACACATCCAATATCCACCTGAAGAGCCAAGCCTTTTTCAACTGGTGTCAAAAGTTTGTTCTTGTGTTGTTCTGCTAGACCACTGTCCCAGGTTTGGGGAAGGTGTTTTACCATGGCACACTATTTACATGTCTGTCCCAAGTCAGCAGCCTGTAGATCAGTTCTTGTCATTTCTGGTCTGTCACATTTGTTTTTCATGTATATTAATTGTTTTGTTACAAATTAAGCTGCTAGTTTTCTCAATTGAACAATTTCACATCTTCATGTCGGACTTTTAATAAGCCGACCAAAAGGTATGTTGTTTTTTCATTGTTGAAGGCTGTACAGTTGCCTATCATTGCTTACATCCACTTGATTTGAACTTTGGTGGATAGTTGTCGCATAGGCAATCATACCACATATCCTTATTTTTGTATTCATTGAAATTGAAAATTGAAACTGAACATGCAAACTTTTATTATTGATAAATTGTAATTTTCAAGCAGATTTGTAATTCAAATTGTACTGTGTTTGAAGTCTTACCTTGGATATAATACCCATCTCTCAAACCACCATATTTTTCTTGCCCTGCTGTATCCCATACATTGAACACCATTTCTCCTCTGTTTGTGTGAAATTTTAACGGATGGACTTCTACTCCTAATGTGGCTGTAATCAAAAGAAAATATCTGATATGAAATAATTAACAATTTTTAAGTTCTGTGGCTGAAGGGGTAAATTATCAGTTTCATTGATTTTAATGCAATAAAGAAAATATCTAAAATTCTTTTGGTTTAACCACAAAATGTTAACAGACTGATTTTATTGGCAATCTTAAACGTGTTAATGTAATACTTTGGATATGTGAACATAAATGAACGATAGACATGTGGGAAGGGTGGAGCCTTCAAACTCATTTTATCCCAGCACATTACAAATGTGCCCAACATTCAGTGGGTATAATTTGTTGCTGTATATCACATTAGTTTTTAGTTCATTATTTTGTACATAAATCAGGCCATTAGTTTTCTCGTTTGAATTGTTTTATATTTGTCATTTCAGGGCCTTTTATAGCTGACGATGGGGTTTTGCTCATTGTTGAAAAATGAAGTGACCTGGAATTATTAATTTCTATTTCATTTGGTCTTTTGTGGAGTCGTCTCATTGGCAAGCATACCACATCTTATTTTTATATTTTCACTTTGATCATACATCTTCATTCAGGGAAAGCAGTTTAAATTATATGTTTTACACAAACATTTGAAAATATCTATCATACAACATACCAACATATCTCTTTTCAAATTCACCAGTCAAATGTCTTTTTACAAATGTGGTTTTACCAACACCTCCATCTCCAACCAGAACAAGCTGCAAGTATAAATGTATTGAAATTAGTTTAAAAGAAAATAAAGACATGTAGCTGTTCTATCCCTAACACCTTCTGTACAAGTAATTAAGATTGATTGAAGACAGTAATATTATAAATTGTAGATTTCTTCCAATAAACAGTTTGTACATGTATAAGGCCAAACCAGATGCTCCGCAGGGCGTAGCTTTATACGACCGCAGAGGTTGAACCCTGAACGGTTGGGGCAAGTATGGACATAACATTCAAGCTGGATTCAGCTCTAAATTTGGATTGTGATTAAATAGTTGACACAGCATAAGTTTCTGACACAGAATGAATGTGTTCTAATGAACTTAAAATTTTTGTTTTCTCTTAGAGCAATTCACTATGCTGTTGAATATTAATCCTCTCAAAAAAATGTCTGAAGAAATTTTCTTTTTTATTTATGAAATTTCAAATGAGAAAAATTGAACCCAATTTTTTTAATCACATCCCCCTTTCCCTTATTCCAAAACTAATCTCAATTAAAATTTCTAATGGAGTTTGCAACAATAGCTACTCATTTAAATACATCATAAAATATTAAGATGTAAAAAAACTGCTTGTTATCACTGAATGGTAAAGATTATTTTAATTTATCAGTTGGTAGTAAAAAGTGAATATACATTGTATATTGTATATAACAAAGATTTAAGTTGATTCTGGACAAAGAAAGATAACTCCAATTAAAAAAAAATCTTGCTATTGCACAATATTTTGAAATTAGATATTTCTTGCTTACTATTCTGGACAAAGAAAGATAACTCCAATTAAAAAAAAATCTTGCTATTTCACAATATTGTGCAATTAGATATTTCTTGCCATTGCGCAATACTGTGCAATTGAAAAGACTTGCTATTGCACAATAATTAATATAATAATTCTAGATCCTGATTTGGACCAACTTGAAAACTGGGCCAATAATAAAAAATCTAAGTACATTTTTGGATTCAGCATATCAAAGAACCTAACTGATTCATTTTTTGTCAAAATCAAACTAAGTTTAATTTTGGACCCTTTGGACCTTAATGTAGACCAATTTGAAAACGGGACCAAAAGTTAAGAATCTACATACACAGTCATGACAGTTAGATTCAATTTGGATGAAATCAAACAAAGTTTAATTTTGGGCCCCTTATTCTGTTGGGACCAAAACTCCCAAAATCAATACCAACCTTCCTTTTATGGTCATAAACCTTGTGTTTAAATTTCATAGATTTCTATTTACTTATACTAACGTTATGGTGCGAAAACCAAGAAAAATGCTTATTTGGGTCCCTTTTTGGCCCCTAATTCCTAAACTGTTGGGACCTAAACTCCCAAAATCAATACCAACCTTCCTTTTGTGTTTAAATTTCATTCATTTCTATTTACTTAAGGTAGCACTCCACAGTTAGGTGTGTAGTTTCGCATTTTGGCCCCTGTGGATTTTTCAAATATGAGAGCTAGTGTGCAATAAAATTCATTTTTGGATAGCTGAGTATTAAAATAGCCTTTGTATTGGGTTTATATGAACATCAAGATTATGTAATGTATGTAATATAGGCTGTTTTCTGTATGACAGTCCGTATTTGCATGTCCCTACCATACATTGGTCCGGCAATTATTGCAATGTTTTTTTCCAACTTTTTATCGCACGAACTTTGTGATTGGATTTTACGAAAAAATGAGGCGAAAGACACCCATTTTTTATTTGATCATCAGGAAGATTTATAAAAACAGTTTCTAAAAAGGTATCACTCAAAGGCATTGAAATTCTAGTTTGATCAAAATTTTGGGGGGATATGTGACATGTCCACCCCCCTTTTTGCAATATTTTATGGTAAATAAATGCAGAATGTTGCCATGGATACACATAAAAGGAATTAATTTTCACTCTTTTAACTTTTGAAAATCAAATCTATGGAATATACTGATTACATACATATGCACATGTACAACACAAACAGTTAGGTTAATGTATTAGAAATCCAGGAATAGGAGATGATAAAACATTTTGTGGCTCATTTTCAATTTTATTTTCTAACTGTGGAGTGCTACCTTATGGCACATCAGAAAGCACAGAAATGCACTTTTTAAGATAAAATTTACCACAAATCTTTAGTCTTTTATGTTCTTGTTTTAGTTCTGAAGGTAAAAAATCTGCTAGGAATGCAATTTATGTTTATTTTATTGTTTACTGTCCTTAGCAACCAAATATACACATTTTGACACTTAGACATGTTGCGGTCTTAAATTTGTACTCAATTAGCTTCACCATTGTAACCAAAGATTGCGCTTTATATGATATCCTCAGAATGTATCGCTTTATATTTTTGAATGCGAATAAGTCAAATAAACATTTTTAGCAGGATTTTATATTATAATTTGGCATTAATTAAATTTAATGATGCCAGTACTGTTATAAATTTATACCCTGCTTGAGAGCTTCTAAACCAAGGTTAGGTATGCTATTTACAGCAAAATTGACCTATAAGTGCTTTCAAATACCTAAAAATTGTACAATTTGTCCTCTTTGAAGGTAATTTTATGATTTTAAATAAGATAATGGGAAAAGTTTTAGAAATTTACCCCAAAAATGAGACAGACTTGAAGTTTTTCACTATGATCCAGCATTTATTTTTAAATCACTTTTTGTCGCGTTTCAACATCAACTGCTAACCTTCATAAAATCTTTATTACTGAACCAATTTTAAAAACTAAGGTACCATTTTCATCGTAACAGCTAGTAGAACACAGAAAATATAATAAAAATTGAGGCAGGAGGGGAAAAAATTCACCTTAAGGTAGCACTCCACAGTTAGGTGTGTAGTTTCGCATTTTGGCCCCTGTGGATTTTTCAAATATGAGAGCTAGTGTGCAATAAAATTCATTTTTGGATAGCTGAGTATTAAAATAGCCTTTGTATTGGGTTTATATGAACATCAAGATTATGTAATGTATGTAATATAGGCTGTTTTCTGTATGACAGTCCGTATTTGCATGTCCCTACCATACATTGGTCCGGCAATTATTGCAATGTTTTTTTCCAACTTTTTATCGCACGAACTTTGTGATTGGATTTTACGAAAAAATGAGGCGAAAGACACCCATTTTTTATTTGATCATCAGGAAGATTTATAAAAACAGTTTCTAAAAAGGTATCACTCAAAGGCATTGAAATTCTAGTTTGATCAAAATTTTGGGGGGATATGTGACATGTCCACCCCCCTTTTTGCAATATTTTATGGTAAATAAATGCAGAATGTTGCCATGGATACACATAAAAGGAATTAATTTTCACTCTTTTAACTTTTGAAAATCAAATCTATGGAATATACTGATTACATACATATGCACATGTACAACACAAACAGTTAGGTTAATGTATTAGAAATCCAGGAATAGGAGATGATAAAACATTTTGTGGCTCATTTTCAATTTTATTTTCTAACTGTGGAGTGCTACCTAAACTAAAGTTATTGTGCGAAAACCAAGAATAATGCTTATTTGGGCCCTTTTTTTGCCCCTAATTCCTAAACTGTTGAAACCAAAACTCCCAAAATCAATCCCAACCATTCTTTTGTGGTCATAAACCTTGTGTCAAAATTTCATAGATTTCTATTAACTTAAACTAAAGTTATAGTGCGGAAACCAAGAAAATGCTTATTTGGGCCCTTTTTGGCCCCTAATTCCTAAAATGTTGGGACCAAAACTCCCAAAATCAATACCAACCTTCCTTTTGTGGTCATAAACCTTGTGTTAAAATTTCATAGATTTCCATTCACTTTTACTAAAGTTAGAGTGCGAAAACTAAAAGTATTCGGAAGACGACGCCAACGTGATAGCAATATACGACGAAAATTTTTTCAAATTTTGCGGTCGTATAATAAAAATATATGTGTGGTTCCAGTAACCCTACCTTCCCTACTGTTTCGCCTCAAAAATAGACTACCCTAAAGATTTTATTGTCTTTTTTCATAAAGCACTGTTAAGTCAGAATGTTGCTCCTATAGACTCAATGTAAAAAAAAAACATAAAATAAAAAAATAAATCCCTACCTACCTACCCTAACTTCTTTTCAGATGTAACTGGAACCACACATACTTTTTTATTTGGCCTCAGAATCAAACATATAAATCTATTTACTAATCTTATACAATAAAACCTTGTGTGTATTTAAACTAAATTTTCTTGAATTTTCATTATTCCACACAGAAAAGTTACATGATGGATGTCTAAATGTGGTTCTATCTTACAATGAACATGACATTTATTTCTCTATAGAATAGAATATTTTTACAAGAAAAGCAGTATTTTTTCCGCTGCTTACACATTTTGGAATGTTCTTTCAATTGTATTTCAGCATCCTTATATTTGTCATACATGCATGTTAACATGCACATGTCGAATAATTTAAACTGTCATACATGTAGGATTGCCTATGATTTCTTGTCCACTTCATTTAAACTTGGATGGATAGTTGTCTCATTGTGAATTGGCAATCATCTTTTTATTTTTGTATAGCTTGATATTCACCTTTCTATCAAATAAAGGACACAACTTACCTTAAAGGTAGGTGCTGCTGTTTCTGTCATGTTTGTTTAATTTCTAAAATAAAATAAAAAGGTAATTCATACAGAAGACCGAGTTTATATAATGACCATATGGCAATTGTTAAGTGTTAATCATGTTGACAGTTGTTGGATCTCACAAAATTGTCAAATCTGCATGCCTTTTGATGTTTTGATAATGAAAATTGTTCACATGCTTTCAAATACTCTGGCCTGCTTTTAATGAAAAATCTTAGAACTGAAATTTACACCAAGTCATGAACAATGCAGTTTACTTAGATTAACATAGGCCTGCATAACAATATTTAATCCAGAGATGGTAGTAGCACATTAGTTTGATAAACTTGGATGACTATCAAGATAACTGAGAATTCACTTACTTTAACAAAATCAGTTTCACCATAACTTTTATGAACACCATAAGATGTATGCAGTATTTTACTATTATAGTATTGTTTTATATTTCTGAAGTAGTTGACATTTTTCAAGTATTTTTAAAAGTAGTTTCGAACAGTTGGTTTTATAAAAATACATTTATAGAAACTATAATTTCTATTCTAGACTAAATCTGTTTGTCTAATCAACTAAACATAATAACTAGAATTCTTCTCTGATCGAAGACCTTAATTAACAATTTAATCGATAACTGTTCATTACAAATAATCTTCTTGATCTGAGGTTCACATTAATCAACAATGTACAATACAGCATCTATAATACATAGTACATATTACATCATGTTCTGTTTGTTCGCTTAACAATGTTTGAGGTGACATTTCTTAATAAAATTATACAAGTGTCTTAAAACATATAACAAAAAAATTATTGAAGTGTCTTAGTTTGTTAAACTCTATGAATAAATCATGTTAATGTACAGTTTATTCATATTAATTTACATATATTCTAAATTACACACATAAATTCCCAAAAAATGAATATTGAAAGCATCATCATTATTTATCTAGAGTGTACTGCGTTACAATCTGATGCCTAATTAAACTTCAGTGTCATACGAATAGTTTGATGAAGTGAATATTCTATTCAATACTAACAGGAATTGTATATTCTTACCAGTACAACTTTACGTTTCAAGTTAATGAATTGACGCGATCAGTATATTGTTTGTGATCTAGAAGTTGAATGGAATTAAGTAAATGAACGTATAAACTTCAGCTGTGTTCATACAATTAGTTTGTATATGAATATTTATGTTTCAATACTAACGAATTGTATATCTATTTCCTGTCAACTTTACTTTACAAGTTCAAGAATGACAAGACGATAGGATATTGTGTTGTGGTAACGAGTTTGAAATGGGAATTATATAAAATGAATGATAAAACATTAAAACATGCGTGTTTCTATACAAATTAATTCACAAGTAATGAAATATTTTTTCATAATGACAGACGATTTTACCTGCTATGTCCCTCTTCAGTCAAGAAATGGCGCAAGAGATTTACCGGAAGGGGGGTTTAAACTGGTTTTGGCGGGTATTTGCCGTCACTTTAGATTATATAAACTACCAAAAATAGAGCTTATGCGATGGAAGATTTCTGTCCTTTGAAATATCTTTGAAAATTTAAATTCAACAACAAATATTATTTACCCGCTAAAAATTTATATATTAAAAAAAAATACATCATTATAGAAAACTATAATTTTTCTATTCTAAGACTCTAAATCTGTATATCACTGTCCAGATCAATCAAGCTGTAAACACTAAACTGAAAGGAGATTCTGTCATCTCGAATCGAGAGGACCTTGACATTCAACATATTTAAGTGCTGATGAACTGTGTGGCATTACAAATTAATCATTTCGATCTGTAGGTTCCCAGCATTAATCAACAATGACAATACAAGCTCTATCAATACATAGTACATATTACATCTAAGTTTCTTGTTTGTTTGCGCTTAACAATGTTTGAGGTGACATTTCTTAATATAAAATTATAGAAGTGTCTCTAAAACAATAACAAAAAAAATATTGAAAGCTGGTCATTAACGGTTTGCTTACAACTCTATGGAATAAATCCAGTGTGTAATTGTAAGTTTATTCTATGTATTTACATATATTCTGAAATTACACCACCATAAAATTCCGACAAATAAATGAATTTGACGCATCATTATTTATTTATTCTAGAAGTGACTGCGTAAGTCTGATCGCCTATTAACTTCAGGTTGTCATACGCAATTAGTTTTGTATGATGAATATTTAGTTTCAATACTAACAGGAATTGTATATCTCTTTCCAGTCAACTTTACGTTTACAAGTTCAAGAATGACAAAGACGATCAGGTATATTGTTTGTGGTAACGAGTTGAAATGGAATTAATAAAAAATGAAGTGATAAAACATTAAAACATGCTGTGTTCTATACAAATAATTCAGCAAAGGTGTAATTGAAATGATTTCTTTCATAGGATGACAGACGATTTTACCTGCTATGTCCCTCTTCAGTCAAGAAATGGCGCAAGAGATTTACCGGAAGGGGGGTTTAAACTGGTTTTGGCGGGTATTTGCCGTCACTTTAGATTATATAAACTACCAAAAATAGAGCTTATGCGATGGAAGATTTCTGTCCTTTGAAATATCTTTGAAAATTTAAATTCAACAACAAATATTATTTACCCGCTAAAAAAAATTCATTAAGTGCGACACAGCCGGAAGAAGGAAACCCCGCATGAACTTGCGCACTTGCTAGTGTTATGATGGTAGACGATATTAAAATTGTATCGATTTTCTTATGTATCATCGGAATTTGGAAGTAACATGTAACAATACATACAAAGACTACAGTGATCTTAATGAGTTGATGAAAATAGTATACACTTAAGTTGAAAAATGACCAAAGATCGTCTTGCGGCTTTAAAAGCGGTAAGAATTTAGCCGGCCAAGTTGGGACTGAGTCTGAGTTAACACTGATTTCTTACACCCCTCCCCCTTTAGTTGTTATTGCTTTAAATGTTTAACAGACATTGACCATGCATGTAAATTAAACCAGCATTAATTGTAAAATTTGGCAATAATGAACAAAGAAAAATGGGGAATCCGACATTGTGACAGACATGTAAAGTACTACAATATATTATATATTTACCAGCATGTTTATTGTTCCAGCATTATTGTATATGGCCTTCTTTTGCCTTAGCAGTGGCGGATCCAGGGATTGGAACCCCCCTTTTTTTGGCAGATCAATGCATTTGAATGGGGACATATAGTTGGAATAGTTGGAACCCCCCCTCTCTCTTTTGTCCTGGGTTGGGAAACCCCCTTTTTAAAATGGCTGGATCCGCCACTGCTTAGGGGTGCGAATCCTAATAGGTCTATTCTTACATTTTTTTTAACCTAACCAGAATGTAAAAAAAAACTTAGCTTCCTGTAAACTGAACACGAAATTTATGTTGCACACTGCCTATAAAACTAATAGACTAAAAGTAGGCCTATTAATATAATCACCAGAGTGCCTGAGTCAAATTATTTACACTTTACTACAGATTTCGACTCATAATCTGGAAGAAAACACCCTTATCTGTATTGACTGGTGGAAAACATTCTGATCATAACTCTGCATTAGTTACTGCATTGTTCAACTGCTCTTTTTTATATCGCTCCATTATTATTGTACATAATGTATCTGAATTTTCCTGTATAGAGTTTGCAACTTACTACAGGAAGCTGAACTTTTTCACCAACTTGTCTACTCATATTTTCCAATTTTGATAAAATCATGTTGAAAAGGGTTGAGTTGGAAGGAGTAAATTTAAAAGGATTTAATCCATATTAGTTTAGTGAGGCATGCTGGTAAACATAAGGGCTGATAGTTTTAGAAAGTGTGGTGAAGTAGTAAACAAAAATGGGGCGATTTGGCCATGTTGGCAGTGGGGCCAGTTGTCTTGATTCCATCTACATGATCTAGGAGTTTTTGTCTTCTTGGTGGTAATGTTAGAAGTGTTTAAAATTGTAGGTAAATACAAATACTAATTTGGCACAGATTACTTTAAATACAAATGTATTCATACATACAAATAAGGCCATAAAAAAGAATAGGTTTGTTTGCCCAAATGCTACATGGTCTACCCATAAAAAAGTTGCCTACTCAATTTCTTTTATTGTCCTGATTTGAAAAATTTTTTTTTTAATCAGATAGGCATGAAGACTAATAAACACCCGATACTTCAATTTCTCTTTTTGAAAAAAAAAAGAAAATGCCTACCTACCTACTCACTGTCTCAACCTTTGGGTAGGGTTTGGGCAAACCAAAATATTTTTAATTGTGGCCTAAATTAAAATTATTCTACTGACAAACGTGACAAATGACTGACAAACTTATATTTCCTGCACATACATTGTATACAGGACAAATATTAGTTGAATAAATTGAGATGTGTGGTACATGTAACTAAATGAGTGTAAATCAGCACTAAACACAAATATATAAAAACTTATTGATGGCATTTTAGGATCTACAACAATAGACAGTTTTCTGTACAATACAATACAATGTAGTACATGCATGTACAAATATATGTTAAGCTTTAATTGCCTGAGTAGAAATACATTTGTACATACATGTATGTATGTTAAAAAAATACAAATATATGTGTTAAGGGTTTCCTTTACTGATTTTAATTTTGTGTTGGCACTCAATATTAGGGTCAGTAAACATGGTTACTAAAGGAAACCCTCAACACATATATAAATTCATGCCTGGGGAGAACGCTGAATTTAATGGATAAATGTTGATGTACCAAATTGATACAAAAATATACAATGTATTGTACATGCAGATTAGCCACATGCATGGTTTCTTTGATTCACATTAGAAATTAATTTGTTTATGCAGTCACAAGTCTAATGCCCCAGACTAGTAAGCTTTTATGACACACAAGAAAAATGTTGGATATTGAATTGGTTTTCGAACTAAAAGTCGTCGGTAAATGGAAAGATTTAAGTGCAGACTGATGCTGATCACTATATAAAATATAAATACACTCAAACCATACCAAATTATATGAAAATGTTAATGTAGTTGTTTGTCTTATTTTAGGCACAGAGTGATGATGATGACGCAGACGATGTGGCTGTCAATGTTGACACTGGAGGTTTCATGGACATGTTCTTTGAACAGGTATAAACTTTCACATTTATTTATGTAAAAATATTTCTTTTTGGCATTTATTGCTCAGACTCTAAGTATGATTTTATTGCAACATAAACAGTAAGCATGTTGAGGTGGCCACACTGGTGCAGTGTATCCCAAACTCCATCTGACCGACAAAATGTCCGACAAAAAATCATTCGGTCAGACAGAACTTTTAAGATTTTTTGTTTGAATATATTTTGGTCAGACAAACCTAAAACAGTTTGGCACAGACTGCTGATGTATTTACAAAAACAAACCTTAAACATAAAACATTTTTATAAACATAATGTAAAATCACCAAGTGCTGAACCTTCACCTTAAACACTTTGAAATGGTAAAAGAGCATGATTCACAATGGCGTTAACTGTATCAGAAACTGAAAGCTGCAAAAAAGTATGATCAATATACACATCTAACATTGTTGGGTTGATGTTTAGACGAGTTGTATATACATTATGTACACAGCCATGTACCACCATCACTGCTGGTGATCCGATGGATAAATCTGTTGTAGAGTTGTCACTGGCTCAGACGTACATATACAAAAATGTATATACAACATCTTAAAAATTTCAAAACACTTTTATAATTGAAATCATTTATTAATGCTTTATATGGGTTACTGCCCCTAACGAAAATACCAATTTATGAATGTAATGCTTACATTAACTTCTTCCAGCAGTTCTTTGTTAATGGTAATATCAATATGGGATACATAAAAAAGAGACTTCTTTAAGCCTGCAGATAACATGTTGCTGTTGTAATTTCTCAATTTTAAAATATATTGAGTTTTCATAGGATACTGGTTCTGTCAAAACCAGAATAAATGTTTTTAGTCCTGTAAAATAAGAAATTTATGGGACCAAATTTAAAAGTTAACCAACATTTGAGACAGAGAATTAAATGTCCTTTGAAATTTTGTTCCTACAAGTTACTGTTGATATTTTACTGGATTGGTAACACCAAAGAATTGAAGGGATAATTCACAGTATGTCTATTTTGTTTAATATTTCAGCTCTGTTTTTGTTTTTGTTTGTTTTTATTAAATTTTATATTAAAATTGTAGGTGGAGGAGATCCGGGGGATGATAGATAAAATATCAGCTAATGTGGAAGATGTAAAGAAAAAACATAGTATGATTTTAATGGCACCACAAAATGATGATAGTAAGTTATTAAACACACTTTTTACAAATATACAAACTTAATTACAAAGTGTGTACATAGCAATTATTTCCCTGAATTAGTATACATGATTGTTTGAGGGTCAGCTGAAGCCTAGCTCTATGTGTGAGATTTTTATGCTGTGTTGAAGACCCATTGGTGGCCTTCGGCAGTTTTATGCTCTTTGGTTGGGTTGTTGTCTGGATGACACATTTCCTGTTTCCATTTTGAATTCTAATTGTAGGCTCTACTATCTTTCGAAAAATGTTATTTCATATATATATAATTTGATAAATGTGTATAAAGCAAAGAAATATGAGCAAGAAATTGTGGTAAAGATCTAATGGTGATGAAAGGTGTTTAATATTGATGCCCTTTGATAGCGCATGATTTCTTATACCTACGTTCATGACAGTAAAGAGGCATCATGTTTTATGGTCTTAGTGTGTCTGTTGGTTTTTCCCATATCATTGTAAATGATCATCAGTGTATATACCAAATAAAACTGCTATTGTTTATACTTCAATGAAATTTGTTAAGATAACTGATAATGGTGGTTCACCATCTTGATTTGTGACATAATTAAAAGCTTACATGTCTCGAAAACTCAATTCAATAACTTGATGAGGGAAAAACCTCAGAATGTTGTGGTGTAAATTGTAAAACCTATAATATTCAGGAGCTTGGCATATTGGTGGGGAAACATAGGCGTATCAAGGGGTGCCCTGAGGGGCCCGGGCCCCCGTTTTCGTGGGAAAAACTTGGTTGCTTATACAAATGTATAGGGAATCACTGAAGCGTGACTGGAGCGGGCCCCCTTAAGGTCAGTCAGCGGGCCCCCCCTTACAAGAAATTCTTGATCCGCCACTGGGAAAGCCCACAATATTTAGGAGCTTGAACATTTATAAGAAAAGATTTCACTCTATTACGTAAAAAAAATTTGTCCAGGTAAAAACACAATTTGTAAAATCTTATCTGGAGCTCTAAAATACATACAGTGTTTGCCAAATTATATGCAAATGAGTGGTTACCTCAACATAGTATAGAAATGCAATAGAGGGAGTTGTTATGGAGTCCTTTTAGACAAATATTCTTGTGTTTTAATTTCCAAACACATCATTTTTTTCTTCCAAACACAATCTTTTCCTTCACAACATGTATATTCTGTTGTTAGTGGAGATTTGAGGAAAATCTAATGTTATCACCTCAAAGGTATTTGATATCATCCCCAAAGTAGTGGAGATCAACGCTTATTTCCAATTTGTTTTATAAGATTTTGAAAATTAACTCCATATATGCAATATTTATACAGTGTTTAAAGCCTGATTGTATCAGCAAACTGAACATGTATTGTATGTTCAATTTCCATTGAATAGAATTACATTGAGATGTTAGTTGGACAATGAATGTGTTTGGATATTGGCACTTATGTGAATTTCTAAACTTAACAATACCTGCCAACTATCACTATTTGCAGGGGATTTCCCCCATGGAGGCTCCATAATGAAAATTTAAAAGAGCAATCTTGTCCACAATTTAAAACAAAACAATCAATTTAACTGTTGGCATACATGTAGCATGGTAAAAGTTTGAAGAAGCAAATAAACATTATGAGCAACATTAAAAAATTTTGATGGCCCCTTTATAGGTTTTGTAGGACTTTTAGAGATATCTTGGACATTAAACCTTCCATGGGCATACAGTGGCAGACCAAGAACCTTTCATTAGGGGAGTTCAACTCCAGTCATGATTCAGTGATTCCCTATATAATCTACCAAAATTTCAAAAGGAGGTACATGGGCCCTTAGCAACTCCCCATGGATCTGCCTATGGCATATTGAGATGTTGGCTGGTAACCTGGCAGACTTGGTCACAATATACTTTATGTAAAGACAAAAATTATTAAACCATGTCAAAGTCAAAAAAAAATCCTTAATTCTAATTAAGCAATAATAAAACCCATTTCTGACATGTTAGTGGCACTTGAATAATTTATCAATCAAATAATACTGTGTGTGGCATTTTTCTAGTAATTACTGGCAAATTCATTTGCTCTGACCCTTATACATGTTATACACCAAGGGAGACAACTTAGGGCAACAAGGTTATTGACCAGGATTTCAAATAATTACTTCAGATTGGTTTACATACATTGATGACTTCTTTATTGGCTGTAAAAAGTTATAAATATTCTGTATGGCTATACTTACTGACTTACTATGCCTTACAGTAAACTGTTCATCTGCATGTACAAATGCCAGACAATATCTTGTTTATTTGTTGATGTTCTGTAAACAATGGTAACTTTAGATATATATTTGTGAGCATTGCAATTACGAAGCAGAATTAGAAATAGATAATTGCAATTTCAGGAACCTTTTCATACATCTTATAATTGGGATACTCAGTCACTTAATCTGATTCACACAATTAAATATAGATATATATTATATTGTTATGTGAAAATTTACCTGAATAAGTATTGTTTAAATTAATAAAATCCTGAAATAGTTTATTGTGTAAGTTATACATATAAATAAAACAATAAATTTGTTTAACATTGGTTCGTTCTATTTACATTTATTCAAAAATATCCGGTTTTGAAATTAAAGTTGCTCGGGTTGAACCCAGGTCATACAGATTAATGTAAGGTAAAATCCTATGAGACAAGCTGTTTCATTGTATTCATCTCAATACTTAACTATTAATTAAGTTACAGTAGATAAAGTTCAAATGGAACTGATTTGTTGCAGGATAATTGAATGACACACAATGGTTGTTTTGTTTGTAAAAAGTTATGAATTATGAATGATCATATTTCTATATATCTTTAGTAGTACTTGCAAGAAATAAACAATTTTCTGGTATTGACTGAATCAATGTGAAACAGGATGATTGCTGGTGGTTGGGGATGTTAATTCTGATTCAAAACTTTTTATACGACCGCAAAAATTGAAAAATTTTTGGTCGTATATTGGTATTAGTTGGCGTCGCTGTCGTCCGAATACTTTTAGTTTTCGCACTCTAACTTTAGTAAAAGTGAATAGAAATCTATGAAATTTTAACACAAGGTTTATGACCACAAAAGGAAGGTTGGGATTGATTTTGGGAGTTTTGATTCTATCAGTTTAGGAATTAGGGGCCAAATAAGCATTATTCTTGGTTTTCGCACAATAACTTTAGTATAAGTAAATAGAAATCAAGGAAATATAAACACAAGGTTTATGACCACAAAAGGAAGGTTGGAATTGATTTTGGGAGTTGAGGTCCCAACAGTTTAGGAATTAGGGGCCAAAAAGGGGCCCAAATAAGCATTAATTTTGGTTTTAGCACCATTGAACTTTAGTATATAAATAAATAGAAATCTTAGAAATTTTAACACAAGGTTTATGACCATAAAAGGAAGGTTGGGTTTGATTTTGGGAGTTTTTGTCCTAACAGTTTAGGACTAAGGGGCCCAAAGGGTCCAAAATTGAACTTTGTTTGATTTCATCAAAAATTGAATAATTGGGGTTCTTTGATATGCCGAGTGTAACTGTGTATGTAGATTCTTAATTTTTGGTCCCGTTTTCAAATTGGTCTACATTAAGGTCCAAAGGGTCCAAAATTAAACTTAGTTTGATTTTAACAAAAATTGAATCCTTGGGTCTCTTTGATATGCTGAATCTAAAAATGTACTTAGATTTTTTATTATTGGCCCAGTTTTCAATTTGGTCCAAATCGGGGTCCAAAATTAAACTTTGTTTGATTTCATCAAAAATTTAATAATTGTGGTTTTTTTATATGCCAAATCTAACTGTGTATGTAGATTCTTAATTTTTGGTCCCGTTTTTAAATTGGTCTACATTAAAGTCCAAAGGGTCAAAAATTAAACTAAGTTTGATTTTAACAAAAATTGAATTCTTGGGCTTTTTTGATATGCTGAATCCAAACATGTACTTAGATTTTTGATTATGGCCCCAGTTTTCAAGTTGGTTCAAATCAGGATCCAAAATTATTATATTAAGTTTTGTGCAATAGCAAGAAATTTTCAATTGCACAGTACTTATTCAGCAATAGCAAGAAATCTTCAATTGCACAGTAATGTGCAATAGCAAGAAATTTTCAATTGCACAGTATTGCGCAATAACAAGAAATCTTCATTTGCACAATATTGCGCAATAGCAAATATTTTCAATTGCACAGTATTGCGCAATAGCAAGAAATATCTAATTGCACAATATTGTGCAATAGCAAGAAATTTTCAATTGGAGTTATCTTTCTTTGTCCAGAATAGTAGTTGAATCAACTTAAATCATTGTTTTATACAATATACAATGTATATTCACTTTATTACCAACTGATAAATTAAAACAATCTTTATTTTTCAGTGATAACAAGCACTTTATTTTACATTTTAATATTTTATGATGTATTTAAATGAGTAGTTATTGTTGCAAACTCCATTAGAAATTTAAATTGAGATCAGTTTTGGAAAAAGGAAAAAGGGGATGTGAAAAAAAAATGGGGGGGGGGGGGGGGGGGTAAATTTTTCTCATTTCAGATTTCATAAATAAAAAGAAAATTTCTTCAAACATTTTTTGAGAGGATTAATATTCAACAGCATAGTGAATTGCTCAAAGGCAAAAAAAAATATTTTGAGTTCATTAGACCACATTCATTCTGTGTCAGAAACCTATGCTGTGTCAACTATTTAATCACAATCCAAATTTAGAGCTGAATCCAGCTTGAATGTTGTGTCCATACTTGCCCCAACCGTTCAGGGTTCAACCTCTGCGGTCGTATAAAGCTGCACCCTGCAAAGCATCTGGTTATATTGTTTAATACCTGTTTTCAACCTAAAAGTATCATTTAGACCTAAAAGAAATATTCAGAGGCTAGACCACTGAGAAAAATGTATGGGCACTAAAAGGCTTATGTACCTTTTGAGACCCCTACCTCCAAAGTCGAAGGAGACTAGATTTGTCTGTCTGCCCATCCGTCAGTCTGACAAATCAGTTTTCCACACTTTGATTCTTGTGCTTGAAAATATTGATTTGATATTTCGTATATATAGTTTTATTATGACAAGTTATAGACCAAGTTCGAAATGTTATTTCTGTCTGATGATTTTGTGCAGAATTATATATGGTCCTTAACTAGCTTGAACTTAGAAAATTCACTTTAATAATCAGTTTTACACACTTTTTTCAACATACTTGATGATATTGATTTGATATTTGTATAGTTTATACCTTGACAAGCTATAGATCAATTTAGCATTTTGTAGGGGACTATGTATTTGCCATGCAATACTCTCGGAATGCTTGTTTTTAACCATCTTGCCCATTAGAATATATCAAATTCAGAAATTACTGAGTAAATTAATTATTTGAGATTCTTGAACATACATCTAATTATTGGTGGCTGTCAAAATTATGAAGGGAAATCACTATTGAAATTATGAATGGGATATTTTTCATTGGAAACCTTATACTATCCCATTAAAAAAAACATTGCAATAATTTCTAAATTTATATTACTTTACTGCTATCTCTGAACATTGTTACCTGATTTGATGACATTAATACTTTTATGAAACCTCACCTGATGTTTCATTCATTGTACTTTATTGAATGAGATTGATGTCTTTATGAGGGTTTGTTTACAAAAGAATTGCCGTCAATGATTTGGTGCAAATTGACAACATGCTAGAAATTGAGCTATATGCTTTTAATAGTACTTCAGCAGCTACCATCGAATCAATAAGCTCTTTACTTGTTTTACGATAATGGAATAAAAGCGTGAAAAAATTGACTTGATTTGTTTTGGAAAACTCAATATAATGCACATTGATCATAATTAAATTGTAATAGTCAGAGGCTTATTTGTTGTCCAGACTTATCCTGAATAATTCAGTTTGCTGGTCTGGAATGTATTTAGTGCTGGACCTCACAAAAATGTTTTCTATTTCTTAGTATTTTGAAAGCACTTTATAATCTTGTCACTATGTTAGTGACTCTTTCTAGTAAAAAAGAAAGCAAAATGCATGCTCAATCAGATAGAATTTAGTTAAGAGTGAGTTTGAGGCATATAAGCAAGATTATGATTAAATTGTTGTTTAAAACAGTTTAACATAGATATAGGAAGATGTGGTATGAGTGCCAATGAGACAACTCTCCATCCAATTCTAAGTTTATAAAAGTAAACCATTATAGATCAAGGTATGGCCTTCAACACGGAGCTTTGGCTCACACCGAACAGCAAGCTATAAAGTGTCCCAAAAAATCTCATTGAAATGTTTTGTTTGAATTTTATTAAATCGTTTAAAGTGGCTTTTATTCAAGTTAACCCTGGGAATATTTATATAAAAATACCTTTTATTGGTAGACATTAATCCTTACAATTTTTCTGAAGAATTTGCATGTTTGGTATATCATGTATATATCAACATGTCAGAACTGTATATGTAGTACTATCTGGTATTATTAATTGCACTTCGTCCACTTGGAGGCTAGCTATTTCTGGTAAAACTTAATGACCCAGATATATAATTTGAATCTTGTGTTCATATTTTTGATCATACCCTTAAACCCATTCTGTTATATAATTCAGAGGTATGGGGAGGTTATAATGTTTCTTGTAATAAATTACAGTCTTCCTTATTTAATCTTGAAAATATTTTTAAAAATCTTAAGTGTGAGAATCTCCATCTTAAATTTTCTAAGTTTATACTTGGTGTACACAAAAGGAGTGTCAATTTTGCTGTATTATCAGAACTGGGGCGTTTCCCCTTACATTATGATATTGTAAAGTCAATTGTAAAATACTGGTATAGATTTGAAAATCTTACAACTGAATTCAGTCTATTGAAAGATGCTTATAAATGCAGCCAAGAGCTTCACAAATCTAACATAACTTCTTGGTACTCATTTGCTAAGAAAGTATTAGAAGTTTTTGAAATTAAACCAGAAGTAAAACATTTTGGACAATATAAATTTTTGAACATATCTAGCAAATTAATTCACACTAAATATATTAGCAATTGGTATGCTAGCCAAAATAAAGCTTCTGATGGAAAACTGTTTAATTATGTGAAATTTAAGCAGAATTTTGGTTATGAAAATTATCTTTCTTTAATAAAGGACTTTGATTTAAGAAGATCTATATGCAAATTACGTATTTCTGCTCATAAGCTTCAAATTGAAGTTGGACGTTTTTCAAATATTCCACGAAATGAAAGAATTTGCAAAAAATGCTCCTCTGGCTGTGTTGAAGATGAAATCCATTTTTTAACTAACTGTGAAAATTCTAAATCAGATAGAGATGCTCTCTTTGACTTTGTTTGCCAAAGAATTCCAAATTTTTCTTTACTGGATAATCAGCATAAATTTATTTATTTATTAAACTGTGAAGACAATCAGGTCCTTAATGCTGTTGGTAAATTTATTAAAGTGAATATGAGTTAGTAATTGTATTGTTACTGTATGTAAAATAATGTTTGTATCTACATTGTATGTATCTATCAAATTAATATTCTTTTTCCTTATTCATGTATGCTCTGTATGCCCCTTGTGGGCCCTTAATTGGAAATAAAATATGTTCTGTTCTGTTCTGTTCTGTTCTGTTCTGTTCTATAGTTAATTTAAAACTTTTGTTTGTCACCCTCTTGTATAAGGTTTAGAAATCAATAAAGAGATGGAGTTCATAATTAGTCAGGCAAACTTATATATATTGTTTAGAGTTGAAGTCACAATTACTAACAGCACGGAATGTTTTTAAGATGTGGAATTTTTCAGGTTTTATTTTTGCTGACCAAACAAATTTGGATGATAAATGTATTATATATTCAGTGTACATGGTGTAGGTGGAAAGTTAAGTCTAAGACAGAGAGTGATTTCCCGCCTACAACACAAGTTTTAATTTAAAAACAATTTATATCTGACGTTGAACCATTAAATTGACAGATATGTTAAATTGGGGGGATGATTAATATACCACTTTTCCACATAAAAAAAATGGAAGATGGAAAGAACTCTTTTCACCCCATAAATTTTATATAACTTAGACTTTTTAAAAGGCAGCTTTTTTTTAGAAATTGATTCAACACATCCATTAAAAAATCTTTACAAAAAAATATCTTAAGAACCATTACATTGCTGGGGAAGTTCTGTTCTTTCATCTGTCTGTTAAAATCTTTGTCTGTTGATAACTGCATCTTTTCCTTGCCATCCAATGATATATTTTTTTAAGTTTAAGAAAAAAGTTTACCATATGAACTAACTAATTTTAGCCCAACAGCTTGAAGAGAAGCTTATACATTTTTTGTAACCTTAATGATTTTCTTTAATAGATATAATGGTACTTGTCTTGTACATGCAAAGTAAATTCTCCTACGTATGCCATTGATGGATTCCAGTGAAACTTCACACTAAGGTGTTACTTTAGCATATATTTCTTTTATTCATTGTGTGACTGTATATTCCATCTGATAGCAACTTGATATTAAAGTAATGCACCAAAGCAACAAGAAATTTATTCATTGAAGGGATATGAATTGTCTTTCTCAGAATACAACTTGATGTTGAAAAAAAGGAGAAATAAGGTTAAGGTTGATGAGACAACACAGGGGACTGATCCAGCCATTTTAAAAAAGGGGAGTTCCAAACCCAGGTCAAAGGGGGGAGGGGTGGTTCCAACTATATGTCCCATTCAAATGTATTGATTGTCCAAAAAAAAGGTGGGTTCCATCTTCCATATCCCCCCCCCCCCCCATCTGGATCGGCCACTGCAGCAAGCTTCTGTAATGACTATCCTATAGTTAAACAAGACTTAATGTGATGATGTCATTCATTGACAGAATTAGATTATATGATATAGATTTAATATTATATATGATAATATAGTAAAGTACATGTATATGTAATTCTGTTTAAAATCACTTAATTTTGTAATCATTCATTGCAAGTGATGGTAATTACTGGTGATTTACTCTGAAATATCATTATAGTTATAGTAATTCAGTAGACTGCATGAAATAAGGCCCTAAAGAAAAAATATATTAGATAAAAGCTATTGTTAAATAACTGATTGATTTACATTTGTTATTTTCTGATTCTTCCATTCAAATGAACTTCCTACGATTGGGACATGTTTTTTCTGAAAGTTAATTGAATAATTAAGTCTGATCATAATACTAGATATAATCTGATTTATTTTCATTACCATTGATTATATTCTGCTTTATGACCTTAATCAGGCCCTAATTGTTAGTCCCCTTCAAAAAGAATCTGAGCGTATTTATACATATTTTGGATTCATTATTAGCTCACCTGTCCCGAAGGGACAAGTGAGCTTATGCCATCACTTGGCGTCTGTCGTCGTCCGTCGTCTGTCGTCCGTCGTCTGTCGTCGTCTGTCGTCGTAAACTATTTCAAGAATCTTCTCCTCTGAAACTACTGGGCCAAATACTTTCAAACTTTAACTGAATGTTCCTTAGGGTATCTAATTTATAAATTGTATCCGAAGTTTTGATCTATCAACAAACATGGTCGCCATTGCTAAAAATAGAACATAGGGGTCAAATGCAGTTTTTGGCTTATAACTCAAAAACCAAAGCATTTAGAGCAAATCTGACAATGGGTAATATTGTTTATCAGGTCAAGATCTATCTGCCCTGAAATTTTCAGATGAATCAGACAACCCGTTGTTGGGTTGCTGCCCCTGAATTGGTAATTTTAAGGAAATTTTGCTGTTTTTGGTTATTATCTTGAATATTATTATAGATAGAGATAAGCTGTAAACAGGAATAATGTTCAGCAAAGTAAGATTTACAAATAAGTCAACATGACGGAAATGGTCAGTTGACCCCTTTAGGAGTTATTGCCCTTTATAGTCAATTTTTAACCATTTTTCGTAAATCTTAGTAATCTTTTACAAAAATCTTCTCCTCTGAAACTACTGGGCCAAATACTTCCAAACTTTAACTGAATGTTCCTTAGGGTATCTTGTTTGTAAATTGTATCCGAAGTTATGATCTATCAACAAACATGGTTGCCATTGCTAAAAATAGAACATAGGGGTCAAATGCAGTTTTTGGCTTATAACTCAAAAACCAAAGCATTTAGAGCAAATCTGACAGGGATAATATTGTTTATCAGGTCAAGATCTGTCTGCCCTGAAATTTTCAGATGAATCAGACAACCTGTTGTTGGGTTACTGCCCCTGAATTGGTAATTTTAAAAAATTTTTGCTGTTTTTGGTTATTATCTTGAATATTATTATAGATAGAAATAAACTGTAAACAGCAATAATGTTCAGCAAAGTAAGATCTTCAATTAAGTCAATTTGACCAAAATTGTCAATTGACCCCTTAAGGAGTTATTGCCCTTTAAAGACTTTTTTCACAATTTGTTCATCATGTTGACTTACTTTAAAAAATCTTCTCCTTTGAAACTGCTGTATCAATTTCAGCCAAACTTAGGCTAAATGAGTTTCAGAGTATCTAGTATAAATTTTATATTTTATTTCCTTGTATGTCAAGAAACATAGCTCCTATGGCTAAAATAGAACATAGGAGAAAATGATTATTTTTTTTGGCTTTTGAAGAAAATAGGACGATCCAAAAAACATTTAAATAAATTGAAAAGCCAAAATAATCATTGATGAGAGATTTAACCAAAAGAATTAAGGTGAGCGATTGAGGCTCTTGAGAGCCTCTTGTTATAAATATAAGATACTAATTTTCTTAGATTTTTTTGGTCAAGAGCAAATTCAAGAGTTAACCTGGAATTTAAGTTTGGTTTAAATGAAATTTTTATGCTCCACCTTATGTTTTTATACGACCATAAAATTAAAAAAAAATTTGGTCGTATATTGGTATCACGTCATGGTTGTAGTTGGCGGTGGCATTGTCAGCGTCCTCCGAAGACTGATGGTTTCCGGATAATAACTTTGGTATTAAGTAAAAAGAATCTAATAAAATTTTAACAAAATGTTTATTACTACAAAAAGAAGGTTGGGATTGATTTTGGAGGTTATGGTCCCAAAGGTTTGGGAATTAGGGGCCCAAAACAAACATTCATCTAGTTTCAGGACAATAAGTTGTGTATAAGTATTTCAATTGCTCTGAAATTGTACCACAATGTTTAATACCATTTGAAGAGTTCATGATTTAGGCAACTCCAGAGTGAGACCCAGACAATGTATAGTTGTTATTTACATCCAGAGGATAAATTAACAGAAGTTTACATATGATTTCAGGAAAATTGGCTGTAATACTACCTCCACTGAAATTATCTTCAGTCCTTGACCTGTAACAAAACAAAGTTTGAATGGTCATCAAATGTTAAAATTTGTGGAACAAAGTATATTATGTGTATACCCTTTGATTGACTTCATGACAGTTTGAAGATATTGTTTGACAAGAGCTTGTCTAAAAAATTGTAAATTACATGTAAGTGTTTCATTTTACAAACTAGTTAATTTTGATATATTGTTGGGTTTTTTTCAGAAATGAAAGAAGAATTAGAAGAATTAATGTCAGATATAAAGAAAACAGCAAATAAAGTCAGGGGTAAATTAAAAGGTTTGTATTCATCTGTTTATACAATGTAATATATTGACACAATTACAAGCTCAGTCCTAGTAATTATAAGGTCAAGGAAAACTATCTATATATAGCCATAAAGATATTAAGCAAATAAGTACTCCTGTAGGAGCACAACTTTACCCTTATTTGTTTTCTTCAAATTGTGTGCATGTGACAGCTGCTTTTTCCTTGTTAAAGTTAGTGGCCTCCCTATGAAATATGTTCTAGAAAGACAAAGAAGGAAGGTTTGAGAGCACATACTAGTTATTTTTACCAGTTGATGTATCATTTGATCTGTTAAATTTTATTGAAAAATGATTAAACAGTGATATCATTTTAATAATTATAATTGAATCAAATTATTCAAAGAACATGTATATAGTGTTGAAAGAACAATGTCACTGTATGATTACTGAAGTCTCAGTTTAAGAAATAAAGGCAACAGTAGTATACCGCTGTTCAAAAGTCGTAAATCTATGGATAAAACAACAAAATTGGGGTAACAAACCAAAACCGAGGGAAACGCATCAAATATAAGAGGAGAACAACCTTTACAAAGAATTAAAGAGAACTGTAAGAAATCTTCCAATCCAGTGCTTTTCCATGATTGAAGTGTATCATCAGTTTTTTGCACACACATTTCACACTAGCAATTTTAAAGAGTTCAAAAATCCATTTGCAGAGCTTTAAGTCAAAATTGTCCATTAGAATTATTGAAGTTTAACTTTGTTTAATTGAATTTCCTCTGACAACAAATGCAACATTTGTATTATATTGATTCAGATGTGTCGAGGAGATGACATTTATAGAAAGAGTTTTAGTCAATAGTCATCAATAAAACCCAAGTAATTGGTTGTAAATATGTAAAGCTCTGACACAGTTTAAATGTTTTCGCTGTATATAATAATAGGACCCTGGCACCGTTTAAATGTTTTCACTGTAATAAAGTATTAAGACCCTGACATTATTTTGATTTTTTTTACTGTATATAAAATTCAGACCTTGACATAACAATTTTTTCACTATATAATGTTGAAACCCATTGCACTGTTTTAGCATTAAATTTTCTGTTTCTTTTTGGCTACCATTGATGAAATAAAGGTGTACTACCAACACATTAAAAGGTGCAATATTTGTTAGATAAAAATTTGAACTTTTACCGCCAACAAACTTAATAAATAGTTAGTGGTGCCCTGCCCTTTAGTGACACTTTGTACCTCCCAAAATTGGTGTAAGTTACTGTAAATTCAGAAATTATTGCATGCATTTATTATTGTGATTTTGTCATTTAAGACTTAAATGTGATTTTAATTTTTACGATTTTGAGAAAAATCCTGTTTAATTCATATAAAAAATTTCAAAATGCAAGTTTAAAAAATTGCGTTTACAACTCTGTCACATTTTTTCGCAATGATAAAAACCTCGCATTAATTTCTGAATTTACAGTACTCATAAGTACAAAACCATGAAATCAAATATCCATGAACTTTCATTTTTCTTCAATTCTGATTATTCACAAAATATTGGTATCCATGAAAATAAATGCATCCACAGTAATTAAAATGTACAATTTAATAGTGTATAAAGTTTTGCCAGGGTCCTATCATTATATAAAACCAGAAACTGATATCTGATTGTGATTTTTTTGACATTTTTCATGTTCAGGCTTTGATTTGTACATGTACATGTATTATAATAGCAAAAAGGTTTTACATTTTTTAGATAAAATTTTCCCTTGTATTAAAAAAATTAATTTAAATGGAAGTTTTTAGTGAAAAAAATATTTATAAAGACATCTTTTGAGTTTTCAGTGATAGAACAAAATATAGAACAAGAAGAACATTCCAATAAATCATCGGCAGATTTACGAATACGTAAAACACAGGTTAGATTTATAGATATAGATAAATAAACATATTTACATATGCAAACTTAAGGTCAAATCACATCTTTTGATATGTTTCTGACTAGTAAAGGTTGGATTAAATATACTCTATATTACATGGTTCACTATATGGCCATATTAAAAAAATAAACCCCTGATGTCTAAATAAACCATCAAGCGTGACATCACCATTGTACACTTGCGACATTAGAAGAGGCTTAGGTATAACTCAAGGAGACAGCAACCCAACAACAACGGTTACACACCATTATTCCGACAGCTCATTAGTCCGACAGCTCATTAATCCGACAACCCATTGTTATGACAGCCAATTGCTCCGACAACCCAATAGTCCGACAACCCATTGTTCCGACAGCCCATTGATCAGACAACCCATTGATCCGACAACCCATTCGTCCGACACATTAGAAACAAATATTGGCGGTATTAATGTAAAAAAATATGTCTGTCTAATGTCTATATCATAACGAATATATTATATACAGAAATTGTGTATTTATTTACCTTTGATAATGTACAGAATTATTTCCGTATGGATTGACTTCAAATTCCGTATATACGGAAATATACGGATATATGACGTAACAGTTCCTTGCTAACTTAAAAACAAACAATTGGCAATCATGCCACCTCTTCTTATTTGTATGTGCAGAATTGGAATTAGTTATACTGCATTTTATAGGTTGTTCTTATATTTGTACTATTACAGAAATTCAAGTTAGTCCAGGTTTGGGGAGGGTTGGCTCCTTCGGACTTGTTTAACCCCGACATATTTTGTATGTGCCTGTCCCAAGTCATGATCCTGTAGATTTATATGTCATTGACTGCTTTTTTTAAGCATGTGTATCAACCCAAGGTACTGAAACATATATCCTGAAAGAGAAGAATAAACGAATCTAAACGGACAACCACAAATATTATCGAGAACGGAGTTGATTTTTTAAAGAAAAAATAACCGGTACACATGTAATGTCGGAATAATGGGCTGTCGAAATAATGAGCTGTCGGAGTAATGGGCTGTCGGAGTAATGGGCTGTCGGAGTAATGGGATATCGGAATAATGGTTGTCGGACTAATGGGATGTCACCACAACAACAACAAATATTTCCTCTTGATGTTAGCATTTACCCTACATGATTCTTTCATTATACTGGTATGCTTAAAGAGGCCCTCTTATCATGAAGGGGAACTCAATAATCTATTAAATGACTGAGATTGTTATATATTAGCACACAGTATTTCTAAAAAGTTTCATAAATGTTAGGATATCTGCCACATCAGCAGAAACCTAATGTATTCAGTCTGGTGTTTGCGGTTCCCAAGATGGATCTAGTGTCTCTTCTCATTCCCTATTAAATATATGGTATCATAGCTTGAGAGTCTATGTTTAACGTCATGAATTTTTGTATGCAGAGTACTCATGGGAATAATATTCATCTGATAAAACGATTTACAGTCATCAATTATTACTGTCTATATAATGGTTGTACATTAAGTTGATTGCAGAAGAGGACTATTTGTAAACTCAATTGCTTGTGTGATTGGTGTATCAATTATGGAACAGGAAACTGGATACCCTGTGTCTGACGTTTTCCCTCTACTCCAAAAATCTTCACTTCATCTTAGATTTTCTCTTTTACTTTTTTTTAAGTAGCAAGTGGCAAAATTAGAACATAAGGAATGGGACACAATTCAGTTGGCAAGTCCCTAGTTCCAGCATTTCGAAAATTTCTTGACAATTGAATAATTCTGTAATCTTTAAATGATATAAATCTGTCAATAAGGCATTGAAAATTTAAAAAAAACCATTAAGTCTTAGGAAATTATATAATATTGTTAAATGATATAACATACAAAGGTTAATTTGGAAAAGGAGCTTTCTAAATGGAGCAAGACAAAATTGGTAAAATATTAAACTTTTTCTAGTATTGGAAATCAGTTTCAATGTCTTAAAGTCATTGAGTACCAACATACATGTATATATCATGAAAGGATAACAGTTTACTTTTTAGTTTGACCTTGGGTTGCAGTTTATGCTTTTGACTTTCAATTAGCTACATCCTGTTGAGTGTCCCTATACTCCAAAACTCTTCTCTTTATCTAAGAATTTCTCTTTTACTTGTCCACCACAAGTAGCAAGTGGCAAAGTAGGGCATAAGGAGAGGGAATAAATTCAGTTGGCAAGATATTCACACACAAAAAATCCAGAGCTACCCTATCTCTGTAATTTTGTGTTTTGTGATATCGGCTCTTTGAAAGTAAGACATTATTCCTGTAGGACTAAGATACATTTACTAATTAAGGAAAATTTCATCAAAGATAGAGGTTTTAGTTAATGTGTAAAGTTAGACAATTAAGACATCCTTTTAATAATTTATACATTTGTAAATCATAAAAAAAAACCATGAGGCAATTTATACTATAAACTCTATATTTTATAAGTGCATGCATAAAATGCATTATTTGTATCTAATTTATCAGAAAACACTGAATAATAGAATAAGATAATTTCATAAAGCTTGAAAAAAACACTTTTTTACATTTGGAACTTTGCCATATTCAATATGGTTATTCAACTGTGAAATTGGGATGAAAGTCCCAGCTACATTTCAGATTTTGACTTTTTTTGATCAAATCTTAAATATAAATTTAAAGTAAGCTAAGTAAATATGATTCATGCCCTAATGATTACACTAAAATTTGCTGCAGTTGCATGTGATTATCTCACTGAAAATCATTATTTGAAATTTAAAACTTTTAAAATTATGAATTTCAATTCACAGATGTGAAGTGATTACAGTTTTATGTTATGAACATGATGAATTATGAAATAGAATATTGGAAAACTTCCCTTTTTAAAACATCAATTTTTTTTCATTTGGAAAAAGTTTCTGCTGGAAGCTGTAATTGAATATCAATTTTTCCTACTACTAAAATTTTTAATTAAAGATGACGAGAAATCCTTTTTGTTTTCAGCAGTTGTAGAAATCCTTTCTAAAATGTTTCAAGTCGATAAAATACAGGGAATGAATTATGCTATATTGGTCATGATAGCATTCATGTTTGTATTGCTAGAAGGCGGATTTTAATTTTTTATTGATACACAGCATGTATAACTGGAATATGCATTTTCTATAAACCAAATCCATATAGCATGAAATTCAACCTGTTGTGAGGCTTGAAACAATTGAAAATTTGTGATAATCATATTTGTTGTGCATCAGTAAGCATCATACAATAATGGTCTTTATGGCATATCACCTACAAGAGTTGTAAGGGATCCTAATATTCCTATAAGTCACAGTCTCATACATTTCCTAGACGTGAGACATATAAAGTCTGCTGTTGCCAATCTTAAAGTACCAAAACAAATCATTGGTTGAATATTTGGGATGATGAAAATGGCTGTTGTTCTTTCCCATTTTTATGTCAATTGCAATCTCGCATAAGTCATTTTCAGAGGTGGATTAAGAGGGCTTTCCAGGGCTCCCTCTTTTGCAGGAAAAATTTGGTTGATTATTTATGGAATCACTGAAGCATGACTGGAGCAGCCAATTATGAAAATTTCTAACTCAGCCACTGATTTTCAATGAAAAAGAAAAACTAAAAAACATGAATAAGAATAAAACCTTTTTCTAGAATTACAAATAAATATTTTGAGACTTAAAGGTCATACTATCTGTTTAATAGATATATACTAACGTAGGATCAATTTCTTTTATCCTCCTACTCTTTAACCATTGATTTCAGCTTTCTACCATCACTTGTTTTGTCAGTACTGTGGGATGTATATAGCCTTTTATTTGTTTATCTGATATAGTGTTGTTATTAAAAACATTGTCTTCAAACTCCATGTATAGATTTGTTATTGATTCTTATATAATTGTTAAAGAAAATCTTTGATTATTTTCAACTTGACACAGAACAGACTGTAGATTCTCTTTCATGTTCGGATACATATTAGTTTTATGTAGCATTGTGATTAGTACGAAAAATTTAATAACTAGAGAATGCTACAATGCCTATTAAGGCCAAGAAATAAATAAGTTATATGATTAAGGTTAGAAATCTAAAAAAAGAAAAGGAATAGGTTCTGGTTCACTTTTCCAAACTTTCTCTAAGGATAAAACTATAATGCCTATTATAAAGGCCAAGAAATAAATAAGTTCTAGGCTTTGGGTTAAAAAAGAAAAGAAACACTTGTCCTAACTCTCAAAACATTTATTTATGGTTATTATGGCAGTGAACATAACCATTTAATACTGTAGTTTCTCTCTCATTCCAACTTCATTGAGACAATCATTATAATCTTGATAATATTCTGTGGAAACATATTGACTTTCAATGTAATAGTTGTACAATAAAAAAAGATTTATACATGATTACATTTAAAATTTTAAAAAAGTTGAAGAAAGGGTGGACTGTGATTTTTCAGAAAACAATAATCTTTTTATCAATATGTATAAATGAATTAAATGTCGTTTTAAGTTTAAAATCACCTCCCAGTGTTGAAATCAGAAAAATAAACAATTCTTAAAGGGAAACTTCGCAAAAAAATAAAAAATTGATATTATGTTCATTCTGTATAAAAATGCTCAAATTCATAGATATTAAAGTTTTATTCCGCGAGATAAGCGATCACCATCGATTTTAAATTTAGAGTATTAATTCTCTGCGTTCCGCCATTTTGTCCTTCATTCCCGATTAATGAAACGATATGTCTATAAACCACAAAGAAACAAAACTACAGTAACCGATGTAGTCGTAATTGCGTGTCGATATCTTGTCAATCGTACGGTTGTTTTATCCGACTAACTAACCATGGTATGTTGTTTTTAAACTTGATATTGGAATAAGGTGAAAAGTCAAAGTTGAAATCATAAATAAGTGTTCCGTGAAAATTGTTTTCGAAAATGTAATTTGTTCATAATTCTTTAAAGTAATAAACTGTTTTCAAATAAATTTTGATCTTCCCTCTTCTGATCACCAGCATGGCTAAAGGTATTACTTCCAAAGGTATTGTGAGGGGTGTGAGGTGACACGTCCAGGTATTCAAGCGATTTCCTGTCGGGCTTGCAAGTTCACGCATCGTTTCACTTCTGCAGGTATTGATCAGTGTACACGGCTGATAACATTTAACTTTCCATTTTGAACTATCAGATGTATAATATACAACTCTGTCTTACTTGTCATTACCAAACTCATACGCTTGTTTATAAATAACATTTCTGGTGTAAAGAATATTATTCATAAAAAATATAAATAATACCCAAAAAATAAGATTTGATGAAATTAAAATCTATTTAAATATTTTTTCCAAGGGTGAATTGGGAAAATGTAATATATACTCATTGTCAAAAGTGAAGGACAGATTAGAACATACCATAAATATTGATTAAAAAAAATGTACGCACTTGCCGATGATTCGTTTATACGACTGGATAGAAAGTTACGGAACTATAGCGCAATTTAAAATATATACATGTATACATTGAATTGAACATAAGAAAAAAACATATATTTTGAATAAATAGGGATAAAAGTATTGTAAATAGACTAGTCCACGTATGCCAACAGTATGTAATCATCGAATGTCGATAGACTATTGTATACCAGAAGAAGAAGAGAACCAATTTGATTTAAATACAGGTCGATGTATAACTTTTGCTTTGGTTCATTGAAGTTGTGGACATAGTAAAATCACAGATTTATATTTCAATAAGATTGTTCTCGAACAAAGGAAGGAATTCGTCATCACAATTGTTATATATGCCACTGGACGAACACTAATTATCCCGAAGGGATGTGAATATTTTGCTGGGAAACTTTTGAGTATCAAAGTTTCAAATTAATTTCGGGATTTTTTTTTTTCTTGGTATTCAATAACAGAAAAAAGAATAAATTACTTGTTCGCTAAATAAGGGTATTCTTGTCAGATGAAAGACTTAGTTATATTTAAAAAAATAGGGAAATATGACATTAAATTGGTTCTGTCTTTTTTTTAAACATCGTTAAAAAGATGTGTGTCTAAGGTGAACGCCACAAGAACCCTGTAATACTAGTACGAGAGTATAGCATGTAAACATTCCTTCTCAATAATATGGTTGTATTGGAAATCTTTTCATACAGATTGACAACTCATTGTCCGATATGCATGTAATATTTGCCACATGACGCCCATAATTCTTTCTACCATCATCATCTTATTCTTTGATGTAATGATTGCTGTCAACATCGATGGTTCACACCCAAACAAAATGGGAGTAATGGACCTTCAGAGCTTCTCCGTGTTATACACTTGTGAAATATATAGACGAAATTTCTGTATTGAAATGAATATACATCTCACAAACAGGATTTTCAAATAACGATTTTGAATGATCAACTTACAAACCAATATAAACGTATGGCAAGATATAACCATGAAGGAATTTAGTTTTTGTCAGACACAAGAACTCATGACTATCATAAACGTATACGTATATATGCATACAATTTCAAATATCAAGAACAAGCGGTCGATGTCGATAGTCCGTTTTCTAACTGTTCGAGTTAGACATGTCACTTGTTCATTCTTGAAAGCCTTCATATTCCCCGTCTAACGATGGGAACTGTTTCTGATTGTGTTGACTATAAATGCTTGTATGGTAATTCTGTTGTTTATCTGTACAAGCGGTTGCATTTCCTCTCCTTTCCCAACAAACAAACGAACGAAACGCTACTAGTCTGCTTTCTCTGGAGCTCATCCTCAATGGCTCTTATACGTCAGGAAACTTACATGTATACTAATAATGATTGTTTCAAGAACAACGATGTATGGACGAACTATTCTAAATTCGTCTAAAATATAACTTTTATTACAAATACTGTATTACTTATTTGGATTAATGACGGCTATCATGTTCAACATTGCACAACTATTATAGAATTAAAAAAAAAATCCTCAAAAATCCTTAAAAAAAATAATGCCTTAGCTTAGATAATTGGTATTTTTTCACAAAAAGTTCGTGTAAATGATTGTCAAATGAATATAATTATGTAAGAATAAAATGTTAAAAAGAAACTTAAAAAAAATCATGTATGTTGTATTTTTTGTCAATTAAAAACTTTAAAATTGCAATAGTTTTATTAGCATTTAAACACAGCCAGATTTGAATACAAGTTAAGAAATTCCGGTAAAGTCAATGATATCAAACAGATGTACAATGGTATATCAAATTGGGTAATATTGCATTTAGTTTTTATTAAAGATTAAAACTACTATTTTTACTTCATATTTGAATCTTTACGCCAATTGCCGCTAAGAAAGTAATCAAAAATTGTTTCCTTTTATTTTTATACATTTTCGGATTTACGAATCTGAATTTTATTTTCAATTAATTTACACAATTTAATTATTGAATCTTTATTCTCATCGTGTATTAAATTTTAGTGTATTAACATCGTGACATCATACTCTTTCTAATCCTTTCTGTATATCCTTTCCAAATAACAACATTTATACCTGTGTACGCTTGAACTCACACCTGCGGCTAAATAGCTACAAGGTAAACGAATTGACCTCAAGCCGAGAAATATACAGTGACCTTTACAAAATAATATACACACTCTGCTCACACATTAGTTGCATTGAAATGATTATCAAAACAATAACAGTAAATAGACAAGTAAATAGTAAAAATATTCAATAAATATTTTATGAATAAAATCTCAACAATAATTAATTAAATTTATTCAAAAACATTTACTAGAGACAGAGACATATAATTTTATAGGAGTTTAAATCAATGAATACAAAACGGTATATGCATATTCATTTTCGTTCATTATTATATTGTGGTTAATAACTACGACCATTCGTCAGCTGTGCGCTTTTAATTACGTATATTGTCGATAAGCTATAAGAGTTAAACAGATTTTATTTTTCCCAGAATTCAATAAATCGGGCTAATACGTCACGACCCACTCGAGAATTCAACCAAAAAAGTTACAAATACTTGATTTTCTCCGTTATTAGAAGGAATATAAATTTAAAACTTTGCAAATGTGTTTTTTATGTTAAGATGAACATAATTAGATGATAAGTAAAAAATCGCGGAATTTCCCTTTAAGGAAATTTAATTGTATAAAGCATTTACATTTAGAATGAAATTGAATTATGTTATATTTAGTTTTTATCTGTAATTGAAAACAAATCCTAATATAATTAACTTTGATTTGATTTGTATAAAAAGTCCTGGCTAAGTATTACAATATTTAATCATTTATAACAAATACGTGGCAGATGCCTTATACATAATTTTAGGACATAATAAAGAATTAATTAACTAATGATAGCTTAGCACAAGAAATCAAATAATCTAAATTCTAAAAAATAGAGTTCTTTGCAAACTTTAATGATTTTCTGTAATGACTAATGAAATTTACAAAATGATACCACCAACATACAGATACAAATAAAAAAAATAACTTTTGGTCTGTTTTGTAGGGTTCTTATATCAACAGATGTTTTAATATTCATTTGTTAAGGTCTATTTATATCTGACGCAGCTCATTTGATATTTTTCCACAATTCATAATCCTACAAAATTGCTAGGAAATTCAAGAGTTGAATCATTTACTACTCAGAAGTTAAGTCTGTAGCCCATAGGAAGTCATCCCATATATGGATATTGTCCTTACGTCAACTCTAATAACATGTTAGTGACCACAGCTGTAGATAATTACACCATTGACCACATGCTGATAAAATTAGCAGATAAATTATTGTCCATTGGTCACCTGTCTTTGTGACCAGTATTATTCCCTATAGGCTAGATGTTAATGGGTCTTGTTTTCTGATGAGGGTAATAATTCTATATATGGTGGTTCCAGCTGGGTAATAATTCTATATATGGTGGTTCCAGCTGGGTATAATTCTATATATGGTGGTTCCAGCTGGGTAATAATTCTATATATGGTGGTTCCAGCTGGGTAATAATTCTATATATGGTGGTTCCAGCTGACCAAAGAATTATTAAATTGTTTGTGTACTACATGTTGTTATTTGTTCTAAGCAATGATTAAAAAACAAGTAGATTTTATTTGTTTTCAATGACATGTTAACTACTAGATGTCTATTTTAGGGGTGCAGGTTGTTAAGTTGCTATTTTAAAGAGAATTTACCCCACATCTAGTTTGATATATGTAAGATATCTTGCTTTGACAAATATAAGGGCCAAGTAACTTTCAATTTAATTATCTGATTTTCCCAAAGTAATGTATAAAAAAAAATCTGAACTATAATGAATATAAGATATCTTCATTTTCTGGTACATTTTAGGACCGAGTATTTGGCAATTTTAAAATGTTCAAATACTTGCTTATCATACTCATTTAAGAGTGGATTGGTTTTACTTGTTTGTATATTTTAACATTGTTCTCATGGGAAGCTGATATCTGTGAAGTGGGCATAATAAGGTCAAATTCAAATTTAGTATGTAAGAAAACCTATTTGTTCCACATTACATAACAGTACAAGTGATACTTTCCTGTTATTTTTAGATATCCAATTTCAGTAACTAGATAAAATGTAACAATGTCTGACGGAAAAGTTATAAAAGAATTATGCATAAGAAAGATTTTAGTCTGCAGAATACATATGCAGATTAAAGTTATAAAAGAATCATGCATAAGAAAGATTTTAGTCTGCAGAATACATATGAAGATTAAAGTTATAAAAGAATCATGCATAGAAAGATTTTAGTCTGCAGAATACATATGAAGATTAAAGTTATAAAGAAATCATGCATAAGAAAGATTTTAGTCTGCAGAATACATATGAAGATTAAAGTTAAAAGAATCATGCATAGAAAGATTTTAGTCTGCAGAATACATATGAAGAAAAAAGTTATAAAAGAATCATGCATAAGAAAGATTTTAGTCTGCAGAATACATATGAAGATTAAAGTTATAAAAGAATCATGCATAAGAAAGATTTTAGTCTGCAGAATAAAATGAAGATTAAAGTTAAAAAGAATCATGCATAAGAAAGATTTTAGTCTGCAGAATACACCATATACATATGAAGATTTAATCTTACTTCATATTACATATTGTCATAAATAAAATTATTGATGATTTTTGAAAGAATTGATGACTCAAACTTTTAGCTAGGGATTGATCAATCAGATACTCTCAGTATTATTGAATTATTAGATTTATGACTATTTGTAACATATCTTTTATGTTCAAAATTGATCAAAACATTTCTCCTCAGTATCCAGGGTCACAACTTGCTTCATTAAATGGAAAATTGTTTCTGATTAAATGAGAGAAAATTTGAGCAATAACAGTAAAGATTATTGGCGGTCTGGACACAAACCAATACTTTCTGTGATGCACTATAATCGGTTTGGGTCAGACAAACCTCTGAAGGGATTATACAATATTTGTGGTAGTTAAAATAGATTGTATTCTTCATTTCATGTACTTGTATTTAATTAGTTACAATTAAAAGTGCATCAGGTTTATATATCGCCAGCCTACTCAAAATTATCCAAGGAGCTAGTGTTCATATGAAATAGTTTTTTCCATGACTTATTTGTTTCTTCTTCTATGAAATGTTTATTAAGTCATTGTTCTTGAGATCTTTTGTGGATCATTTGCAATTTTCTGTCTTTCACATGATGAATATATTATGATAATGTCCTATTAGGAGTAAAATTAGATATACAGTAGGTAAAAATGAATGAGACAGCAACCCAAAAACATAGGTCATTTAGTCTGTGATTGCTCTGACCTCTGACAGCCTTTTTTAGCTCGCCCAAAAACAAATGCAACACAATCTTACAAAAATAAAAAAATCTAGAGGTTAGTATCTAGGGTTCTATCTTGCTTCATTGAATGGAAAATTGTTTTTGATTAAATGAGAGAAAATTTGAGCAATAACAGTAAAGATTATTTGGCGGTCTGGACACAAACCATACTTTCTGTGATGCACTATAATCGGTTTGGGTCAGACAAACCTCTGAAGGGATTAATGGATATTTGTGGCAGTTGAAATATATTGTATTGTTCATTTCATGTACTGGTATTAAATTAGTTACAAACAAAAGTGCATCAGGTTTTTTAAAACATTGCAAGCCTACTCAAAATTATCTAAGAAGCTGCTTGTTTTCATATGGAATAGTTTTCTATCTTTTCCAAGACATACTAATTTTTCCATGAAATGTTTTATTTAATTCAATGTTCTTGAGATCTTTCGTGGATCAATTGCAATTTTCTGTCTTTCTTATGATGAATGTTATTATTATCATGTCCTGTTCTGACTAGAATTATATATAATTGGGTAGAAATGAATAAGACAGCATCCCAAAAAAATAAACCGTTGCTGAGTCTGAGATTGCTGTGGCAGCCTTTTTTGTTCCATCAAAATCAAATAAAACACAACATTACAAATATAAAAATATCAAGAAGTTACTATGTGTTTTTTTAAACAGACAAGCTTTAAATCTTTCTTCTTAAATAGATAAACACAGCTAACTGATAAATTTGTACAAGTTTTCACTGTACTCTTTGTTAGATAACTATTTCATTGACAGCATTACCGCATATTTGAGTGGATTTAACACAACTTTCTGCATATTCTTACATTTTCATGTTGGTCAATTAAATAAGTCGAGAAACCCATAGAAACAAGCCAGCATTTTATAAATAAAGCCATCAATCTTTAGTGTGTATCTGAAAAAAAATCTAGCACATGCTGATATATCAAGTGCACCTTAATATATTTATCCCCTGCCTGTGACAGTAAAAGAGCATTAATTTATGTTTTCCCATCTCTCCTCTATCAGGTTTAAGTTGGTTTTAGTAAATATAAGAAGATGTGGTATGAGTGCCAATGAGACAAACTCTTCATCCAAGTCTCAATTTGTAAAAAGTAAACTGTTATTGGTCAAAGTACAGCATTCCAAACATTAACAGAGCCATGGCTCACACCGAACAGTAAGCTAAAAAGGGTCCTAAAAAAGACTAGTGTAAAACCATTCAAACAGGAAAACCAACGGTCTAATCTATATAAAAAAGGAGAAACACTTAATTAAAAGGTATTATTGATCAGGAACTTTTTGCAGCATTTTGTTTTTCACCATTTACCAACTGAATCCTAGGAGCTGTTTAAATTCATAATTTCTTGAAGTTCTATATAAATTTTGATAAAAAAAAGTGATTTCTTCCTTGACAGGTTTGTGTATTCCACATATAATCACCTCTGTCTATGTGCACTATAAAGATGCTCCTGTGGGTCTACCAGGATAACTGTAAATGGAGTCAGATATCTTCCCAACTGTGAAATTGTTTTCTAAAATCAATTCTCAAACCGTTACAAGTACTTGCATGGGTTTTATGCTACTAGCATCTTTTTTTTTCTTTTTTTTTTTAACTGTATAGATTTTTTACTCCCCAAAAACTTCACTGGATTTGCTTCCATTAGGAATGCTGAAGCCAAATATTTTACAGCATAGGATCTATAATTACCGAAAGATAAGAACAGTTATCTGATCAAAATAGACCTAAAAATAATAGCCTTTGCCTTATCCATCTAAGGACAACCTTGACTGAGGGAGTTGCAAGTTGCAACCTTATTTAGTTTCTGAATATTTTATTCATTTATAAACATCATTTACAGAGTTTGTTTTTTATTTCAGCATGCAACTTTGTCTCGAAAATTTGTAGAAGTTATGAATGATTACAATTCCTGTCAAATAGACTATAGAGAAAGATGTAAAGGCAGAATAATACGACAGTTAGAAATAAGTAAGTTTATGAACAAGAGTTTGTTTATTTGTAGTTTGATGAGGGACCTACTTTTTGTTCAACATTTGGGACAACACATGCAAACAAATTCATAAATGGTTGATCAGTGATGAGAACTGAGCCAGTTAATCAAGCATATTTGGGGGGATCAGTGTCTGATTGGTCTAAGTAGTTACTACTGTAATCACTAGCCAGTTAACACTTAGGTTGTGAGTTCGAACTCCGATCTTGCAGGTGCATTTGACTCCAATCTTAATTGACTAGGTTTGTCAATTTTCCTATCGAAAGGTCAGTGGTTTTCTCCCGGCACTCTGGCTTCCTCTACCAATAAAAACTGTGGTCTTGTGAAAAATTCTATAAAATTAAAGAATCAAGAGTTTACAATGCTGCCTTGAAGAGAATGCAACAATAAGCAAGAGCATGATATGTAGAATTTTGTTTATTTCATACCCAGATTAGGCTGATTAGCACTAAATAATATGACCATTGAGGTGCAAAAGTTTCTATTATCACGATTATGATTGCAAAGTAACTTTTACCATTTTACATGTGGTTATAAATACGACAATATGAAAAACACTATTATGACAATATATATACCAGCAACAGCCAAACTTGAAAATCAAAACTAAATCTTGAAAGAAAGACATACTTTTTATTAGCTCTTGCTGTGCTAGATGTCAAAACAAACCAATTTTCTTTGCACAATCAAAAAGATATATATATCAATATCTTGAAGGGTAAATTTCATAATTATGTCCTTTAAGGATCTAAGGGATGATTATTGATAGATTATTAATACATTTTGATTTTCGAAAAAAAAATTATTAGAGGCCATTAAAGGAGCCTTGACATGCCTTCTAAATATTTATAAGGCTTTGCTGTTTTCAGTCTAAAATTTTGATTTCTTTAATTGGCAGCAATTGGGACTATAAGTTTTGGCACTACATTTTTACATAAATACGGTTATAACTTATAGAAAAGATTATCCAGACCTAATCATATAAAGCTGCCTCTGACTTTTACCCTCAAGGGATTATTTCCAGTAGAGATAAGACTTGTGATTAATTATCTCCGATGATTTATTGCTTTCTCGACGGTCATGATTTATACTGTTTATTGACAAAATTGTTGGGAAAGTATTGGAATATTACTTCCCTTATGTTAATCTGCAATGGATTTAAATATTTTTATAGAAATAATTTTGTCAGGATATGATATATTGTAAATAAAAACATGAAATTGATATTCTTTACATTATTTAAAACAAAAGTCCTGAAAAAAATCAATGGACTTATGAAATATAGTCATTCTTCCTTGTGATAAAATTTACATTTTGAAATAAAGGTTAGACTTGTTGATCTCATAAAGAAGTGCCCACAGTCATTATCTTTTAAGTCCTTTTACAAAAGCTTAACTGTTTGGCAAAATAATAAAGATGGTTGGTCAAAACAAGTAACCATTTAAAATGAAAAAAAATGAAAAAGTAGGTTATTGAATCTGACCTTTGACATTGACAAGATTTAAGAAATAATTGATGCAAGCTATACTTTATTGTAGTTTTAACATGGGTAGGCATTATATTCGTGGTTATTTTTGCCCAAGCGAAATGAAGGGCTAAAATAACACGAATATAATGCCTACACATGTTAAAACTACAATAAAGTATAGCTTGCATCAATTATTTCTTAAATCTTGTGTTTGTGTAGGCTCTTCCATGAACCTCCCTTTTTTGTGTGTAAACCAGAAAACGACTGCCAATGGGATTTTTCAGAGGGGGAAGTTTTGAACAGCCAGCATGAACGGTTGTCGTATCTAGGTCAAATATGTCAATTTCCAAATGCTACACATTACAGTCATAATAAATGAATTAGTAACAACATGTACATCATTTAAGAGTTGGGAAGTGTTTTAAATTAATGATATATAATAAATGCTTGACAATTTGATAAAATTCATTATTCTGCAGTAGTCAAGATACGCATGTGCAAACAAATTTTGTTGGAATAAGAGCATGGGTTTATTCACAAAGCGAAAGAAGCACGTCATATTAGAATTGACCTCAATTTTACTTTTTAAGTGACAAAGCAGTGCTAGGCCTTAACTTTTAGCCCTTGAACAATTTGAAAGGCTTTTAAATGTGTGTGTGCAAGTACACCACCAAACCTTAAAACTGTTTTGGTTAAGAGATTGGCTAGTTAGATAGTTTTTTCGTCCTGACTTATCTTTTGTAGTAGCAAATTAAAAATCAGACTCCAAATAATATCACAAACACCTCTCCTTGAATATATGCATATATATGGCCAACATCACTGTTTGTTATTAACATTAAGATTTACTTTGGTGTAGTCACCATATGCATAAACATGTACATATACACTTCACTTAGATTTAAATCATCCCTTTACATTTTTCAGCTGGTCGAACGACTACAGATGAACAGTTAGAAGATATGTTGGAATCAGGAAATCCTAAAATATTTACGCAAGATGTAAGATTTTTTAAAGATTTATATAACAATATGTAAAACCAAAACTAAGGACCTGATTAACTTCACCTTATGTAGTGATCCCTGCCGAAGGCCTGCCCGATCATAACAAAATCAAAATAATTTGTATATTGTGATTATTCATGGTTAGCACTGCAAATAGACTGCTTTCAAACAAAAAGTCATAATTTTGTAGAACCCTTCAGTTACTTCAGTGTTCTCTCTAGGATTGTCAATTTAAGTCTTGTGGTAGGCGCAGAATTTTTGTCCGATTCATATTTTGTGTTGAAATGATTTCCAATAAGAATTAACCACATAAAATCATAGTTGAGCTTGAAAAATGTATCTTATGGCACAATGCATATGTAAACACAATGAAAAATGCAAATTGGTAAAAAAAAAAGAAACAGATATATTTAAACTTGGTTTTTTTACTAGTTCACAGTATGTTGCCACTTCTTCCATTTGGGTGTGAAAAGATTTGAATAGTCAAAATTATCAAGTCTAAGCATTGCTGAACTAGCTCAGTAGCTACAGTTAAAGTTCATAAGGCAAACTGCACTCTGAAAATCAGTAAAATTATAAAGTATATGAAATACACCTACATATTTTAATGAAAATTTAACTGAACTTTATCTTCTGTATTTTGTAGATCATAATGGAAACACAGCAAGCTAAACAAACACTTGCAGATATTGAAGCTAGACACAACGATATTATAAAATTAGAAAATAGTATACGTGAATTACATGACATGTTTATGGATATGGCTATGTTAGTAGAACAACAGGTAAGCTTGGTTTAAACATGTGATGTATTTTCAATAAGGGCTGTTCCATAAAAACATACATGGGACCCAGGGAAGACAACTTAAATTTGCCACTATGGGTGGGTGTGAAATATTGTGTTTAATTGGCTTTAAATGTATGCAAGACTCTAAAGTTGCTTCTATGGGTGGTCACTATGTTTTAAAATGCCTTCCCTGGGTACCATGTATGTTTTAATGGAACAGCCTTAACATGAGATTAGGAATCTGCAAATCATTTCACAAAAATGGTACCAGTAACAAATATTAAGGAAACATTTACATTTCAGTGTAACTTATGATAAAAAAAATTGTGAAAGATTTTTTGTGAATGGAGCACCTGAACCATAAATGACAATATCAATGTGTATAAAAAGGTCAGAATGAAAGACTTAAAACAATGTCATGATCAGTAAATTAAGGGTCCAATCACCACACTATAAGGAAACAGTATTTTGATACAAAAAATACAGTAGAGGGTCGGTGTACAAACAAACTTATAAGATTATATTAAACATGAGTAAAATCTTCCTTCTAATCATATGTTTTGATTGGTTAACTTGACAGTGCAAATGAGCCCATATCTCCTGTGAACAGTACCAAGATAAGAATGTTAGAAAGTGTTTTAATTAGGAATAAGAATATAGTATAATTATTATTCTGACTTCTGAGGGGATGTGGGGATATATAACTTATCCTTGTCCTTTATTTATTAAGGTGGTACCTAACACTACAGGGAGATAACTCTGTAAAGTCAGCTAAACGTTTTAATTACGTTGTGTTGTAAAAGGAATATTAAGCTTCTCAATGATCAAAATTGTTGTTTGTCAAATTGCTATATAACCAGTGTAATTTTTCTGACAAAACGGTTGGTTCAAAAATTTTTAAATTTTTATATTTTTATTAAAGTCTCAAAGTAAATACGTTGACAAAATTTTATAAAAATTAAACGAGCCAAATTAATTTTAGTGAAAGTGTTGGGTACCACCTTAAATATTAATACTGTTTAGAAATCTTTATGAACAAAATCTATGGAATTGTGTAAAATTTCAACAACTGGAATTATTTCCACTATGGAAATCAGAAACAGGTACATATTTCTTCAGCAAACGATTTAATAATTTATTATTAAGCAATGAAGTAGGTTTTTTCTTGTTTTGTCATTATAGGGTGAAATGATAGATCGTATAGAATATAATGTTGAACAAGCAGTTGATTATATAGAAACAGCCAAAATGGACACTAAAAAAGCTGTAAAATACCAAAGTAAAGCACGGCGGGTAAGTTCACTATTAAAAAATACACTTTCAAATGTGATACTGTCAAATTCTTAAGTAAACCTAGTTGGGTAAGCTTAAAATAACAAAATTCAAAAACACTTCAAATTATTATATGACAACCATAAAAACGTTTTTAGATAGGAAGGTAAGTTTATACAATACACTGGACAAGATGAGTAACAATCAGAATAAAAAAGAACAAATGTTAAAAATAAATCATAAGTCAAGAATATGTAAGAGCACTCAAAGTCATAAGCAAAATCTAGGCATACAGCTAGGAGATGTTGCACAACAATCACCAAAACCTATCCAATCCAATGTTTAAATATATACCTGAGTAAATGTTGTCTGTTCTCACGCTTATTTTAACACTCAAGTCTGCACAAGCTTTATCTCTTGATGTCCTTCAGTTATATTCATGATGTTTAAGAGAAATTTCAATAAGTTATCTTTATTGATGTTGTCAAAGCTTGCATGTTTACTAATTAATATCCAGTTCAATTGAACAAATTCTACAGGTCTTTTCTTGGCTAAAAATGATTATCATTTTAACTCCTTTGTCAAATATGCATAATGGTTTGATGGCTGCTTTTATTAATCAATTATTACTAATTTTGTGTGGTCAAGTTTTGAAAATTTCTAAAAAGACCCAAACTAAAAGCATATATATTATAAATATGCTTAATGCCCAAAGACAGAGCTATTCTGAATTATCTTTCATCATGATCAATGATTGAACTTAACAATATTTATAAACATGCAGCATGGGCTTATCAAATAATGTGAATGCATCAATTCAGCAATAATGTTGCATTATGGAGCATTACTGTTTTAAATATTCAAATTGGTCCGGATGTCATTCAAGAATATGCCAAGACTGTTCAACATAATTTGTGAGGTCAGAATCTGAATTTTTTTTTGATCCATTGAAAATATTGAGATTCTTGATATCAGTCTATTCAATAATCAAAAAGGGATGAAAAATGTGAAAGTATAAATCAGCCGTTAATGTATCCTTTCAAAAATTAAGTTTGAAATTTGCTTGTGGCAAGGTGTGAATTACTCTGATTTTAATTGACTAGAGGATTTCAGGAAGGGGGTGGCTCTCTCCTGGTATTTAAGTTTCCTCGTCTAATGAAAATAGCTGGTATGATATAGCCAAGTGTGCTAAAAATAGTATAAAACACCAACAATCAATCAAACTATTATCCACACAAGCATTATTTTACTGTGGATTCATTTATTTTCGTGGGTATCAATTTTCGTGGATTGCAGAAAACTTGCATATTCGTGGATAGTTGATTTCGTCATTTTGCCAATGTTTGTATATATGGCCTATTGAAAATCTGCTATTCGTTGAACATTTGAATTCCTGGTTCACCTTTACCCACGCAAACCACAAAAATTGGTATCCAACGAATAATAATGAATCCACAGTATTTGGAAACTACTCATTTAATGTTTATGTCAAAATAAGGTAACCATCAAACCACTGCTGAAATTTAATTCCTCTGCATGCTTGTCTATATGTTGTTTAAATGTTGTCTCTTCTTCCATTTCAGAAAATGATAATGATTATAATATGTGTGATAGTATTGTTGGCTGTTATAGCACTTATAATTGGTTTAAGCGTTGGAATTTAGTGAACTAATACTATTATGATGTTAAGTCTCGTTTTTGCTCAAACCTATGATGAACAACTGTTTTCCATCATTTTATGACAGGATCACCAAATATTGTTAACCATTTTCCTACATATATTTGCAGTCACACTTTAGCATGTAAAAAAAACATCAGCTGGTCAATTTGTATTTAGAATTTATTTTGAGATGAAAACTCAATTCAGAGAATACCAGGTGTGGATTTAAAAAGCTATTTTAAAATCTATTGCATTCTGGGTAATAATTTCAAAACCAAACACCAAAATTTTGTGATAAGAAACTTTTCACAATCTAATGCACTCTGGGTATTATTTATTTTTAAATGCACCGAAGTTCTTTGATTAAGTTACCATATGTCGAAATAATTTAATTTCAATCCATGATTTAGCATAGTTTTTATTTTCTAAATACGAGCTATGAAATTACATACAGTCATTTAAGATTCTGAAACAGTGAATTGTAAACCATTGCATTTCAGTTTATGAATTTTGAAATGAAAATATTAGCAATAAATACTGGTGTTTAGAATGAGGGAGTGTGACTGTAAAATATTCTGCCATATAAAAATATACACATCATTCGAAATATAAACCTGTGCTAAGTACAAAAATACTTTTGTTAAACTTTTCGGAATTAAGAAACTCAGAAAAAGGCTTTTCTGAATTTCAAAAAAGTTATTTCAGTATTACGGTTTAATTGTTTTTTAAAAGGGGGGGATTATCAAGTGATTTATTCTTATAGAACTTGATTAATGTGGTGTTGTGTATATTTCTAACTACACAAGCTTTGGAAGCCTCTATGTTGTACTGTGATTCACCTTATTATACAACTATTTTATTTGGGATGCCAAGCATGTTGTTGTATCTGCGAGATAAATAAATCACCATTTTGTTTTGAAGATAATTGTAAAGGTGCATTTGAAACAAAAGACCAATCTTAAACACAGCATTACAATTTTATTTTATTTTGATATTATTTTCTATGTCTAAATGTTGTTTATACATGTTGTTTTTTTCTCTCTCGTTTCAGAAACTGATTATGATTATAGTTTGTGTCATTGTTTTGTTAGCTATTATAGCACTTATACTTGGTATAACTTTATCTTAAGTATTTTAAGGAATAACACATGTGCCTAATTATAAATGACCAGAAATGCTCAGTGCTGATTGATCAATTTGCCTTCGCTGGTGCTACCTTGTGTTGAGACCAGTTTGTTTTAAGAGGAAAAATTTTGTCTGTTCAACAGCGCTTTATATTTTCATGATTGACCGACTTTATATGGTATTGGTTTTGCACTTTTACTGTCGCCCTTTTTTGTCTTCTGTTTTTTTAGATTTATTTTTGAAACTTCAATGCTCTTTATTATTTTTTAAAGCCAAGATGCTGATAAGTTAACACATTTTTGTCATTGACGGTCATTTTCTCTTGTGTCACAGAAATCAATGATAAAAGTAAAGGGTTAAATTTTGTATATCGATCGATAAAAATAATCATTTGTAATATAGGGATAAGTGGCAGTGTCTTTTGACGTAAGTTGACGGATATGATCCCACTTACCACTATTTGATATGATAAGAACAAACTGAATGCATTAGTGAATGTTTATTTGATAAGTGAAAAACCCCTCATTTCCAAAAAAATGTTTTTTTAACTGGAGGGAGGCAGTGATTTAGTGCAAAGATCTGTCATATTTTCTCATAGGCGGATCCAGGGGGGCCCGGGCCCCCTTTCATGGGAAAAATTTGGTTGATTATATAGGGAATCACTGAAGTGTGACTGGAGCGGGCCCCCCCTTAGGTCAGTCAGCGGGGCCCCCCTTACAAAAAGTTCTGGATCCGCCACTGTTTCTTGATGGCAAAACTTACATGTAGATTTTTTTAGTGCTATCAGTGATTTCTGGAGAGAAAACTTTTTTCTTTTAATAAAATGCTATACATTTACTTTAACTGTTGCATAAATAATCATATTGATTACATTGGTATCAGCAAAAAACTTTTTAAAAAATTAATTGAACTTTCTAATGTCAAGTTTGTACAGAAATATAACCTGAAGATAGAAACCATTCTCTATGGTTTCAAACTGTATTTAATGTACCTATTTTAACTGTCTTCTGCTAATGAGAACTTTCTTGTGAGACATAAGTTGTATATAGCTAGTATATGAAAGTTGAAGTGTAGCATTTTATTGAGATGTCAGACCCCAGGACCTCTGAAATCCAGATTATGTGCAATAATTTTATTTATGTAAATATGTTTTCTTTTCTTAGATACAAGCAAATTTCTTTCATGTTGTGTCAAAAATAATTGTTCAGTGTAGGCATATATTGAAAATTTAAAATACATACAGTGTGATTCAAAAGAGCTAGATGCATTAAGATTAAATTTGTTTTCTATTAAAGTTATAATCAGAGTTCGCGAAATCTTTTTTTCCCTGGTGGTCCTTCAAGAAAATCTGCTGGTCCTCACTATTAATTCTTTTGAAAAATACTAAAATGGTGTCAGTCCTATGCAAAATTTTGATGGTTAAATCCTGATGACCACCACTTTTCGCGAACTCTTGACTTATAAAATCAAAATTTTATAGCTACATGTATATCAATGATGACATTATATCATTTAGTCCTTATATGTGATTTGGTTGAAGTAAGTGTATTTTTCAAGAGTTCAAGCTGTAGACATGGTCTTTTCAAAAATTACAGCATTTCAGTAGATAAAAACCACTGCATACTTGAAAGAAATTTGGTTGTATTTAATTTATTTTGGTTGTATTTATACTTTTGATTAATCAGAGTTTCATTTTCATTCTAGTTACGTTATTTTAAATAAAAGGAAGGAAATATAAAATTAATCGAATAAGAATAAACATTTAGTTGATTATTATTAATGAAATTTATTTGTGCTTATTTGTTTAATTTTGATTTTAAAAATTGGATTTATATCCAGCATTTTGTGAATTTTAGGTACAATGTACATAAATTTTACTAAGGAAGACATTTCTTTGTATTTCCGAATTCCAAGGCAAATTTACTAAGTACACTAATACCTTGTTAGATTTCAAATACCTTTACCGTCAAAAAATTTCTTACCTAAAAAAGTTTGTTTTTATCTCTGAAAATATATAACTTTCAAAACCATTCATGCTTGTTACTTACCTTGTGAATCAAACTTGCAAATATAAGGTGACTATGATATGGTTATGTAATTAGATTTTGATGACTAAAAGATAAAATGTAAGTTTTGTACTTTGATTGGATTGTGATCCTTATTCAAATTGTGTTGTATGCTATTGGTATAGGCATTCACATTTTACTGAAGAATATAGTTTTTCTTTCGAAAATCACTTCAAAAACACAAGTAAATAAATGTAATTTTTTTAAATTTTTTTAAAATTTACCCATCTCTGAGGAATTGTTATAAAAAAGAGAGAAAAAAATCAGGGTTCTTATTAACAAGGTTTTATTGTAATAATACCGTAATAAGGTTGTACGATATCATGCTTTTTGTAGTACTATTATATGTTGCAGCTCATTTTCATTGTAGCGCTTATATTTTGGATTTAGTGCAATATAAGTGTATATAATTATTGTTGTTAATCTTGTTATGTTGCCTGCTGGCATTATTCACTTAGATATAGATAAAAATTTGTGATTTCAAAATAATATCAATGGTGGACAAAAAAAATTAGGTCAGTAGGATTTCCTTAATATACCTGATTTGCTTTTACGAAAGTCTGTTCTAATTATGTGTTAAATTTAATTGAAGGTTACTAGAAATTATAGATTCTTAATTTCTGTTTTATTTTAGCGAATTTAAGGGTTGTTTTAGAAAAAAATATAGAATATTGTAATTATCAAAAGTTTTTGATCAGATTTATGACATGATTTCTAATCACTTAAAGAAATTATAAATTCATTTTGATTTGTTGCTCATTTTTTTTTTTTTTTTTTGGTGCAATTTTAAAAATAAATAGAAGGTGCATTTAAATTGATGTTTATGTATTAGTTGTGATTTTGTTCATTTGCGAAGTACATGTGTATATGTATTTTGTTCATTGTTGTTATTTGAAGTCCTATTTATCACACAATACCATTTAGTGGGGAGGGTAGGGACCCTCAGGAATTCCCCAAACAACCAACACATTTTCTTTGGGGAAAAAATTTTGCATTCATCAAATGGACCAGAAACCGTAAACGACTTTTGTCGAAAAATAAAAATTCATTCTCCCCACTCAACATTTGCTTGAATGGATTAGCTCTTATAAAAGTTTTTGTCACCTGCACATAGTTTTACGATCAATTATTGTTCTATTTTTGTGACAATCATTCTGTGATTCTACAGGACTTCTACATTCAAATCAAATCATGAATTCAATTATTAATGTTAAAAATTAAAAACATAAATCAAGAAGATGAAGAAAACAAAATGTGCATTTAATGGATAGATACCATGTTCTGATTTAAAAAAAAAAAAAAAAAGGGTTCATAGAAAAAAAGTGAAATTTGATAAATTAAGTATTGAAATTTTTTTTGCTAATTTGGAAAGTTGTGTGCCCCTTTGAAATCACTTATTGTATTTTGAAACAATAAAAGCTAAAAGATTTGTGTGATCTTGATACATTGTACAATGGGTCCAATATCAACATTAATGAGACTTTAACCTAGGGGACCATATTTTTTTTATAAACCATGACATGAGTAACATAAGCTTAATAACATGTTCCACTGCTACCATTAGTTGAGTAAAAAAAATGTATTTTGGAAAGGACCTGACAAATTGATTAATTTGTTTTCATCCCACATGAATTCTTATCTCAAATAAAATCTGTATCCCCTTGAGTTTAATCAAATATAAAAGGGCTATAAACATTAAAAAGGTATGTTAAAAGGATCACATACCTACTTGAATAACTGATTGAAGATATGATGCGAACTTACCCCCAGAACCATATAAGTGTACACATTTCTGGCAATTGGCATGTTCAAAGAGCTTCCTTTAAAAACAATCGTTAGTTTTTGAAACCAGATAAATGTTACCATGCATTTCAAAGCAGCTCTTGATCAAGTTAAAATAGTACGAACAAAATAGTGGTTTACATTTGTATGGTTTTGGCAATAGAAGTTTGTTGATTCTTCCATCATAGAATCAAGTACGCTAAAATGGTCAGTACAAATGTTCTAATTGCAGCATTATTTTTCTTAAGAAGTTTATTTTTATAACTTATTGGTCTTCCCTGTGCCATCATTCTTGACTCTTCAAAGAATCCCATGTGTGGCCATGTGGCATCAAAGCCACATGTCTAGGCAATGTGGCCAGATGTTATGCTCTGTTACCCATCTAAATGTTAATCATTGTTACCTCACATATATATAAGTTGTTATTTTTCTGAACGGAGCTTGAATTTTAGTTTTACAATTTTTTATCATGTATTTATGTTTATAGTTCTAGTCTATTATATAGCAATAGACACATACATGTATTTTCCTACATTGATTGAGTTTTGCTATGTATGAACTGCAATGTATACTGTTTAAGTTATATATCAGTTTGTACAACATACCATAATAAGGGATTTTAGTCATCACAACTTCAAAGCAATTCTTACTTATTAAGATAATGCCAATGATCAACTTGATTTAGTATCAATTAGATTCTTATAAAGCAAATAGCAATTATTAAATTTTCCTCAATTTCCCTGTTGTGTCCAGTTCTATTCTCCCACCAGTAAATTTAAGTTTATCGGTTTGTTAAAGAATTCAAGACAGTTTTACTTCTTTGTGCCATTTTGTCTAGAAATTTCTACATGGTTGCAGTTAATAATATTTCTGTATATTTGTCTTTATTCTCTTAAGCTTTACTGTTGTCTAGTAATGTGTATTTATTTGTGATTATTTTATATTAGTGTAATATTCATTTTTTTACATGTATAGTTTGTCAGTTCAGGCTCTGTTCATGAATATTTATAAAGTCTAACACTCATGAATATTTATTATGTAGAATAAAGAATTCTTCATCTTAAGTTTTTGTTTTCCTTATTTTTGATGTCGTTGTTTTTGCACATTCTTTTTCTTTGTATCCCTTGGTGTAATTTCAGATTTAAAACCTAAGAAAGGAGTTACTGTAAATTCAGAAATTATTGCATTGTTCATATATTCGCAAAAATGATACAGGGTTATAATCACAATAATTTAAACTGGCATTTTGAAATTTTTTACACGAATTAAGCGTGATTTTTCTCAATATTACAAAAATTTCCAAAACATTTTAGTATAAAATGACAAATTGGCAATAATAAATGCAAGCCATAATTTCTGAATTGACAGTATTTTACTACAATTGAAAAAAACACTTCATTTTTAAAGTACTTGACATTCAAAATTAGACAACAAAAGTCAGAAAAATAGAACAAGCATTGTTTGTCACAACAGAAAATAGTAAACTGAGAAGAATTGTTATGTTAAACTGAATTGATCTCTTTGCTGAATCTGTAAAGGATTAAAAAAAACACAAACCAACCAGCAATCAATCAAAGTACAGAACAAAACAGTTTCTTTATTCATTCATGATTACGAGAAATTGAATATTAAGTTGGGGCTCCTGCTGAATTTCATTGATTTATACTTTATTAAAAAAAAAGAATACACAGAGCTATTTCTGCAGCAGTAATTTGTTGTAAAGTCTAAATGACATATATATATGAGAGTATTTTAACTTGGATACTTGTCCATTCGTCTTGTTTGTTTAACATTCAGTGGTGAACAATTCACGCTAACTGGGAAACTGGTAAATTTATCTTGTCTGCTTAATGTTCAGTGGCAAACAGTTCAGGCTTACTTGGTAGATTCATCTTGTTTGCTAAACATTCAGTGGCAAACAGTTCAGGTTTATTGGGATACTTGTAGATTCATCTTGTATGCTAAATGTTCAGTGGCAAACAGTTCACGCTAACTTGGTAGATTCATCTTGTTTGCTTAAAATTCAGTGGCAAACAGTTCAGGTTTACAGGGATATTGGTAGATTCATCTTGTTTGTTTAACATTGCGTGGCAAATAGATCAGGCTTGTAGCAATACTTGGAGATTCATCTTGTTTGCTTAATTTTCAGTGGCAAACAGTTCAGGCTGTCTTGGTAGTTTCATTTTGTTTGCTTAACATTTAGTGGCAAACAGTTCAGGCTTACTGGGATACTTGTAGATTCATCTTGTTTGTTTAATGTTGAGTGACAAACAGATCAGGCTTATTGTGATACTTGTAGATTCATCTTGTTTGCTTAATTTTCAGTGGCAAGCAGTTCAGGCTTACTTGGTAGTTTCATTTTGTTTGCTTAACATTTAGTGGAAAACAGTTCAGGCTTACTGGGATACTTGTAGATTCATCTTGTTTGCTTAATGTTCAGAAGCAAGCAGTTCAGGCTTACTTGGTAGTTTCATTTTGTTTGCTTAACATTCAGTGGCAAACAGTTCAGGCTTACTGGTAGATTAATCTTGTTTGTTTGATGTTCAGTGGCAAACAGTTCAGGCTTTCTGGATTACTTGTTAATTCATCTTGTTTGTTGAATGTTAAGTGGCAAACAGAAAAGGCTAACTGCATGGGAAACTGGTCAATTCATGTTGTTTGTTCAAAGTTCAGTAGAAAACAGTTCATGCTCACTGAGAATGGTCAATTTATTTTCTTTGTTCAACATTCAGTTGCAAACAGTTTAAGCTTACAGGGATACTGGTCTTTAATATTCAGCTTGTTTGTTTTATATGTTCAGTGGCAAACAGTTCACTTGTACTGATGTATTGGTCGATTAGACTTGTTTGTTTTACATTCAGTCGCAAAAGGTTCATTCTTACTGGGGTACTGGTCAATTTGTCCTGTTATAAAACATTCAGTGGCAAACAGTTCAGACTTACTAGATTACTTGTTTATTCATCTTGATTGTTTAACGTTGAGTGGCAAACAGTAAAGGCTAACTGCATGGGAAACTGGTCAATTCATGTTGTTTGTTCAAAGTTCAGTAGCAAACAGTTCACGCTCACTGAGAGTGGTCAATTTATTTTCTTTGTTCAACATTCAGTTGCAAACAGTTTAAGCTTACAGGGATACTGGTCTATAATATTCAGCTTGTTTGTTTTATATGTTCAGGGGCAAACAGTTAACTTGTACTGGGGTACTGGTCGATTAGACTTGTTTGTTTTACATTCGATCACTAACAGTTCATGCTTACTTGGGTACTGGTCAATTTGTCTTGTTTGTTTCACATTCAGTGGCAAACAGTTCAGGTTTACTGGATTACTTGTTTATTCATCTTGTTTTTTTAACGTTAAGTGGCAAACAGTAAAGGCTAACTGCATGGGAAACTGGTCAATTCATGTTGTTTGTTCAAAGTTCAGTATAAAACACTTCACGCTCACTGAGAATGGTCAATTTATTTTCTTTGTTCAACATTCAGTTGCAAACAGTTTAAGCTTACAGGGATACTGGTCTATAATATTCAGCTTGTTTGTTTTATATGTTCAGTGGCAAACAGTTAACTTGTACTGAGGTACTGGTCGATTAGGCTTGTTTGTTTTACATTCGATCACTAACAGTTCATGCTTACTTGGGTACTGGTCAATTTGTCTTGTTTGTTTCACATTCAGTGGCAAACAGTTCAGGCTTACTGGATTACTTGTTTATTCATCTTGTTTGTTTAACGTTAAGTGGCAAACAGTAAAGGCTAACTGCATGGAATACTGGTCAATTCATGTTGTTTGTTCAAAGTTCAGTAGAAAACAGTTCACGCTCACTGAGAATGGTCAATTTATTTTCTTTGTTCAACATTCAGTTGCAAACAGTTTAAGCTTACAGGGATACTGGTCTATAATATTTAGCGTGTTTGTTTTACGATCAGTGGCAAACAGTTCACTTGTACTGGGGTACTGGTCAATTCGACTTGTTTGTTTTACATTTAGTCGCAAACAGTTCATGCTTACTGGGGTACTAATCAATTTGTCTTGTTTGTTTTACATTCAGTGGCAAACATTTCATGCTTACTGGGGTACTGGTCAAACTGTCTTGTTTGTTTCACATTCAGTGGCAAACAATTCAAGGTAACTGTGATGCTGGTCAATTCATCTTGTTTGTTTAACAGACAGCTGGAAGCAGTTCTGGCTTTCAAGTTTTTTGGCCGATTCATCTTCTTTGATTAATGTTCAGTGGCAAACAGTTGAGGCTTACTCGTATAATGGAAGAGTTATCTTTTTGTTTAACGTTAAGTGGGAGAAAATCTTTTCTTACAGGAACACTGGTTGATTCATCTTGTTTGTTTAATGTTCAGTAGAATACAGTTCAGGCCTAGATTTAACATAATGTTAACTGCTGTACTCCTACCTATTTTGTCTGTTTTGTTCATACATATTAATGTGAAACTGGTCATTTCATCTTGTTTGTATAACGTTCAGTAGCAAACAGTTTAGATAACTGGTATACTGGTCAATTCTTGTTTGTTTAAGATTCAGTGGTAAACAGTTCTCCCTTACAAGTATATTTGTCAATTCTTTATCTTTAATAAATAATCAGTGGCAAACAGTTCAGGCTTACTGTGATACTGGTATATTAATCTTTTTGATTAATGTTCAGTGGGAAAAAGTCAGTTCTTACAGGGATACTGGACGATTCATATTGATCGTTCAGTGGCAAACAGTTCATACTTACTGGGATACTGGTCGATTCATGCCCTTAATAAATAAAAACGAAGATGTGGTATGATTGCCAATGAGACAACTCTCCACAAGAGACCAAAATGACACAGAAATTAACACTCAATTGCAAAGAGTTCATGTTTACTGGGGTATTAGTAGATTTGTCTTCATTGTTTAAATGTTCAATGGGAAAACAAGATAGTGCTTACAGGAATACTGTTTTATGTTCTTTGTTTCACATTCAGTGGCAAACAGTTCAGACTTAATTGGATACTGGTCAATTCATCTTGTTTGTTTACCATCCAGTGGCAAACAGTTTAGGACTACTGGGATACTAGTCAATTCAAATTGTTTGTTTCACATTCAGTGGCAAACAGTTCAGACTTAATTGGATACTGGTCAATTCATCTTGTTTGTTTACCATCCAGTGGCAAACAGTGTAGGACTACTGGATACTAGTCAATTCCAATTGTTTGTTTCACATTCAGTGGCAAACAATTCAACTTAATTGGATACTGGTCAATTCATCTTATTTGTTAAATGTTCAGATTCAACAGTTTAGGCCTACTGGGATACTCGTCGATTCAACTTGTTTGCTTAAAGTTTAGTTGCAAATAGTTCAGGCTTGATTATATACTGGTCAATTCATCTTGTTTGTTTAAAGTTCAGTAGCAAATAGTTCATGCTTAATTGGATACTGGTAAAAACAACTTGTTTGTTTAACGTTCAGTGGCAAACAGATCACGTTAACTTGGATACTAATTGGGTTGTCTTGTTTGTTTAACGTTTAATTAAAAACAGTTCACTTTAACTTGGATACTGGTCAATTCATCTTGTTTTGTTCAATATTTAGTGAAAACTAAATCAGGCAAAATTCAGCACGAATACAAGTGAAACTAATTATTCATATGAAAATAAGGAGATGTGTATGATTGACAATGAATCAACTATACACCAAATTATAATTGGGTCAGAAAAGTGGGTCGACTGAGAAAAAGAAAGAGCATGCAAATAACGTGACTTTCTCCAAACACTCTTCTTGGCATATTTACGAACACTTTTCATCTTCCTATAGGTTGCACTTTGTAAATATAGCTGTTTCACAAACCACGACTTTTAGGGAGATATTCAAAACTCATAGAAAATATGTTGTGCCTACGTTCTGGTTCCCAGATATAATCTATATGTATCTTCTCGTAGAGATAAACCTTTGAATGTTACCAGTATGCATACGCATAATTAGCGGCCGCCTTGAATTCTGAGGTATACCAAAAGTGAAGGTAGGGGTAAAACAGTTAAACTCTAAGAAGTTCGGGACATAGAAGGGTTTAAAATATGCCGCAAAACCCTATATTTGGAAAAATAGTAGTGCATATGAGCTTGCCATTCTATGATATATTTTTTTCGAAACTTTATAGTAAAAGTGGTACAGTTTTAGTCGTAAACAGTAGTTTCTATGGGAAATTGCATTGTCTATATTTGCAGAAATGCAACCTTAATATACAACACTGAAAACTTAAGTAAAGTGGAGTGACGATAAAATGATGAATTCTGGTGATCCGGAACTGTAAGCAATGCCTACTTGACTAGTGGCAGCTTTAGTGATTATATCAAGGAAATTCGTTAAAATGTTTATTGATGTCATGACTTTCAATTTCAAACACTTCCGAATTTTTCACCAAATTTTATGATACTGGTCACCAGTCTGACCAAAGCCAGCCCCACTATCTTATAAACCGAAATGAATAGTTGGGTGGTTTTAGCCATACTGAATGAGCCCTATATGGCAGCGCAAAAAATCTACTTTACTCTTAAATAATTTAAAAAAAAACGTGTCCACAAAATAAACCTACAAATTTCGGACAACATCCTCAAAAATTACTACCACAAAAAAGAACCCAGAACGAAACGAATACTGAAACAGTAGATATATGCATCTATGAATTTGTGCTGATTGAAAATTAAAATGCTATTTCTTAAAATGTTTTCTCATTTCTTTTGCAGAAGAAAATTATGATAATAATATGCCTTGCTGTATTAGTGGTAGTTATCTGTGCAACATTTGGTGGCGTGTTTGGATGACTCATCATTTATCATATGTTACAGCCGTATAATGCTCAGCTGACCTTTGTATTTCTTCTGTTAGCTGCTTTAGAAATGTTGGAACATAGGTGTGCTAATTTAGCTCGTCGTGCCATTTGTTTCCTTATAGCACCATACAGTAACCTCGTTATTTGTGGGTCGTGTCATCAATATGAATGCAGTTTTATTTCGTTTTAACATTTCTTTATTAATTACAATTGAATATGACCAGTTTTCTGATAAATTGGTTTGCTTGCTGATTACTGAGACAGCCGTATATATATTAGTAGAAACATAATATCTCTGAAATAAAAATGAATGATTTCTAAGCTACAAAATTTTAAGCGCAAATAGATCAAGGACTTGTATAGTAATTGTTTTGCTGATCTAACTATTAAAATCCTTGGATCGTTTTAGAAATATATCTTTTTGTATGTGTCGTCTAGGCAATGTGTGTCTATGCTTTTTTTTATGTAATTATGAAACATTTCTTAATTGATAGATTCTACAAATCCAGTTTAAATCAAGCGTTTTCATTGGTTTTTTTTTCTCTTCTTTTTTTTTTTTTTTTAGCAAATAACGTGATTATAAATGATTTGGAAACATTTTATAATGGCAGCATCGTCATTTTTTTAGTTTAGAATTTTGATTGAAGGACATACATGAGTGATTATTAGTTTCATTGATTTGAAATGAAGCGAGAGCGAAAGTGTTTTGGGTGTTTAGAACTGTTACTGCATACTCCAGGAATTTCAAAAAGCCTCATGACCGTAGCTAAATATATATATACATGTATGTTAAATTATTCTATTCCTTTTACTTAGTAGTGACTTTGAAAAAGAAATGTACGATTTAGTGGTAATTGTATTCTATATTCTTAATTTTCTTAATGTGTTTATATTTGTTACTGGAATAAGCAAAATATAACCGTGCCGTGCTATTTGTGAACCCTTCTTCGAAATTTATACTTTCCTAAGAGTTTCTTTATCACATCAAAACAAATATATTCTAAAATATGTTCTCATCAAATCCTTGAATAATAAACAGGTGTTGAAACCGAAACAACTCAAGTTTTGGTGACTATTGGTGATCAATTATATTTTGATTTCTTGCAATAACGGGTTAACACAAGTATGGTTTGGGTTGTAAGTATTTTTCATGTATATATTCATAAGAAATTTAGAGTAGTATCACAGACGGGTCAACATTTATCATTCAGGTTTCTGAAATAACCATGATTGAAATGTGATAATGTTTTCTTATCAGATTTGTCTTATGCCAATACGTGGCTGGAAATATTATAGTAGTAGTGATAGAAAATGAAAATTTCAATATATAATCACACTCGGCACGCCTCGGTGGATCTTATAATTACAGACCTTTACCGAGGTTTGTCGATTGTACATAATTTCACTCGGCAAACCTCGGTGGATTATAAAAACTAACTTTTTGATAAAGAGTACAGACATTTACCGAGGTTTGTCGATTGTATATACTCATTGTTGAAAACCATCTGAGATTTATTAGCGCACATATCATTAAAATTCTGCTGTTAAAACTTCATATTTCATTTGCAACATGTATATATGCATTTCCAATAACAACTAAGTCTTGATATTTCTCAAACAGGAACAAGTGAGGTAACTAAATTTATCAAGTTATTGTCTTCAAACCCTCTAGAAAACAAACGCCTTTTATAGCTGACTATTTGGTCTCTTGTGAAGAGTTGTCCGCGTTGGCAACCATGCCCATCTTCTTTTTATGTCCATTTAGAGCTTACTTTACAATAGATAGTGTAAGTGGTGACATATAAAAAGATACGCCTTTTCCAATTAACATGAATAGAAAAACAGCTTTCGCATGCAATACACATCAATGGGCAACATCCGGTGAAAATAATCTTATGCGTCTCAAATGCGTATGGCATGCGAGTCCTCGTGTAATCATGCGTGGTTTCTTGCTTGTAACAGTATGACTTATATGCGCGGTTTCTTGCTTGCAACAGTATGAATATTATTTTTGATGTATGCTGGTCAGTCCTGCAATAGACCTCCAAATTCCCTAATACTCACAAAGGCATCATCTATTTGATTGTGGTGGAATATTAGTAGAAAAGTCAGATGTAAAAACGATATTGAATATAGTCCTTTAACATATAGTTGTGTATGTATCAATACTTTTATAATATATCACTTGTATCTTAGACAATGTAGATATTTTTTGTAATTTAAATTTTTAAAGTTTTTCCATTTTTGCACTCATCATTCTCATGTACACATTGTTATTAATTTAGTAACTCTTGTATGGGTTGTGTAAATGGTGTTATAGTCTTTTAATAATGAAGAGTGAGTCATTTTCGATATTAGAATTTAGCATCAATTATAGTTATGATTTTTGTTATTTAGTTATTTTTAAAGAGTTAAATCCCTTAAAGTGGCAATAGGTCAAACTGAATCTTAAGGTAGTACCCAACACTTTCACTAAAATTAATTTGGCTCGTTTAATTTTCATAAAATTTTGTCAAAAGTATTTACTTTGACCCTTTAACAAAAATATCAAAATATCAAAAATTTTGAACCAACCAATTAATCAGAAAAATTACACTGGTTATATAGCAGTTTGCCAAACACTAATTTTGATCATTGAGAAGCCTAATATTCCCGTTAAAACAACACAACGTAATTAAAACGTTTAGCTGATTTTACAGAGTTATCTCCCTGTAGTGCTAGGTACCACCTCAGTAATATCTGCTGAGTATTCCATTTGATTCAACATAGGGGTTGAACCGCAGTATTACAGTTCTTGTTATACGCTAGCACTATATCAAATGATTAACAAATTTTTTTAGAACATATATACGTACTATATTTCAGCATAATGCAATGCTTAAACTATTTTTTTTCATAAAAAAAAATGATTATCGAGCAGGCTTTCTTACTGTAACACAGCTTCTAAAGTTGAATTCTAACTCAAAGCACTTCTGGACGAAAACACGCCTTGTATAGTAAAACAATAAGTAGTTTTAGTTACTTAATTTATATGAACTTTCAAGATAAAAAAGTACGTTGTAAAGTCATAAGAAAAAAAAACCTTACGTCTAAGATTGATCGTAAGTATTCTGATTTGTTCATGACTTAAGACCAATCTTAGTCGAAAGTTTTTTTTGGGAAATCGACTCCTAGATTTTTCAAGTCAGTCGCTTTATGATTAGGTACAACAGTAAAGATGCTTCTGTGATTAGATTGTTTTAAAGGCGTATTTATGAGGGAAAACATCGTGCAAATATTTGCTTTGTAACCCATTGTGTGTGGTCAGTTTGGCATAAACAGAGGTTAGTTATAATCAAGACCCCGATATGGTTTCTGTACACAAAACAAAATAAGTCGACGAGTAATAGATGGCACCATATTCATGCAATAGAGACGATACCGCTTAATGCATATGACCGAAATATATGCATGGTCTTCTTTGCTGTTCAGCGTTGGTCTTTGTTGTTTTCTTATTAAACTCGAAGGAAAAGTTTTAATTATAGTTGCTTTCAATAAGACATCGTTCATTTATAAACTATTAACATAAATATATTAACTCAAGATACTTACTTTCTGACTTTGGTCTGTATCCAGATTTTTCTAATTTGCCAAAATGTAGTTTTAAATTTTATCAATTCAAATTAAACAGTATACATTTATTCCACCAAGTACAAATATAGCTCTAATGGCATGAAATGGAATAATTCAAATGTATCCATTTGAAGAAAACTTCTAAAAACATGTTTCATTTGGTATCAAGGTTTTAACTCTACTCTTATGCATTTGATCTGATTCTACCTCAACCTCATGCGATATTACATTCTCAATTTATCTTTCCAAAGGTATCATACAACTTGAAAACGTTATCCTCAATTTTAAATGTAAAACAAAATATGTTTTGTAAAGTAGTACGTGCATATGGACATATACTTGCCTCCCCATGCCGCAAAACTTGTATTTCCTTGGGAGCAATAAAACACTTGCATAAGTATGACATTATTAATAATTTTGAATTCGATGGAGACAAAAATACATATAACCTGGTTTAGTGGAATATTAAAATTCGGCATTTCTATTGAATAAGTTCTAAACATTATGTGTCCAACCAGAAGTCCATTACTAATCTAGAAATTGATTTCTGGTCCAAATCATTAGAATCAATCTAGAGAGTAAAGACGACACTCTGCGTACTTTGTTATATTTTGTCTTTTAGTCGCCATTGTTATACACCGTTCTCTACTAAAGTAGAAACGTTAACCATTTCATGTGATTTTTTAGCTGAACATTCATTATATATTCGATAGTATATAAAGACTTTCTCTAATGAGTCAGTATGTGTTTGTTTATAGCTGTGATTTCCATATACCATGTATCATAAAATAATAAATTTCTCAATTATTATATGCTTACATCTTTATTATAACTACTTACTTGATACGAATGAATGTCCCAGTAGTTTTATAGTACATGTTATACTAAGAGGAACAGGCAATTGATTGGTTGTTGGTTTTTTTTACGTCCAGTGACAACTATTTCAAACACATTAAGAACCGTCCCGAGTTATTTTCGCTGAATTAGAAAAGTTAAGAGAGTTTGCAGGCAGATACAAGATTCCTTTAGTAGCAATTTTCAGATCAATTATTTGCTAATTGAAACCCAAAAAATAAATCCAATAAAAATAATAATAAGAGCTAGGTGCAAAATGGCATCATGAGAGAAATATTCTATGAAAAGTTGATTGAAATCCAGTCAATGAAATGCAGATACAGGGTGCCTATTTAGTTTCGTAAATATGTCCAAGTCAAGATAGAGGTGAAAGATATCAATGTGACCTTCACACTCACAAGTCGAAAACAAACTGACAATGCCATGGAAAAAACGAAAAACAACGAAATGATAAACAACAGCACACAAAACACAACGGTAAAGACTGAGCAACACAAATCCCACATAAAAAGAGAGGTGGTCTTGTCGAAACAACATGAATCAATCACGTCAAAAAATAAAATGGGAGTTCACAATGATACTATTAACCAGGTGCTCCGCAGGGCTAAGCTTTATACGACCCCAGTGGTCGAACCCTGAACAGTTGGGGCAAATTTGGTCACAATATTCAAGCTTGATACTGTCTGAATTTGGATTGTGATTAAATTTTTGACATAATATAGGTTTTTGTCACAAAATTAATGTGGTCAGAGATCTAACAAATCTATTGCACAATACTTTTCAACTGAAGATTTCTTAGTGAAACTTTTTAAAATTCGAAATTTGAAAAATAAAAAAAAAGGATTCCCTTAAAAAAATGGTAAACAAAAAATCCCCCCCCACTTCATTTCTGATTGGAGTTTCAAAAGGGGTTTTCTGTATTTTTGTAAACCTTTATTGTAATCACTGTAAAGACTTGACAATTTGGAATGCCCAAATTTTAGGATGTGACCTTGACTTTTGAGAACACTGTTAAGTCTGCTGACAACTTATGAAGAAAAACAATAGCAAAATTTCAATATATTAATTTCTAATGTGACCTTATAATCTGAACAATTGACCTCTAACTGTAAAGACTGCTGACAACTTCTGAAGAAAAACAATAGCAAAATTTCAATCTATCAATTTCTAATGTGACCTTGACATCTGAACAATTGACCTCCAAATTGATAGGGGTCTTTTTCACATTCATCAAACATTAACAAAGATCTGATTTTTGACCCAAAAGAAACAACCATTTAAAAAAAAACCTCTTTAATCTATTGACACTGTGACCTTGACCTCCTAGAGATGGTGAGTGTAAATTTTTTAAAGTGAAATATGATATTTTGTTAAGATTGAATAATAATTGTATGGTCACTGGAACAGATAACTGATTGTATGCATGCACAATGTTGCTCACAAATTTCATAGAACAACTTTGTGTTATATACAAAAGACAGAGATACTACAAATGACAAATATTGTATTTTGGATAACACATTTGTCCAAATATACAGTTCAATTCATTGCTTCTCACCTCTAAGTTACAACAATTACTTATCTAAGTATGCAAATCACACAGCTAAAGGTGCTTCTTATTCTGTCGCTTCTTACAAACCTCTGAGACTAAAGGCGACACTCAGGATAAACATTCAGCAAAACATATTATGACAGACAAACCAATTTGTTTTAAAAACTTCTCTTACACTATAAAATTGAGAAAGGAAACGGGGAATATGCCAAAGAGACAAATCGACCAAAGAGTAGTTAACAGCTAAATGTAGCTTAACCAATCTAGTTGTCTCAATTCATTCATATCCTTATAGAACTTAATTTCCTCAATCATAGAGATTTGGTGTACATGAACAATATTCCTGTGCATTTTGTCATTTGGGAAATATAAACCACTTGTAATTACAGATTTTCGGCAATGAAATATTTCATACAATTGTTCTTTGACATCTTAGCCTGCTAGATAATAACAATGGTACTTTTTTCAGAATTCGTTGGTAAGAACACACATCTAGGGTGCTAGCATAAGGCAGCTTAATAGACTAAAAACAATAACATTGTAGTTATAGTATTCTAAGGTTTTTATTAGGTCTATAGGTTTTGATGATACATGTAGTTCTACCCTCGTACAGATTATTTGTTGCTTAAAATCAAGTGGCAAATATTTCATACATATTCAGGACAAGAACAAATTAACAATCACTTTACAAAATTGTTTATGTGCTTCCTGTCAAGTGGCAAATATTTCAAACATATTCAGGACAAGTACAAATCAACAATCCCTTTACACAATTATTTATGTGCTTCATGTCAAGTGGCAAATATTTCAAACATATTCAGGACAAGTACAAATCAACAATCCCTTTCCAAGATTGTTTATGTGCTTCATGTCAAGTGGCAAATATTTCAAACATATTCAGGACAAGTACAAATCAACAATCCCTTTCCAAGATTGTTTCTGTGCTTCATGTCAAGTGGCAAATATTTCAAACATATTCAGGACAAGTACAAATCAACAATCCCTTTCCAAGATTGTTTATGTGCTTCATGTCAAGTGGCAAATATTTCAAACATATTCAGGACAAGTACACATTAACAATCCCTTACCAAAATTTATTGTTTGATAAATGTCAAGTGGCAAATATTTCATGCATATTCATGACCAGAACATATTTAAAATCACTTTTCAGATTATTTTTGCTTCACTTCATGTGGCAAATATTTCATGCATATTCAGGACAAGAACAAATTTACAATCCCTTTACAAGATCGATTTTTTGCTTCACGTCAAGTGGCAAATATTTCATGCATATTCAGGAAAGAGAACAAATTTTAATCACTCTTCTTACTGTCAAGTAACAAATATTTCATGCATATTCAGAACAAGTACAAATTTAGACTCAAGTTACTAGATTTATTGTTTGCTAAATAACAAGTGGCAAATATTTCATGATATTCAGGTAGAGAACAAATTCTTATCCTTCTTCTTGATGTCAAGTGGCAAATATTTCAAGGTTATTCAGGACACAAACAAAATAACAATCACTTTACAAAAAGTAGAGTCTATCTGACAATGCAGGATGTGGAATCTTTCTTATATTCTGGCCAACTAAATACGCCAATTTGTGTGCATATTGACATGGTGCTGGTACACGTATTGTACCCTGAAAATAAACAAAGTATGATTAGATTTTTCTGTATTTAGCAAAATATAAATTACAAATATACACTGAACAACACATAAGTCATTTGTAAACATCCATTAAATAGAATATTTATCATGATTGGGAAATAAATAAAAATCCTTTTTTTCCATTTATAGTTCTGTAGGTTGATATAGTCGTGTTTGATTTTTTAATGGTACATAGACTTCACCATGTTTTTAATTTCCCTTAGAGTTTGGTTTTTACTTTCTTTTTTTTAACAAGTGCCAAGTAAAAAGTATTCAAAATATTTCACATGTTTCAATAAATATAAAATAACTTATATGTAAGACTCTGTTATCTGTTCTGTTAAAAATATTCAACTTACCGGCCAGTTGTAATACAGATGACACAACTTATAGGTAAGTCTTTGGAATCTGTCAGCAGTAAAGCTTGTGATAGTATTGTAGATAACATTGTAGTGTGTTGGTGAGACAGTCCCCTGACGTACGGACTGGGACACCAAGAAAAAGTCCATCCTGAAATAAAAGAGGTACAAATGTTTATTAGCTATATTTTGTCAATGTAGGTAGTGTTGCAGGAAACAGTAGGTTTTATTCTTAATATGCAGAAAGACATTCACTGTCAAATTTTAAAACAATATCAAATGATAAATATGGTGTTTACTTATTGGTGGACTTAAGATGTATTCTCTCTTTGATTGAATAATGTTGTCTCTTGGACACATCCCATTCCGAATTTTATAAAATTGTTTTTTTTTAAAGAACAATACCAGGATTGCAAGGTAATGATTAATTATGCATAATCTTTAGATTGAATTTTGCTCACATGATTTCACACAAAATTCAAGTGATTTTTTTGTTCATGTTAATTTCACATGAACTTAACAAATGATCTTGATTAAGGTGAAATTAACGTGAAATCTTTCTTGTTTGACCCTTTGACCCTGCATTGTTTGGATATCATAGAATAGAGCAGCAGAATTATAAGTATTCATCGTTTGTTCCTAAAAACTAAATTTTCTTGGATACCAATTTTCCTGGATTGAGGATGTTTGAATTGGTGGTTTTGCTGGATCTGTAAACAAGCTTCTATAAAATGGTTAACTGATATAAGGCTATTACTTAAACTTGGAATTATTTTCAATTATGGAATTTGTATAATTTCTTGTGCTTGAAATTTTTAATAAATTCCATGTTTTTTCTGTATTGCAATGTTCTGTGCTGCGCACAACACAACCTATTACAAAAAAAAATGCACATTTTCAATAGAATGCACTGTGCCGCGCACAACACTATCTATACAAAATACATTGAATGGAAAGTGTTATGCATCACTCAAAACATTACGATACAGAATAAACACAGAATTCATTAAAAATGTCTAGAACAAGAAATTTTGCAAATTCCATAATTGAAAATAATTCCAAGTTTAAATAATAGCCTGTTTGATACTGAGATCCCAGGAATGAAGATGAATCTACAGTATAAGATGAACCATAAGCCTTTATTAGCTCTTGTTAATGTACTTAACAATTTCATATCAAAAATCAGTTTTATTATTCAAAGTAAAAAATCATCAGCTTTATTAAAGTTAAAAGGGTTCCTCACATTTTGAAAGAGGGGATATGTTGTTTTATATATCACATGCCCTCTCTACAAATGATGAATGGTGTTGCCTTAAGGTGGTATGGGTGTCTTCCGCCATCTTGGATTGTAAAAAAACAGAGAACCTAAGGTCCATATTTTCTGTCAAGCTAGCAAAATTTGATGCAGGAATGCAGATATTTAATTTGAATTTTAATTTAAAAGAACCAATTTATAAGAATATAACTTATAAATATTAATATTTACAAGTTAGATTATTTTTGGTTGTTTTAAAATGTTTTTAAATTGGCATTTTAAGGGGAGATAACTCTAAAAAGTGCATTTTCCAAAAAACGTACGGTGACCCTATCTTACTTTTGATATTCTCTAACCACTGTCTGAAAGCTATCTTTTCCTAATTTATTTTACAATTCTATCATTTTGTTTAGTTTCTAATCACAAAATAGTGTTTTTACCTGTATAATCCATACAAAATGTGTCATTTTGTTATAACCTGTAGCTTGAGAAAATGCACGGTGACCTATCATTTTTATTATATTTTTGAACATATATAAATAGATACTACGCTTTGGCAAAGTGTGAACAAATTCTATCATTTTTATTTTAGACTCTCATACCACCTTAACAGGAGACTTACCATTCACTCTTAGTGAGGGCACTATCAACAACCGTCCCTGGTGTGGGATTGCTGTAATTCTGATGGTTCTTAGAGAAGAATCTTTGACTAATCCTCTTCTTTACTATAACTACTGCCATCTTCGGCCTGTAAAATAAACTTAATCATGAGAAATTTTTCCTTTTTTTTTCTTTACAAATACTATGATAATTTTTTTATAATATGATATTTGATACAGGAACGTCTGTTTTGTCAATAAACAAAATACTTAAAATGTCAACCAATCAGTTTTCCTGGTGGGTTGGAAACAAAATTATGGTTATTTTAGTTGGAATGAACTAAGAAGTGTAATGCATAATGCTTAAAACTAGACAAACATATCACATCTCGGAGTCCAAAGCAGAGGTGTCATTAGACTGAGAAGAATTTGTTCATTGGTTTATTCAATGTCAAAATCATGGCAACTATAAAACATCCAAGCTTGTTCAATTTATACTATAAATGGCTTTCTAATTTTTTAAAAGAAAAAACAACAGATTTAAATTCGCAGTTATTCTAAATTGACTTATAAATCTTTAAAACAGCTAATTTAAAATTCCTAATAACTTAAAAACTTACGGAACATCTGGGTATAAATCTACGGTACAGCCCTGCATCTGTTTGACCTCATGTTCCATAACCATATCTAACTGTCCATCACCAACTCCATCTCTGTATACAACAATATTACCAGGCAAATGACCATTTACTTGATGGTACTTCTTTAGTCCCTCTGTACAGATGAAAGGAAATAACAATAATTAATTAGTTATTGAACATAAAATTTGTTCTTCAGAATTATATCTACTACGTACATAAACTTTCTTTGTGTCTAATCAATTTGTCCAAAACATGTTTAAACTTTAAACTTTCTTTCCTTACATACCATAGTTATTGAAATTTGAACTTTGTTGTTTGTATTTATAAATGATTTAATTTTGGATGTAACGCGTCTTCTGATTGGCTGACATTATTTTGTTATCAGCCCATAGACATAATTTAGTCATGTGACCGTGACATCATCAACGTTTTTCATGGTTTTCTACTGTTAAAAATGAAATTTAGAATTAAATTATAAGAAATGACTGTAATATTTTTTCTGTCTATTTGAAATAACATAAAAAATGTGGTGCATACTGTTAAATAACCCGCTACGCATGTTATTCAGTGTGCACCAAATTTTTTATGTTATTTCTTCATAGACAGAAAAAATATTACAGTCATTCCTTAAATGTAGCCTGCTATCATCAAATATTTTCCTTGAAATTAATTTTCCAGTAAAATTTTAATGTTTTTTTTTTAATAACTTTTCCATTCTAATCCTTTGAATGTTGATTGTAAAATATTTTTAACATACCAGCAAACTTTACATAAATGCCATCAATTAATTCCTGTCCACTTAGTTGGGGCGTTACAGTTGAAAAGTATCGAGTACATTCCTTGTTTAGACTACAGACGACACCAGCATACGACTTGTTATTCTTCTTGTCGTGGAACACATCAATACCAACAATCATTAAACCAGTAGTCATGCCCTGTAAAAAATATAAATTATGCACAACATTTACAAGTTGAAAACTTTCATCTTCTTGTTATAATGTAATTAATCTTACAACAGAAGACCTTCTCGTAAATGGCAAGATAATGAACAAGATAACTTGATTGCCAAATAGTTCATTGCAAAGTTGTTTGTTTATCCTCTTCAATATTTTGTTTCATTTTACACAATCTTGGCAACAAAAATTAATATGCAACAGTTTGACAAGTTCGGTCCTCAAGATTTTTCTGGTTATCATAACAGTCCAAGGTTTAGATAAGTGGAAGCCTCCTAATCATACTTTTCACCTTTTTTAACAGCCATTTTTGCAATTTGCGAAAAAATAATTGTGGCAATAAAAATTCGTCATTTGCGAAAGAAATATAAATAACGATTTATTTTCCTCCATCTTGCTTATTTACTTTTTTTCGAGTTTCTCGGACTTTACCCGATCAGACAATACTCGGAATTCACCTTGACCTCATTAAGCTTTGGACAGAAAATATATAATCAGTTGATTGCATTTTATAGCTATCGACAACAAAGGACTAATTAATAAAGGTGTTGATTGAATTGTTTGACAAAATGATATGGTTAAATGGCTTCTGCTAAATGTCACATACAGAATTTATTTACCACTTTGCTACCCACGTGTTTCAAAGCAAACTTTTGACGTCTCCTCTCCTTTTAAAGATAGTGTAGAAAAGAAAGCTGTTGTTGTGACAAAAAATGTTCAAAAGCAAGAAAAATCTCTGATTTATAACTTAAATTATCCTTTGACTCTAATCTATCCAAAAGATTAGAAACAACCCCTCGAATGAGAGTAACCCTTCAATGTAATGACTACACATGAAATGAGGGATCAATTTCATGTGATAAAAGCTTTTGTTTTGTTGTAAAAACCACTTCTTAGTACAAAGGGCAAATCAGTACTTTTCTTTTAAAGAAACTTTCCCTACAAACTATACTGGTATTATTTGATCAAAAGATGTCCATTAATTCTGTTATATTCCAGGACTTATATCTTCTTTATTATTAAAAGTATAGTGGTCCCTTCATTTAGAAAAGTTGTTTAAAATACAATGAATATTTTTCTCTTTTAAGGTAAAATAATTCTGTTGTTTTAAAGTAAATGATTAGTGTTTATTCATTTAAATGTAGACTCTAAAATAAGTTTGAGAGAATAATCATAGGCACAATTGGGCAAAATCATCTTATTTAAGGGAGGGGGTATAAAAAAAAAAGGTAAATTTTAAACGAAAGATATATTTATGTTACTTGGCGAAAAATACATTGTTTTGGCGAAAGAGGTGGCGAAAAAAATAATTGACCCAGGGGAAAGACTGATAGTAGTCTTTTAGTTTTTGATGTCATTGGGTTACTGTCTCTTTGTTATACAATGTAGTATTCCCTTAAAACGGTAACAAATATCCACCTAAAAAAACAGGCAGAAAACTTTTGAAGTATAGAATGTTTTCTGTAATAGTAGATTATCTCCCTTTGATAACTTACAGGCATACTTGCTACCCAGAGTTCTCCACCAAGCTTACAGTTTAGCTGGATAGCAATATTAGTAGACACAGACTGGAGATTATGTTTCTTGAATATAGTTCTGCTTAGTACTACCTGACTAGGCACTGCAAAATATAAATTGATACAGTTATAATTTTCATTTAATTGTTAATCTGATTTTACAGGTTTCATTATCTTCAGTACTTACTGTAAATTCAGAAACAATTTAACATTTTTATCATTAATACTGGATAGGTTTCCAAACAGGGTTGGCAAAAACCCGGGTTTTATGAGTATTGCCCAGCCCAGTGGGAAATACTGGGAAAACCCGGGTTTTACTGGGTAATAAAAGATACTGGACTGAATTTTAAAGAGGATTCAGTAATCAAACACAAATACAATACATTTAAGATATTATATATAAACCTATTTTTAATTATAAATAAGTTTACTTATTTGAGTCTTATAATACATGCATGTACAAATACATGTATATACATTTGAGAAAGAATTATTCTAACAACTCTGAGATTTTTTTTTCTCAACTAAATATAGCTAGTAAAAAGTATTTAACAATTACATGTAAGAAAAATTATTTTGAAATAATTTATATGTACAAATGTACTAAACACATTAATAAGTAATTATTCAGATTAGAACACAGATGTTTATATAACAATAATCAGCCTTTTCATTTCTATAAGAGTAAATGACAAGACCCTCTAGGGTGTTTGTTTAGCAATTTAATTTACAATCCTCATAAACACTGCAATAAAATGTTTAGATTTTTGAAACAAAGCTTCAAAATTAACAAGAAATTGGGCACATCTTGCATTTTGCCTACATAGAATTTAAGTGGAGAAGAGAATGAACTTGAATTTTTAATCAGCTAGAAATGACTTTCAATCATGTCAATGGTTATCTGTATAAAATGTATATATTTAGCTATAATACGTATGAAACTACAACAAGTCTTTACTATTTTGTGTTGAAATAAGCTTAAAATTCATATTGCCCATGCCCAGTATTACCCAGTATTACCCGTTTCTGGGAGTATTGCCCAGCCCGGGAAAACCCAGGTTTTCCCACCCAGTAAAACACGGGTGGGTAATACTTTGCCAACCCTGTTTCCAAAAAAAGGAATACTGCATTTTAAATATTGATAATTTACATGTATGCAGCATTTACTGAAATTGTAATATAATTTATCTCACAATTTTTTGTCCATCTTTCAACAATCACAACTAAACACACACAATTTTCTGGGTGCCATGAACAGCCAAGAGTGCGCATATGCTGAAAGTGGCATTAAACACAAAAAATCAATCAAGCATTCAAAAACACTGTGAAAGGAAAATTAATCAATGGAAAGTTGGAAACCTACCTGGATGATCAACACAACAGAATTTCTTAATAGCATTATAACAATCTTCTTTACTGGAAGGTAGAACACAGAGGACAAGCTGAGTGGTAGATTCTACTGTCTGTCTTAGACCTGTGATGTAGGACAAGTTTCTATCGTCAGGTAATTCAACCCTGAAATTAAATTATTGTCAAACTTTTCCATTACTGACTGTTATATGTGTTTCTGCTGTTGCTGATAAACATTTTAAACAGGGTGTATTGTTGATTAATTAATTTTTGTGAATATCAATTTTTGTGAATGGTGGAGCCATACATTGTGTATTCTTGGATTTCATTGTTTGGAAATGTCTGCAAACAAGCATTTAGAATACTGTATGTTGTTGAGCATTTAAATTTTTTATTTACCTTAACCCATGAAAATTAGTATCCAAGATTTTCATTATAACCTTGGATATGTTTTCCATTAACAAATTCAGACATGCCAAGAAAGAATAATCAAGTATAACTCAGGATAGCATCATGCCATGATTCTTATTAGAAGTAACTTCGTCTTCTCTGGAACAAGAAACACAGGATCTCTGTGTTTCAAGTCAGCACCCTAATTTGGTGAGATTAAAAGAAGTTCTTCTCTAGTTCAACTGCTTATGTCTGGCTAAGTGTCAACTATTAAGGGGAAGCAATCATGTCAGGCAAGAACATAGAAAAGTAATTTTTGGATTTTCTAATTCCAAAGTGATTCCTAGCATCACACATTAATTAGGGTCTAGTATAGTAATAGTAAAAAGAAAATGAATATAGTGCAACTTGTCTAAAAGACACCTGAGTATTCCAACATCCTGTTTTAACCGACACATTTTCATGGTCACAAAATCTGCCTATTCTTGCAGAAAAAACCTGAGTATTCTGACACCCTGCTTAATCCAACATGTTTTCTGGTGCCACAGTGTGTCAGATTAGATAGGTTGCACTGTATATTTATAAAAATTTGGTTTTCAAAATTTGATGAATTCGTGTAGTACTTACACTATAGGTTGTGTGAAGTTAATTCCCATGGGAGGTCCAACACGTTTAAGAGCCTCAATGAAATCTACAACTATTCCACGATTCTTTCTTGAGAATATAATGACCCAGTTTTTCAGACTGACTGCAGTTGTCAACAGATTACTTCTCATGTCTTTAGACCAGTCCGGTTTTGTTTGGTCATATCTCAACTAAAAATGTAAAAAAAGGATAAATATTAAAACTAAATTTAAACAATACATTGTCTTAATGTTTACAAAACATTTTTGAAATATTAAGGCTTTTCTACCTCATGAATAGATTACCTTAGCTGCCAAACATTTAGGAATTTTTGATCCTCAATGCTCTTTAACTTCGTACTTTATTTGGTCTTTTTAACTTTTTTTTATTGGAGCATCACTGGTTAGTCTTTTTTAAAATTTTAATCCTGGTATTTATGATGAGTTTATTTACATATATCATTGTATTTCCAAAATACCTTGTAATTTATGATTTTCATGGATTATGAAAATTTAACTAAAACATTGAAAAATATGGTTATTATCCTTTTACTTCTTTCAAGCTAATTAATTATTAGAGACTGATTCATTAATCACAGACATATTTAAATCTAAGAAGAATGTGATTGAGCTTACTACTTCCAATTCTAGCAATTATCTATAGAATTTATTTCTCAGTTTTAAAAAAGCTAATTTTAATGTCATAAAACCTTAGTATAAGTCCATTAAGTATAAATAAAAGAGAAGATTTGGTATGATTGTCAATGAGACAACTCTTCAAAAGAGAACAAATGACACAGAAGGTTTTGGTTTGTAAGGAATAACTTTGGTGGCAATGCTAAATGCAACTGTCATTTATAATACCCATGAGGTTAATTAAACACTGATGGCTCTCTAATTTACCTGTACATCTTTTTGTTTGATGATTTCTGGATCCAGTAGTTTAGCTTGTATTTCGAGTGCTTGAGTTGGTATTCTTAAATGCCAATCGTTCATCATTTTTTGTACATCTTTATTCCTGTAATCATAAAGGAGTCATTATAATTTTATGTAAACAAGATCAAGCATTTTCAGGGTTTCTTACTGAAAATGTATAGGGTTGGCATTTTTAACTTTTAAATTGTTTATTCGATGGAAGTTTATCATTTGTATTTAAGAATTAAGCAACGTTGATAAATGTGGTAACATGTTTAAATTTTGTGACATGTATTTATCAAAGTCAGAGGCTAAAGAAAATCAAATGCTGTTAACAGCTTAGTGTTTAGAAATATGTCAAATTAAGATTAATAGGTAGGGAAACCATAAATACTATTTTTTTATATAAAATATGTAATGCAAATCCCTCATTCAAAGTTGATTTCCAATATTTTTATCAGATTATCTCAAAACACTAAAATTCAAAAAAGGGTTCAGTTTATACAAGTTTCACTGTAAAAGCTAAAAACTTACGTTTGAATCTGCTGTACAAATTCAGTAAGGGAGACAACTCTCTGCTGAGGTGCAACCCTTGTTAATGTCTGAATACTAGTTTTAGCACTTCTATCATTCTGTATTTCGTTTGTCATCCCAGTGACATAACAAAGCTGTGGAAGCAAGATGATTAGACCAGTCCTTTCTACTCTTTTATCTTTTTCCTTCGGACGACTTATTAACATTGGCTGCGTCTCATCTAGATCAGTTATGTTATACTGTTTTCTATAATAATCTGCATAGGATATTTTTTCCCCATTCCTGAGTTCAAAAGTATCTAATGGTGTTTTATCTGAATCTATATCATCAATGAGGTAGGTCTTGTTGTTGTACCTGCCAAATTTTAGAAAAATAAAAACATAAAAATATGAATTCTTCATGTAAAATTTATGAAAAAAAAATAGACAATGAAATATCAGACATACCAAGATATGTGTTACAATAATTGAACATATACAAACATGTTGGGAGGCTGTACACATCATTGAAGTTACTACTCCTTTGTCCATTTTTCAATGTGCAATTAACAATTGCTTTAAACGTTTTTTCCCCATTATTTAAAACTAATACTCAGTCAAAATACATTTTGCCACATCTGTTATTTTCGTGGAGGCACATGTTTCGTTGCATCAATTATCAAATCTACAATATAAATTTGTCTATAGTCACCTGGTGAGAACAATTGTACCAATGAACTGTTTTCTACATCTATCCCAGAACTTATTATCTCCGTCATGCTGATCCTTATACAGGTGGTAGAGGTTAGTCATCTGTGTCAATATACTGTCAGTTTGTAGAAGTTTGTGGGCCACGTCTATCAGCAGAAGGTTACCAGCTTCAAACTTCTGAATTGCTGCCACAAATCCGGGTATGATATCCATACTGTAATAAATATTTTGTCATGTATCAATGTGTTATACAAATACTAAAATCTTGTTAGTATTGCAATATGTGAAAATTTGTAAAAAGTAAAATCACAAAAATACTGAATTTAGAGGAAAATCAATTCGGAAAGTCCATAATCACATGGCAAAATCAAAAAACAAAACGTATCAAAAACGAATGGACAAGAACTGTCATATTCCTGACTTGGTACAGTCATTTTCAAATGTAGAAAATGGTGGATTAAACCTGGTTCTATAGCGCTAACCCTCTCACTTTAATGACAGTCTCATCAAATTCCGTTATATTTACATTGATGCGTTAAATGAACAGACACAATAAATAAAATAGTCAAAATATGGGTACATCAGTCATCATCGTATAACAATTTTAAAAGGAACAATTTAACAGAACACAAAAACATCTACTATCTACGAAAACATTCATTAAATGACAGTTTTGTTCTGTCCCTTTGCACAAACAGCTTAATTTTTATCAACATTTTCAGATAAGCTCAATTAATATCAAAATATTTTTGAATTATTTTACAGACATTTCTACATTGGTCATCCCGAAACAAACAGTTTTTTTTAAGTGTATTTTGGCCTTGAGGATCACTGAAGAGACATTGATTGTTGAAATGCTCATCGTGTACCGTTTATGTTATTAACAATCCTTAGCTTTTCAATTGTTTGGATTTGAGCGCTACTGATAAAGTTGAACTAAAATAAAAATCTGTTGAACTAAATTTAGTGTTTTCATCGACATTACTCATTAGACAGATCTTTAATGTAAAACATTAAACTTTTTAAAGTTATTTGTAAAATAATATCTCTGAAGTTCAATGAGGAGGTTTGGAAAAATTATTCATCTTTAAAAAAAAATTAAAATACGTATTACTTTCATCTTAATTTATGTGCTTTTTAAAAACATTGTAATATTAGATTGATAATATATATTTTCAGAGCAAAAAAGTTGTCTCTTCATACCTCCTCTTTGCTCAGTACTCAGACTCATGAGACTCAAAATTACTGGATATATTTTTATTACTTACCGAAAGGCTGTATTTGTTTTTCTTAAGTTCTGATTATAGTAGTTCCTTCCTATCTGTTCACCTCCCAGCATTCTTTGTGCTCTAGAAAATAAATCAATACTTTAAATTTAAGGAATATCATTGTCTTTTTTCATTCTTTCATTTCATATCAAAATTATGGAATAAGAAATTGACAAACAAATAAACATAATCTGCTGTTTGTTTTCCTTTTTAACTAATTTTACTATATTTCAGAATTGTATTTACCAGCAAGTAGTTACATTTATATACAAATTTTTTTACAATTTTACAATTACTAAGGTGCTTGTGACCACTGAGGCAGTATAGATAACTTTCATTTTGCATATTGAACTTATACAATATTTTAAGGGGGTAGACCTTGGTTCAGGGAGATAACTCTTTAAATCAGTTAGGCGTTTGTAAAAGTGAAGTTCATCAATGTATTTTAAGCATTTACCTGAAACAGATTGAAAATAATCTATGTAATCTAGAAGCTAAGAATATATTTTTGAAAATGGTTGACTCAAACGTACTGATGATTTTAAGAGTTATCTCCCTGAACCAAGGTCTACCCCCTTAAAGAGACATTTAGGTAGTGGTTGAATAGAGTGAGCTCCCTTTGACCAAAATTATTTCTTGTCCTGGATATGCATTTTGTGATTTTTAATAAAATGATTCTTAGGTAAGTATGGCAGTATGGAATAAACATAATAGACAAACACATCATCTTGTAAATATATAAATTGCTTTACATTGACATAACATGGATCTATAATGTTCACCTCACTGCAGTTGACTATTTATACACATAATAGGCAGAAATATATGTTATCAAGTGTAGTCTGTACAATCAAAATCTATTTGACGAATTACAACAATCAAAATCTATTTGACGAATTAGATTGTTTACAACTATATATATTGCCATGCAACTTCAAACATTTTTAGTCTGAAAACGTGTAAACATTTACAAAATTTAATAATCATTGATGTAGCCAGACCTTTTCAAGATAATATTGAAGATATGAATGGACTCTGCACTGACAGGTGGAATCTCATTGGTCATCGAAATTGTAATTCTGATTCTAGTTCCATCAGATCTCATCTCACTGTAAACTTCTGTAACCTGTAAAAGATTAATTATTATGTTGCAAGTACTTTTTGGGGTATTTAGTATTTATTGTGGTATGTTTTTTAAACATTGAAAAGAAATCATGTCTGACACATACCCCATATCCATTCACAATTTTACTTTTTATATGATATAATGCCACTAAGCTGTGCAAATAATACATGAATTTTCCCATCTTTACTTGCTGAGGATTTATCTGTGGTTTTAAGAAGTTGTGTACAACTTTACAAATGTAGCATTAAATTATTATAATAGCATTCTATTTACAACAAGAGGCTGTCAAAGAGACAGCAAACCGGATTTATTAACATTTATTTGTGTCCTGGCATTTTTCAATGTCACAAGAACCATAACTCCTGAACAGTGAATGGCCTGCACATTGAAACATTAGTCGAAAAATCCAATTAAGAATGTCACTGTCAGAAACATCAATGTATAATATCTTTTAACAAATTGCTTTTTCATAGACAGCCTGTAAAACCAAACATATTCAATTGTCTTTGCCCTTTGGGTAACTATAATCACTGACCATATCAAATAATCAAACATCATACCAATTACAAGTTATAAGCATAAAAATTGTTTAAATAAATGTCTTTCAGCCATTTGAGAGTGTATTTATTATTGTGAATGTTGGTAAATGGACACAAATGCAAGATTTATTGATGCGGTTTTGGAAAAATTTCGTATACAAATATGGCTTTCAAAAAACAAAACAAATGTTTATACACCTTTCCTCATGTTCATGTGGTAATTATGTCAATAAAAAAGCATTGCCAAAAAATTATGAATTAACAGTAACATTGAGCAAAATGGTAGATCAAAAAGTGTTCAAGGTGGTATATAACAATACAGGGAGATAACTCTGTAAAAATTAGCAGAATGATTTCTATATCTGGTTCTGTTGTTAAGAAAAAAATATGGTCCTCAACCATCAAAATTAGTGTTTGTCAAACTGCCATATACCCTATGATTTTTTTCAGATAAAGTGTCTGGCTCAAGTTTTGATTTATATTTATGTCAAAGGGTCAAAATAAATATTTCGTCAATTTTTTTTGAAAATTTAACAAGCTTAATCAATTTTAGTCCAAGGGTTTGGTTCCTCCTTAAACATTTTAAATGAACAGAAATTAATTGATCTACAACAAATTACTTCTTGTGGCAGTCTCCTTGGAATAATCAGTTTCATTCCATCAAATGCTCTTGTTTCTCCTAACAAGTCCTTGTGGTCTGCTATCATGGCACACCGGACCTTCTTGCTGTCCACTTGAGGATTGAAATCCACATGATATTGGTACAGGATCCACTCAGTCAATGTACACTCCACAGGAAAAGCATTGGCTATGATATGAATGTTTGTCGATCCTAGACCTACAGCTTTAATATAAGATAAGGTAATGTAGTAATATTGATAATAAGACAATTATTTTGGATTCATTTATTTTTTGTTGGTACCAATTTTCATGGTAAAGGAAAACTTGCATGTTTGTGGTCATTTAATTTTCTGGTTTTGCAGAAATCTTCATACATACAAGCCTTTAGAAAATTTATCATTCGTTGAATAATTAATTTTATGGTTCACCTATCAGAGATGGGTCCGATTACTTTCAATGTAATTGATTAAATTACAATTACTTCGTCATTTGTACGATTAAATTAAATTAATGATTACATCATTTCTGAAAGTATCTGATTAAATTAATGATTACATTAGCAAAGTAATCATGATTACATCTGATTACAATGAATTTAAAAACAAAACATTTTGAATGATGTGAATGAATAAACGTTCAATATAACTATAGCATTTTTGAGGAAGTATTTCATTTTGGTTCAATTATAAACTGATAACTTCAAATTAAACTTCATCTATTTAAATAAACACCAAATTTCACTACATATATATACATTACACTTTATCACCAATGATCTCTGAATTATTTTGAATTAAATTTAATAAAGATATATCATAATCAAGAGTTTTTTTGTTTGTCTTCTGACCTCTTTCATAATTTATATGTATTCCAAGTTGCAGTTTATGGAAGTTTAAATATGGATTAAATAAAGTTACCAGTTAAAACTATGTTAAATTTTAATAGAAATGTTTAATTAAATTGTAAACACTATGTTAGTACTAAACATGCTAAAAATCATTACATATAACATGGCCAGGCCAAATACAAAAAAATTTAAACAACATATTTGTCCAACTTTTAATTTAGTTTGTGCTAATTAGATAAATTTTCATGTCTGATTTATCTTTTATCATATATATTTCCCTACAGCTATACTCAATTGGTAATTGCAATAAAAACAAACCTTAATTAGTCTCCTACCTGTCAATTCAAAGTTGACAAAAATCACAAAAATTAACAAAAGATTATAATTCAGGGTTCAATTCAATTCTTTATTACTTTGAGGGTTAAAGAAAAGTATTACTTGAATATATAACAGTTATTATCAAATATTAATATGAAGATCATTATAAAACAATGAATATACCTGTATGTACAATATCTCTTACCAAGATTGAAGGTAAATAATTGTATTATATGTCTCTGCTAAGGCTAATGGTGACTTTTCAATACTGTAACAGTTTATTTTTTTACTGAAGTAGACATGTTTAAAGTAACCAAACCATTTTTATCATGTTTGAAATTTATCAAATATGAATAACAAAGAGGTTCATTTAACGACCAAAAACATGATTTTAGATTTTTTTCATTGTAATCAGAATGTAATCAAAAAGTAATCATGATTACAGGGTATTTTGAAAAGTAATTGATTAAATTAAATTACATGTAATCAGATTTTTGGCTGATTAATGATTACACTGATTACTTGAAAAATTGTAATCAATTACAGCTGATTAACGATTACAATTACAATTACCCCAAGTCTGTCACCTATACTAACGAAAATCCAATAAAATTGGTATCCAACAAATAATTTTGAATCCAAAGTATCCAATAGAGACAAAATGATGTAGTTACCAAAAATAGGCAGTGAAGGATCCAGAAAATTTCATAAGTGGGGGCTCACTTTCTGCCTAAGAGGGGCCCAATCGCTTCATGCTTCAATGAATCCCTATATAAGCAACCAAATTTGTTTATTAAAAGTAGGGGCCCGGGCCCCTGCCCCCCCCCCCCCCCCCCCTTAATTCGCCTCTGATAGTAATAACTAAAAATTTGCATACAGCATTAATACATGTACATGTATATTCATACAATGTTTATGTAGATATATCATTTATAAATTCAAAGAAACTTCCCAGACCTTGATATTATTTACAAATCTTATTAATGATCTTTGAACTGTCTTTTGTGAAAGCAAGCACTCTTGCACCTGTTCTTATGCATTGTTTGCATTAAAAGAGATTGGCTATTTTAAAGTAAACCAAGTTTAAGTTCACCAAATTACGGAGACCCTTTCACTTGCAGAAGTCGTTAAAATCTGCATCAGTCCTGAAAAAGGGGAAACAAACCTAATAGATCATAAACTAACTTTTAGGAATTTTGGTCCTTAATGCTCTTCAACTTCGTACTTTATTTGGCCTTTTCAACTTTTTTGGATTCGAGCGTCACTGATGAGTCTTTTGTAGACGAAACACGCGTCATATACAAAATTTAGTCCTGGTGTCTATGATGAGTTTATTTAGAAGTGCCTAAAAAACTTTTTTTTATAAGAATTCACCAAGATGATCATGAGCCCTCAATGTTTTAACCATAAATGTTAATGACACTAACCTTTTCTAACAACAGATGTTTGCCTGTTCTCTTGTTGAATATTTCCTTGATAATTAGATTCTCTTTGTCTGTTCCCCTGTTCCTGGTACCCACTCTCAGCACCTTTATTACCCTGAAAGAATTTTGCTCTGGTTCCTTGCTGTTGGTATATTTCTGGATTGGTTCTACCACCAGCCATAAGCCATTCTTTTGGCCTTGCTCCAGTCTCTCTGAAACCATCACCTTGCTCAATAGGACGATTATCGTCACTACTGAACATATGTGGCTTTACATCATCATTTCCTCTCCTTGACTGGTTTGATGTGTTGTCAATTCTCATCTGCTGAAGTTGTGATGCAGCATGCTCAACATTTGGAATTCTGGCAGGCTGTGATTCATTTCTATAAGCACCTCTACCTCTACCTCTTGGTGCAGTCAGTTGATTTTCACCAAACTTGAAAGAAAAAATAAATTCAATAATACTCATTGTTTAATACATGTGTATACAGGTGAATACTTGAATATATATACCGTGTAATTATTTGAAGTAAGACTGTAAAAAATATAAATATATAAAACAAATAAGATCTATTTCCTTATATCCAGCTGTACTATATCCAGCTGCTAGAGTACAGCAGCCGTAATATAAACTTTTAATAGGTAAACATCAACAAATATGACAAAGTATGGTGTATTGCTAGGTTATAAAAGTTTACTCAGTACTAAAGTGTACCAAAATGTCAGCTAGAAACATAAAATCTAGTATTTTGAATGGTAGAATTCAAGTTAAAGTATGATAATTGCAATAAAAAAATGTATGATTGCAAGTCCAGGCCTTGAAGTCATAAAACTCTTGAGTCAGTTTTTTGCACTTATAATCCAAAATCAACCAATCAAAAGGCTAGATTTCATGTGTGGAGCATGAATTTTGAGCTCCAAGCACTGAGTAAAGTTTTATGATTTCAACCCCAGGTCTGTACATTTGATTAATACTTAAGTTCTTACTGTTGGTTGGCTATCCCCTGGTCTCCTGGCGGGTTCATCTGGTTCATCATTTCGTGCTCTACCCCTGCTTCTTCCTCTTGCTCGCCCACTCATATTGAGTTATTTTTGTTGTATAATTATAAATACAATGGTGTATACAAATCAGCCTGAACTTTCTTTTCAAAGTTTAATGCCTCTTGTTCTATAAACAATAAACTTTGTTTTTTTTTCAAATATACAACTTTCTTAGCTTTGAATATGATAGCCAATACCCTTAGGTTTCAATCTATTCTGTAAAATGCTTGAAGCTATAATCAATCTTAATGTACTAGTGAACTGTCAAAAATATCTAGTACTTTTATCTTAATTGTTTTTTTCAATAGAGACGTATGGGTATCCTCAATTAAAGAGGTTTATCGAAGCCTAACCGTCTTCAAAATTCTGAATACCTTCCAACTTTTCAAATTTCTAACACTTCAGAATCTTTTTTTGTCCAAAGTTGGTGTTAAAAAGCCTTCTTCTAATACACAATCGTCATGTAAAAAGATGAAATTCAGGTATAATTCCTTGTCTCAACAGCTGAATCGAAGACAATCTATTTTCGAAGTTCCGAGTTTTGCTCAAATGATTCCTGTATGCAGTCTTCTTATAGGATTCTTGGTCTGCTTCCAAACACAAGAAACTAACACATACATGAAATTATAATGATAAATGATAATTCGTCGAAGCCAAACTCTCTCCAAGATCTGAGTTTATCAAATCCAGATTATTTCATACTTAAAGATGTCTTTTTTTTTGTATGAATGTCATTTGTGTAGTTCCTTTCATTAATCACACATTAATTTAAGTGATTCTGAGCTAAATCGATGCCTTACTTGTCAACAAGTTGAGTTTCCTCAATTTCAAAGTTTTTCCACTGTTTTGAAATTTTTAACACATTAATCATGTTGTATTAATAACATACAACTTTTTTTGTGATTCTGAGTTAAATCGAAGCCTAACTTGTCACAAAGTTGTCATTTTCTCAAAACTCACTCATCTCCAAGTTGTTGTTTTCTCAATTTCAAAGTATTTCAATTGTATTTGAATTTTTCAACACACTATAATCACATAAAATGTTTTTGTGATTCTGAGTTAAATCAAAGCCTAACTTGTCACAAAGTTGTCATTTTCTCAAAACTCACCCATCTCCAAGTTGTTGTTTTCTCAATTTCAAAGTATTTCAATTGTATTTGAATTTTTCAACACACTATAATCACATAAAATGTTTTTGTGATTCTGAGTTAAATCAAAGCCTAACTTGTCACAAAGTTGTCTTTTTCTCAAAACTCACTCATCTCCAAGTTGTTGTTTTCTCAATTTCAAAGTATTTCAATTGTATTTGAATTTTTCATCACACTATAATCACATACAATTTTTTTGTGATTCTGAGTTAAATCGAAGCCTAACTTGTCACAAAGTTGCTGTTTTCTCAACTGCAAAGTATTTCAACTGTCTTTGAATTTAATAACAAATTGTTTTTCCTTGGTTACATCCTAACCTACAAAACATAAACATTGTGTGAATAAACTGCTTTTCTTAGTTGATTTAGAATATGAGGTCAAATATAAATGAAAATCTGCTGAGGGGCAAATATACAGGTTACAGGTACATGTATATGTAACAATGCACATAGCATTATATAACCCACAGTATATTGACATACTTCCTTTTTTTTATTGATTTATAGTTTTGATCATTATATTTTGATGAACTGTCATGACTGTTGTTTTGAAAAAGTAGTTCTTGATCTAAAGAAACTTATTGTAGTATTTAACCAATTTTCAAGACTTTCGTTTTTTTGGAAAAGAAATTTAATCAAATAATTTTTTGAATCAGATTCAAAATATCTTCACCAAGACATTAACAAACCTATTGCATAGGCAGATCCAGGGGGCTGCCCCCCCCCCCCTTTTGTGGGAAAAATTTGGTTGATTATATAGGGAATCACTGAAGCATGACTGAAGCCCCCCCCTTTAAGGTCAGTCAGTGGGCCCCCCTTATGAAAAGTTCTAGATCCGCCACTGAATAGACCATCTCACCTGGAAATTCATGTATTTGAAACCATTTAGTCTAATCTGTAGTGTAAATTATGATATGTGCCTTATTTTTTTTATGTTTGTGCAAAAAACATCATGTGTATCTTTATAGCAATGTACATGTTTAATTTGGTGTATTTTAAAGAAATAAAGTCTAAAGATATACCTTTATACATTTATCTTAAATTCAGGTGATAAAATAAACCATGGCTTCTTCTGATTCCTCATCTTGAAATATGTTCTAATGAATGTCTCATCACATAATAATATTATATATATATTACTTACAAATGACTTATTAAGGAAGATCACGGGTACAAAAATTTTAGTAAAATTTTAAACATTTTCTTTTTCATTACAAATTTTATTTATTATATATACTATTAGTTGCTACTTTATCATGTTTATAATATGGTAAAAAAAAATCAACAACAAAAAATTGATTTGTTTTGGCCTGAGATGACTTTTAAACTGTTTATATAATTTTAAAAGCTCCAAATTATCCCTTTGGTGCAAATTTTTTTTTTACATTAATACTTAAATATCTTTTTAACTCATCGCTGACCTATATTTTTATATTATTTTTTCAAATGAGCTGTACTTAAACTAAACAATTGTAAAATTTAAGAGATTTCTGTAATTTGGTTCTTTTTTTATTTCGATATTACCTCTATTTCTCCTATTTAAGTTCAACAGAAAAAAAGTACTGAAACAAAAATGCATGCTAATTTCGAAGGCAGATTGTGAGGTTAAATGAACTGTAATCCCATTTTTATTTTTGTTTTTCTATATGATAAAGTTCATTTTAATATAGAAAAAAATAGGGAAAACACTGTAGAAATATGTGTTAGATTCTCTAAAAGTCAAGTTAGTCAGCAACCCAACAAATCAGACAAGGCACACAATAACGGCAAACAATGGCTGAACTGGTAAACGTTTCTTTATTACTGATCAAGTTACAATCTGGACTGTCTGAGAAAAACGGTCCTTTTATACATCTACCAACGTGACTTAAAATTTAGAAAGAATGTTGTTTGTTTCTACCTTTGACAGGTAATTACTTTTAGAAAGCCAAAAGTGGTATATAAATATGTTATAAACAGTGGTCATTCAATACAAAGCAATACATGTCAGTTAACTGACCACTACACGATGACCACCTGCCAAAGTTGTTAGGTTTACCTTAAAGCCAAAATATGTGTACTAAGTCACGTAAAACAATTATATATCTGCAAGTTAAACTTTAATACATTTTATAACTTTACTGTCCATTTGTATATAAAAATTATATTGAATATTAAAGTTATTATATAAGCACTGCATAGTGTTACATTCCTCCCAATGTACTAGAAAATAATAGTTCAATATTTCACTAAAAGTCGCTAAATATAACTTAAATAGTCAATACTGTTTCTCCATTAAAAATCACATTTTAGGGTCCATCCTTCTAATTAATTTCATATGGTATTGTTACGGAATTTAACTGAAGTAACCAGATATTAAAAATGTTCCAATTGTTTTATGTTGTCCAATAATTACAACAACTATATCGTCTACTATATAAAACTTTAATACATTTTATAACTTTACTGTCCATTTGTATATAAAAATTATATTGAATATTAAAGTTATTATATAACCACTGCACAGTGTTACATATGTCTTGTTTATATTATTATATATTAATAGAGTCATTGATTACAACACTTATTATATATATATATATATATGCATGATCAATTATGTAATTAATATGCCTTAACCATTTATTATTGATGAGTTTGTGCTAATAAAATATTTGTATTTGTATTTGTATAGGTGTGTGTGCAACTTTATAAATTTAAACAGGATTCGTTTTTTTCTCCATTTAATGCAAACTAAAAATTATAACTTAAGCAACTGCTAAATATACAAAACGAGGCTCGCAGGTACATAATTTTGGCAAAAAATTTAACATTTGTTTTTTTCATTACAAATTTTATTTATTACACTATTAGTTATTACTTTATGATATGGTACAAAAATCTACCAAAAAAATCTATTCGGTTTGGCCCCAGATGACTTATAAAATATATTTATCATTGAAAAAGCTCCAAATTATCTCCCTTTGGTGCAAAAAATTGAAATATCTTTTCTTACTCATCGGTGACCAATATATTTTTTATTATTGTTTTCAAATAAGCTTTACATAAACTAAATAATTGTAAAATTTTAGCGATTTCTGTAATTTAGTTCTTTTTTTATTTCAATATTACCTTTATTTCTCCAATTAGTTCAACAGAAAAAAAGGACATTAACAAAAATGTATGCTTCTTTGGGAGGCAGATTGTGAGCTTAAATGAAAGGTGGCTCCATTTTTTAATTTCATTTTTCTATTAAGTATATATATGATAAAGTTCATTTCTGAAAAAATATAGAGAAATCCTATTAAATAGATAAAATCACTGAAGTAAAATATTGTCAAATTTTTAGTCCTAACAATTTGGTTGAGGCAAAAATTAAGATAGAGAATGGATTGTCACTTTCTTCTAACTTAAAACAAAAGAGCTGTGTCTGCTTGAAATTGAGGAATAAAACATAGAAGCAATGGTACCATGAATTGGTGGTATACTTCCTTAAGCAACATGAAAAAAGTAGGGAAAACTGATTGCTTTAATAAGTAATTGTGTGAATTTTCAAATTCCATTAACTACCATACATTTGTATAACTCTGCACAAAATCATTATCAGACCAGAACAAAATTCTATCTGTAACTCTCATAAGGATAAAACTTTATACCCAATATCAAATAAATTTCTTTAAAGCAGAAAGAAGAAAAGTCCAGAAAACTGATACGACAGACAGATGGACTGAGTGTAAACCTATAGTCCCCTCAACTTTGTTGGTAGGGGACTCAAAATAATCAAAACTCTTGAAATTCATACAATAGGATTTTATATATGAATTTCAATAAAAGAAAAGACTTCCAATGTACCCTACATTCCCTGGGGGTTACTTCCAATATTTTTAGTGGCACGAGTGTGCCGCAAAACAGGGTTGCTTTTTCATGCCATGCTAGTTAGAACAGGGTCCTTTTTTCATGTCCTGCTGGTTAGAACAGGGTACTTTTTTCATGTCCTGCTGGTTAGAACAGGGTCCCTTTTTCATGTCCTGCTGGTTAGAACAGGGTCGCTTTTTCATGCCCTGCTGGTGAGAACACTGGGTCATTTTTTAAACAAAGTATTTGTCTAGAACAGGATCGCTTATTTAACTGTTTAAGATACAGTCTAGAACCCGAGTCTAGAACAGCATCTCTTTTATACGGTCTATATCAGGGTCATTCCCTGTGCATATTTTCTGAGAGTGTCTAGAACAGTGTATGTTTTTTAATGATTTCTGGTTAGAACAGGGTATGAATTGACAAGTGCTGTCGGCACAGTTATAACGGAGAGGATAGTCAGTAACCCCCCCCCACAGGCTAACATTGCACATATTTTATCTATCCAAGGAGGGTTTTTTTTCACAAAACTTGTCTGGTTCTACCAATCTATAATGTGATAATATAATATTCAAACTACATGTATTTAATTTTATATGTTTTGTCAGAAATATTTTTTTCATTTGATCTTTTTTTAATAATATGGTGTGAATAAAAAATAATAAGTCATCTTTATTATTCATAGCAATGTATAAACATGATAAACACGAAAAGTCAAATCAGTTATCAGGATGTTCATACTATTATAAATTTTAAATATATATTTCAGAACTCAATCATACCAGAGACATATATACACATGTATATATGTCTCTGATCATACCTAACCTGTACTCCTGTGGCGAGCCTCATTTATAGTACATAGTGGTATTTGTGAATAAAATTATTTATAGCTGACCTCGATATCTTGCAAGAAGTTTAAATTATTGGGAAATGTTTAATCCGGGACACTAAAAAATAAAATCATCAAATCTCTAAAAAAAAAAAAAAAAACGATTTCATTTTAATATTTTCTTTTTCAAATTGACCTCTTTATGGCAGATGAAATTATTATGTCACGAGAGGTCAATTTATGATCAATCATGATTCTGAAAATGTCCCATTTCAAAGTAATATTATTGCTAGTTATATACACGATCACTTCTGATAAAGATCGACTTCGGAAGTGTTATGTAGAAAATACTGCTATAATGCTTTTGTCTTACCTCGCATAAGGCTGTCCAAAATGGTTTTCTGACAAGTTTCCCCCCGAGCCAGAGCCAGAAGAACAGCTGTGAGGTCATGCGAAATATCCATCTGTCACGTGATAAGACACGAATAACGGGACCATAGATCACTATACCACAGGTTCTTGTTTACATAAAAACAAAATCTGTATACCGTAATGTACATATGGAGTGGCGGATCCAGTCATGCTTCAGTGATTCCCTAAATACTAGTAATAAAAAGGAGGGGGGTGGGGGGGGGGGGGGGGATGTTTGTGTTTATTGTTATTGAATAATGTATAACCAGAGACATACATTATATTATATGTCTCTGGTATAACTAATAGACATTAGACATTAGACATTTTACACATTATTTTATTATACCAATCATGCATGGGCCCTTGTCGGGCAAGATACAAAAACATCATAATACAATGCCCCCACCCCCCCCCCCCCCCCCCCCTACAATGATTATATAAACATTAGTGAAATACACAATAAGTAATACACAAATAATAAATTGATAATATAGATCTAAGCAATGTAGGATATAATTATGGTAAGAGACAATGAGTGTAATGAGGCCGATTTAATATTTATTATAAAAGAATATGATATAAAGTTTATTAATACGGAAACAAAAAAAAAGTAAAAATAGAACCAGGAATATAGTATCTCACAGTAGTTCTCCTCGTGACCAGTGCACAGCAGTGAGGGACATTTACATCACAACAATGCAAAGGTCATCAAGGGGAGATCCTTCAAAACTAGCTCGGGGGGGCCACTTCAAACTTTTTTTGGTAGGGGTGAGCAGCTGAGACATCAAGTACCCCACCCTTTTCATATATTTTGTTTATCAAAAATATATACCTTGTCATATATCAATTAACAAAAAACAGACCTATAGATATATTTAAATATTTTTCATCTTCTGGTACATTATTATAGATTTTTTCCCCGCTCATCATCACGTTCTTTTTAAGAAGCAAAGTAGTCGCAATAATATCACCTTCTTTTCCAATAAATTCGTCACCTTAAAAACCTTCTTCTTATTGCCCCTGTTATATCTTTCATTATGAAGATATTTCAATTCCAAAATACAATACATATAAAAGACGTTTGGTCTGATCATACAAACACCTTCACTGATTTAAATATTAATTAAAAACTGATAACAAGTTTCATTGCCGTTCCCTCTTAAAGGACGCTGTCACAATGGAATTTCTTTAAATAGTTGTTATCATGTTTTATGTATACAAACCCTTGAATGTTAATTAGGTGCAAATGTCAATTTGGTCGGATTTATTGCATCTGTCACTGGCATCAGTGGAAATACCACATCAGAATAAATAGAGTTTAATTGGTTTGACAAATAACTGATGCATTTATGACTGTGGTTTAACAGCATCAAAATTAAATACGGACATCTGATTAGTTTCAGATACTTATGATATAATCAAGCAAGTGATAATATCAACCTATTGATATATTTAATCTGAATTTCTCACCCTTTTCATATATCATAGAGTATGAAAAAGTGACCTATTCCAGCGGCTCATCCCTACCACTAATTATATAGTAAGTGCCCCCCCCCCCCCCCCCCCCCCCGAGAAAACTAGCTACAGATACATGAGATTACTCCAAAAGTGATTCTCCTCGTGATTAATGCACAGCAGCAAGGGTTGACATTGCTACTGGGCAATATTCATCAAGGGACGGTGCTCTAGAACTCACTATAGAGAAAATATAAAGTTCAAATTATAAGTAGTAGAGGGAGATAAATCCCATTTAAACTTTTCATATTTCTTAATGAACATGCATAATTCTGATAATAAATTCTCATCTCCATTATTCATTAACCATATCAGTTTTTGGTTAGGGTCAAGATTTTTAAAATTCTTGCAGCAATAATTTATCATTGTTATCATGTCTTTCCTTTGGTCAGATAAACTATCACAGTTGAAAAGAAAATGTGTTTTATCTTCGACCTCATTACTACAACATCTCTTACATATTCTATTGTGTCGGGCAGTATTACTATATCTACCTCTCTCTACTGATAAGTAAATGGTGAGCAGATATGCGAAATCTTGTGAGACTCCGTCTATCTTCATTTTTATAGCAATATTAAGATATTTTTCACAACCAAAATTTGATTTAAAGGTAACATACGTGCATAGTTTTCCTTCTGAGTAAGTTTTGAGATTTTTTTCCCAATCTTTCAACATGGCATTTCTTATTTTTCTGTTGTCAATTTGTTTAGCCTTGTCTGAGGATATTTGATAATTATTAATCAGTGAAAGAAGTTTTTCAGATGACATATACGGGTCATTTTCAAAAAATGTCGAATTTTGAAATTGAAAAATTTATTAAAAGTTACTTATTCAAACAACCCTCTACATAAGCAAATCAAAACAAACAGTACTTTAAGAACAACATATTAAAAGATGCAATCTTAATGATGTCATACAAGAATAACTTGAAACATTTTTTGATCGGTGATACAATATTTTGTCTATCCTGTTACCATTTTCAAAAGAAATTTTGGGTTATTAAGAAAAGGTTTAGATAAAATGTTAAGCTTGTTTTACGTTACCAATTATATGGTTTTCAAGAGAATAAACTTCTATATATATTCATTCTGTAAAATAATAGATTTGCCAATTTTCTAGGTTGTACTGAAAAATGGCTCTAAAAATTGGTTTTCAAAGATTGTAAAAATTACCACCAGTAATGCAAGTCTGATATAGCAATTTATATTTTTCGGCCTTTTTTCACTCTTTCAAATGAACCCAACATCAAGTAAATCCCTCATAAGTTAATTTACTTTTCTCTTTATTTCGTTGGTAACAGGAACGTTTCTGATATCACTATATAAAAGTCTATCCTGTTACCTTTTTGTCTATCCTGTTACCGATATCAGTATTGCACCTGCAAATGCTTAATTGGGAAGATTAAGACGTTATAATCTTAAGATGAGTTCAAACAATGAAATATTTCATTCGTTTTCCACCTACATGTTGAGATAAAAAATTTAACGACGTTTTTGTCTATAATTGTCTATCCTGTTACTGTAAGTTACCATAGCAACCATAGTAACAGGATAGACATAACAGGATAGACAAATTTCTTCGTTTTTGATTGCTGTTGTGAAATAACTACTCCCTTTGGTGAAGTGATTATGGTTTTCTATTGAGAATTTCGTTTCCAACACGTTATTGCACTTTTTACAACCATACTGTTAGTGTAATTAATCAAAATGGTTGGTAACCGCGCAGCATAGATGTAACACACAAGAAGTAAACGTATCAATCAGTTTATTATTACATTGGTAATTGAATATGTACAACAAATAACAGTTCAGAATGTTAGTAAATGTTCAACTTAACTCATCTGGTTCAGTAACAACTAATCGTCCTTTTGAATCTGCCACACTCTTTCGTCCTGACGACAATCTCTCACTTCCGGTCTGACTAATCACCGATCTAGTCTGATAACGTAATAAACACTATAACGTACCATATAACATTGTCCTCCTCTACGTAAGACACGTCCTCGTGTCTATATGAATAAAACAATTTCTTGACACAACAAAAATATATACACATGTTCAAAATATTTCAATTGTCATAACATATAACTGTCCTTAAGTTAATCAATTCCATCGCCAAGCACAAAGTCTTCAAAGTATTTTGATTTTTTCCGATTCCTTGATGAACGTCGCAAAGCAGTTCCGGTTGTCTCTTCTGTATCATCCATATGAGTTTCTTCAACGATTGGTGTTGTTTCGTTTGCCAAATTCCCATTGTCTGTAACGGCGTCTTCCCTCTCCTCTTCGGATAAATCCTCAACCTGCTTTTCTCTTAAACTATTGTTTGTTTCATCCTCATCTTCATTTGAAACATCTTCATCCAATCTTTCCTCCCTGTTGTTGGTAATCGGAGATGCTGGGGGAGTAGGTTGAAAGTTTATATCTAATCCTCTAAACGGCTGACGGTTTGCCGGTTGTTCTTCTTCGTCAACATCCGTACAGATATCATCTCCTGTTGTGGTTATCTCATCTTGGTTATTTCTCTTCTGTATTGCACACTTTTTCAGTTTGTTAAAATGAACAACTTTTCTCATTCTAGTGTTGTCTAACTGTATTCTATACACTAGGTCTGAAATCTTCTTTTTTATTGTATATGGACCTTTCCACGGACGATTTAACTTGGGCGATCGCCCCTTCTTAACTCGAGGATCATAGTACCAAACTTTGTCACCCACATCAAACGCTTCACCGAATGCCTTCCTGTCATAGTGATCTTTCATTGTTTTTTGTGACAGTCCTAGATTTTCCCTTACTACTTCGTATGCCTGTAAAAATCTCTCCTTAGTCCTTGTTACATATTCACTGGCATTTTTTGCAGTGCTGCCATCAGGCAACTGATACTGCACATCCAGTGGAAGTCTTAGTTCCCTTCCAAAAAAGAACATAAGCCGGGGAAAACTTTGTAGATTCATGTTCACTGGTTCTATACCCCATCATCACTTTTTGTAGGTGAACATCCCAGTCTCTTTGATTTTCTTTGACGTACTTGCTGAGCATAGAGAGCAGTGTTCTATTGAATCTCTCAACTTGACCGTCTGATTGAGGGTGGTAAGTAGTCGTCCTCGTTTTATCAATTCCTAGTAACTTACATAGTTCGGATATCAGTCGAGACTCAAATTCAGGCCCCTGGTCACTATGCAACTGGAATGGTGCACCAAATCTACTTATAAACTGATCAATGAGGATTTCGGCGATCACAGGAGCTGTGTGATTCTTTAAAGGGAAAGCCTCTGCCCACTTAGAGAAATAATCTCCAATTACCACAATAAATCTGTTCCCTTGATCCGACATAGGCACTTCCAATATGTCTATTGCTATTTTCTCAAATGGAGCTCCAGAATAATGTGGTTGTAACGGAGCTTTAGCTGTTCTACTCGGATTCTTCCTTGTTACACATTCAACGCAGTTAGCGACATAATTTTCAACGTCACGCCTCATTCCAAACCAATAAAATCTTTCAGAAACTTTTCCAAATGTTTTTGACACTCCCAAATGTCCCCCTAGTGGGCTAGTATGAAGGTCGTATAGTATTTCATTTACTAATTTACGTGGTACAACCATCTTCAATTTATATTCTTCTTTCCTTGCATTTTCCCATCTTATATATAACATTTCATTGTGTAATACCAATTGGTCAAACTTGCTCCACAAGTCCTTAACCACGGGACTTTTCCCTTCAACGTCACGGAATTCTGGTCGTCTATTTCCAATGTCCCAAGACAAAACCATATAAATGTCTTTGTCTTGTTCCTGTTGCGCCTTCTGAAAACTATCATTTGATGACTGGTCTCTTAACGTGGATGACGTATCAGTGATTCTAGAGCTGCAACATGCTGTTCCAGAACCAGCTGATGTATCATTCTTAATCACTAAATTAAATTCTTGTTGTCTCCTCGACGTATCATTCTGTACATAACAAAATTGCCTATTTACGGCAGAGGTAATGTTCTCATCATTACCACACTGGTGGCAAGGTATTCTAGACATTCCGTCCGCATTTCTATGACGTTTACCTTCTCTGTGTTCTATAGAAAATTCATACTCTGATAACTGTGTGATCCACCGAGCAGTCTGACCTTCCGGTTCTTTCATTGAGAAAAGCCATTTCAGTGCTTTGTGATCTGTTCTTGCACGAAATTTCTTGCCATACAGATAATGACGATATTGTTTAATGAAAAACACTAATGCTAGAAGCTCTTTTCTCGTAGTACAGTAGTTCCTTTCAGACTTGCTCAATGTTCGACTCGAATAAGCTATAACGACTTCCTTTTCATTCTGGATCTGTGAGAGGACAGCGCCTATACCAAAATCACTCGCATCAGTATCAACTATGAACTCACAGTCACTGCGCGGAAAAACTAAAATAGGTGCCGTCGTTAGTCTCCTCTTCAACTCCAAGAATGCATCTTGGCATCGATCATTCCAAATAAATAGTGTATTTTGTTGAGTCAATTTATATAATGGTGATGCAATATCTGAAAACTTTGCAACAAATCGTCTATAATACGAGGCGAATCCTAAAAATTGCTGAACCTCTGTGGCAGATTTTGGAGGAGTCCAGTCCTTAACAGCTTTGATTTTTGCTTCATCGGGTTCAATACCTTTTTCTGAAATTACATGACCTAAACAATTAATTCTTGATTTCAAAAGATGACATTTGGAAGGTTTTAACTTCAAGTTCGCTCCTCGAATTCTTTCGAATACCTCCTTGAGTCTGACTAAATGTTCATCGAAAGTGTGACTAAAGATGATGATGTCATCAAGGTAAACTAAACACAGGTCCCACTGTAATCCCGCCAGAACGGTTTCCATCAGTCTCTGAAAAGTGCTAGGTGCCCCACAGAGACCAAAAGGCATGACATTAAACTCGTAGAGTCCCCAGTTGGTTGTAAACGCACTCTTCTCTCTGCTTTGAGCATCTAATTCTATCTGCCAGTAACCACTAACTAAATCAAGAGAAGAGAATAATTTTGCCCCTGCAAGAGCATCCAACGTCTGGTCTATCCGTGGTAAGGGTATGCATCCTTTTTAGTGACTGAATTTATCCGGCGATAATCAATACAAAACCTGGTACTACCATCCTTCTTAGGCACTAAAATCACAGGAGCTGCCCAAGGGCTACATGATGGCTGAATAATCCCTTCTTGTAACATGTTGTCGACGTGATCTTTGATTTCTTTCTGCTTGTGTATAGGTACACGTCTTACCCCTTGTCGCAGGGGACAACTACTCCCTGTCTCAATGTGGTGTTTCACCAACGAGGTTCGACCAAGATCAGCTGGTCCTTTTGAAAAAATGCTGCTATATTCCTCTAACAGGGAATTGAGTCTTCCTTTTTGTTCAAGATTTAATGAACAATCAACATGCATATTATCAATTGTGTTCCTGATGCCAGTACAAACCGTAGAACTGTTTACCGCACCACAAACACCCTTGTCTTTATCAAAGTCCTCATCAATCGTAGAGAAAATCCCTAGAGTAGTTTTTTGTAGATTGTCACATCTTCACTTGAAAAATTCGCTACCCTTAATGGTACGGTCAAGTTTTGGGACGTTACAAGGCTTCGCGCTAACAGTACAGGTTTCTCATTTGTTTGCCTTAATTTTGATTCAATTATACCGACATAATTTGTCGTCATAATCTCTCCTCTGCCCTTAGCAACAAGTTTTCCGTCAATAATCTTTCATGTCCAGCAGGAATTATTTCTGTTTTTGCAGATTTTATGTTACACGCAAGATTAGCGTTTCCTTTTTTTAAGCAAATATTTGTTGTTTTAGTTTTCAATGCCATGGTATCAAAATCAATTATCAATTTATGGGCCCTCATAAAATCAACCCCAAGGATGCACTCCTGTGCCAGGTCCCTTGCTACTAAAACTGACTGTTTTCCCACTTCCTGTCCTATACAAATACTTAGTTGTGTTTTCCCTAGTATATCAATAGGTTCACCATTTGCTGATACGACCTTGTGCTGTTCCCTTACTAACTCGAGTGTACTAGGTACATTAGTGCTACTACCTGCTGCACACCTGTACCTATCACTCGTGCACAAGTTACTCCGTAAGGTCTCCCACAAAGCTTCGCTTATCAGTGTATAAACTGAGCCGGTATCGACTAACATATCCACAAGTCTTCCTTCAATCTTCCCACTACAAACAATTGACAGTCCCGTGCTAAAACAGTCAGTTTCTACCTTGTCTTCATCCAAAGGGTAATTTCTATCAGGGTCCAATATTTTGGCTGATGTGCGACCCTTCACATCAGCCTGTTTTAGTTTCCCGGATTCTGGCTGCAATCTCTGCTCATGTGCCCAGGTCTCCCACATGTCCAGCATACACCAGGTTTCCCGCGCTGTCCCGTCTGTCTATTTTTATGGCATTCTCTGCTTGTATGGCCAAAATCATTACAAGTCCAACATTGCAAGTCCTTTTGATTTCCTCCTCGCTGCCCTCGACCATAGCCTCCTCTTCCACGTGGCTGATATCTAGAAGAAACTGTTGTTCTTTCTTTATCCTCTTTCATCAGTTTCATCATTTCTGTCATCAGACCAATAAGCTCGTCTGTTTTAGACGGGTTGATACTTGCACATGCACCTGTTTCTTCTGTCATCGTGGCCAAAATTTTCTGTTCTGGTGCAGTATTTGTATCCTTAACGTCTTTCTCCACTGCTTCCCACTCTAACGTCATTCTTATAGCTTCATCAAGCGTTTTCGGATTGGCATGTCTTACTTTCAAAGCTAATTCTGTCTTATCTAGGCCCCTTAAAAACTGATCCTTGGCCAATTCGTCTCGGACATTATTTGACAAAGATGGATATGCCTTACGTGCCAGAGTTCTAATTGAATTACCCATTTCCAAATATGTTTCCGAAGGTTTCTTCCTTCTTCCCATAAACTCTGATTTATAAAGATCTGGCCTTGTAGTTGTGTCAAACCTTGCAGTTAGTTCTGCTTTTAATTTAGTCCAATCTTTCTTAGTGTCATCATCCAGATCGCTTAAAACCTTACCTGCCGTTCCTTTCAATCTAACTATAATGAATTTACATTTTAAGCCATCATTCCAGTCGTTCAATGATGAGCAGCTTTCAAACTGAAATAGCCAATCTGTCCATTCTTCTTCACCAGTAAAGACATCTGGCATAACAATTGGTCGTTTTGTTTTTGCGCCCTGCTGTACTTCGTCTCCATTCTCCGCCATTATTATAATGCTTCAAAAAATATCTAGGTTAAGTTTGTCTTTAGAACAATATAAAATAACAAATTATGGTTCAGATATATTTATAATGAAATTCTTTTTATATAAATATATATGTATAATCACAAGGTTCTATTCAACAAAACTTGACTACAATGCATGAGCTACCACCTGCTGCTCAACATGTATCAAGAAAACAAACAATAATTCTTAATACCTTAACTGAACATAAAAACTTATTACCAAAAGGATACAAAATAGCATTTATAGTTTTACATTAATTGTCCTCTCTTAAAATCCCAGGAGTCTTCCCTGTCACTATCCTCTGACTGTGAATGTTCTACAACCGAGCTGCCAGCTATTATGTCATCTGACGATTGTGCAGCCTCCGCTTTTGTATAACCAATTTCAGCTCTGATAGCTATAATTAACTGTGAAAACCACTTTTGTTTAATAGCCGAAGTTCCATGTATTCCGTCATACAATTCTCGAAAATCGTTTTTATATACTTTTTGATACTTTTTACCTCGTTTTACTTTTCCAAGCCTGCAAACTGATCTGTGCCAAGAAATTGTGCGACAGCCTTTTAAATGTCCTGACTGTTTTTCACAATTTCCAAAAATTATTTTTTCATTTAATAGTTCAACTTCCTTTTCTAAATCCTTTTGAAACTTCAGCAGATCATCGTCCAATATCTCTGAAACTGTCAACTTCTTATTCTCAAAACAGTGTTCCTTATATTTCTTAAAACTTATTGGTGGCACAGTTATAAAACCAACTAGAGCATTTGGTATTTTCTCTTTAACAGCTGCTTTAAATTCTAATATCTTCTCGTATATTTCAAGACCTTTAGCACCTGAATATACTAGCTCACGTTCCCTGTTTTTATTTTTAATAAATTTTGTGAAGTCGTTTATCCCAACTGCAACTTTTACGATTATTGGGAGACATCTATTTGTGTCCACACTATTTAGTCTTTGTAAGAAAACGTCCTTTAATTCATTTACTGTGGCTCCACGGACAATACAATATTCTATTTTAAAGTCAGGTGGCTGTTCAAATATTCTGTTACTGTCAAAATTGTTACCACGTGAATCAGTCACAATAAACGCTAGTGGCCCGATTGGCGCTCCATCCACACCGCTGTCACCACTGTAACACACAAGAAGTAAACGTATCAATCAGTTTATTATTACATTGGTAATTGAATATGTACAACAAATAACAGTTCAGAATGTTAGTAAATGTTCAACTTAACTCATCTGGTTCAGTAACAACTAATCGTCCTTTTGAATCTGCCACACTCTTTCGTCCTGACGACAATCTCTCACTTCCGGTCTGACTAATCACCGATCTAGTCTGATAACGTAATAAACACTATAACGTACCATATAACATAGACATGAAAAAAAGTACGCTCTATTTTTTTCACTAAATGTCTTGAAATTTCTTTTCTATACACTGTCGTTCAAGAAACGAGGCGTTTTAAATGTAAAGATTACTTTGCATTTTTGAAATCAACACTGACTGATTCAATATGCATAGGGAGAATAATTTAACGACTGATTTAAGTAGCGGTAACAGGATAGACATGAACCTCCTGTACGCTGATTGAATTTAGTTTGTAGATAACCTGTTACATACAATGATAAAGAAGCTACGATTTTTCGTTAGAATTATAATTAACGTTCTTAAAAAGTCCCTTTTGCAGATATCAAGGCGATCAGAAAATCGGGAAAAAATCATTTGAAATGTGTTTTTCTGACATTGTACTCACACAAATACCCCCAAAATCGGCCTTAAATGCAGTTTAATCTTATCAAGATAGATGCAAGGTGTGTTTATTATTAATGTTCTGAATCACAAATCCGACAAGCTTTCATTTAAACCATTAAAACTGAAATTTCCATTAGAAATAAAAATGTTATAGCATGGGTGTACTGAAAATTCGTCATTTTTTGAAAATGACCCATACCACGATGGTTTCTTTGACTCATACAATAATATTAAACAAAATGCAGTCCATGTATAATTAAAGTTTATCAAACAATACTAGACTGACATCAATAGCACTATAATAAAAATCAAAGTACTGAAGTACTGAACATCAGAGGACCTCAAGTTGTGTTGAATTATTGATTAATGACAGGTGTTTATATTATACCTACCAGACAGATATGTTCACCATACAATATAGTACAAATATTAAATATAATATGCTATCATATCTGAGATACTGACTTGAACTAGGAAACTTAACTTTGTGAATTATCAATGATTACTTGGTCAAATGAGAACTGTTAGATTGGCATTATGACCATATAGTTGCACACATACAAAAATCGTTAGCGTATAACTTATAATAGATAATCAACATAGCAAACAATTCTTCGAGTAGCTATATAGTCACTCACTGAACTATGAAAAAGAGGTTTAAGACAATCATATCAAAACAGATAAATTGTAATATTGTGGCTAATTAAAAAATAAAGTGGGGAAAAATATATTGTTTTGGCAAAAGGGGTGGCGAAAAAAATAATTGACCCAGGGGAAACTTTGGGGCTAAAGATACCAGATGAACAGCAAACTCATAAATGGAAAATAAACTTACAATTCCATGACTAAAACTGAAAAAGACATGCATACAAATAAAAGTACACTAGAAACAACATAGAAAACTAAAGACTGAGCAACACGAACCCCAACAAAACAGGTGATCTCAGGTGCTCCGGATGGGTAAGCAGATCCTGCTCTACAAATGGCATTAATTAACAATGTTTGTACATGTAAATGTAGTATCCAGGTCTTTTTTTCTGAAACATTTAGCTTTTGGATCAATTGCTAATTAAATTGATGTTAACACAGCAAGATTACTATCCCTTATTCTAGATTTTTGTTGCAGTCAACACAAACTCTTTAAATGTTCATAAATAGCTTCACTGAGTTACATTTGTATCTTGGGTTTATTGTAACACAGTCAATCATTTATCCATTATATATTTTTTTTAAATTAGCAGCTATACATGTACATTGTAGGTTCTGTTTTCTAATTAGGTCTTTCCACCTTTCCGTGGAAAGACCTATTGATTTTGTTCTGATTATTATTTTGTTTTTTTCTTCCGCCTAACTTTTTTTCTTGCGTAATTTTGTTGTTTCAAAAGATGTCGCTTAGATATTTGGAATATGATATCGTATAGTTTATACGCTTTAAAACTGACAACCGCGCAACTAGATATTTTGCGGTGTAAGAGTTATCTCCCCAAACACTGTTTTTCTTGTGGCCACTACTCCTTCGCAACCGTAAAAGATTACGACAAATTTATTTTACCAAATTGCTTGTTACATCTTCAGGATTCGGAGTTTAGTTTTAACCGAAGCTATCCGGATACTCCATATGAGAGTTATTCCCCCTTATGTATTTGATATAAGTGATTTGCATTTCTAACTGGTAAACCATAAGTGCTAGAGACCTAGGGTCTTTTAATTTGAGATCCTTGGTCCCAAAAAAAGAAAATTAGGTCAAGGGTCAAGGTCATATTCTAAATTTTTTATTTTGGCTTATTTTTACTTATTTTCAAAACCTTATAACATATCTACATCTTATTTTCACTAAATTGTTAGTTGCGACATGCCGTTACTTATAAATTTTGGTTGAAAGGGTGCGTAAACAATAAATAGGAGTTTTTGCCCATCTTATATTTAGAATTATGCGTAAAGTCATATAACTCATTAACCATACATAATAAAGACCTAGGGTCTTTTGATTTGAGATCCTTGGTTTATGACCTTGAAATTGAGGTCATAGGTAATTTGCATGTTCAAGATTTTGACCTTTGCTTTAAATTCATATTTATATATTATAAAGCCATAGGAACTGACATTTTAGATTGATTTTTAATATTTTGATAATAAAATAGATCTTCACTTGTGGAAAGACCTTATTAAATGGTTTATTGTAAATATTACAATGTATTATATGTAGATAGCCATTTGCTAATGATGGTATTTTTGTTAATTGAATATCACAACATTTGGATAGTTTTTCAACTGTTAGGTTTTTTTTACTTTGTTCTAGATTTAATACTTTGGATACCACTGGTTTAGCAATGAGAACATTTTGCACTATACATATAGAACACAACTACCATATGAATGTGTCGGTCCTTTGTAAGAAACCTGTAAAACAGGCCTTGTAATTTTTTGGTGTATATCTTGATTTCCCGATTGTACATTGATGTGGCCATTAGTTTTCTTGTATATATTGTTTAACATTTGACATTTCATGGCTATTTCTAACTGATTTATGTATAGTTTTTTTCTGATTGTAAAAATGTTGTATGGTTATAACCTTTATTTCTTTTTCATCATTTTGTCTAGAGCTGGTGTCTGATGATCTCTGATTTATACCAATCATACCTCCCTTTTCTTTTTTTATGAATAATGACAAGTTTGGTTTTAATTTTCATTTATGTATGTACATGTAACAATATAAAACAGTATATATACATGTATAATCTCATTCCATCATTAATATTGGTCATTGTCGGTATATATTTATCTTTAAGTTTAACAATGTACTGTGAAAGAGCTATCTTCTAACAGATACTTAGTAGAAGTCTTAGTATATAATGGTTATTGTGAAACCACTGATTCAAAGGACAAGTTTCACTTATTGCCCAAAATAGCCTAAACTATAAAACTCCAAAAAGTTCTCAATTTGGTTCGTAATTTGGGTCTATTTCAAAAGTCTCAACACTCAATAAATCAGTTCTTTTCATAAAAGTACATTTTATGTTCCAAATTTGTCAAAATGTGATGATTTCGGGCAATTTTCAGACCTGAAAGCTTTAAGCCTTTAGGAATAAAGATTTGGCCGCTACCTACATGTACCATCCAAAATGGTTTGTAACCAAAAGAATCCAAATCTGATATATATAATTCATCAATATAAACACTTTTTAGATCTTGGATGGCAGCCAAGTTTAATTATGCCAAAAACAATTAAAGTTTTACCATAGTTATCTGTGGTATAATTTTCACAATTATTCAATGGTTTTGTTGTGTCTGATTTTCGAATAGAAAAAAAAAGATGGCAAGACCTGAACGATGCCGCCTAATTTTTTTAAGTAACATATGAACAACAGAGTCAGTGTGGGGCCACTAAGCTAAACTGCCCGCTTTGCACCAGCCAATATAAATGAATGCCTAGGGTGGGAATCGAACCCACATACACCAACTCTGTTGTCCCTATATTTTTTTTTAAAATAAACAAAAAATTGCCAAGAACAAATTAAAAATATAGCGCTCATAGGTTTGTCTCAATAAAGATTTGCTTAGTTTGCTCATGCAGTATCCCAATATTGCTCTCAATAGTATAAATAGGCTTATGTGTGCTCAAATAACCATTTAGATTAGTCTCAATATTTATATATATAACTCAATTGAGTAGATCTAGCTCAAATTTTACTCAACATATAACTGATCATATTTGCTCAATTTAAGATCTCATGGGTGCTCATAGATAAAGTTAGTCCAAATAATTATGACGTCTTGAAAGGCTATTATAATTTTTTTCTTTGACGCCTTACATCGACGTAAGGCGTCAAAGAAAAAAATTATAATAACCTTTCAAGACGTCATAATTATTTGGACTAAGATAAAGTTAACTGATTGTATTTCTCATAGATATAACTAATCATATTTGCTCAATTCAAGTTCTCATATGCACATATGCATGTATGTGTGAACAAATGTCTAATATAAGTTACTAAAATTTGACATGGATATGGTTACACATTTAAATTAAATAATGCTGTAGAGAATGATAAGCACAAGTATGTCATCAAATTATCATATAATTTTGACAATACATGTCATGTATGGTCAAAATAATACAATACTACAAGCTAAGGAAGACTTAAAAAAACAGGACAGTTAATCTATATTTATATCTCCAAAACTGTAAGGTTTCTCCCAATATGTCTATAGTAATTCAGTAAATGTGATTAACCCAAATTCTGACATTTCAGTGTAAAGTAAGACTCTTGATTTTACGAGCAAGAGTCTTTATACACTCAAAAAGAGTCCAACTCTATAGGAAGAAGAAAAAGTCGAAGATTCTCTGAATATTATATAAACAATAAATTCAACCAATAATTATATATTAGAATTACTTACATAGACATAGTCAAAGTCATTACAAATTCCGCGTATTTTCCAGTCAAGGGACATATTCACATATATACTAATGCAACAAACTAAGTCGGAGAAGGAGCGAAAATCCGAAACAGTATCTTAAAAAAACAGAAAATAGTTCCGTGTGTGTGTCCAAGTGATCAATCTACTTATTATTTACGAAGAAAAGAAATTTAACTCAAAAAATTGTTGAGGTCTTTATAAAAACAAATTGTTGTTATAAAAAATACACAAATAGTAACCTTATCTTTAAAGGCCTTGCAGGTTCTTGTTACTCCTACCCAATCTGCTGGTATTTTCAAAATGGCTGCGGGGGACGTGACCTGATAATTTATTTTAATATTATGACAGATTAAATTTTCCTGGTTTTGCTACGTTTATATTATAGACAAATATGCTACAAACGGTTTAAAAAGGTTACTCCAAATCAAATAATTGAAATGTAATTACCTTTCTGTGTATAAATGTGTGAATTGATTTCCTCTCGATTTTCTACACGCTCGCTCTTGCCCTCCTGCGCACTCGTGGTATTCATCCGCAACAACAATTTTTCGACTCGTCATTGATATTGAAGATCGTTTGATTAAAATACAAAAATTCCTAACGACAAAACAATTTTGCATTAAGAAAAATTAAAAAAACTGAGTATCCATTGAAAACATGAATTTAAAAGAAGCGATACGGAATTTTATTCTGCACTATATAGGTCCGCGGGTCTATAATGTCGGTTATTATTCCAAAACTAATTATATATGCATCTCTTTGATCTTTGCGCGAATTGAAAAGTAGGCGATGGCAATACACCCGATGTAAAAACCGTGTCAAAAGGTTGGCAGACGGTGGAATAGGTCACCTTTCATGCAGGTGCGAATCCAGGATTACAGATTATGGGGGGGGGGGGGGGGCAAAGTTTTTATATTAGCATTTTTTTTTAGGTAGAATTATTTAAATATTCTTCTAAAGGGGTGCAATGTGGGTATTGCGAACTAATGTGAGGTAAGATTAGCGAGAAATTAAAGTTACAAGCAGAAACCGCCCAGATCCACCTTGACAACAATCTACAATCACTAGTAAAATTGAGAATGTGTCAAAGAGACAACAACCGGACCATATAACATACAACAGCAGAAGGTCACCAATAAGTCTCCAATGCAGCGACTAGCTATATAGTGACTGACTGACGGGTGGACGGACAGAAGTGAAACAATATGTTCCTGTTTTGCGAAGAACGCCGGTGACCTTTGAGTTATGTTGGCATGCAATAAAGGTCTCCTTTATATTAGAAAAAATCTACAACTATCTCCTAACACCCCTAACTTCCGCACTAAGAGATTCATAATTGCATATATATGAGTTTATAAAGCTACAGTTATTAAGCTGCAGCCCAAAAAAAAACTAGAAGCTGAAAATCATTCGAACATTTTATTTTCATTCTGTGTTCCTATGCAAACCAATCTACAATCAAGTCACCAGCACTTGTAAAATTATCTGTATAGCAATACAGGGGCGGATGCAGGAATTTTCGAAAGGGGGGGTGCTAACCCAGGGCACCCAGGGCAAAGGGGGGGTGCAAAACATATGTCCCGATACAAATGCATTGATCGGCAAAAATAAAGGGGGGTGCGCACCCCCGGAACCCCCCCCCCCCCCCCCTGGATCCGCCACTGGCAATATCAAGTAATAAATATCTCAACCAATCACTTTTAGAATTACTTGAACACTCCATAACACCAGCACCAGCCCTGACAAACTTGGTTACGACGATGGAAATCTGAAGAGTTGACAGATAGACGGGTGGACCGACAGCTCACGTGACCAATAGTGAATACTAGTAAAGATCAGGGGCGGATCCAGTCATTTTGAAAAGGGGGGTTCCCACCCAGAGTAACGGTGGGGGGGGGGGGGGGGGGGGTCCAACTATATGCTCCCATTCAAATGCATTGATCGTCCCTAAAAAAAGAGGGTTGGAACCCCCCCCCCCCCTTGGATCCGCCAATGAAGATTTTGCAAACGAAAATTTCTATTTTTCGCCGCGATTTTTAATTGTATCGTGATGTAAAATTGTGCTTTATATTGTTATTGTTCAATTTATAACTATATGGTATAGATTATTGATGCTCTAAATTATATAAGTAGATTTGTCATGACTTTTGGACAAACTATGTTGTAAATTTTAAACTATCCATCTAACTATTCCTAATACATTTATAGATTATTAGTATCAATATCTTGTTATTAAGAATGGTTTAGTTCCTCAATTCCACAAAGACTGTTACATAATTCATTAGTCGGTACAAGTGAAAGATAAACAAATGTATGACAATTTATGTCATAATGAAAATCTTATAATGTATTCTGGGACAAAAAGCAGATGCGACATAGAGTTAATTAGTTTCTGGTTACTTGATGGTCAAGTATTGTACACACATAAGATTAATTTACACAATCATCGTAAACATCTGTTTGTTTTGGCCATACTTCGAAATTCTAGCAGTAGTGGTCACGACATCAAAGATAATTTGATAATCAGTAATTACAATAAAGTCTATAAAAGCCTAAGTTTACAATTTGTGTTCAATTCGAACACTTATTGTATTCTAGGTAAGTTTGAAATAATTTGAAATAAACGATAATTTCTAATAGTTAAATTTTTTTATTTTTCATTAAAGAAAGATTTTAGATCATAAGTACGGTATTGATTATAAATGTTTTATATTATTAAGAACAATTAAAAATGTATGTTTCATTTTTATTAATGTTTCAATTTACAAATACTTTGGAAAAAACAATGTGTAAAATATTATCTAATATTGCAATGTTTTAACTTTATTTTTCAATAAACAATTCGAACACTTATTGTAATCTAGATTTCCGGTTGTCGATTCCGGCCTGTCTCTACAGCGACAGCAATGCCTTAAACCATCATAGGCATTGTCCACAGCTAGTTTCCCCCAACATGTAAAGACTCAACATCAGCTCTCACAGATGTAGTTCGTCTGTTGAGAGTCTGAGGGAAAAGTACAATAAGCAGACCATGTTACATTACGAAACAGCAACACCATTAACATTTATCATATCTTTGACACCATTATCATTTATTACAATAATTGTCTTTTTTTTCATAATATCTGTTTTCACTTTTTTGATTTTCGGAGGTCGTGCCAGTATTGTAATAGAAAAATGCAGTATATTTTATTTTATATAGTTAATTAGTTAATGTCTGTAAGTTCTACTCTGTAAACTATTTTATATAAAATTATTGTTTAACTGTTCTATACATTTTCGAAGCGTAGGATAGTTCAAATATGTCAAATAAGTACTTTAATAAACTATTGAACGTATCTGTGCAATAAAACTTCAGCTGTGGCCAAATGGACCTTCGATTGTATGTCTAGCAGAGTTTAATAAATCATCTTAAAAGTTCGGACAATGGTCAACCTACGTCAGCAACTTTTTATTTGTATTAAGCTATAAAGCACACACTTGTTCCATAGTTACTTTTAATTAAGATCTAAATTAATATTTATAATGTTACTTATTTTATACTATGTTATATGTTTATACGTTGTAATTATTTTATATTATAGTTAGGGAAATGTTCATAAATATATTTGAAACATAATTTGGCAATTTTAGAATAAGAAATTGAAGAGTTTTATGTGACTTGTAATTTTGACCTGGTTTTAGACCATAACTATATTTGAGCATTCTAAATTTTATTGATAACTCATAAATCATAAATTCTTTTGTTTGTTACAGTCAGTTAATGGTTATACTAGGACATTCAGAATTTAGTATATAAACTGATCAAGCCACTATAATATTAATAGCGATTTTCTTCATATTCTAGGTGAGTCGATCTCTTGGTTTTGAAAATAATTTAGATTTAAAATTTTGACTTCAAAATGTGTACTGTGAAATTATATTGTATTTATTTTGATGTTTTCTTTATTAAATTAATAGCGAGTTTCTTGATTTTCTAGTTTGGTTTTCTTTCTCGTTGTCTTTTCCGGCCTCCTACCGTGAGCCTTCGCCTAGATCGTGTCACAGTCCTTTACAATTGTTGGGTCACAAAATAACAACAAAACATCAACACAATACCAGACTTACATATATATACTGTGTGCGCCACAAACCACTCAAATCAGAATGAGATGCATTTACGAAGTTATGTTTATTTTTTGGGGATCTGCATGTAATACGATACATAATTCGGCAAAATTTTCAGGTTGCAAGTTATAAGAAATATATAAAGACACAGAGATATAAATTATGAACTAGCCTTTCGCTTGAAACAGTATTTCCATCTTTCATTTATAACAGGACAATAAGAAAAATCTCACCTGTACTGTTTTCTTGGCCGTGCCATGATGAAATTGCAAAAGTAAGTAAGGGTTAGGACTGTTTTTGGAACTTCGATTATCAAAGAAATTGATTAGAAAATTAAAACCGCAAATACAAAATAACAATTGTTTGTACTTTTACTGCTAAAAACCTATTTTATTTTTCATCAAACGCAGCCGTTTGACACCTTCCTTTGAAGTATATAATATTTATAGAACTCAAATAAATCGTTGGTCAGTTGATTATAGTAATCACTTTGATTCTGTTGCCATGCTTTGCAAATTTTAGAGGGGGCGCACGCCCGCCTAGGCCCGTCTAAATCCTCCCCTGCCTTTGCATTGGAAAATATGTGAATAGGTCAGCAAAACTATCAGAAACACATGATTAGGTCAATCAACTTCTTCGCCTGCCTTTCTTGGTGCTCCCGGCTGTTCAGTTTTATCAACTAATTTTTTTAATTGAAATTTTTTTGGTCGTATATTGGTATCACGTTGGCGTCGTCGTCGTCCGTCGTCCGAAGACATTTGGGTTTCGCACTATAACTTTAGTATAAGTAAATAGAAATCTATGAAATTTAAACACAAGGTTTATGACCACAAAAGGAAGGTTGGGATTGATTTTGGGAGTTTTGGTCCCAACAGTTTAGGAATTAGGGGCCAAAAAGGGCCCAAATAAGCATTTTCTTGGTTTTCGCACCATTACTTTAGTTTAAGTAAATAGAAATCTATGAAATTTTGACACAAGGTTTGTGACCGCAAAAGGAAGGTTGGGATTGATTTTGAGAGTTTAAGTCCTAACAGTTTAGGAATTAGGGGCAAAAAAAGGCCCAAAATAAGCATTATTCTTGTTTTTCGCACAATAACTTTAGTATAAGTAAATAGAAATCAATGAAATTTAAACACAAGGTTTATGACAACTAAATGAAGGTTGGAATTGATTTTGGGAGTTTTGGTCCCCACAGTTTAGGAATAAGGGACCCAAAGGGTCCAAAATTAAACTTTGTTTGATTTCATCAAAAATTGAATAATTGGGGTTCTTTGATATGTCGAATCTAACTGTGTATGTAGATTCTGAATTTTTGGTCCCGTTTTCAAATTGATCTACATTAAGGTCCAAAGGGTCCAAAATTAAACTAAGTTTGATTTTAACAAAAATTGAATCCTTGGGATTCTTTGATATGCTGAATCTAAACATGTACTTAGATTTTTGATTATTGGCCCAGTTTTCAAGTTGGTCCAAATCCGGGTCCAAAATTAAACTTTGTTTGATTTCAACAAAAATTGAATTCTTGGGGTTCTTTGATATGCTGAATCTAATCATGTACTTAGATTTTTTTATTTTGGACCCAGTTTTCAAGTTGGTCCAAATTGTCCAAAATTAACTTTGTTTGATATCAATAAAAAAAAAATCCTTGGGGTTCTTTGATATGCTGAATCTAAACATGTACAAATTAGATTTTTTTAATTATGGGCCCAGTTTTCAAGTTGGTCCAAATCGTGGTCCAAAATTAAACTTTGTTTGATTTCAACAAAAATTGTATATATGGGGTTCTTTGATACATGCTTAATCTAACCATGTATTTAGATTTTTTATGTTCGGGCCCGGTTATCAAATTGGTCCACATTGAGGTCTAAAGGGTCCAAAATTGAACTTTATTAGATTTCATCAAAAATTGAATTCTTGGGGTTCTTTGATATGCTGAATCTAACCATGTATTTTGGTTTTGGATATTGGACCATAATAGGTAATGTCCAATTTAAAATTTAAAGTTTTTAGTTTAAGTTTTGAGAACACATTCATTATGTGTCAGAAACCTGTGTTGTGTCAACTATTCAATCACAATCCAAATTCAGAGCTGTATCAAGCTTGAATGGTGTGTCCATATTTGCCCCAATGTTCAGGGTTCGAACTCTGCGGTCGTATAAAGCTGCGCCCTGCGTAGCATCTGGTTCTTTTTTGGCCCTTTGGTATCATGTCAAGAAATCCTCGCTAAAAATTCCGGTCGACCTCCTACGGCAGTCATTACTTTAGTAGCTAAAGATTTGATTTCATTCAAGAAATTAATTTATGACCTTCATGTACGTGTCGCTTAGAACACGGCCATATACCAAATGGTCAATATTAATCATCCATGTAATTTGCTCTATGGGGTGTTTGCAGAATTTCAACGGAGGCAATTTCTTGGCATGTCCACTCTTACATTACATCAAACCATTACACACCACATGAAACCCAAATAATGAGGGACATGTTACATATTTACTTACATCTCTAGTCTTCTTCTTTAAGTTTTCCCGTTTTCCATCTGAATAAATAATTTAACTGTGGTGCATACGTGGACTATTAATGTAATGTTAGACTCTCGAAAAGTCAAGTTCGACAGCAAACCAACAAATATGTCAAGGCACAGGTATAAAAAGCAAACGATGGCTGAACTGGTACAAACGTTACTTTAATAACTGATCACGTTACAATCTGAAAGGTCTGAAAAAGACAGTCCTTTTATAAATACTTCTACAAACGTGAATTGAATTTAGAAAGAATGCTGTTTGTCTACTTTTGACAGGTACTTTAACTTTTAGAAAGCCGAAAGCGATATGCATGTATTAAAACGTTATAAACAGTGGACATTACTTTTGCTTCAATATAGCTTAAGCCTTTTATACTTCTACAAACGTAACTACGCGGTGACCACTCATAGCTAAACATTGAATGTCATTTAATACAAAGCAATAAATGTGAAATAACTACATGATGAATTGACTGACCACTACGCGGTGACCACCCATAGCTAAGCATTGAAGTTCATTTAATGCAAAGCAATAAATGTGAAATAACTACACGAAGACCACCTGCCGAAAGTATCGGTTTTCCTTAAAGCCAAAACATGTATGTACTAAGTCACGTTGTAACAATTATATATATATACTAGAACACACCCGTGATATCGCGGGTCCGTGACTGAATTAAAGTATATAACTATGCGCAAGCCTTATTTTGATATTAGTATTGTCATCTGATAAAGTCATGCCGATTATAAGATACGCAGTTTTCTCTGCTTTCAAATCTTTCTGTTTGAATCCGTCGAACTGGAACTTATCAATTGTTGGTTATATAAATTAGTTGGAAAACAAAAGGTCCTGGATTCAATGGAATATTTTTTAATCAACAGCATTGTCCTATATTAGTTATAAAGTTGAATTCGTTGATTCGCTGTTTTACGTCATGCCCGCTAACAAATTGAAAACTGTACCTATACGCCTTATTTTAGTCCAGATTTTTAGTATTCGTATTGTTATCTTAGAAAGTTTTACTGATTAAAATGCTACAATAGGTAACAATTTGACAATCTAGCAGTGTCAACCCTGTGAATATGACCCGTGTATATAGCATATTAATCCTGAATACACCGTTTGGTGGTGCGCCTGTCAGATGCGGAACGTACAAATAGGGTAATAGGTAACAGGTGAATATACTATTGGTATCGGTATCGGACTCAACCCGGAACTTCTTAATTATTGGCAATATTAATTACGTGGAAAACAAAACGTCCTGGAGTGGTGTAATTTTTAATCTACACCTTTGTTCTATATTAGTTATATATAAAGTTGAATTCTTTGATTCATACAGCATTGTCCTATATTAGTTATAAAGTTGAATTCGTTGATTCGCTGTTTTAAGTCATGCCCGCTAACAAATTGAAAACTGTACCTATACGCCTTATTTTAGTCCAGATTTTTAGTATTCGTATTGTTATCTTAGAAAGTTTTACTGATTAAAATGCTACAATAGGTAACAATTTGACAATCTAGTAGTGTCAACCCTGTGAATATGACCCGTGTATATAGCATATTAATCCTGAATACACCGTTTGGTGGTGCGCCTGTCAGATGCGGAACGTACAAATAAGGTAATAGGTAACAGGTGAATATACAATTGGTATCGGTATCAGACTCAACCCGGAACTTCTTAATTATTGGCAATATTAATTACGTGGAAAACAAAACGGCCTGGAGTGGTGTAATTTTTAATCTACACCTTTGTTCTATATTAGTTATATATAAAGTTGGATTCTTTGATTCATCGTTTTTACGTGATGACGGCTGACAAATTGGACCTCGTAATTTTAGTATTATAGATATATCTGCGAGTTAAACTTTAAAACATATAATAACTTTACTGTCCATTTGTATATAAGTCTTTTTGTATATAAAAATTATAAAGTTATTAAATAAGCACTCCATAGTTGCAGTAAGTTGTTCTCTGATGGAGTCGACTGTCTGTATATTTACAACTGTAGCATGTGTAGTTAGTAAAGATTACATTGCGTTATTGTGTATTGGAAAAATGTAACTAAATTGTATGAATATGGTGGGGTAACAGAACATCACTGAGCAGCAACCCCTATCAGTTAAGTATTGAAGTTGCCCCCCCTCGGGAATATGGTCACTGTGGGTCTTCTTCCCATTCACAGTAAAACCCTTACCAAAGTTTTGACTCTGCGGGATGTTATCAGTAGCGGATCCAGAACTTTTCCTAAAGGGGGGGGGGGGGCCGCTCCAGTCATGCTTCAATGATTGCCTATATAATCAACCAAATTTTTCCCACGAAATTCGATAAAAAAAAACCCGGATCCCGTAGTCCCGATACTGCTATGATGATAATAATATAAATTAACTGTTTACAAAACTTTTGATTTTATTATTTTAGAGATATTAAGGCTTTTCTAACTCGGGAATAGATTACCATAGCTGTATTTGGCAAAACTTGGTCCTTCTTGAACTTTGTACATTATTTTGGCTTTTTTTTCACGGTTCATTGCTAAGTGTGAAGTTTTTGTATTTGGTCGGTTTTCTTTCTATAATCAATAGGTTAATTATATTTGTTGTATAGATTGAGAGTTGTGCACGTCTGCCTGGCATGGTTCATCTGACCTTGACCTCATTGGTCAAGGTCTAGTTTTCATCTCATCTGTACTAGCTTTGGTCTTTTTTTGTTGTACGGTTACACCACTGTCCCAGGTAAGGTGGTGTTGGGATCCATTTAACATGTTTAAACCCCACCATTCTGTATGTATATGCTTGTCCCAAGTCAGGAGCCTGTAATTCAGTGGTTGTCGTTTCTGTTTGTTCATGTGTTAGTCTACATATTGTTTTTCATTCATAAAATTTTATTAGGTGATTATTAAGAATATAGAGATCCATGGATGCTTGCTGCGCAACTTCACAAAGATGATTTTGAAAGACTTATCCGGTAATAATAACTTGCTTGGAACCAACGTTTCAAATACATATACTTGACCAGTCACCTCTGCAGAAGTAACTTTCAATCCATTTATTCTAGAGGTTGAAATGTTTTTAAGATTAGACGGCCGACTTTAGGACAGTCAAATTCATAAAATACATCGGAGTCCCTATAAACTTGTTGGTGCACAGTGATAAATTTGGTCTAGGAAAATGGTTGTTTTTAAGATAACATGTTCGACTTTGGGAAAATCAGTCTATTACGCAAAATTTGGGGAAAGGCTTGGTTTCCTCATTTTTGTTAAAAAATTATTTTTCTATTTACTGCAATCTACAGTGTTGAAGTGTAATTTCACCATGGGTGGCTTGCTAGTGTTTTGGCCACTTTTTAAAATTCAGAATGTGCACATGCACCCTACAAGTTTAGGGGAATGGTTGAGCATTTTTGAAATGATGTACCTGTTCAGCGATTTTCCTTTGCTATTTTGTTAAAGTCAATTATTAGATTGTGCCATTTTTTTGTGGGTTTATCTTTTTGTAAGCACATTTTGCCACTTAGGGTTATGTGGAATGTGTTAAGCTCATTTTTTAAGCAACTGGAAGATCCATACAGTGACCTGTATAGTTGTTCATATCCTGGTCACCTACAATTGCTTACATCTTATTTATTTAAACTCTTGTGGAAAATTGTCTCGCTATCATACCACATTACCTTATTTATATACCGAAAATACCATCTATCAATATTTTTTCAAGAAGCCTGAAAGAAAATAACTTTATTGATGATTTGCTGGTTATCAATCAATCCTGCAAGTAGGAAACACAACTTAATGTCTGTTCTATGGTCGGGTTGTTGTCTCTTTGACACCTTCCTCATTTTCATTCTTAATTTTAAAGAATAAACATACAAAAAAAGAAGACAGCATTTTGTTTTTGTTTTTATTTCCCCCCTTCCCAGCATGATTAAATGTTAAACAAATGAAACAAACTTCACATGATGACTTGAAAAGAAAACAATTGGTTATAAAAATGATTTGTGTACATATATGCTTAACTCTTTCAATCAAGTTGAATTTGAAGTGAAATTTGTCTGCAAGATTCATATATTGATTTGAAAATGGATTTATGAAGTTTTTTATGGACTTTCATTCATACAAACACAATTTCCAAAGATGTAAATGTTTTTTCCTAATAATGATCAAATGTAAAAATGACAATTGATGCTGGTTATTTTTGAAAGATTCAATTATGAATTATTTTTACAACTAAATGAATTTTTAAATGGGATGATTAAAGAATATTATTGCACAATAATTTTATTATCCATCAAATTTGTTGAAGTATGAACTGCTAACTTAATAATTTGTTCTATAACCCAATAAAAGAAAATCTTTAAATTTAAGACATAAAACTCATATTCTTCAGATTCAGTCATAACTTTGAAAAAAGATGCATGTGGAATGAATAAAAAAATCTTCGTCCAAGTCAGTGGCTTCAACTTCATTATGTACAGGCAAAAAGTTATTCCCTCTTGAGCATTTTAATTTTTACCCTAATTTCATGTGTCCATAGTTAAACATTTTTCAGTATATCAACATCGTTTCCCAAAATAACTTTCTCTACATTATTATCATCCTAATGTCAACAAGTAAATCCATAAAAGATAATACCATCATATTTTTATTTCAAAACTATGGACAATGGGAAAACCCTGAACAGTTAAAGAAAAATATAGACCCACCTAATTGTCGTCAACACCATTTTCCCACAAAGCGATTTAATTTTAGTAAATAACACCCCCATAATAAACAGGCTTCCACCTCTTTCCAACATTTTCCATTGGTGCACGTTTTGTATCAACTGAGCAAAAGGGATTAATTCCGCACTCAGCACACCTTTCATTAGATTGTCATAGCAAAACCTCATAAATGAAATTGGTTTAACGAAATCTCTTCATATGAATATATACTACAAGTATTTCATATTTTTTTGCGTCAATCTATCATTTCACTAAAAAGTTCCCCCATCTTTATTTCAAATAAAGAACAAAAAAAAAGAACAAAAATTCTCCCAATTTTCTTCAAAATAAGAATTTATTTAAATTTGAAAGAGCTTCAATTCAGAGATTCGCTGTAATCAGACATTTCAACAAGATTCTTTTAAACTTTGTGGTAAATTTTCTGATTAACTTCTATTCTACATAACATGAACTATAAACAATGATATAAACATCCTTTGATCACTTGCACACTGATATAGATACACATGATTAAAACGTCTGCACTAATACCACAAAGCTTAATCAACGTCTTACAACTCGGTAAAATAAAACAGTATAAAAAATAACAAAACCTACTCTAAAACAATAAACTATGTATATAAAAAAAGATAAACAAAAATCTCATAAAATCTTTTTCACTTTTGATTGAAGTCCCTCGTGGGTTTGTCTTTTAGATATATTTTGTAAGGTCTATAGACAACATAGAAGCTATAGAACCAAGTTAAAGCAGCCAAATAATCAGTTGCATAGAACCAAACTTGAAAAATAATAGTTGTTCTGTTTTTAGACAAAACTGTAGTTCACCAAATATCTTGCTTCACAAATAGTCTATAATCAGCACCATTTCTAGTCATTGCACAATAGTACATTGCATCTGAAGTAAACAATTCATGCTCTGATAGAGCTAGGTAGGCACTTCATTCTGCACAACAGCTTTTAACAAAGTTAATAAGTCCTGTCACTCTTTTAACATAGTGTCAGTTTACAAGAAGTAAAGACGATCTGCCAAGGCTGGTGATGGGTCTCTATGAATACTCTGTCCAACAAGGAAGGCAAGCTTATGTGCATACTGGCATGGAGCTGGCACTCGGATTGTACCCTAAAAGATTAAAGAAACAAGAAGAGAATTAATATCAGAAAAAGCTACTTTTTTATGACATCATTAAAACAGATTTTTGTCATCCATATGTATGATAAGGACTATGGTTCTCTCTCTTATTGTTGAAGGCTGTATGGTTGTCAATAATTGTTAACATCTACTTCATTTGACCTTTGGTGAATAGTTCTCTCATTGGTTATAATACCACATCTTATTTTTATATTCACATAAGGTAAATTTCTTTTTTTCCAAACTAGCCATCCTTAGTATAGAAAGTAAAAACTTATTTCAGTTTAACAATTCACACAAATACTCCACAGGATATTGATGCAGAACTTCTAGTCACCTTCCAAATTTCACTTTTCTCAAGTTTTTAGCTGATAATTGCATACTAGTTGCATTTCAAATGGCCATTATTTAACAAAGTTAATCAAAATTAGGAAACATGGTTAAAAGATACCATTGGAAAACAAATATTTAAAAAAATCAAGTCTCTCAATTGTCGTGATCTTGGGTCATTTCAAACACAACCTTCAAGCTGGATTCAGCTCTAAACTTGGATTGTGATTAAATAGTTGACACAGCATAGGTTTCTGACACAGAATGAATGTGGTCTAATGAACTTATTTTTTTTGTTTTGCCTTTGAGCAATTCACTATGCTGTTGAATATTAATCCTCTCAAAAAAAGGTTTGAAGAAATTTTCTTTTTATTTATGAAATTCCAAATGAGATTTTTTATTTTTTTTCAAATCCCCTATCCTTTATTCCAAAACTGATCTCAATTCCAATTTCTAATGGAGTTTGTAACAATAATTACTCATTTAAATACATCATAAAATATTAAAATGTAAAAAAGTGCTTGTTATCACTGAATGGTAAAGATTGTTTTAATTTATCAGTTGGTAGTAAAAGTGAATAAACATTGTATATTGTATAAAACAATGATTTAAGTTGATTCAACTACCTATTCTGGACAAAGAAAGATAAATCCAATTGAAAATAAATTTCTTGCTATTGCACAATATTGTGCAATTGAAAATACTTGCTATTGCACAATACTGTACAATTGAAGATTTCTTGCTATTGTGCAATTGAAAATTTCTTGCTTTTGCACAATACTGTGAAATTGAAGATTTCTTGTTATTGCTGAGTACTGTGCAATTGAAAATTTCTTGCTATTGCACAATACTTAATATAATAATTTTAGATCCTGATTTTGACCAACTTGAAAACTGGGCCCATAATCAAAAATCTAAGTACATGCTTGGATTCAGCATATCAAAGAACCCCAAGAATTCATTTTCTGTTAAAATCAAACTAAGTCTAATTTTGGACCCTTTGGACTTTAATGTAGACCAATTTGAAAACAGGACCAAAAATTAAGAATCTACATACACAATTAGATTTGGCATATCAAAGAACCCCAATTATTCAATTTTTGATGAAATCAAACAAAGTTTGATTTTGGACCCCAATTTGGACCAACTTGAAAACTGGGCCAATAATCAAAAATCTAAGTACATTTTTAGATTCAGCATATCAAAGAACCCCAAGGATTCAGTTTTTGTCAAAATCAAGCCAAGTTTAATTTTGGACCATTTGGACCTTAATGTAGACCAATTTGTAAACGGGACCAAAAATATAAAATCTACATACACAGTTAGATTCGGCATATCAAAGAACCCCAATTTTTCAATTTTTGATGAAATCAAACAAAGTTTAATTTTGGACCCTTTGGGCCCCTTATTCCTTAACTGTAAAGACCAAAACTCCCAAAATCAATACCAACCTTCCTTTTATGGTCATAAACCTGGTGTTAAAATTTCATAGATTTCTATTTACTTATACTAAAGTTATGGTTCAAAAACCACGAAAAATGCTTATTTGGACCCCTTTTTGGCCCCTAATTCCTAAACTGTTAGAACCAAAACTCCCGAAATCTATCCCAACCTTCCCTTTGTGGTCATAAACCTTGTGTCAAAATTTCATAGATTTCTATTCACTTAAACTAAAGTTACTGTGCGAAAAACAAGAAAATGCTTATTTGGGCCCTTTTTGGCCCCAATTCCTAAAATGATAGGACCAAAACTCCCAAAATTGATCCCAACCTTCCCTTTGTGGTCATAACCTTGTGTTAAAATTTCTATTCACTTTTACTAAAGTTAGAGTGCGAAAAACTAAAAGTATTTGGACGACGACGCCAACGTGATAGCAATATACGACGAAAATTTTTTCAAATTTTGCGGCCATATAAAAATGTACCATGCCAGCTTAAGATGAAGATTTCAACAATCTAAAGTTGCATCCTGGGTAATGTAAAGACAAAATATTCAATGTATATAACTTACCGGCCAATTGTAATACAGATGGCACATCTTGTAGGTTAACCTCTGCATATGATCTGGTTTAAGTCCTGTTGTATCCCACACAACATTGTAATGAGTTGGGGTAACAGTTCCCTGTCTGACAGACTGACTTACAAGGAAGAAGTCATACCTACAAAAGGACACAAACATTAGAATGCATAAAGCACATATATATGCACTTATACACATGATCATTAATATACACTTATGTCATATATCAGTATGTATTTTCATCTGAAGGCAAACCAATAAAAAGTCTTGAAATATTTAAGACAGAAATATTGCAGTTAACAACAGAAAATATCATCATGAGTGAACATGCAGAAATATATCACTCGCTTTAATAATGATTTATTAATTATGCTGAAAGTGTTTAAGATCATGCTTCTACAACATGTTTCACATATACTTCACATTATATTGCAGATGAACATATAACCCAGACAAAAACTCCAGGTAACTGAAACAAATCGCTTTAAATGTTAAAACTATAGTTCACCATATACAGAAAAAATTACGAACTGCTTCATAACAATATAGTAATATTACTAACCACTCTGGTTTAGTAACTTCTGTATCAATGATGGTTCCTGGGGGTGGGTTACCCAATTGTCCTCTGTTCAAACTGGCAAAGAATCTGGTGTTGATCCTCTTCTTCACAACCACTACACCAACCTTTGGACTACAATTATATATTTATAGATTTGATATTATATTTTCTACTTCTCATAACTGAACAGATGTTATAGTCCAGCAGATAGGTGCAATATATGAAGGAATTGTGCACTTCGTGTTAAAAGCACCAAATTTTGCTCAAACATACTTCTATCTATACTCTTCAATATTAGATATGGAGGCAAGCTGGAAATATAGTTTACTTCCGGTAAAATCCAAAATGGCGGATGCATACTTAAATTTCAACTTTTCTTAATTCTCTTTCAATTTTTTTTAGTTCAAACTAAAAGAACTGATGTTTTAATTGATCTGAATCACATAAGATTGTTTTCAGTGTTGTTGAAGCAGCAATTTGGTGACATTTCGTTAACTTCCGGTCGAAATTCCATGTTAAAATTCAAGAAAAATGTTTCATTATTATAATTGAATGAAGATAGACATTCACTTCGATAAATCAAGTCTAAATAACCATTCAAAGATGAGCTCTTAAAGATTTAAACTTCTTGAGACATCAGATGATCGAAGACCAGGTAGTTCTTTCTCAATTGTTGAAGAGGTTGACTGTACTTTAATTCATTTATAAGTTTTGGAGTTTAATGTGACATCCATTTACACTGAATTAGTACACAATTTTTGTATAGGGACCAGCCGAGGACCACATCCGGTTGAAGGAATTGTCGCTGCATAGAACACCCATTGGTGGCATTCGGTGTTGTCTGCTCTTTGGTTAGTTTGATGTCTTTTTGATGTATATTCCTTACTTCCATTATCAATGTTAAAAGTATTATTTCTCAAAATATGACAGACGAACGGCTTCAATGCCCTACACCCACAAAGTGTATCAATATTGTTGCCGGATATGTTACTTTGGCGGGAAATCTAGTTAAATACAACATGTACAAAGAACTTCCATGTTTACAATCTACGACCAATCTGTATACACAATATGATGGCAAGGGTCTTCCACGTACTACATACAAAAACAATGCCACATGGCATAAGACCTGCCATCTAAACACAAAACTAAAGAGAGCTAAAATAAGACATTAAAAGGATACAGATGATATGTAACAAAAACACAGGTAATTGGAGCTAGAAACTCACCCACACCAGCGTACCATGAGAAAAATAGCAATGTAAGAATGTGTATGTTACTTTTGTTGTTCGTATAAACCAGATGAAAACCTCCACGGAGAAACAACAAGTAGATGAAGTAATGTTGATATCCCTGATCGTCAATGTGTACAAAAGCTTCAGTACACACCTTTATTAGAGAAGCTCAGAGCTGGGGACCTCATTGTACAAGAAACGAATATCATGTCCAATGCCTTGCTTATCTTTATCGGCAGGCATCAAAAGTCTCTAGTGAAAATGAGACTAAATAAGGAAGAGACGCACGAATAAGCCATGGAATCGCATCAGCTGACATCATCAGCTACATTGAAGATTCCATATCCGAAGAAGATTTAGCACCAGTATTCAAGATGTCATGTTTTTTCTATGCGAATTTTTCTAGAGTTCATAGTTCAAGATAAAAGAATCGACTTCTTGCACTTTACAATTATGAGTTTTTTGCCTGTGAGAGAGCTTTCACATGTTTGACTTGGATAAAGATTTGTCTTAATGCACTCATACAACAACTTCTTATATCTAATGCTTGCTTATTTACCTGATTATCAGGAATAAAAAAGGGAGATATAATTAAATTGCTTTCAAAGATGATATAGAACCCTTATTTCAGAAGCCAAGTGGTGATGCCTTTGCCTCAAACTAAATGTAGATTTATAAAGCAGTAACCACAATTCGCGGCGACATGTTTATTGTAACATTTGGGTTTGGCGGTAGTTTTCCAGTGACCTGTGAGTAGAATTCTGTTCCAAGATCTCTCGTAGCTCTTGTTAGTATGTTGTCGTATGGACAAGATAAAACAACTGACTTTTATTCGCAGGAAACACTAACGATTGCTTAGATAATAATAATAATAAATTCTTTATTTAAAGAGGGTAAACTCAGTTAGTTACAATCAACTAATCTTCCCTGAGGCCCTCACATACAAATTACAATACAATCAAAACAGATATTTACACATAGTTAATTTACAGTCATGTAGTTCAATGTATTGTTATTAACATAAGATATAATGCTGTTTAAGAAGTATACATGTAGTCAAAAAAATCAAATGAAAATAAAAAAAAATATACATTACAAATGCATTGTCATGATTGTAGCAAATATTTCTTATCAGGATTGTGTTAGGTACTTCTTGATACTTTGCTTAAAAGTAAAAGTGTTTTGAGCCTTACGCATTTTGTGTGGTAGTCCATTCCATAATACTGATCCAGAATAAGCAAAGGATTTCTTAAATAGTTCAGCTTTTGGCTTAGGAACTATCAGATTACCTTGAGTGACACCTCTTAAGGAGTAAGGATTATTATCTGATTTCAGTTTAAACTTTTGAACTAGGTACATTGGTGCTTCCATACGCATACATTTATATAGAAGTAAATATTTGTGGTAATTTATTCTATTGTCAACTGTCATCCACCCAAGTTTTTTAAATAAGGGGGCTGAGGGGGATAAAGGATCTGCATCTAGAATTAATCTTGCTGCTCTTTTTTGGAGTTTTAAAATTCTTGTTTTCCCTTCATTTTTACATTCACCCCAAATAATACAGCAGTAGTCAATTAAGGGAAGAATATACCCATAATAATAACATTCAGCAGCTACAAATGAATCCTTAACGTTAACTCTCCAAAGATTCGTCATCATGCATTCAAATAAACCCCTTACACATGTACCTAGGTATAATGGTTCACTGTCTGACAGAACATATGAAATAAACATGTTGTTAAGTCAAATGGAGGCACTGTTAACAGAAAACCCATAATCCCTGCGAAGATGGATGGTAGCTTGACGAGAAATTGCAAGACTTGCTAAACAGTTTGAGAAGAGAGGCGAAAGATACCTCAGGCACAGTTATATATCAATTTCTTGATGAAGAGGACACAAGTGACCATGAGCAGAAACTGATTGCTCAAATGTCGTTTATCCATGATGTAGCTTCTGTGGTAGAAGAGAAAGGTAATCAATTTCCTGGAGACAGCAACGAACTGCTTGTTCTGTATACCAATTAAAGATAGAGCTCCCTCAGCAGTTGTTGATATTATTTGTCGTTCGTTGAATAGAAATAGTTGGACAGTACCAGTATGAAAAGTTTGTCTAAGAGAAAACTTTACCGAGTTCTTTAAACAGGAAAATCACATCTTTCCACCAGCATTTAGTTTGATTGATTTACTTTAATTAGAAGTCTTTGGACGCTATAAACCAAGTTTAATCTACCATTTTTTACATTTGAAAATGCCTGTACCAAGTTAGGAATATGACAGTTGTTGTCCAATCGGTTTTGATGTGTTTTGTCATTTGATTTTACCATGTGATTATAAGGACTTTCCGATTTGAATTTCCTCTGAGTTCAGTATTTTTGCGATTTTACTTTTTAGAACCATTGACAAGATATAACTTTTGTATACAATATAAAAATTGATGGTACAAGGAGACGTTGTCAAAGGCAAACATGCTAACTACGAAACTGATAGAGTATCTCACATGTAGATAAAAACAAAACAGAGTTTATTCATTTTCTGTCAAATAAACTGATGGATGAACACATTTTCGGGAAGAAAATCATTGCTACAGTTGATACCGATGTAGTAGTACTTGTTGTGTCCTGCTTTCATGTCACAAATGCAGCTGATATTCATGGGATGCTTTAGGACTGGAAAACACTTCGGATACATTTCAATTCATAAGCTTGCTAACTTTGTAGTACAAGAAAAAGCATATGCATTGCCTGTTTTCTATGCATTCATTGGATTCGACGCGGCATAGATCGCTGGTTAAGGTGGAAAAAGCATGGGATACATTGATGGTATTGAATGGGGTCACAAGAGCATTCAGCGTCATGATAACCCTGGGTTGAGTTCAATATTATAGCAGCTATGTAGCGGCTACGCAGCTGCTATCAATATATATGCAACAACTAGGCTGCTACAATGTTGACCTCTACCCAGGATTGCGTCCAATATCTTAGCAGCTACGTAGTGCTACGTAGATGTTTGTCTACTGAACGAGTAATCCAGCTGCTATATATATACATATATATATATATCTATGTATCAGCTAGGCTAGCTTCACGTTCAGTAGTAATACATCTATGAAGCCCTATGTAGCCGCTACGATATTGGACGCAACCCAGGTGAGTACTCTGAATGTCAAAACCACTATTACACAATTAATCGCACGATTCGTTATGTTGATGTATGATCGAACAATATCAGAGGTCAATGATGGCTTTTTTTTTATTTAAAATATATATTTTGTTTCTAAATAACGTTTTCTTGTGATATTTTCTACCGGAAGTGACAATTTTCTGAATAAAATACCCCGAGGGTTTCAAAGAAATGGTACATTTTTTCAAACCATGAATACACAATAATATTATAGTCTACACAGCAAACTTTGGCAACCAGTTGTGATATTTGAATAGTCATTAATCAGTTATCAAATGCATGTCCGCCATTTTGATGATAAAACCGGAAGTGGATGAAATCAAGCTTGCCTCCATATCTAATTTTGTTCAGAATGGTCCAAACTATGTTTCTACCAAGTTTTATGCTTTTAACACAAAGTGCACAATTATTCACCTATCTGCTGGACTATTATTAAGATTACACCAGTAACATAGAATATGGGACTGAAAGATAGGACATTACGTACGGTGACCTATAGTTGTTAATTTCTGTCAATGTGGTCTCTTGTGGAGTCGTCTCATTGGCAACAATACCACATCTTTTTAAAATATTTGTTGTCTACTGAATTAAGCCAGTTATTTCCCTTTATTGTGACAGGAATGACATAATTTAGGTCATTTTAATAAATTGAGAAAAGGGACCAGAAATGTTCATCAACTGCATCTCCTCCAAGTTTATAGCCTGATGATGAAAGATCTGATCTGGTATAAAACAAGGAAATTTTGTGACTAAAACATGATTACAGACCAGTATGTCTTATTCAAAATAATCTTCCATTTATATCAGTAAACATACTTTGTACAATCTAAATGTTGTTTGAACTGTTAACCTGTTCTTATTCTGGACAACTGACCAACTTCTATAAAAACTCAACAAATAAGAAGTTTCAATTTCCCCCTCTTTTCAAAATTTTTATTTGGTTCTTATCAAATAATTGAAGACAGATTTTTCAAACTTGTGTGATAGACATTGCCAATATAAACCTTTAATACAAGTTTCATAAATATCTGGCAAGAATTATACCAGAAGGCACTGACAACGCACGCAACTTTCCATACAATATTAACATTTCTGAGGGACGCAACTCTTTTAAAAGTAGTTGATGGCACCGATTTTTGAATTGCACGAGAAATTGCTTATATAAACTTATGATCTTCTTTTTTTTTAAATTTGAAATCCGACAAGAATTTTAGGGGTGAGATTACTGACAAGGAGACAGATGCTTGAAATTACTGTGTCCTGGTGGGAATAACATTTGTGACCTACCTGTATTCTGTACCACCTGCTTTCTTGAAACAGTCAATCATCTGTGGAATTTCATGTTCATGTACAGCCTGGAGCTGTCCATCACCCACACCATCTCTAAACACAATTATTCTCTCTGGTAAGGCACCATTTACTTCATGATACTTCTCAAGGGCACCTGCAATTCATTGTTATTATGTTCTTGATCAAAGTTAATTTGTATATTAAACACAACAAATGAAACTCGATTTAATGCTGATTTGATTTTATAATATTTTTAGCAAGAACATATTGTAAAGCATTTGTTTAATAGTCAAGTGTTCTGTTGACTTTTTCAATCATGCATATGCCTACAAATACAAAACATTTCTTTTTAAACTCTTTGCTGTTCTAAGAGGAAAAAAATCTAATACTTATTTTAACATAAAAGTTGAATTTAAATGTTATTTCATTTGTGCGAGTCATTTATTAGTATAGAAGTACAACCATGAATTTGCAACTATGGGCATGTGAAATATCGTATAAAAATTTAACATATCTGCAGGTCTCTAAAACATATTTACCAAGTCTATAGATTTGTTTTTCTAGGCTTTTCACATACAACTTATATTGAAAATTTGCTAGTAAATCTCTTCTGTATAAATAAAATTACTTGAAGTATTTGAGAATGTTTGAAATTGTGACTTATTAGAATGTAAATCCAATTAAATATTTCAATCAAACTTGATATTTGATGTTTACTTCCTACCCCCCCCCCCCCCCCCCCCCAAAAAAAAATTGAAATTTTTTTCTGCTTGAACATCCTTTTCTCTAAAACATGCAACTCAAGTTGTTGGTAAATAAAACCCATAAAATCATAACCTACAAGGCATTGATAAGCAATAAGCAAAGAATTTTTATAAGAGTGACGTCATTGAATAAGCGTACCTCTCAGTTTTATACATGCTCCATCAACGAGTTCCTGAGTCTGCATTTGGAATGTTGTACTAGAGTAATACCTGGTAAGATTTCTATTCATGCTACAGACAATACCTCCTACAGAACGTCCCTTCTTGGCTGAATCGTGGTATGTATCAATACCTACCACCATCAAACCTTTCAGCTGTAAACAGAGCTTGCTTTTAAGTAACAATAACCAACAAACAAAAAGAAAAAGTTGCAATGCGACTACTTTAAAATTACTAATTTTGTTGAGTTTTTTTTTTGAAAAATTCTAAGCTTTTTTTCAACTGAAATTACTGAACACAAAAGGTTGTCTTGTTGATTTATAATAATTTCTACAGTAAATCAAGTCCAAAGAATTAATGTATTTTCCTTCAACTTTATCCAGTTATCTATTCAGATTGCAGGTCAATAGGGATGCACTTTTATACAAAATTTGACAAAAATTATTCGACAATATTGGGAAGAAATTATCTTTTTTTCTCAAAACAGTAACATTACTTGTAATCATATTGCAACACAACATAAACAAAATATATCTTAATCTTCTCTTGTTAGTAATAAGCATTAAAAAGTTAATAAAGCAATTAGTACAGCTAATGTTCTTGTATACCTGCAATTTAACATTTTTTTTTTTACAATTACAGCAAAATGCCTCAAATGCATGTAATTTCTTTGGTGCACAAATTGCTAAATGAACCTTGAAATCTTTAATAGGTCAGGTATATTACCCTCCTTATGGAATAGTGTAGTCCTACCGACATAAATTGGTTATCTGTTGGACTGGTCTACTATTAAAGGAGGGTAGTAACTTAATGACTTCACAGTTCATCTAGCAAGAAAGCTAACCCAAGATATTTCCTTTACCTACACACATCAGGCATTTTGAAGTCATGTGGCAAGCAACACTAGACCAACCTTTTAGGTGGCTCTGGTTTTTGCTACTGCAGAACTTATAAACATGGGGTGTTAAATGGTCAAGTAGAAATCTTTGATCTCTGGAATCACTTGTCACAATTTTGAGACAAGAAAGCTCTATAGAGAATTAAATCATTTTGAAATTTGTTAGTAAATAATGCTACAGGCTGTTCCAAAAAAACAAGACATGGGACAAAGAAAAGGCATTTCAAAATCTCATCTATGGTTGGACCTTTTTGTCGAGTTAAAATGTGAAGCAAATCTTAATTGCCTTCTCTTGGTACCATGCATGCTTAATTGGAACAACCCGTATGCTCAAGTTCTCAAAATTAGTAAGCCGTTGTTAATACGCAAAGCAAAATTAGTAACCCTTAAAAAATTTGCTAAGGGTCAATCTTTCTTTAAACTTTTATTGCAAGGTTATATAACCATGTTCCTGTATTTTCTATTATGTAGAAGAACATTCAAAATATTTGTGGTAAGTACATTTCATCTTTTGAAACTTGAGGCATGTATATTTATATCAACAACATATCCCTTCATCTGAAGAAAAATATTGAATAAGAATGTAGCCTATTCATAAATTCTATTAGAAAGGCATATATAGTTTTTTTTTTTTTTATTAATCATTGTTTCATAAACTGTAAATAAAACATTTGAAATTAATTATGTTATAACATACAAACAAACAGCAAACAAGCATAGGCCAACATATAAAGCAAAGCATGTCATGCATCAGCAAACATGACATATACACAAAGCAAGGCCAACACATTACATAGAAAGCACATACAAGTACAATCACAGCACAAAAGCAGATGAAATGAAATAAATGAAAATGAACCAAAGACCAACTTATATCTCCACTTGGCTGTCCACTGAGAAAAAGGTATGCATCCCAACTAAAAGACAGGCCAGGACAAGATAACCAGTTCATTTCTTTGATTAACCAGCCAAGTGTAGACATTCTTACCTTATATTATCAAGTTCCTAGTCCTCTCAACTTTTCAAATTCATACCTTAAAATGGTCACTTCCTCAAAATTAGCCTATCCATCAAACCACACCTATTCAGATCTTGTCGGATGTATACTTCTATAGAGTGACTATTTCAGATGACCTATACTTACCATACAGCAGTGATACTAATTGTACTAGAAAACCTCGAAAAACCCTTATAAACTCAAAATATACAGCCAACTGCTGAAATGCCAACCTTTCATACAGACTTTGAGACCATCAGACAACTCTTGCATCGAATGTTGGAAAGTGCAGCGTGAATAGTATCTTGTCAAGGCTGGATTAATGCTGGCAACAACACCACCGACTGACCGACCTTTTTTGGCCGAGTCGTGATAACTGTCAATACCAATCACCATCAAATTCTTCAGCTGATTGATGGGCAGAAATGAAAAGCAATGTAAATGAGTAGTGATAATATAGATGTAGGAAATGACTGTTTCAGAAAATTGTTTGCATTATTTGTCTGAATAATTTTTCAAAACTTCACAAGGAGATTAACTTCAAAGTCTTTGATCAACAGCATTAAACAGGCAATATGAAGTTATTTTATGATAATTTGAATGCTGCATGTGATTAAAACTATTGAATATTCATTCATTTAATCCCTTTCCTGAAAAGCTGATCAAAACATTTCTTTTGTTTAATTTGCTACAATACTGAAACAGTCCTTTTTGAAATGCAGGTTCCAGAGCATTGAGGAAATCTTCAATGATAACTGAAGCTCCCAGAGTAAATTACTGGAACAGACATCCCAGAGTGATAATGTTTGAGGAAGCACAACACTCATGATAGCAAGTTTTACTAACCAATGCTGTAGCAGTGACAGGAATTACTAAGGAGAGGAAACATACAGTAGTAGATCACACGTGTTAACAATTCAGAACCAAATGATATAATATATAAGGCCTAAATTAATATATTGTTCGTTTCCCCAAACCTGACTCTGCCAAGCAAGGTTTTGGTAGGTAGGTAGGGAAATAATTTTTTTCCTCAAAAAGCTTGAACAGTATCGTACAATCCAGCATGCCAGGAAATTGGAAATGAATAAAATAATATTTGATTTAGTTTTGACAATAAAATTTTATGAGTAGCACTAATTTTGCAGGGTCGGTCTGGATTGTAGTCCGGCAGCTACAAGCATATTTCAGACGAATTGTGCACATCCTGTTACAAGCATGAAATTTGGCATAGACCTTCCTCAACTATTACTCTTTTATTTCAAATAGGGAGGCATTTGAAAAAAATGTCTCACTTCCGGTAAAATCCAAAATGGCGGACGTCATACTTAAATCAGCCCAATATCGAAGGCTAGCGTGTAAAAATGTGTTATTATCATGCTTCTATCATAATATTTGGTACATACCTTTGTGTTTTACTACTTTTGGATAAATTAAATAGATTAGATGTCTTCAGAAACCCCACTTCCGGTTAAAATCCAATATGGCTGACATTGTACTGAAATAAGCTTATTTTTTAGGGAGGGTAACTGAAATGTGTTTTAACGTATTGCTACTATCATTACATTGTGTATGAACCTTACTTTGGTGATTCTGATGGATACAATGCTTAAGACATATGTCTTAAAAACCCTTTCTTCCGGTTATATCCAAAATGGCGGACAGAGAAATATCAATTTTTATTCAAATTTTCATTTTTTTCAATATGTAAAGAAATGATTTTATTTTGTGCTGGTCATTAAACTTTTGGCTTAAAGTTATCCTCAAAACCACTTATTCTAGCATGTTGTAAATATTTAGATATAAAGTTGACACTTCCGGTTAAAAATATGACGTAAATTTCAAAGATGAGTCCTCAATCTATTTCTTAGATTTAGAGTTTTGGATAGATTGATTAAAACAAAATAAAATCACTATAGTACTAAAAATTATTTAAAATTATTACTATTTGGCCAAGAATACATGTTTATTCACAGTCACCATGACATGCACACATCGCAGTGCACGGGATACCCGATTTTCCACATTAAAAATGACCGCGGAATCTTTTCTTACATCCACAATGTATAAGCTTTTGACAAAATAATGACGCCTCAAAAAGAGTTTTTCAAAAGTTATCCTCTTTGTCCCCGCCTGGAGTGGGTAGCATAAGAGCCAATCCCAAGCTCGTCTCCGTAAACACCTGCCTAAGTATATTGCATTATTTACATGCTTGAAAAGACTAGACCAAGTTGAGGGAATAGCCTCGAAAAGCCGTCTCTGTTGGGCAAATAGTTATTTTTTTGCTTCGTTAAACATGTTATACCCATCTGCTAACTTTGTGCGATCTTACAGTAAAACCCCGGTGATTTAGTCTGATTAATCATCATTCTTTTTGTTAAAGTCACATCTTCAAATGCAATCAATGTCTCCCACATAGTCTTTTCCCCCCTTTCAAGCAAAGAGAGAACCATATCACAACAGGTAAAGACATGGATAACAATAAGTGTTTCAGATCACTCAGATCACTCATTGCCTAGTGCATTTGAAAGGCCATTGATAGGTATTAATCCAAAGTATTTTGCCCTCCCAAACACAACGTCTACCCCTATGTCACGGAATAGCGAAACAGTAGTGACAACATCATCATTAACGACTGTTCGAATCATGACTCGTTTAAGTGCGTGTTTCACTGCATCAGACACATGCACCATGATTTTAGTGTCTGCCTCTAAATGTGAACTTGGTGCTGAACTTGAAATACATTACGTGGTGGATAAGATAGAATATCCTGACCATTTGTTGCTATAACTACCATACGCATCCAAGACTTCATCCACTCGTATTTCAGTTTCAAGGTATTTTATTTAGGTAAGGACATAATACCCAATCAGCATACTCAGTAGGCCGCAATTCACAATCGGAGAGCTGATTTCCAACATTTACAAAGACTGTGGTATTGTTTCTCACATCTTAATAAATTCTGCAAAAACACATATTTTCTTGCCTTGTTAACCTAATCTGTTTCTTTTTTTTTTTTATCCTCCAACAAAACCACATATCGTTTTCAATGACATTAAACATCAAATCCATATGATGATGTTGGCTGGTCAATCATCATTCTAAATGCTATAGTCACATCTTCAAACTCCATTAATGTCACCAACGCAGTTCCTTTTCCAGCGAACGTGTTATCTTTTAATGCCTAGTGCATTTGAAAGGTCATTGATTGATATATATCTTATACTTTTCCCCTTCTAAACTAAATGCAAACCAAAGTTTGTCTGCCCTATGTCACGGAATAGCGAAACAGCAATGACATCAGTATCGACTGTTTGAGTCATGACTCAGTTAAGTCTATGTTTCACTGCATCAGACACATCTATCTTGATTCTAGTGTCAGTCTCTTCGTGTAAACATGGTGCTAAACTTGAAACATCATCAAGTGGTGGATAACACTAAACATCCTGAGCATTTGTTGCTTCAACTACCTTGTACTCTAAATTGTATTAAGCAAGCTCCTGTGAATGAAAACTTAAAAGTTCTTTCTTACTGTCGTCATCTCTCAGAAAACTTTCCCATCTTTGAGGATGTTTTTAATCCTGGGTTCGTCTGTGTATTCCCTTTCCCCTAAATGTTGCCCTTGCTTCTTTTAGCAGCTTTCAAACTACCAGTATTTCGCTATTCCGTGACAAAGGGGCAGACGAACTATTGATTGTATTTGGGGAGGCAAAAATCTTTGGATTAATATCTATCAATGGCCTTTCAAATGCACTAGGCAATGAGTGATCACACACTTTTATTTCTGACCAATACCTTATGACGGGTTGTGATACTGTTCTCTCTTTGCTTGAAAAGGAAAAAAAAGACTGCGTGGGAGACATTAATGGTATTTGAAGATGTGACTTTAACATAAAGAATGATGATTGATCAGCCTAAATCACCAGGGTTGTACTGTACAAACTTATCAGATCTAACATGATTAACGAACCAAGAAAGTCAATTTTTGCACAAAAGGGAAATCTCATTTTAAGTGAGGCTATTCCCACGACTTGTTCTAGTCTTTTCAAGCATGTAAAACGTGTAATATACTAATGCAGGCGTTTAGTGAGACGAGCTTTGGATTGACTCTTATGCTACCTAGTCTTGTCACTAATGGATTGCGATGGGACAAAGAGGTTCCCTTTAAAAAAAACTCTTTCTGAGACCTCATCATTTTTTCAGAAGCTTGTACATTATGGATGTAAGAAAGGATGCCGCGGTTATTTTTAATGTGTAAAATCGGGTCTCCCGTGCACTGCCTTGTGTGCATGTGGTGGTGACTGTGAATACGCATGTATTCTTGGCCAAATAGAAGTAGTTTTAAATATTTTTAGTACTATTATAATAGTGATTTTATTTTGTTTAAATCAATCTATCCAAAACTCTAAATCGAAGAAATAGATTGAGGACTCATCTTTGAAATTTACGTCATATTTTTACCGGAAGTGTCAACTTTATATCTTAGCATTTACAACATGCTAGAATTAGTGGTTTTGGGGATAACTTAAAGCCAAAAGTTTAATGACCAGCACAAAATAAAATCATTTTCTTTACATTTTGAAAAAAGTTGAAAATTTGAATAAAAAATTGATATTTCTCTGTCCGCCATTTTGGATACTTCCGGAAGTAAGGGTTTTTAAGACATATGTCTTATACATTGTCTCCATCAGAAGCACCAAAGAAAGGTTCATACACAATGTAATTATAGTAGCAATACGTTAAAACACATTTCAATTACCCTCCCTAAAAAATAAGCTTATTTAAGTACAATGTCCGCCATATTGGATTTTAAACGGAAGTGGGGTTTCTGAAGACATTTAATCTATTTAATTTTTCCAAAATTAGTAAAACACAAAGGTCTGTACCAAATATTATGATAGTAGCATGATAATAGGACATTTTTACACGCTAGCCTTCGATATTGGGCTGATTTAAGTATAACGTCCGCCATTTTGAATTTTACCGGAAGTGAGACATTTTTTTCAAATGCCTCCCTATCTGAAATAAAAGAGTAATAGTTGAGGAAGGTCTATGCCAAATTTCATGCTTGTAACAGGATGTGCACAATTTTTTACATAGCCGCCGGACTATTGGGGAAACAAACAATATTTTATTTTAGGCCTAAGGCAATAAATATATATGTGTACAGAGCTATTCAATTAAAATGAATGTTGGAGAATAGGAAAGGAAATTTGTTTTACATGGCTTGAGGGTCATTTGCGGTTTTATACTATTTAAATATATGCAAAATTACACAAGATTAATATTGGTAGTTGCTTTTAAAATCAATTTCAAGGGAATAGCTGGATTGTCTTTTCAAATGATTTGTTTTTTTTGCTCAAGCTGTTCCATAAATAAATGTATGGGAAGGTTTCAGAAGGCACCACCATACATAGAATTCTAAACGAATTTTTTCTTTAAAATAAAATGTTCAAGCAATTCTTTCCTAAATAGCCATCATCTATCATATTTTAAATAAAGTGCATTCTTCCAACTACCCATACAATTAAGGAAAAGCCCTAATGTCTAGTGCTATGCATGTTCATGAAAGAAATAAATAAATCTAATAGTTTAGCAGTTTTTAAAGCATCACCTCACACATTAAATTCTAATCAAAAACAAATACAGTAAGCCCCAACACTGTGCACACAACTACAACACTTAGTGTTTTAAAAAACCAAAATCACTTTTTTTTCTCTCATTCTAGTGAATATTGAAGCATATATCATTGTATATCATGTTAAAATGTCTATAGCAAAATATGTTCAAGTGCTGTACCATAACAATGTACATGGGATCCAGTGAAGGCACTTTAAAAACTCCACAAGGGATGGATGTCAAACTTTTAATAAATTAAAATGTTAACAGGATATTCCAACATTGGCTTTTTTGATGGTAAACTGAGTGCCTTCCCAGGATATCATGCACATTGATATGAAACTGCTTCAATATAATCTCTAACCCAAACACAGATGTTAATTCATGGTTAATGAATCCTTTTGAGAAGGTCATAATCCCAACATTTACACATAATAAAATACCAACTAACCAATTTTAACACCAATGACAGGATAGAAAATATGGATAATGTATAACTTATATATATTACGCAGAGTTAGCAATATCACACAAGATTTACTATACTTTATGATTCCTTTTGTAGTGCTAATAAAACTTACTGGAATTTCCAGATGCCAAACCTCTCCACCAAGTTTACAATTCAGCTGAATAGCTATTTTAGTAGCGACTGACATCAACATCTGTTTCTTGGACAAAGTTCTGCCTACTACAACCTGACTAGGAACTACAAAATTCATTCAATATTATTTTCATGTATTATCATTGAAATTACAAAAGAATATATCCCCACCATGCAATATCCAGTGATTTTGCTAGCGCTCGTCACTTTCGTATTTTACGAAAGGGTTTTCTCATTGACGAAAGTATTTCAAATCAATTTCGTCACTTTAATTTTGAAAGTGTAAAAAAAAATTCGCAATAAAAACTATAAATCTACCTGTCTTCATGTTTTTGACAAGTTTATGACCTCCAGGTAATTAACATTTTTAACAGGTGTTACAAGTTGTGATTACAACTAATCCGCTTATCGCCATCGGATGGGTCACTAATCCGTTAATTATTATTAAACCCCATAATTGAATGACCATCATAATTATTTCCCCAGGAAAACCAGTCAGTCGGCAAGTCATTTCAACAACCAGGAGTTTAGTTTCGTCAATTAATCAAAAATGTAACAACCCGGTCAGTTCGCATTTGAATTTCAATATTTTTCCAACGATCTGAAGTTCATTTGTCGTAGATTCGTCATTCGAAGGCATTTTCGTCATATTTGATTTAAATTTTCATCAAAAAACTTTCGACAATTTCCATTTAAAATAAAGAACTTTAATGTGTTTATTCAAAACTTTCACGAGTTAAACAGGTGCTTCCTGTATTGTGTTCTACGCATGCGTGAAAGTATTCCTTTGACTATTTATAGACTTTAAAAAAACGTAAAATACGAAATCATTTAATTTAGAATCAATTAAACGAGAGAGACAAATATCTCTTACTAAAGGAATTTAAATCAAAAAATGATAATTTCCTGATGAATCCGGACTCGTTTTGAATTTATTATCCACGTGTCACTTCCCGTTTTCGTTTCATTTTAAAACCGAAAGTAGTAAACGTGATCTATTGTTGATTTGTTTACAACCTACTTTCAGTCATTATTATAGTTCCAAAAAGGATTTTACACATTTCCAACTTGAAAGAAATGATTCCAAATATCGATTTAGACCTTTTATATGGATAATGATTATGCAGTGAAATAATCATTGCAAGTTAATTTCTGCTGTGATTCCTTGTTTAAAAAAAATAGAATCCAACTTTTGTTGATCAGGAATGACCCCTGGAACAAACTGAAGAGAAATTGTGAACTAAATTTCTGGATTCCATGTCAGAATCTTTCATAATATTGGCCAATACAGTCAAATCATACAATAACTGCCAATCATGCTGGTGCCTCAATCCCTTAAAATCTGACAAAGTCAAAAGATGAAGCTAGTAATATACATCATTGGCCCCTTGCTTTTACACAAAACAAGGTTGATTTTAATAGCGCGCAAAAGTGACTAAAGCCCTCAAAATTCTAGCTTAAACCCTGGCAATATCAATATATTAATTGATGAAAGTAGAATTCATTATTTCCCCTTTAAAATGTTAGACCTGTATACAATTGGATACATATCTACATTTATTGATCATATTTCATCCTGTGCTGGTGGATCATCACTCCCCAAAGTTACCATCAGCTCAGTTGTCAGCTCTTTAGTACTGACATCATAATCCTTTATTAAATAGTGAAATTCTAAAGAAACTAAGGTTTGAAATCATCAGGTAAATTTGGCCATATATGGATTTGGCTAATAGGTTATTAATAGACATATAGCCTATTATTCATCATGGTTCTAAAAGAATCTTTGGCTTTAACCCTTTCCTCCATGGATCCCCCCCATATATGATTCACATAAGATTTTTTCAAAATGAAAAGTCTGATATTCTCATGAATATGCTTTTAAACTTTGATACAAATTTTTAATAAAATGATAGATTTTTTGTAGGAACTATTTTCAATTGAGGAACTACACAGGCGTCAAAAAAGCATCATAATGGAGTAAAAAGGGGGGGGGGGGGGTGTGCATCAAACGCATCATTATAGAGGGAAGGGTTAAGTGTTCCTGATTAAGGTAAATCTATGAAAATACTGTGATCACTTGAAATTTATACAGGTTTTTATTTTTGGAAAAATTTGAATGTACAACCATGTTATTTCAAATAACCTTCATGATCACACAAACTACAAATTTATTACCATACCTGGGTGATCAACACAGCAGAATTTTTTGATGGCATCATATCTGTCCTTTCTGTTTGTTGGCAAAATACACAAAGCCATCTGTGTGTCTTGCTGTACTTGCTGTCTAAGAGCGGAGAGGTAGCTATCATTCCTATCATCTGGAATTTCACATCTGAAAAGAGAGAAAGCAATGGCATATATACTTATAACAAGCTAGCTAAGGAAAAATCTTGCACATTATTTTTACTGCATTCATTAAATCTATCTTTACACAACAAAATATCATTTATAAACTGGAAAAAGAATACCCTATTACAACTGAGGGCTATTCCAGAAAAAAATGTAGGGGGGGGGGGGGGTTGGAAGGCATTTTTTGTCAGCACCAGCCACCCAGACAATTGTAATAGAGAGTAATAGGGCATTATAGTGCGAAAATTTGCTCTGATACCCATCACCCATGTATTATAAATCCAATGTGCCCCTTCCAACCCCCCCCCCCCCCCCCCCCCCCCAAATACATTTTTTTCTGGAATAGCCTTCAAGAGGTTCACATTTTCCAATGTTCAAAACAGGATTCATCATATTATGAACCAATTCTACTTCATTTATACTACATGGCTAAATTGAATGGGCAATAGCAAATTACAAATATTTTTTAAAAATATTACAATGTTTATACAAACAAAGCAAACAAAAGTCCAACCCCATCCTATGAGTGCCTCTATATAACTTACGGAGTAGGCTGAGCAATCCTCATTCCCATGGGAGGTCCAACTTTGCTCAAGGTTTGGACCAAGTCTTGAGCCATTGCAGAGTTTTTCCTTGTGAACACTATTACCCATCTTTGAAGGTCTACTGGAGTAACCAATTCTTTCCCTCTCATGTCTCTTGACCAATCAGCATCTTCTTGCTTATAATTCAGCTGCAATATAGATAAGATGAGATTAGTTCATATTTTACACAATACTTCAAAGTACTCAACTTTCTAACACCACACACACAATACACAGTTCTCAATCATTTTTTTTACTACGGAGTACCTTCTTTCACGAGACATTTTATATCTCAATCTGTTCCACCCAATTACTTCCTTTATGATTTTTTTATATATATGAATTATAAACCAGGGTCTTTGCAATGCTAGTATATTGTTGCAATAGAAGAAAATTGAAGTCCTGGTTCCAGCCCCTGTTTGGAAGGAAGTAAAGAAGAATCAGATTTACTCTTAACATTGTTAAGATGATTTTATAGGCACTATTCATATTTGTTATTTAACAAAATTTTGAATTATACATTCAACATTATATTTCACACACTGGCAAGTATAAATACCTGTTAACAATTAACAATGAAGTCACAAAATAGTACATTTTCTACCTGATGTTCAGTGGTTCATAAATGTTTCTTGTTTTTATGTAGATAGGACTGTTGGTTTTCTGGTTTCAATGGGTTTACACTCATCATTTATGGGGCCATTTCTAGCTTGCTGTTCTGTGTTAATTTGACATGTAATGGTTTACTTTTACAAATTGTGACTTGGATTGAGATTGTCTCCTTGGCACCCATACCATATCTTCTTACATGTATGTAATACTTACAACAGCATCATATCTCTGCATAATCTTCTCTGGAGGAGCAACACGAGCATTAATCTGTACCAGATCTTGTGAGAAGCGAAGCCCCCAACCTCCCATTTCTGTCTTTACAGCTTGGTTACTGAAATTAAAACAAATGAAGGAACATAAAGAGTCAGTCCATCAAAACACATGACAATGTGTAAAATAACTACAATAAACAACCAAATGTGGCATGACTGCCAATGTCACAACGATCCATTTCGAGTTGGGAGTTCAGTTAAATGCATCATTTTAATTGGCAATTTTTTTAATTAACCTTATGTAATTTGCCTTTTCTTGTTGAAAATTATCTATTTCATTTTTATCTATGTATACTTCTGTTAACTTACTTGTTGATATTGTTTTGAAGGGGTTGGCATATGTTAATGGTCTTATAAAAGTAGAACATGGAATTGCTAATTAGAAATAATTTCAAATCTATGGTCATCAAATGTTATTCTCTGTTTCAAGATGTACGTTGTTCTTTTAAAATCAAGTCAGCGTAAAAGATAAATTGTTCATTAAAATAGATTTTATAAGCAAAAAAATTCAAAATTCTTTATTTTTAGATAAATGTAGAAAGGTATCTTACGTGTTGATCTGGTTGATGAAGTCTGTTAAGGTTTGTGTTCTACCCTGAGGTGCAATTCTAGTGTGAGCTGCTACATCCTTCATTACACTAAAATCGGCTCTAGCTTCATCTGATAGTCCAGTTAAACAGCACAATTCTGGTAGTAAGTATAATATGTCTGTTCTTCCTACTTTTATGTCCTTTTTCTTAGGTCTGCTTACCAACAAAGGCTGATTGAGGTCATTAATTGTTATGGAATAATTTTTCTTATAATAGTCTACATATGAGATTTCTTCTCCTTTCCTGAGTGTAAATGTTGATGTGGGCCTCTTATCCCATTCAAAATCATCTACACGATACGTCTTGTTATTGTATCTGAAATAAAATACATTTGAAATTGTACTTTAGACTTGTTTGCTCGACAACATATGTTATTAATATTTATGACAAGATAACCTTTCATAAATCAGTCAAGAAACATTGATAAGCTTATTCTTTCACAAGAAAAAAACAAACTTGGTCTTTCTTCCTATTTTCGATCAACAAAAAGATGGTGCTCTTTAATTTACATCATCAATTATGGCATCCATTTTTTCAATAAATATCACAGCATAAAAACAAGAAGTTTCCAGTCAAAATTGAATTTTGACCAATGAACAGTTGTATCATATTTTTTGTGTGTTTTCTTTTATATGAATATAATTATACATTAACCGGTTAAGGAAGTATAAATAGTCTGTAAAATGGAGAGAAAAAAATTGTACCAATACAATTTCTTTACTACAATGTATCAAGACTGGCAGAAATTAACAGATATCAAGTCTAGCAACCTACCTTGTCAGTACAATAGATCCTACAAATTTTCTGATACAGTTTTCATAAAAGGCATCTCCAGCAGAACGATTGTACATCTCATACATAATATCAAGAACTGTATCACTTCTCAAGATCTTGTGAGAAATGTCAGCACACAGCAATGTTTGTGTTTCATATCTCAATATGGAAGTTACAAATCCAGGCATTACTTCAAGTCTAAAAATAGAAAATAATAGCGCATTAAAGAGTTTGTTTATTATGTTAAATATTTTTAAAGATACAAACAGTAACACAACATGAACTCAAGTTTGTAATCCATGTTTATATTTTGTTCCTGTACATCATATTTGTTTATTTTTTGCTTTGCATTAAATAAGTTTTCTTTTTTGAATTCTTCTACAGTTTGTTTTGTAAGGCCTAAATTAAAATATTGTTTGTTTGCCCTTTTCCGACCCTATGTTTTGAAACAGGGTAGGTAGGTAGGTAAAATATTTTATTTTTTTCCCCAAAAAAATAACTTGGCTCGGTATATTATTTGTCATAGGTAGGCAGGTAGGTAAAATATTTTATTTTATAGATACAAAATCTGCATAATGTCATTTTTTTGTCCGTTGTGTTTTTGCAAATATGTTTTCCGCTGGGACTATTAGTGTTGAAAAAAAAAATATAAGAGATAACTTTGTACTGGTAAGATAATGTCCAGGCAGACATATATTTTCGTGTGTGCCTTTGTTTCCAATAAAAATGCTATAAGACTTAAAACTCAATTGTCACGTATTTTGCATCACATTTATAAATGATCTGTATTCTCCACATTACAGGGTTTTGTCACTTTTGGTTCATGTCAGATATAAATAATATAGCGGCATCGAATCATTCTGATATGCGGATCACAAAAGGCCATCCCTACATAGAATACAACGTCCGTTTACAAATTAGTTTGTACACACGTTAATACTTTTGTATCAAACGAACTTTTTTGTAAATGAACCCTGCTCTTTAAGTTTAAAGGTACAGAGTAACGTACTTCATATCATGATTTCAGAAAGCGTTCAACATCGATTTCAAACAAATGCTTTGAAACTTCAAATGCAAGTGTTCATGTCAAACGCTCAGGTGATACCAAACGGACGGGACCTTATACGTAAAGATAAAACCCGAGGATTCCGGTAAAAAAGTTTTGAGCGGGAAATACAAATATAAGATTTTTGGTAGGAACGAAAAATAAAATAAAATAAAATCTTGCTGGTAAATACAAATAAAAGATTTTCAGGCGGAACGAATTGATAGGGTCGGTCGGTAAAGGGCAAACAAACAATATTTTAATTTAAGCCTAACGGCCTTTTATAGCTTGCAAGATGGTATGATTTACTCATTGTCTTGGTCTCCCATGGTTAGTTCTTATTGGATATCATACTTCTTGCTCATGTCATATGTCCCTCAAGCACAGCACAGTAAAACTTCATACAGAAGAGTCTACCTTTTTTTATAGCAGTTTTTGGTAGTGAATCACTAATCCACACCAAGAGGTGGGCCTCAGCTGGCCCCTAAACAAACAGATACTAGTCCAGTGAAAATAGACGTCATACTAAACTCCCCCTCTGAATCAATTCAACGACTGCAACCCAAATTAATAATAAAAAAAAATAATCTTCAAATAGAGCAGCATTTAGTCAGAGGATAAAATAAGCTTACTTGTGTTGAGGAATTTGAACTGCCAATTTAGGATTGAAATAATTTCTCCCAATAAGCTGCATATCCACCATAGTTAGAACCCTGAAATGTAAAATGTGAAAAATAAAGTGTCAAGTACAAACATGCATAGAAATGAAGCACAATACATTTCCTGTAATAACTAGTTATTGCTTATTGATCAACAATCTTTAAAAAATACAAACTTAGAGAAATTCCAGTATTTTATGTTACAAGTACTTATAATAAATAGAACTGTTTTTGTTTAAAATGTTTATTTATATTTAAAAGTTATCTGCCGTTTGATACTGATTATTGCTAAATTGCTCATTATATATATATAATCCTTGCATTTATTTATTTCGAGAACATGTTTTTGATTTAGATCATTTCATCACAAGACATCAATGAGACCAAAATATACCAATGAAAAGGGATAATAAAGTGAAATTTTGTCAGAATGCTCAATTTAAACAAGAAATAATTTCTTGTCACATTTTGCGCTACATACACCTGGAATTGTACTCACCTTCTGAAGATTATATTGAACACTTGCAAACACTGAGGACTAGTGGGTGGCAGTTCATTGGTCAATGTAATGGTCACTCGGACCTGTGTATCATCAAAATTCTTCTTTGAATATACCTCCGTTACCTAAAAATGAAATCAATGAGAAACTATTTTTAAACGAACTTTGCATGAGACAGAATACATTATATTATATATATATATATATATATATGTAAACATGTTCCAGAAATGATAGTATTAGTAAAATTCAGATAGTGTAGTTTAAACATGTTTTTTTCATTTTTTTACATAAATAAGGCCGTTAGTTTTCTCGCTTGAATTGTTTTACATTGTCTTATCGGGGCCTTTTATAGCTGACTATATGCGGTATGGGCTTTGCTCATTGTTGAAGGTCGTACAGTGACCTATAATTGTTAATGTTTGTGTCATTTTGGTCTTTGTGGATAGTTGCCTCATTGGCAATCATACCACATCTTCTTTTTTATACTTTGAAGGGTTCCTTGACATTGCATGCTTTTGTTGTATATAAATGAATGTTTAGGAGAACACCATACTAATACCTTATTAATGTAAACCATGCTGCTTTGTGAACCCTTTCCTCCATAGATTTTTTTTCTCACATACTTTATTCGCATAAGATTTTTTCAATAAAAAAAAATTCATCAGGTTTAAAGTATTAATGCATTATGAAAACGAATATTTCATTAATGAAATTCAAGTCAAACAGTCTTATGAATGTCCTTTTCATAATGGATACAATTTTTTTTAAGTCTGATGCAGACATTTTGAAGTCAAAGCGTTTCAAGCTAGGTACTACTCGGGCGTCAAAATAAATTATAGAAATATTCACTTGCTACATACGTTTTGCTGTAGTTTGTGAGGCAAGAACAGAACCATTCCATCAAAGGCTTTTGTCTTTCCAAGAAGTTCTTCATGATGAAATAATAAGGCAATTTTCAACCTCTTGCTATCTACAGGTGGGTTGAAATCAACATGGTATTGATATAAATGCCAATCAGGTTTCGATTCCAGTTTAAAATAGTTTGTTTTCACTGGTAATGCTGTCCCTGATGTTCCTATAAAATAAAAGAAAGTTGGTAATTATTTCCAACCTTTTTTCAGGAACACATTCCTAAAATACCAAAACTATCTTCTGATTTAAGTTGCTGTTGGTTGCAATATGCCTCAATTGATGTTATAAGCTTACATCAGGAATCTTTTTTGCAATCTCATGAGCCTTCATATGCATCTTGTAGTGGGATCTTTGTTGAAGGGTGTACTACAACTTGTAGTAAATTAAATGTCATTTGAAATTTTTCTTCTTTTTTTACCACTGTACCTTAGAAACCCCTTAAATTTAAAATCTTTCATTTCTATGTAAAATCAAATTGTTGCAAGCTTTTGCATAGTAGTCCTTTATTATAAACAAGAACAAAAAAAAGTTTGTCAATATTGCAACAACAAAATTGGTGAGTGTTTCAAGTGAATCTAGTTACATGAACTTGTGATACTTTAATTTAGACATATAGGACCCCAAAAAAAAACCAACACCATTATTTTTAAACAAACAAGCTAGGATTTGAATGAAGCACATTATTCTCTACGGTTGATTTATTTGATGGATTTACTTTGGTCCAGTAGCCCTTAGATCTTACCTCGTTTGTCAGTAATCCATGCAGGCTTAGTTTCTGGATCAGTGTAACGAGGTCTTCTTTTAACCTGACTAGCATCACCAGTCCCAATACTCATCTTAGCAAGTTCATCAGCTGGAACCTGGCCTTCACCCCCGCCCATACCTGGACGTGGTACAGCAGCTCCACCCCTGTAGGTGGCCCTACCACTAGGCCCTGGGGGACCTCCAGCAGGTGCTGGAGCAGGAGCTGAAGAAGTTGGAGCCTGCAAGACAAATAATTATAAAAGTATCTCAAACAGTTTTTTTTTCTTTTCTTATTGTTGAAAGCATTACATTGACCTGAAGTTGTTAACATCCCAAACCGTAGATATTTGGTCACCTTGAACAATTGTCTCATTGGCAATCATACTACATTTCTATATCAAATTATAATGGAAGTAAAACTGACAAAAATATTGAAATTGATCAAATTTATTAGTATCACAACTCAAAATACATTTACTCACTGGCATAGACTGGGACTCTCCTTCTCCTGGTCTTCTGGCTGGCTCTGTCTGATCTGCTCCACGGGCTCGGCCCCGAGCTCTACCTCTAGCACGACCAGACATGTTCTGTAAAAAAAAATTTTTTTTTTTAAATATATTCATATTGCATTCTGATTATTTGTCTATTATCATTATTAACTTTGACATGGATCTCTTCAACAGGCGAAATGAGCAAGTTTAATGCCCTATTCTAATCTCAATCTAAAAATGCATGAAGGAGAAGTTTTCACAGAGACCCATCGATTTATACATTTTGACTTTCACTTTCAAATGGACGTCAAGTTACGAGAGAGTTTGTGGCCTCGAGACTCAAATATGCAAATATTTATAAATTTTTACCTCCTTTGTAGGAGATCGATGTTTAACATTTAGAAGCAACCACGTTTTTTCACCTCCTTTACAGGAAATTGGTATTAGCATTTAGTTCCGACCACGATAACAATCAGAAGCTCTCAGACATTTTGGTAACTTGGGTCGTAAATGAAAGATTTACATTATGGTCATTTGCACTGTTTTCTCGTGGTCACGTGATAATCTTTGAAAGTGAAAGGCAAAATGCATAAATCGATGGGTCTCTGTGAAAACTGTTAAATTATAGAAAAATAAAGGTTGGCAGGTAGGTAGGTAGGTCAGACTACACGAATGAATTTTATTTTTACAGGACATTCGGTCTGGTAAGCATCCTAGCTTTACCAGATCGAATGAAATTTTACCAGACCAATTTTTTTTTATATCTTAAAAAAAAACACAAACATATGACTTTGTTGTCCTCCCCAAAATGCACAAAAACAAAATGATGCAACAAGAGGGTATATTGTTATGAAAGTTGTGCACAATTGCTTGAATGCATATCAGTGAAGAGTAATGTCCCATTTTATTGGAATTTGACAATGTTTGTGAACTAAACATAATTTAAAGTTTCTGTATAAAATATTATTTCCCGTTTCTTCTTTCTTTTTCATATATCTTTTGGTTTTCAATTCTAGTGTTTACATTTCAGAGCTGAATATTGTGTTCTGCTTGGATTTTTATTCATTTATTGTATTTAATTGGCAAACCCGGTATTATCCTTATCCGTTTCCAGAATGGGATCCGGTTTAAACAGTTTTATTCACATTTCCGGTTGTGCCAATGATGGCAGCCATTGTTGTTTTTGACAGTCAGATACGTTTTTACCCGGATTTACACATTTCTTGTTGGTGATTTTCGGCAAAGAGTTAGCAGTTGAACAAAATAAACATCACTGTGATGAATAATTAAGAGGAAAATGAATTTGAGATCGTTTGGAAATTTTGCTAGAATGTTAGAATCAAAGAGCTGATAGCTCTGAGGTGGAAGAAGGTGAATAAAAGGTAACTTGAATTACCATAAAAGCAGCCCCACTTACCCAGGCTGCTTTGTTCCATTATCGTTAAAATGTATTTTTTTTCTTCAAACAAGAAAAGGTCATAAGTACATGGATTTCCCATCCGTACAATCATTTTCTATGTTCAGTTGACTATGAAAATTAAGTAAAATCTTTAATTTGGCAGTAAAATTAAGAAGATCATATCAAGAGGAACACATGTGTACTAAGTTTCAAGTTGATTAGATTTCAACTTCATCAAAAACTACCTCGACCATAAACTTTATAACCAGAAGCAGGACGGACGGACAGACTAGAAAACATATTGCCCATAAATGGAGCATAAAAATAGTAAGACTTGTTACATACCCACCAACTTTTGAAAGTTCCCATATGGGTTTTTACTGCACAACAACAATTTTAAAGGTTACAATTTTTAGCCAAGTATTTTGCAAGATCTGGATTGTCTAGAAAAAGTGTCATATTTGTATGATGAACTTACATGCCTTTTCCTTAAGTCTGTTTGCATGATTCTAGTTATATATTAAATCGGTAGAAAAAATATACATGAAGCTAGCAGACCAGGGTTTATTTTCCAGATTAAGAATATTAGATGCTTGTTGAAATTTCCAATTTTGAATTATGCACAAAGATGGATCTTTAACAGGTTGGGAACAACACTCCAAATGAGGGTAAGCTAACTGGAAGATCATCACAACCCACTGTAAAAAATGAGCACAAAAAAAGTCATTTATATTCATATTATTTGATGAAACTTTTCCCCAAGAACTATGCATCTATTAAGTACTGAATGGTCAAAACATCATGTTTTTTTATCGACATAAATTTTGTCGTAAATGTAACCAAATGATGTAGAAATTGTGTTTTTTCTTCAAATGTCCATCAAATTGTAATGTTTATAGTTCCCTTATTGCCTCTCTATTTGAATAAAATAAAATAATAAGAAGAATCTGTTTCTTGTTTTGTTTTTGACAAATGATTGTTCACTGCTTGCAAATGAATCATTATATTTATATATCTTATCTGTATATATTTTTGTTCATGTCTCCATCTCCTTATCATTTGTAAATGTATAGACAAATAAGAAAGAAATAAGCTCCACATGTATATTTGCAACATCGTAAATTAATTAAAAAAATAACATATACTAACACTAGTACTGCATGGCTTATAAGCATTATGAAAGTCATATTTGTAGAAAGCTTAAAAAGACTTAAAACAGTGTAAAATGTCTTGCTATTTCATAGCTTACACAATAAAATCTAATATATACTAACATTTACGAATTTAAATTTCAAAGATTTTACTAGGAATTAATCTAACTACTAGACCTTTTATTAGTCTAGTTGCACATATTGTATGTTGGCTTCTAACTGTCTAATCAGTAATAAACAAATTTATAATATAAACTTCAATTTAATCCTTGAAAGGAGGTCTAGATTGCTAAAATAATTTATAAATTTAAATTTTTTTATTTGTCCAAAATCATTTAAATTCATTTAATCAACATCCTTTTATGATTATTTGATCAAAATATTAATCATTTATAGTCTTTTTACAATTTACATTTTTAAAAGCAAAATAACTGAAAACAGGATAAAACAAAGGGAAGTAACAAAAAAGTATTTCAATATTCCCAATACACATCGTTTTGATAACACAACGGCAGTTAGCCGGAGGTAAACATCGTTGATTACCAGTATGTTTGACACCCAAGCTGTCAAGTGAAGCCATATAATTATACATCTTCTTTGATGTTCAGGTAAAATTTAACACAGGTGTCCATTACATCCGTACAGTAGTAAGAAATGATCAAATATGGCGTCTGAAAATTTTCATTCATGAAATATTTCATACACGGGAGTTTTTTCTCCTAAACGGGAGGACGGGGGAACCCCTGAAAACGGGAGTTTTGTACTCCCGTCGGGAGGTTCACATGTATGTTACGAAGGGCATCTAATTCACATGACAAAGGAAAACCATGAATAAAGACAACACTTTATATATCCTTTTTATTTATATAAAAACAAAATCTTCTTGTCTGCAGGATTGCAAATTCGTAACTTCAAGGGCGAACTTGTAAACAGGGCGAGTTGTCCCGATACCAAATTCACGCATGCGTAATACAAATATCTACAGTTAAAACATCCTGTTACAAGTAAACAAATAACGTTCATGTGGATGAGATGAAATCTAATAATTTACATAAATAAAAGGGTCATATTTATGATAGTGATTGTTTTACAATCATAATTTACAAATTAAATGATTCAGATGCCCAATCATGTGTAAAAATTGGTGTCAGGAATCTTAAGTTGTTTTGAAATTGTAATACACGAAATGAATGCGGCATACAGAGACTCAATGCCAATGGTCAGCCCCTTAAGTCTTCAGAAGACTTGACGTCTTCTTCCACTAAAAAATCCATGAAAAAAAACCACCGGACATACAGACCGGAATTGAAGAAAATTTTACCGAACGATCCATTATTCACTGGATTTGTCCAACGTATTTCGTGAAGTCTGGTAGGTGAAACTTACATAAATGAAGAGATAAATGAACAAGAGGCTGTCACAATGACAGCAAACCAGATTTATGAACAATTATTTGTGTCCTGCAAATATCACAAGAACCATAACTGATGAACAGTGAAAGTAAAAATCGCCAATATCAAATTTGACCTCAACTTTGTAAATGCAACAACTTAAATGGAAATGCCATTTTACGATCTTTCAAGAACCATAACTCGCTGAGTGGTAAAAATCAAAATCGTCATTATTTAACTTGACCTTCATTTTGTCATCAGTAACAGCATATTAAAATTTGGGATTTTGTGAAGTTCTAGAATGTTTTTAAATATTCAGAAGTTGGGATTGAAATGGGCATTAGAAAATTGGCATTTTTGGCAATAATTGAGAACAACAATGAAAACTTACCTATAGAAATGTTTTTTTATTCAAAAGTGCAGAAAAAACGTAGTTTGCACTGTTTTTCTATGCCTGAAGTACCGTAGTGACATCAATGCGGAGTTTCCCCGTGTGTTAAGTTCAAACACAAATACATAACGAACTGACAAGATGAACGATCTTAGACTACGGTAGGATATCTGTATTTGTCATATTAGAATTGAAATAATTCCTTCATGTTATGCTCTATGCTCATTTTAACATGCATAGGCATTATATTTGACCTCATTTTACACCTCGCTAACGCTCATTGTAAAATATCAACAAATATAATACCAACTAATGTTAAAATGAGCATAGATCACATGAAGGAATTATTTCTTAATTCGACACCAAGGTTAGGTTTGTTTAAGATACATTTTTTCACAGTAATTTATGCAAAAACTGTAAAAATAAGGAATGGGTTGACCAGATTTTTTCCAGTATTTACGCAAAAAGAGTAAAATAAGGAAGAGGTTGTCCAGAAATATTTAGCCAAAGGCAAAGGTTCAACTTCCACATGAACCGAAAGTTATGAGGACCACGATTGCTCTTTGGTTCGGTTGCAGTTTCGGTCGACCGATATCCACACTGTAAATTATTTAACAAGGAGCTATAGAATGGTAAATGCTACGTTACTGAACAATAATGTCAATATTGTTTACCTCGACTTCTTTTCAACAAAATGGCTGCCTACGTCAATAGAAATCGCATGCTATCTTCACTTGCGGTATTGAAAAAAAACATAGAAACTAAAAGGGTCAGTTATAATTTATAAGTAGGGTAATCAATTAATTTTTTTTAGTAAATTTTGCTCGATGAACTGACCAAAGCAGAACTAACCGCGTACGCGCGTTACTCGTCCCTCAATCCGACAATATACAACACGTGTCAAACCACAAACAAAAGACATTCTTTGGTTGATTGCATCTCAAACAAAACAAACTTTCATTCACATCTTGCTACGAGCTTAAAGAACGTGCACTTTTGTTTGTAATTTATCAAACAAAATCGGTGATTACAAACTTATTTACTTTAAAATTTCTTTGATCTGTTCAATATGTGTGTCACTCTCACTCTTGTTGCTGTAAATGTTTAACCGCGGGAAGAAATATCACGTGGTACGATCAAGGGTACGCGATCAAGGACCAATCAAATTGCCCTGTATCATTGATAGACTCAGTAGAGCAGAACGGAGTTTCGGAGCTGTGCAAAACCCGATTAGTTTATTTTATAACGCTGCATGTTATTTTTGTTTAAATGTAATAACGATTGATTTTAAACAAGGAAAAAATAGTATAAGTAATAGCTATAAATAGAGTCATGGCCGTTATCAAGTTTGCTGAAATTCGAGATGGAATCTTTATTTTCGCGGCAAATTCGGGATTAACAATTAAGGCTTAGCGTTGCTTTGCCTTTGGGTAGTACACAGCAATAGATAATTAATCCCAGTATTAAATGTATTTTTTTTTTACATTGAACCCAGGAATATAATATGATAACTGTTGAGGTTTGTTTAGGGGGTATGATATCGCGGGAACTTTTGTCCCAATATCCCATATCCCTATATGTTAACCCCTAATATCCCAATAATTTTTTTTTTCATATATTCCGTATCCCTAAAATTATTTTGAAATATCCCAAAAAATCATTGATTCATTCCCAAACCCATTTTTTTTTATAAAACATTCGTAAATACATGTTGTATGCGTTGCAGTAAGAATGTTAAATTTTAATCTACATGTCTCTGGAATAACAAATATATAATTTAAAAGCGTTTGTAACGTTTGTATCTTATGCGCATTACTGTGCAATTAAAGATTTCGTCTTGAAACTTTTCAAAAATTTGAAATTTGAAAATTTTTGAAAAAAAATAGGAACCCCTTAAAAAAATTGGACCCCCAACCTTTTGACCCCCCCCTTGAAGCAGTAACCATTAACCTCGATCTCAGTCTTTTCTTTGCAGTATGGAACCTTGCAGTACAATTTTAAAGAGATCCATACTCTTAAACACAAGTTATTGTCTTGAAACTAGAAAATTGCTTGTTTTTGGCCCTTTTTTTGCCCCTAATTCCTGCATGTTTGGGGCAATTACCCCCAAACTCAATCCCAGCCTTCACTTTGTGATATGGAACCTTGTCGTACAATGTCAGAGATATCCCGGCATAAACTTACACACAAGTTATTGTTCGGAAACTACAAAAATGCTTGTTTTTGGCCCTAAATTTTTAATTCCTAAACTGTTGGGGCCATAACCCCCAAAATAAATCCCAACAATCTACTTGTGGTATTGTTGTGATAAAATTTCAGCGCAATCGAATACTTCATTGTACTTATACACAAGTTATTATCCTGAATAATGCTTGTTTTTAGGCCCGTTTTGGGACACTTATTCCTAAAAGGATGGGACCAACATCCCCTAAATCAATCCCAACTTTCCTTTTGTGGTATTGAACCTTCTTTAAAATTTTCATAGAGATCCATTCACTTAAACTTGAGATTTTGTCCGGAAACCAAATGTGTCTTCGGACGACGAAGCAGAATACGCAGACGACGACATCATAGCATTATACGAACCAAAACAATTTTTGCGGTCATATGAAAATGCTTGTTTTTGGCCTTTTTTTTGCTCCTAATTCCTGTATGTTTGGGGCAATTGCCCCCAAACTCAATCCCAGCCTTCACTTTGTGATATGGAACCTTGTCGTACAATGTCAGAGATATCCCGGCATAAACTTACACACAAGTTATTGTTCGGAAACTACAAAAATGCTTGTTTTTGGCCCTTAATTCCTAAACTGTTGGGGCCATAACCCCCAAAATAAATCCCAACAATCTACTTGTGGTATTGTTGTGATACAATTTCAGCGCAATCGAATACTTCATTGTACTTATACACAAGTTATTATCCTGAATAATGCTTGTTTTTGGGCCCGTTTTTGGGCCACTTATTCCTAAAAGGATGGGACCAACATCCCCTAAATCAATCCCAACTTTCCTTTTGTGGTATTGAACCTTCTTTAAAATTTTCATAGAGATCCATTCACTTAAACTTGAGATTTTGTCCGGAAACCAAATGTGTCTTCGGACGACGAAGCAGAATACGCAGACGACGACATCATAGCATTATACGAACCAAAACAATTTTGCGGTCATATGAAAATGCTTGTTTTTGGCCCCTTTTTGGCCCTTTATTCCTAGACTGTTGGCATCATAACCCCCAAAATGAGTCCCAACATTCTACTTGTGGTATTAAACATTGTGGTACAATTTCAGAGCAATCAAAATACTTATACACAAGTTATTATCCTGAAACTAGAAAAAAATGAGTCTTTGGGCCCCTGAATGACCTGGTTCTTAAACGGTTAGGACCATCATCCCTAAAATCAATCACAACCTTCCTTTTTTGGTATTGCATCTTTTTAACAAATTTCATAGAGATCCATTCACTTAAACTAAATTTATTGTCCGGAAACCAAATGTGTCTTCTGACGACGACGCAGACGACGACATCATATACCATTATACGATCCCATTTTTATTGGCGGTAGAATAACAATCAGATTCTACAATAAAAAAGATCGAAATGAATATAATATGCAGCATAGAGCTGCACATGCAAAAAAGCATGTAGTTCACCTATTAAAACTCAAATGATCAAATCAGGTATATATCCTGTGGGTAAAAGGCTTGAAATTTATACCAACGCCATCAAGCAAAAATGCAAGAATGTCTATACTAAAAGACTACAATGAATTTGCTAGACAATACTAATATAATATAAAAAAAGAAGATGTGGTATGATTGCTAATGAGATAACTATCCACAAAAGACCAAAATGGCACAAACATTAACAACTATAGGTCACCGTACGGCCTTCAACAATTAGCAAAGCCCATACCGCATAGTCAGCTAAAAAAGGCCCCGATAAGACAATGTAAAACAATTCGAACGAGAAAACTAACGGCCTTATTTATGTAAAAAATGAACGAAAAACAAATATGTAAACCTGCTTCTACGTGCCATACGTTGGAAAATTATATAGATCTAACAAAGTTTGAATTATTTTTTCTACAAATAGAAAAAAATGTTAAAAAAACAATCTTGCTAAGGGCGAAAGAACAGCGCACTACGCAATTTGAAAAATGATGAAACAACAGTAATAAAAAAGACAAATAAAATTCAAATTGTGTTATTTCAGACAGACTAGACTACATAACAGAAGTCACAAGACAACTAAATACTGAACATTACTGCCTATTAGATTCATTTAAAGGGGCATTTGCTCTCAAATTCTTGTTCACCGATTTAACATAGTACAACGTAGATCAACGTATATATATATCCAAATTATAAAAAGTCTAAAATAAACAATTTACAAGGCATTGGCTATGCTATGTTTTATCGTTCCGTGTGTATTAAAGTCTAGACGCCAACTAATTAGCTATCGAGTTGACATCCGAAGACTGTCGACGGTCATGTAAGCGATTTATAAACATATAGATATATAAAAAAAAAAGCAAACTTATATGCAAAAGTATTTTTCTAGGTTAAAAATATAGGGACGATTGATCATAATATATGACGGATTATCACGTGAAATTACAGAATTTTTTCGTCTAGCAAATTATTATTGAAGTCCACCTATGAAATCTCAAACGACTAAATGTCGTTCTTAGATGTTGATGTAATTAAAGGTCAAAGATTTACAACGCATGTCATTCTTTACCTTGACATACATTTTAAAGGCACAAATTCTTATCTCTATCTGCATAAAAATAGCTGTCATTCACAGCATGTATTCCGAGGGTTTATTAAAGGTGAAGCAATACGGCAAATATTATACTTATATTTCATTATTTATATTATTTGTTGTCATTCTCCGCCATTGATACAAACTGTTTGTAATTATAATCAGAAACACAAGTGACCATAACAAATTAATAAACAATCTAACTAATTTCAAAGTGGCATTTATTACAGATTGACGAAGACTGTGTCCAAATATGCAATGCTGCACCAATAATTGCGTATAGCATAGATGTAATATTCGTCTATGCGTATAGCAAACACAAAAGTGTTCGAGATATGTATGCATAGTGGATCAAAGTTAAAGACTTTAACATAAAATTGACAGTTGCATGGACCCCTGATGATGAAGGATCTGTCATAATAAGTAGATCTATTGATGAAGAATTAGAATATAAATATATCAATAGATACATGACTAAAATAGTGATCAATACTGTTGGGTTCTATCATGCATTATCATATTTTATCGCTATTTTGTGCATTTTTCCTTTGATCTTTTTTGTGATAATTTTCATATCATGCTTCTCGCTTGAGATGGAAAAATTATCGCTAGAAACTAACGGGAGGCCACGTGGCGTAGCTAACGAAATTGACATAAATTGACAACGTCGTCATAGGTAAAATAGCGATAAACAGATTATCATTGGTCATCTCAACTCGATTGCTTTTCTCACTTTCGCTGTTCCAGCTCAAGCGAGAAAATCAATCTCGTTAAGATGATCAACGATAATCAATAAATATGGGAGTCGTGGTTGCATGTGTGTTTTATAATAACGAAACTCAATGAAAATCAACAAAGTCCTGAAATTACCTTTTCTAGTAAATTATTTTTGGTTATTTTATCAACATGATCAAGTGAGATGTAAATATTTCTGTACTTAACTTTTCATTTTCACATATATTTTTTTTCATTTGCAAAATTCAATATCCCTAAAACTGCATCAATGATCCCATATCCCATTTATTTTTAGGACAAATATCCCATATCCCTTAAATTAAAATGTCAAATATCCCATATCCCAATATACCCTATATACAAGCCTCACTGTTCACAGATTGAAACGAAACATTGCTACTGAATGTTCCGATCAGTTGCTTATGTCGAACGCATCTATCCCATTGAACTAGAAATAAAGGATACAACAGATACAGTTAAGTCGGCTTCATATCTTGACTTACATCTAGAAATTGACAATGAGGGTCGATTGAAAACAAAACTTTACGACACAAGAGATGATTTCAGCTTTCCAATTGTGAAGTTGAACTTTCCATTTTTAAGAAGCAACATTCCCACAGCACCTGCATACGGTGTCACATGTCTCCTAATTGATTCCCGTGCTATTTCCTATCATTATTTTCCTGAAAGAAGGTTGTTGCTTACAAGGAAGCTTTTAAATCAAGAGTTCCAAATGGTGAAGTTGAAATCATCTCTTCGTAAATTTTACGGACGCCATCACGAGTTGGTTGACCGTTATGGAATACCCGTTTCACAGATGATATCGGATAGGTTCCATACGTAACTACAATCCCTTTATTTTCGTTTTCTAGTTTATATATCAATTACTTTGATCAAATATGGTTCTTTTAATAGATTTGTCATAAAGCTCTTAAACTGTTTCGGTACTTACAAATACTTCACTGGCTTTCAAATATACCGCTTTAAGCGTTCCTGATAAAGAAAATCCAGAAAAAGCATCAAGGACGCGCAATTCATAACGTGTTGTTTTCAGTTTTTACCCCTAGAAAAAAGTTCTTACAGTAGCAAAACAGCAGCAACTTTTGCGGATCACTTCAGATCACCTCCGTACCGGTTGGATTCGTATTGATCTTTAGTTTTTTCTATGTTGTTTTTATGTATTATTTTTTATCTGTTTTTCTGTTTCATTTTTAGCCATGGCGTTGTCAGTTCACCATTTTCAGCTACTAGTAAACACTTGTTACTTTTGATTTTCAAAAATAAACTTTCTTGTATATCGAGCCAGAGGATTTCATTTGTGTTTACATTGCAATGGATTGTGAAGGTAGTGTTGACAGCATACTATAGGCCAAAAAATAAGAATCTATCTGATCAATCGCATTTAATTGTTTGTAGAAATGCAAATCAAATACTACGTGACGTGAAACACAACACTTTGTGAGGCTCCTATAAAGTGCATATGATGACTCTGAACATTACTTTTTAACGAAGAGAAGTGTAGTAAAGAGGTTTCTCACACCATATCTACCCTCAACTAGTATAACCCTTCCAGCAGACGAAATCATATTTGTTCAGTGTTGATAATATAATATATGTGTAACATTGGAAGAGTCAATAGATATTTGCAGATTATGTTTTATTTTTGCATTATTAAACATTTTACGGTTATTTTTCATAAAATATGAAATGACATTTAAAGAACATTGTCTGATTCTTGACTGTAACTATCATTTAATCATGATTATTTTTCTTTCAAAAGGCAAAATCACACATATTCTCTAGTGTTTTTTAATTCTGAAATCCAATTGAATTGAAATACTTGACATTGAATATGATTTAAACGGTTTTCAATGCTTTCTAACTCAAGTTTGATGTCGTGCAAATGGCAAAATGCCTGATCGTGTTTTTCTATGCTCTTTTTATTCTGAAGGTCTTGTGAAGTATATTCTATATTTTGCTTTATTTCATTTAATTCTCGAGTGATATTTTTCACGTGATTGAAACAAAGCGCCCGTTTCCCTTTTAAATCCTTTTCGGCCTCGGTATCAATATCAAAATGAGAGGTTCGATTTTCTACAATTCCACGCAAAGATTTTTGTATCTTAAAACACTGCTTGTCTATTTTTTTAAGAATTGTTATTTGGTTTTGCATTAGAAAATCGACCTTTTTCTTTAACTCATCTAGTTTTTGCTCCGTACTATCTACCAAGGAAGATAACCCATATTTAGCAGCTCTAGTCACAGTTAGTATATCCGGGCATTTGATATGGTTACTACAAACACATTCTACACAAATGATTGACTCGTGAGAACAACAGAAAAAGCTCATATGTTCCATGTGTAATTCACATACACTTTTCGGAATGGTTTCAGTATTAGCTGGAATAAACCCACTTGGAATATTATCAATATCTGGTTCGGTTGCAGGTATTTCCAATTCTAAAAAAAAAATACAGCTGATTTCCTAATGCTTGCAAAGTAAAACTTTGTTTGGCCTGCTTGCTTTGTTTGTTTAATTGTTTATACAAGCTTTGTAAACAAGATTGACATTTTTAAACAATTCATATAGGCATAGTTTCACCAGTATATATCATATTTGAATTTAATTGGATGTTATCCTAATGATTTTACAATATACAAACAAAGCAAGCAAGCTAACCAAAGTTTTGTTTTACATGCATTAGGAAATTAGCTGTAACTATAATTATCTATTACATTAATTAAGCTTTTATTATCATACTAAAGTACACAGATTGTAACCGGTTATTATAGTTTAAAAAAATGTTACTTTATAATACAAATGATTAGTCGATTACACGTATTCTCATAATAAATTACACGGGTGGATTCAATGATAATGTTTATTCAAGTAGTTCAAGTACCTTTGCACGAATGATTCAAAATCCTGCACACGCAATTGAAAAATTTACGTGAAATAAAAGCGTTGTTATTGGGCTCAAAACAACGGGTATATAATTATTTAACTACCTATGAATCAATTCTACTTTATACTAGAATGACTCTATATCGGATCAATCCGTTACTTTCATCATGCTAGCTGATTGCTTTACGTAGAAAGCCTTCACACTACAATTCGCGTACCTAAATCCACCGCAATAGTGAGAAGCAGTCAATTCCTACTTGAAAACATTTTTCCCGAGCGAAGATGGAACCCATGACATTCAAACCCATGACATTCAGTCATGGGATAAGCACTACACCAGGAGATAACAGTTCCAACATTAAAGACAAAAAAAATAATAGAAAGAATATTTGATTCTGTGAAATCATACACCATATAGTTGGAAATTGTTAAAATTAACGATTACTGGCCCACATTTCTGGAATGACACATGTTACAGGTAACTTGATTACACAGTTCAAAAATGTTATGTTATGCTGTTACACCAATGCCCTAGTTAGGGGAAAAGGTAAAACAAAAATACTGAACTCCAGGTGGAAGTCCTAAAACTAAAATTAAACCCTTTTCAATCAAGGTACGAGTGAAGATGGTTTATTAAACCTGTTTTTATAGCTAGCTAAACCGCCCACTTATCTGATAGTTGTTTAGGACGATTAGGACAATGAGCAGCCAAAACTGTGTGAACATGCATACAGTAAGTTTGTTGTACAGAGGGTAAGGTGCCCGCAAATATTAAAAACCCTGTCACATTATGTATGCACCTGTCGCAAGTCAGGTAATTTAGTGGCTGTCGTTTAATGCTGTGTATTATTCTTTGTTTTATTCATAAATCCGGTCGTTGATTTCTCCTTTTAAGTGGATAACACGTTATCATGTAGGAACATTTAAAATATATATAGGAAGATGTGGTGTGAGTGCCAATGAGACGACTCTCCATCCAAGTAACAATTTAAAAAGTAAACCATTATAGGTTAAAGTACGGCCTTCAACACGGAGCCTTGGCTCACACCGAACAACAAGCTATAAAGGGCCCCAAAATTACTAGTGTAAAACCATTCAAACGGGAAAACCAACGGTCTAATCTAATCTTAAGCTTGCTTTGCATGGTACGGAATTTGCTAATTGACAAGGTCATACAGTGGAACATAACAGGAACTATCGTTTTCATTTGGTCTCTATATTGGCTTTAAACGTTTACAAAGGACAATTAAGGTACGATATAAGGCCTGTTTTTGGCAAACCTATTTTCTCATTTTTCAAATTCTGTTTTTAAAAGCTCCTTATATATTATGTTAAAATATTCCCTAATGCTTGAAGTTTGGTAGGATGAACTTCAAAAACACTAATTTTAGCAACTTGATGAGGTGAGGGGGGTAAACTTTATGTTAATGTTCAAATATTGTAGTTATTCATTTTTAGGGTGTTTTTTACAACATGTTTTTAGTTTTAGTGCCTGGGCCAACGTGACCCAGGATTTCAAAAGTTTTTTATTCGAATGTTTTCAGCACTGTTTATGCTGTCTAAATGGACGAAATTTTCTCTAGGTCACGTAGACGCACCTTGTTAAATCTTGAGAAACAATGATCAAAAATCGTATTGTTTTCTTCTTTTGGCGTTTTTGGTTCCCTTAAGCCTCTTAAACTCACCCATTTTCTGAAATTAATGGTTTTGAAGTTCAACAAAACAAACTGCAAACCTAAGGGACTATTTTAACGTGATTAGTAGTTTCCAAAAACAGAATTTGAAAAATGAGAAAATAGGGGGTTCAAAAACGGGCCTTATCGTACATTGTCATTTTTCAACAACGCAGCATCCTGTACCTTCTAGTCCATAACCAGGAAGGTGAATTTTGGTGTCAACTGTTTGCTGTATGTCTTATTTTTTATGTTTATAATAGTCTCAAGTCGGGTTATTGTTTTTTTCTGGTTTGAATAGTTTTAAATATTTCCAGTCGGGGTCTTTTATTGTCTACTTTGTTGAAAATATTTTTTTTATCCATTTTGAGGTTCGTACATAGAACTATAATAGTTGTTTTCATTCACGATATTTGATTTCTAGTGAACAGTCGTCTAATTGACAATCTTGCCACACGACTTATTATCATAATTAACATACCCTCATGATTTTTTTCTTCTTTGTTTTGGGTTGCAGGTAAAGCTTTACAGTACTGTAAAAATATAAAAATAAACTCATCATATAAACAAGGATTAAAATTTTATATTATCGGCCAGACGCACGTTTCGTTTACAAAAAGTTAATAAGGCCAAATAAGTTACGAGTTGACATTCGACAATCCTCAGTAGAATCCGATACTCTTCGAGGGTACGGAATCGGCAGAGTTGAGACGAATGACGAGTTTAAAGAGCATTGATGACGAACAATTCCAAATTGTATTCCTGAGGAAGAAAAGCCTTAGTATTTCAAAAATAAAAAGTTTTGCATTTTGTACTGACATGAATTGTCATTGATATGGTTATATTTATAAATTTACTGTTTACAATTTTTTTTTGAAATACTTAATCTTTCCTACCTCAGGCATAGACCACCTTAGCTGTATTTGGCAAAACTTTTAGGAAATTTGGTTCTCAATGTTCTTCAACTTCGTACTTTATTTGGCCTTTTTAACCTTTTTTGGATTCGAGCGTCACTGATGAGTTTTTTGTAGAAAAAACGCGCGTCTGGCGTATATACTAAATTTAGGCCTGGTATCTATGATGAGTTTATTGTAAGCAGTTAATTTATAATTACGACAATATAATTATGACAATATCAAGGATAATTCATGTCATCACAGAAGTGCTGACTTCTGAGCTGGTGATACCTCAAGAAGTAAAAGCTCAACAAAAATGTTAATAACTGGATATACTTCTCTAAGAAGGAGTAGGCAATATGACATGCTAGTAAAAGAGGGTCGAAATATACCTGAGGGACAGTCAAAATGATAGATCGAAAATGAACTGACTAGCTAGATAGTTTATTCTCATAGAACCATGCGAGTACAAAAGTTGCAGAGAAGTTGAAAAATAATATACATAAAAAACAAAATATGCATTAAAAATGCATAACATTCACAAATTTAGGATGAGATAACATATTTTAAAAATAATATATATATATAGCCATGGCTAAAAGAGAAAAAAACACAAACAGACAAATAATAGTACACACAAGACACAACATAGAAAACTACTGACTAAGCAACTACTCAGGTAGTAGGCAAATTATATTTCAAAAATTGTAACAGTTTTATATAGCTCTTAAATTCTAAACAAAATTACTCTGGTACGTTTCTGTTCTTTTGATTTTGCTTCAAGTATTTTCATTAATTGATAACTTTACTGCTATTGTTTGAATTATACCACAATAAATCTTTAATTGCCCTTGGTGCTCTTGGTGCTCTTGGTACTCAATAATCTGTTTACTTAAAGTTTAAAATAAACATACCATGTCATATTCAAATATTTGTTCACACAGTTGTGGATTCTTTGTTTTAATATCATTGTAGATGGAACAAAGACTTATTCCTTGTTGAAAAAGTTTGCTTCTAGGAAATTTTCGTCTTTCCCTTGCAAAGCTCCGTCTGTAATAGAAGTTTGGAAATCCTCTGGCAAACATCAAAGCAACATGCGGTTCATTATTGTTATGAGTAAGCATTAGCCCGGGACAACCCGATGCTCCATGTTCAAATTGGCACTTGACAACAAGCCTGTTCTTATGACGTAGTTTGTCGTAATCGTGGTCATAGTTTTCAGTTATTTTATAATTAGAAGCACAAAATTCTTTTAGGCTTTGTATACGAGTAAGACTTGGATACCACAGTTCAACATCAAAATGAATCTGTTTCTTTTCAATATGTGCTATCAAATGAACAAGTGCGCCGTCGTCCTTCTCTGGATCAACAATGGCAAACTTTGTAAAAGGTGGGGGAAGATTTCTGCTTGCAGCATCTATCTGTAAAACAAGGGTGTCCAATTCCTTGCTCTGATATACTATAGATGGTTTGATATTGAACCGTTTCTTGTTGCAGAATTCTACGGTCATATCCTTCAACTTATGCTCATTCGTTTTGTTATCATGACCTCCTACAAGTAAGAATTTGACAAAATATAACCGATAACATTATTAATAAATCACTAAGCCGATATAAGTCGATGTCTACACGTGGTCTAAGGAGATCAGATTGAAATCAACTGTTGTGTTTATCTTTGTACGAAATGAGTGTAGAATAGACATGAATTATGAATTTAAACCAGATCCAACCCACCTTTTTTTCTTCAAATGTCCTGTACCTAGTCAGGAATATGGCAGTTATTAACAAACAGTTTGTTTATATGAGTGATAGCGTTTGTTTTATTGCACTTCGGTGTGCCTTTGTTCCTTTGTTTTTATGTTATATTTGATGCGGTTCCCTATAGGTTTTGGATTGACACCCGGAATTGTTTTTTTTTCTTAATTGATTTTTTACTTTTGAACACCGGTATACTACTGTTGACTAACGTTATGATGTATAAAAGTGTTCAAAACAAAATATTTTGCTGTATTTTTAGAATTTAGATAGATGAAGGTTTGCTATTTAGGTCGACAAATCTTTCAGACACCAAACAATCATATAGCAGTTTAAGTAAGTAAGTAAATATATTTTATTTAGAGTCGGGCATGATATGTAAAATTCAACAAGGTAAACCTGAGCTCTGTAGAGCTCTTAACCGACTTGGTTTACTAAATAGATATAGGAAGATGTGGTGTGAGTGCCAATGAGACAACTCTCCATTCAAATAACAATTTAAAAAGTAAACCATAATAGGTTAAAGCACGGCCTTCAACACGGAGCCTTGGCTCACACCGAACAACAAGCTATAAAGGGCCCCAAAATTAATAGTGTAAAACCATTCAAACGGGAAAACCAACGGTCTAATCTATATAAACAAAACGAGAAACGAGAAACACGTATATCTATAATACTTAAATTGCGAGGTCCAATTTGTCAGCCGTCATCACGTAAAAACGATGAATCAAAGAATTCAACTTTATATATAACTAAAATTGCGAGGTCCAATTTGTCAGCCGTCATCACGTAAAAACGATGAATCAAAGAATTCAACTTTATATATAACTAATATAGTACTATGCTGTTGATTAAAAATTACACCACTCCAGGCCCTTTTGTTTCCCACGTAATTAATATTGCCAATAATAAAGAAGTTCCTGATCGAATCCGACACCGATACCAATAGTATATTCACCTGTTATCTATTACCTTATCTGTACGTTCCGCATCTGACAGGCGCACCACAAAACGGTGTATTTAGAATTTTGCTGTATACTGTTGAGTAAAAAATACTTCATTCCCGGCCCTTTTGTTTTTCAAATTATTAATATTACCAATAATTGATAGGTTCCAGGTCGACGGGTTCAAACAGAAAGATTTTGAAAGCAGAGAAAACTACCGAGCATCTTAATATAATCGGCATGACTTTATCAGATGACAATACCAATACTAAAATAAGGCATACGCATAGTTATATACTTTAATTCAGTCACGGACCCGCGATATCACGGGTATGTTCTAGTATTACATAAACAAACGACAACTTCCTGACTTAGGACAGAATATTTACTGCAGATTATTAATTGGTAATTAAACAAGGAGATGTGGTATAATTTTCAGTAAGTTAAACATCCAAAGTATACTCAATGACAAAGATGTATGCAATTAAACGATTCATTATTTTCATAAAATTATGTATGTAATTCATTTTAACAGAACTTGTTTTATAGGATGCAGTTGTCGCCATAGTAATACAAATACATTTACTTATCTGCTGCTCTATACCATGCCAAACTGTCATGATAAAATTCTGTCCAACACGCCAACAACTACTGTTCGTAAACTGACCACGAATGATACCCACAGATTCACTGGCTGTGTTGAGTGCATTGACTTTGTCGGCTTCGTGAATAGCTGGTAAAACCACATTTTCCGCTGAAAATCATAATGTATGTTGAAGTTATAATGATAGGCAATCGTAAACCGGGTTTGTGATAACATGAGCAACACGACGGATGCCACATGTGGAGTAGAATCTGCTTATCCTTCCAGAGCACCTGAGATCACCCCCAGTTGTCGGAGAAGTTCGTGTTGCTTAGTCTTTAGTTTTATCTGTTGTGATTTGTGTACTGTTTGTCTTTTTCTTATACGGCCATTGTGTAGTCAGTTGATTTTTTATCTATGAGTTTGACTGTTCCTCTGGTATCTTTCACACCCTTTTTAAAGGATATAACAAATAAAATAATTTTGGGAATTCAATACTACATTTGGTTTCCAGTGTTGTTAATTGTAATTAGAGTCAAATACAGCCATATTGACGTCCAAAACATTTCGGTGTCTCAGTCGTACAAAACAGAAGCGTCTTTCCTTGCTGCTCAGCTTTATTGTATGTCCAATAGAAAATAATTTCATTCTATCAAAAATTATTTTTCCTCAAACAAATATGACTTAAGTAAACCCATTACACCATACGCTTACCATCTATTAGTTCCAGAAGTGTCTGTTTAAGCTACAAAAATAAAATACAAGTTGAGGTAATACATTGAAGATCATTTTTGTCAGTGCTTCGATATTAGCCCGGTTCTGAAAGTTATACTAAATTTGGAAAATTAGAAATAATTATATTTTTTTTCTAATTTATCAAAACTAGTTGATCTTTTAAGAATATGAGAAAAAGATAAAACAATCTTTTTTACTTCTATGTAAATCAGATGTACTCGTCACATATTTTCAGTGCTGACGCCCCTCAGATATGAGCAGCTTACATCTTATACTTATACTCATTTGCACATAAGTGGATAGAATTATAGATCCGATGAAAATCTAAGATCATTCTTACACTGCGAGTCATCCTATAAGTGTCTGTCTCCTGAAGAATATCTTTGAGATAATCCGTTGAAAATTCTTCCTGAATCGACCGAATTTGCTTCTAACAAGGTATTAAATAAAACTGGAAATCAACATCAATTCTAGAAAACCTCCATTTCTTCTTACCTCTTAATTTCATGGTGTTAGTTCAATTATTTTTTAATTTGATGTAATTACCTTTTTTTCTGTTTAGTTGGTTTTTTTTCATATTCAACCTATTAATTATGTTTTACATACATATTGTGCATTATAACTTACCTTAGGAAATAAATTGCAAAACTTGATAGTATGGCTTAAACTTTTCATGATTTGTAAACATGAAAACTTAGAAACTAAGCTTACTCCATGCATGCATGGACGAAGGTAACTAACGTTAACTTAGTCCATGCATGCATGGACTAACACAACAGACTTAGTCCATGCATGCATGCACTAAGGCAACTAACCCTAACTTAGTCCATGCTTGCATGGACTAACACAACAGACTTAGTCCATGCATGCATGGACGAAGGCAACCAAGGCTAACTTAGTCCATGCTTGCATGGACGAAGGCAACTAAAATTAACTTTTTTAAAGTTTAAAAAATTTATAAATGCAAAATATTTCAAAAAAATCAAATTTTTCAAAATTAAAAAAAAAAAAAAAAATATTTTAAAAAAAATTTCTTTTAAAATTTAATTCTTATAAAAATAAATGAAAAAAACATGAAAAATTTACAAAATTATTTTTTTCCAAAATGCTGAAAAAAGTTTAAATTCCATTTTTTTTTCAAAATTAAACAAAAAGAAGAAAAAAATGGTTAATTATCACCACCAGATATAGGTACCCTTGGATATAGGTATAAATGCCACATGAGAATATTCACGTCTGCCAAAAGATTGGAATGTGTTCACATTTCATTTCAATGGTAAAAACTCTTCACTGAACAGATCAGTTGGAGACGGTCAGTTGGACTTGATTTGTTTAACATAACCTGGTCAGTAGCTGCAATTAGTTCCTGAAAGTTCCTAATCATTTAGTAGTGGTAAGTGTTATTTTAGTTTGTTGTTATTATATCTGTAATAAACATGTTTTGTTGCACTATGATTTTTGCCTTTGTCTCAATAGCAGCTAACTTTTTGTATATATTGTACATGTACATGCATTTAGTCGTCAAATCATCAACCCAACAATGTAAGATCTGTAAATTTGCTTTCACAAATTTTTTGTTCTTCCCATGCCGGGATTCTAATCCATGCTACTGAGATATTGTGACACCAAATCTGTACAATTTTTAAACACCAGAGAAGAGCAGATGATTTAAACACTTTTGTGTAATCCAGCATTATATAAGATGTTTTTGTGTCTAATGTTATTATTGCAGTTTGAGCATTCAAAAACATGTTCATTGTGTCCACTGGTTGTGTTTGGTTGCTGTCTGCCATATTAAATGGATTTCCTTTTTTTGTTATTTGCTTAAATTTGTCTATTAGCTTTCTCTTTTGAAATTAAATAAAAACAGTTCACAAATTAAGTGTGCGGCATTTTAATTAACCTTCATCAGAAACATACTAACAAAAATTTGAAAGCAAAGGATGTAGATACCATTATCTTGGGACTTAATAAGCCCATGTATAACGATCTTTAAATTCAGGCTTTTGCTCATTGTTGAAGACTTCAGGTGACCTGTACTTGTTTACATCAGTGCCCTACTATGCAGGGCTAGTAGTTGTCTCAATTGCAATCATTGAATGTATCATTTAAAGACTTCAATTCTTTAATCATTTCAGTTAACACATTTTAATTTCAAAACATTCAACAGATATTTCCAAATAACAAATTTTGTAAACAACAGATATAATTGGTAACTGGTAATTATTTTACAGTCAATATGTTTTTATATTTATCAAGAGGCATCATAATCATGTTCATTAAATTCTTTCCTTGTCAGACTGTTACTGATCTCAAAACCAGTGAAAATTGCAAGTAGCTTTTAGTTTCTAGTAGTACTATTTTGATAAGATGTGTAATTTTTCGTCATTTCTTTTGATGTTCTGTCATATCCAGTCAGACTATTTCACATGTTGAACTTTACTCACAATTATATTTCATCTGTAAATGCTAAATTATGCAACTTCTAATGCAGGGAGACATGAGGGTTACTAATTTTTTAAATGTATAACTAGTTTTTATCTAATACAGTATATTTTTTAATATCAAAATAAAAATAACTAAAACTGAGTATTTAATAACAATATTTATTTGCAATTTTTTTCGTTTTCCGTTATCTAACTTTAGTTTGCCTCAACTAAATGTTATGAAACTTATAAATCTAGGAAATTTGTAGAACATATTGTTGTTAATTGACCATGTTGATTTGCCATAATTTATCACATTCACACATATTCATTGCAAAAACATCTTCTTTTTCATAAGTGTCTACAGGAGCTTGTGTTTCTGTATCTTTTCTTTAAAGAATCATCATGATAGCTTCTGTTCCCTTCACATTCGAGACATAAATGAGATCTTCAGGAAAATATCTACTCCTTATATTTTAATCTGAAAAAACAAAACAAAAAATATGCTTTGACATAGTTTGACATATCTTTACAAGATTGTACATACTGAAATGTCTTGCCTGCTTTATGGTCATGATTGAACTTTCTGTTGCATGTTTCAATCTGAAGAATATACCACAATTAGTTCCTAAAACATATACACATGACTAAATTTTTCTTCCAACATGATTTTTATTTATTTACAAATCAAGGTGAGAGTAGACAATGAAAAGTAGATAAACATATATAGATTACCGTAGCTTCTCAACTTTAATTTGATATCAACAAAATGTATCGTGGCAACTTCTCAAATATCAGTGGTGGATCCAAGGGGAGGGTTCCGGTGGTTGGAACCCCCCTTTTTTTGAGACGATCAATGCACTTGAATGGAGACATTTAGTTTGAACCCCCCCTTTAGAAATGTCTGAATTCACCCCTGAATATAATACAGGTTACCCAATCATCACAGTTGGTTGACCATTATGGATAAACCATTTCACAGATGATATCGAATGTTTCTTACTTCGTACCTACAATCCCCTTTCCTTTTCATGAATGTGACCTACCGAAATAGACTATATACTAAGTTTGTAATAACATGTGCAACACGAAGGGTGCCACATGTGGAGCAGGATCTGCTTACCCTTCTGGAGACCCTGAGATCACCCCCAGTTTTTGGTGGGGTTTGTGTGGCTCAGTTTTTAGTTTTTAATGTTGTTTCTAGTGTACTATTAATTGTCTGTTTGTCTTTTTCATTTTTAGCCATGGCGTTGTCAGTTTATTTTCGATTTATGAGTTTGAATGTTGCTATGGTATATTTCATCCCTCTTTTTTTTAACAGGAGGTTAATAAGCTGTAATTAGCAATGGATGTTAGTAGCCATTTAATTCTTTTAAATTAAAACTAGTCTGAAGTACTGAACCATGTTTGATTGAAATATTTGTAGATGCTATAATGACACACTTCTTCAAACATCAGTAACAGTTATAATCATACCTTTGCTGACTTCAGCATTTGGTTATGTCTTCAGTTTCTTTTCTCATCTGTCAAAGTATCAATATTATATATGTAGCATACCACCATCTTGATGCATTCTGTATTACAAATAGTTACTCAACAGTTTTATCGTAGCAATCTTTTGGTGTTTTTTTTATCAGGAACTACATGTTCTATATTCTGGAAATCTTACAATGCATGGAAAAGCTGAAATTATAAATTAGGTAAATAAATTTTAATTAACCCTTTCAACGCTACACAAAAAAATAGAAAAATGGCTGCTGCTGCTGCATTTTTTTTGTGTTCATTCATTAGAACAGTATATTCCTTTTCAGACTGCTGTATCTTTTTTATTATAAGAGATAAAGAAAAAGTTATTGCATGAAAAATGCTCAGGAGAGTATGAACTGTAATGTAAGGCAGTTATTTCAGTAAAATTTTTATCAGGTTACCTGCATTTTCAGGTAATTAACAGGTAAAAGGTGTTATTTATTATATTTGTGTTGAATTTTGAATAAAAACTACTTTTAGTCTTCATCTATTTTGTTTTTTTATCTGCCATATAATAAAGAAGACACCAATTGCTCGATTCCGTAGCGTATTGCACCATACACAACGTATTATGTAATCATGGCACAAATCTTTGGCTCCGTCCTCAAAATTTTCAGTCAACCTCCGTTTTCCCCCCTTTTTCTACGTCTCGTAATGATCGATCAAATCATATTTCCCACACGAATTGAATGTAATAAACACATTGAGATAGCAAGAAACCTTTTAACTAATCCTCGTCGTCAGTTTCGCCATAGAAATGCTGAAATATTTCCATATTTACAGCTTCGTTTCCGATTTCCGCCATTTGCATTTGTCAAAATATTTGTTTTTATTTTCCTTCAATTTTCCTTCTACTGCATGATTTTACAATAAAAATTGCCGGGATTTCAAGCGCAAATGAGACCTTGCATATCCTCGATTCATACAAGGAAAAATTAGAGAGGACCTGAATGAAAACCGAATGGTTTAAGAGTCCTTATGAAAAATCCGTTGTCATCGCGGCATATGCCGCGAATAGCAGTGGCGGACGGCGTATGTCATCGCGGCATATGCCGTGTATAGCGTTGAAAGGGTTAATATGAAACGACACAATCAGCTTTTTTAATGATAAATGTGTACTAAGTTTCAAATTGATTGAACTTTAACTTCATCAAAAACTACCTTGACTAAAAAAACTTTAACCTGAAACTGAGGGAACACTTTTAATTTCTATGTTCAGTGAACCATAAAAATGGGGTCAAAAGTCTTTAATTTTGTTTAAAAATAAGAAAGATCATATCATAAGGAACATTTGTACTAAGTTTCAAGTTGATTGGACTTCAGCTTCATCAAAAACTATCTTGACCAAAAACATTAACCTGAAGTGGGATGAATGGATGGACAGACAAACAAACAGACGAAAGGACGCACAGACTAGAAAACAGCTTCTCTACTATTGTAGGTAGAGCATAAAAGTTCATATAAGAACTAGCAAAAAGAGGCACCAACAAAAAGAAACAAATCTAAAGTAATTGTCCATTATTCATTAACCAGGAAACCCTTGTTTTTCCCCTTTTGTTGCTCCTAATTCATAAACAGATTGAGTCATAACTCCAATATTCCAACCCTTACTATCCTTTGGAGTTTTGTGGTGTGGAAACTTCAGGCAATTCTATAAACTGTTCTACAAATTATTGTCTGGACAATAGAAAATTGATTATTTGGGCCCCTTTTATACCCCTTTTTCCTACACCATAGGGACCATAAATTAACCCCCAAATCAATCCAAACCTTCCTTTTTGTGGTTTCAAACTTCAAAGATTTATATTTACTTATGCTAAAATTATGTTGGTAAATTTCAAAATCACATCTTTAAGGTGGTACCCAACACTTGAACTAAAATTAATTTGGCTCGTTTAATTTTCTTAAAATTTTGACAAAGTATTTACTTTGACTCTTTGACAAAAATATAAAAATTTAAATTTTTTTGAACCAACCGTTTTATCAGAAAAATTACACTGGTTATATAGCAGTTTGACAAACACTCATTTTGATCATTGAAAAGCTTAATATCCATTTAACAACACAACGTAATTAAAACGTTTAGCTGACTTTACAGAGTTATCTCCCTGTAGTGTTAGGTACCACCTTAAAAGTTGTGTGAAATAATTCAAATATAACTTTTGGATTACCTCCCTTACACAGCTTTCAAATTGTCTTGACTATCATTTAACCAGAAAAATAATTGTTTTTTCATCTTTTTTGCCCCTTATTCATAAATGGTTTTATCTATACCCTCAGCCAATCCTAACCATCCCATAGTAGTATAGAGCATTGGGGTATAATTTTAGAAAGATCATACACTTTTACACAAGTCATTAACTTAAAACTACAAAAATGCTTGTGTTTGGCCCATCATTCTTGACTGTTTACCCCATAACCCTAAAAATAAATTCCAACCTTCTTCTTATAATATTTAACATTGTGGTACAATTTCAGAGGAATTGAAATACTTATACACAACTAATTGTTGTTTTGGTCCCCTTATCCTAAACCTTAGGGACCATAACCCCCAATATCAATCCCAAGCTTCCTTTTGTTGTTTTAAACATTGTGTTAAAATTCTATTAATTTCTATTAACATGATTAACTTATACTAAAGTTATTATCTGGAAACCATCCGTCTTCAAACGATGCTTAGCTGACCACAAAGACGATGTGATACCAATATAATTATATGATTTTATGGTTGTATAAAAAGGTATTCTAGACTTTAAACTAGAGGCTCTAAAGAACCTGCGTCTCTCACCTTGGTCTACATGTATGTGAATATTAAACAAAGGAAGCAGATGGATTCATGACAAAATTGTGTTTTGGTGATGGTGATGTGTTTGTACATCTTACTTTACTGAACATTCTTGCTGCTTAAAATTATCTCTATATATAATGAACTTGACCCAGTAGTTTTAGTGGAAAATGTTAGTAAAAATTTACAAATTTTATGAAAATTGTTAAAAATTGACTATAAAGGACAATAACTCCATAGGGGATTAATTGACCTTGTTGAACATTTTGGTCATGTTGACTTATTTGTAAATCTTTCTTTGGTGAACATTATTGCTGTTTACAGTTTATCTCTATCTATAATATTTTAAAGATAAAAACCAAAAACAGCAAAATTTCCTTAAAATTACTAAATCAGGGGCAGCAACCCAACAATGGGTTGTCTGATTCATCTGAAAATTTCAGGTCAGATAGATCTTCACCTGTTAAACAATTATACCAATTATACCCTTGTCAGATATATGCTCTAAATGCTTTGGTTTTTGAGTTATAAGCCAAAAACTGTATTTTACCCCTATGTTCTATTTTTAGCCATGGCGGCCATCTTGGCTGGTTGGCCGGGTCATCTGACATATTTTTTTAACAAGATACCACAATGATGATTGTGGCCAAGTTTTGTTTAATTTGGCCCAGTAGTTTCAGAGTTCTAGAAGATTTTTGTAAAGGTAACAACGCCGGATGCAAAGTGATGGGAAAAGCTCAGTCGGCCGTTTGGGCTAGGTGAGCTAAACATTACTTTTTTCTAGTTTATAACTGAGTGAAGGCAATATCATATATACCCAATAAATCATCAAATTCGAAACATATTTCTATGTTGATTAAAATGAAGCTTTTTATTATTTGATGCAAATTTTATATTTGGAGAGCATTCTACAGCTATTTTCCAGTATTCATTTAGGAATTACTTGATCATAAAAAAAGGTGTTTAAAATATAATACAGGGGACTCATATTCATTTTAACTTTATTTCGTGCTGCTACTTTTGATTTTACACAGTTAAGATGGCTCAGACTTATTCAAAGTCTCTATCAGAATGCCGTCTTATTTTAATCTTTACAAAGAGTACATGTACCTCAAATTTATCGAAAAAAATAGGGTTCCAGACCATTTAAGCTCAAAATTTTACTTTAAATAGGTACAAGCATGTTAAAGGGACCATTTTCAATGAAATGATAGGGAAAATAGAGGTACTGACATATTTTTATGGGATATCAAATAAAAACTGTCTGTGACACCTCAGGTCTGACCTGGTCCAAATCTGTAATGTACAAAGCTGAAATATAGCTTCAAATATTAAGCAAATACAAGGACTTATATATACATGTATGCGTCCCTGGCAAATACAAGGGTCACCAATAAGGAAAAATAAAAATTTTGCCTTAAAACCCAAATTTTGGAGGGAAAATGGTGAAATTGGGTGAAATGTCAATTTGAGCCTTTAGCAGACCTGTACAGAAATTGCTAACAAAACCACATAGAAGCACATTTCAGAGATGCAAGTAAGAATTGTATAGCTTAAAATTTATAAAAAAAACATAAATATTTAAAAGTTTTTAGGAAAGTTAATTGTTCAATAACATGTAAATTATTCTCACTGATTTTTGTGATAATTGTCTTTTGATGGATCAATAATAAAAAAACAAACTTTTTGTTTTGATTTATAAGCTAATAGGCAGCTTGGAATTAATAAAAACAATGATGTCATGGATGTATGAACTGTAAATCACGAAAACAGGAATTTAATACAAGGATTTACAAGTTCGTTTAAAATTACATTTTGTATATATTCTGAGACTTGTATTAAAAAACAAATTATTTTGTTAAAAAATAGCAATGAAGATAAATTAATACATTGTACTCCAGTGTTCTACTATCATGACAGTGACTAAGCAAATAGGGAAATAATAAATTGGTTGTGGCAATACAAAAATTCAGCAAATTTTTCAACAAACTTTAACATGTAATGTTCAAATAATTAACATTATGCAACTGGAGTACAAAAAAAAAATCAGAGCAACTTGATCCAGGGCGAACAAGTACAAGTGTGGGTGATAAATTTGTCCTGGTAAAATATGTCAGGGCGGACAAATATTACTATATAGTATAAAAAGTCCATGGTTACAGAATTTACCAGTATATATTTAGCCCGATATTAGTTATATATGTCCCCAGACAAATTTTCCTAGGTAATCATGCCCTATAAAATCCTATAAAAGATTCAATTACTTGCATTTGCAAATTTAAATTTTATGTTTTAGTAATGTTTAAGAGCCACATAGTTAAATTTTTGATAAAATTTATGTCCCCAGACTATTAATTTTCCCACAAAGTCATGTCCATGTCATTAGAAGTCCTTGGTTTAAATGTCTATGCCTTTAATTTTTAAAAGTGAATATGAATGTAATATGTTTTAACATTGTTATAGACAAAACGAAAGAGTTGTGTATCAATCTGTTACAGCTAATTTCCTAAATCATGTAGAGCAAGACTTAAGTTAGCTTGCTTGCTTTGTATTTAAATTGTACACTCATTAGGATAATATCCAATTAAATTCAAATATTAAATATACAGGTTAAACTATGCCTATATATATATATTATATAAAGATGACCATCATGTCAATCTTATTAACAAAGCTTGTATAAACAATTATACAAACAAAGCAGGCAAGCCAACCAAAGTTTTGCATTACATGCATTAGGAAATTAGCTGTAAATAAAATTTGTCTCCAGACTAATTTTCCTAGGAAATCATGTCCATGTCATATTTTCCTAGAAAATCATGTCCATGTCATTAGTATTGAATTCCTAGGTAAAAATGTCCTAGTCCAAATAATTATGACAGCTTGAAAGGCTATTATATTTTTTTTCTTTGAAGCCTTACTTCGACGAACTAAGTAAGGCATCAAAGAAAAAAAATATAAAAGCCTTTCAACTTACAAGACGTCATAATTTGATGAAGTAAGGCGTCAAACAAAAAAAATATAATAGCCTATCAAGACGTCATAATTATTTGGACTAAAAATGTCCATGTCTTTTATTATAAAAAATGTTATAAGCAAAGGAAACTGAATATTTATGTTTTTAATAATTAGGTTATTAAGGAAATATTCTTCATTTTTATTGGAAAAAAAATTCTTCTATTTTCCAATCTTATCTATAAAAAAAAAATCTTCTATTTTAGATATATTTTATGATACAAAAAAACTATTAGAAAAACAAGTCTTGTGACATATTTTCCTAGGAAAACAAGTTACAAACATAAATTACTAGCTACATGTATGGACTGATTTTCCTAGAAACATTTATCCTGGGACTTTAGTTCCTAGTAAAATCATGGACATGGACTTAATTAACTAGGAAAAAAAGTCTGGAGAACAAATTTTACAACCGGACCAAATTTACTGTTACACTATTCCAACTAATTATGACGTCTGGCAAGGCTATTTTTATTTTTTTTCTGGGGAGTCCGTCCCAGAAAAAAAATAAAAATAGCCTTGCCAGACGTCATAATTATTTGGACTACTGTTACACTAGGACCACAGGCACTAGACGTTCCCCCTTTTATTAATTTCTTGATTAGCTACTGTCACGGTGTATTTGTATATGAGACAATATCTGAAAAAGTCGATTTTTTGGCTATAAGAAAAAACCAAAAAAAATGTCTTTAAACCCGGTATTTTAATAGCACAAACCAAAGAACACACATTTGGGATCTAGGAACTGTTGTCTGTAATTCAAACAATTATTTAATAAGGAAACAATGGCAGTTTTAAAAATGGTACAACAAAAATCCAGTTCTTTCCTGTTACCAAAGGGAATCAATTTTAAAAAGTTTCTAATGGGAATAAGGAATAAGTTTAAGACGTTATTTGTGGTTTACTAGTATATCCTACAATAGTTTATCAAATGCCAATTATTGATTTAAACATTTGCAATACAAAAGGTTTAGAAATATACTTAAATATAGTTCGGTATGTCGGTAACATGAAAGAATCTTGAGTAACAGGACAACGGTAACAGGACAGAGTTGGTAACAGAAAGGATTTTTCTGCTTTATTTTAAAGTTTAAGAAAAATACATCATTTTAGATTGGTCACAATTGGAAGATAACAGCAAACAATGTCATTTATACTTCGAAACTGTATTTGCAAGATGAAAAATCTGCCTAGGTAATGAAAAACTCTAAAATTAATTCCTTTCTGTTACTATCTACTATACTTAAATTGCACAATGTTCTCTGCTGTTATCAAAAGCAAAAAACCTATTTTGTTATTCAATATACTGTATATTATTTTGGAATTTATTTGATATGGTGGTGATAACTTATATTAAATGAAATGGTTGACATATAGTAGATTAACTCTTCGATTCTTCAGTGAAAATGTCTTGAACATCCTTCCTGTTACTAATGATGGTTATGCTGTTACTTTTTATCAGGTAACATGACAGAACGTAACAGAAAGGAATTACGCGATAGTTTTTGTCCTTTTTATCACATTAAATGTAAGTGTATTTCCTGTGTCCTATAACTTTTAAAAAGATGATATAAAAACACACTTAATATTGTGGTGCACACTTAAAAATATTCTCAGAAAGTTGAAGAAAAGGCTATAACAGGATAGAACACCAATAAGTATTTTTCTATAAATTCTTACTTTGGATATGGGCTTGATTTTCAAACCTGGCTGCCTTTCCAACTATTTCTTTGTACTAATGCATTCAGGAAATGATGCTCTTCACAATACATAATGGGAAAATAACTCTAAGTCTTATAAACGTAACCGTGTGGTAACAGGAGGGAAATCACCTCTGGGGACAATTGTTTTTTGTCTTAAAATTTGCAAAATTTTATTACATGCTATAGTTATAATATAAAAAGACAAATTAAGGACAAGTTTATTATATAATTTATATGTGAGAATCGGACGCCTGTTTAATTAATTTGGATATTATTTAAATGATTTAGTTTTCAAAAAAACACAGGGGACAACATGATTTTAGGGGGGGTTGAACATTTAAATTACAATATTTTATTGGAAGAAATATAAGAATGAGTGTTTAATTGGCAAGAGTTGGTGCATTATATAATTTAGTTCATACTGAAACTTGAAATTTTCAAAAAAGATGGTTGAATAAAAAAATAATTGCTGGTGAAGTGGGGGACATGGAAAATCGACTTTTTCAGATATTGTCTCTTATACAGAAGAATTCCAGAGTTTTGTATCACTTTGACAGTCAAATCCTGACACAGCAGCCCAACTGAGACCAGATACCATTTTTATTCATGAGTTATGATCAGTATCAGATATAAATGAGGGGGGGGGACAGGGAGACAGGGAGAAAGGAGGTAGGAGAAAGGGGGGGAGAAAGGGGGTAGGAGAAAGGAGAGGAAGGTTGGGAAAAAGGAGAAGTTGGAGAAAAAAATAAAATATGAAGAAATAAAATATCTCTCTTTTTTCCGGTAAATTAAAAAAAATAAAATAAGGAGAAGAGGGGTAGGAGAAAGGAGAAAAGGGGTGAGAGAAGGAAAAAGAGAACCCCCCTGTCCTCTCCCTCATAAATGCATTTTCAGATCCTTTTTTCGCTTGTTCTATTAAAATCTTACCACGAAAATTCCTTAACTCTCTTTTTTATTTAATTGAATGTTGATTTTGTTTGCCTCAAAACAAACTGTTTTTCCTGTGAATAATTTTCAATCTCCTTGCTTCTAGTATGAAAAATTTGCAAATCATCTTTGACAGACGACGCGAGCACGAATCGCAATCTGTCAACAATGTTCTAAATGCACATAAAAATAGTCCGTTGTCGAGTTTTAATTTGATTTAGAATTACAAGACATTTCATCGTTCTTTGTAGAACAAACCATGATATCAATACACATTTGTATTTTATTGATCTTTCTAGGGATGTTGCGACTTTAATAATAAATATTCGTGTAGTAATATGCCCTAACTTTTCTGTACGAAAGGAGACCGTAAACGGTAAAGACAGAGCAAACGAAACTTGAGGATGAAGATGAAGATGTGTTGATAAGATCTGATACGTAAAATGCATAAAACTTAAATTTTCTCGGTAAAAAGTCACTTACTATTATTTCTCTTTCAAAACTGCCATTAAGGAAACACGCATTAAAATACCCGTTTGGAAAAGGGGGGGGGGGGGGGGGGGGTCTCAATGGAAGATTCCGGGAACGTTCGGCCTGATCTCAGGGCCTGATATTTATAGATTATTACATGGCATTTTCCATATGGCCCTGGTATCAGCCCTAGACTCCCATATCAAGCCAGAGGGCTTTAGCCCGAGGGCTTGATATGGGTCGTGGGCTGATACCACGGACCATATGGAAAATGACATGTAATAATCTATTTATCACATATTTTCAAGCAAGAGAAAAAAATAGCATACACCAAATTATGTTTGATATTTCATCACAAATTCAAAAAGACATTTAATGAAAATAAATCAAAATATGTATCACCATGATCACTGTGAGTTAAAAAAAAAGTTCGTATCACAGTAGGTAAACAACGTTTTGTGATAAGATTCAGAAATAATTAACAATAAATATATTTATTCTAACAATTTCAAATATTAAATGACTTAAAGTGTTACATTACCAATGTTAAATATGCTTTATAGGAAGAATACCATATCGCTACTCATTCCAGTGTGGCGTCAAATTTTGACATCTAAATTCTTTATGACATCAAATCTTTACGAGAACTTTTGTGATTTTCACTATTGATATTTACTTTTTTCTGCTACAGCAGATTCGTAAATTTCTAAATTTCTTTTCATTGTGTTCTCATTTTTCATTTTTTGTATGAATTTACAAGCATCGTCATTTGATCTGAGAGAAAACTCTCCTGGTCGTTTTGCTGCTTCGGCTGACAACTTGTTTACAAATTACTTTTGATTGACGGGTTACCGGAAGTTAAACTCGGGGGCTTGATATGGATTTCGAGGGCTGATATCGATATCGGCCCGAGGGCTGATAACCAACCTTGACTTCCGGCTATTATTAGCCATGCAAAAACGTACATATCAGTATAAAATATGTGATAAATATATATATTTAGCCGTCATGTTAAGAATGTAAATTATTTGAATTAATATGGGGAAGTTTGTTGAAATGTTCGCCGATTATGGCCAGATAATTGTTTTCCATTGATTTGTGACTAATAAACTTTTGAGCTGCAAAAAAAAAACCAGTTTCTTTTAACGGAGCTATCCATTTGATTTTTAGGGGGGGGGGGGGGGGGGGGGGGGCTGTAGATCATGTCTTTATTTTAAAAACAATAATAAACAAATATTTGTTTAAATGTAAAAAGAAACTATATGTGTGTTTTGTAGATTTTAAAAAGGCTTTTGACAGTGTCTGGAGATCAGCTCTGTTCTTAAAATTACAAAATAAAGAAATACAAGGCAAATTTTATAATATACTGCATGACATGTACTCTAATACCTTATATTCATGTAAATATCAAAATATGTTTACCAAGCCTTTTCTTGATAATCAGGGTGTCAAACAAGGTGACAGTTTAAGTCCAACTTTATTTACTGTAAATTCAGAAATTATTGCGAGGTTTTGATTATTGCGAAAAATTGTGACAGACTTGTAAACGCAATAATTTTAACTCGCATTTTAAAATCATTGATATGAATTAAACAGGATTTTTCTCAAAATCATTATAATTAAAATCGCATTTAAGTCTAAAATGACAAAATCGCAATAATAAATGCACGCAATAATTTCTGAATTTACAGTAATATATTTGTTGATGACATAGAAAAATACTTAGATACAAACTTAACTAGTGCAGTAAATTTAAATGGTCAAAAAGTGAACCATTTATTGTATGCTGATGATTTATTATTGATATCGGAATATGCAGATGGTCTCCAGAACTCTCTTGATTCTTTACAAAAACATAGTACTGAATGGCACATTTTGCATTGAAGTCAAAACTACCATATAGTGAAAATTTGTCTGTTAAGACTTGGCTCCAGCTTTTTAATTCAATGATAACTCCTATTTTAACTTATGGATCAGAAGTATGGTTATCAGAATTCAAACCAAATTTTGAAGCATTTATAGACAAAAGTAAATTAGACAAAACACAAAACTCCATATTTAAAAACATACTTGTGGTTCATGGAAAGTCTTCCAATCTAGCAGTGCGGTGTGAATTAGGAACTTTAACCATTCGCATTAAATGTTATCAACTTATGTATAAATATTATGAGCGTCTCAGTAATATTGGTGAACAGTCGGGTTTCAAGGCTGCTTTTGAAGTGGACAAAACTCTCACAAATAGAGAAAATTCATGGTCTTATAAACTATCTGAATTAATGAAATATATTGCAATACCCTTTAAAAAGCATTGTAATAGTAATTTCAAACAGAAATTAGAAGATTTCTACAAAAATAAAATTATATTTGAACTTTCTAAAATAAAAGATGGACACTGGTAAACTTTTATTTTTTAGTAAAATTTAAACAACAAGAATATTTAAATTTTAATATTCCTAAATACCTTTAACCCTTTCCTCCATAATGACGCCTTTTGACGCCACCCCCCTTACTCAATAATGACGCCTTTTGACGCCTTTGTAGTACCTCAGTTGAAACACTTTGACTACAAAGTGTCTGCAGTTGACTTAATAAAATTGGTATCCATTATGAAAAGGAATATCATAGGAATATATATATATCCGACTCAAATTTATTTGATGAAATAGTTGTTTTTCCCAATGCCTTAATACTTTAAAGCATATGTTCAGCATTTTATCAAAAAATCCTATGCGAATCAAGTATGCAAAAAAAAAAAAATTCAATGGAGGAAAGGGTTAATTGAAAAAAACTCACTAAATTAAGAATAATGCACACTCATTAGCAATAGAAACTGGGAGGTATGCAAGACCAAAAATACCATCTAATGAGAGATTTTGTAAATTTTGCACAGGAAAAATTGAAAATGAGATTCATTTCTTGATTGAATGTCTGCAATATAACAAAATTAGATCTAAATATAAAATTAATGATATAAATTTAAATAATTTGGATGAAAATTTTACCAAAATGTTAAATCCTATGTCTGAAAAGGAATTAAAATCTATTTGTATGTATATTGAAGAAGCTCTTGATTTGAGAGACCACCATACCGTTTCATCAGATAATAATCCTTGACAGTAGTTTGTCCATATACATATATATATATATAATATCTTACAATGTATATTGTGTGTTTTAAGTAAATATATGAAAATCTAGAATAATACTGAAATATAAGTCTATGGTATCAATATCAGTTTATAATGTATTTGTATACATAGAATTGGCTTGACTTGTTCCATGAATCTTTATTTCATTTGTGTGTTGTTTTAATATTATTAATTATCTGTATTTGGATCACGCCTCTATTGAGCTCTTTCCAATAAAATATTGAATTGAATTGAATAAACAGGAATCTTGGGAGGGGGCACTTCCTATACATATAAGGTGTCAGCTGGGAACAGTATATTTAATACATGTACACATGTTCCCAATGCATAGTCGGATCCTTGGCCCCCCCCTCCCCCCTTTCGTGGGAAAAAATTGGTTTATCAGAGGCGGATTTATCATTTAGGAGGGGGCCTTCCCCCCCCCCCCCCCCCCCTTTTTTTGGAAAAATTTGGTTGCTTATATAGGAAATCACTGAAGCGTGACTGGAGCGGCCCCCTCTTAGGTCAGTCAGTGGGCCCCACTTATGAAAATTTTTGGATCCGCCACTGTTTATATATATAGGGAATCATTGAAGCATGACTGTAGCTTAAATTTCACATTATTATACAGTTTTTTATCAGAAGCTTTATTTTGGCTAGCATACCAATTGCTAATATATTTAGTGTGAATTAATTTGCTAGATATGTTCAAAAATTTATATTGTCCGAAATGTTTTACTTCTTGTTTAATTTCAAAAACTTTTTCTACTAGCAAATGAGAACTGGCAGAAGAAGTTATGTTAGATTTGTGAAGCTCTTGGCTGCATTTATAAGCATCTTTCAATAGACTGAATTCAGTTGTAAGATTTTCAAATCTATACCAGTATTTTACAATTGACTTTACAATATCATAATGTAAGGGGAAAAGACTGAAGTGGGGACCCCCTCTTAGGCAGTCTATGGGCCCCCTCTTATGAAAATTTCTAGATCCGCCATTGTTTTCTAGTTTAAAAATATGTGAATAGGTGTTGAAAATATTAAGAAATATATTAAGTCAACAAATTAAAAAGAAAATGTGGTACACTGTATGATTGCCTATGAGACAACTCACTATTATGTTTCTAGATAGGCAGAATCAGGGGGCCCGGTCTGACAACACCTTTTGTTAGAAAAATTTAGTTGATTGTATAGGGAATGACTCGAGTAGGGACCCCCTCTTAGGCAGTAAAAGGGCCCCCTCTTATGAAAATTTCTAGATCCACCATTGATTTCTAGTTTAAAAATATGTGAATAGGTGTTGAAATATTCAGAATATTAAGTCAACAAATTAAAAAGAAAATATGGTATACTGTATGATTGCCAATGAGACAAATCTAGTCTCTAGACAATAGACACAATTACATTAGAAATTAACAACTTTAGGTCACTGTATGGCCTTCAACAATAATTAAACCAGAAACTACTATCTATAAGTTACAATAAGGAGGCTCGAGGGTACATGTATAAAAATTTAAGAGAAAAATAAACATTTATTTTTTCATTACAAAGGAGTAGATTCAGTAAGACCCATTTTTGGCCCCAAAATATAGCAGTTTTACAAAATTGTGAAAATGTAATCCTTAAGCTATTTATTGGAAAGTAGCTAGCATGCTTCTGCTAAATAAATATAGGATGTTTTTGACAATACAATGCATATATCAGGTACTACATGTACTAGCATCATTAAGTTATGCTAAATTACTGAAATCTTCAAAATTTTAGATTTTTTGGTAAATTTTAGACGGTTTCTGTCTTAAATGAAAGTGTAAATTTTCCCCTTACATTATGATATTGTAATTATTCGTGTTCATTTATAATATTGAAATGTTAATTATACCCCATGCAACGAGTTGCGGAGGGTATAATGTTTTTGACCTGTTCGTCAGTCCGTCAGTCCTGTTTCTTGTCATCACAACTCCTTTCAAACCATGCATCAGAATTTCATGAAACCTTTTCAGATAATAAGGACATACTATGTAGTTGTGCATATTGACGGGAAATTGCGATTCAATTTTTTTTCTAGGAGTTACGCCCCTTTGAACTTATTTACTTTAATGTACTACTGCAACAGTTTGTCATCGCAACTCCTCTCAAACCACACAACAGAATTTCACGAAACCTTTTCAGATAATAAGGACATACTATGTAGTTGTGCATATCGACGGGAAATTGCGATTCAATATATTTTCTAGGAGTTACGCCCCTTTGAACTTATTTACTTTAATGTACTACTGCAACAGTTTGTCATCTCATCTACTCTCAAACCACACAACAAAATTTCATGAAACCTTTTCAGAAAATAAGGACATACTATGTAGTTGTGCATATCAATGGGAAATTGCGATTCAATTATTTTCCTAGGAGTTACGCCCCTTTGAACTTATTTACTTCAATGTTCTACTGCAACAGTTTGTTATGGCAACTCCTCTCAAACCACACAACAGAATTTCACGAAACCTTTTCAGATAATAAGGACATACGATGTAGTTCTGCATATCGACGGGAAATTGTGATTCAATTTTTTTTCTAGGAGTTACGCCCCTTTGAACTTATTTGCTTCAATGTACTTCTGCAACAGTTTGTCATCTCAACTCCTCTGAAACCACACAACAGAATTTCATGAAATTTTGTAGATAATAAGGACATACTATTTAGATGTGCATATTGGCAGGAAATTAATTTTTCTTATACAATTTTTTTTTCTTACACTAATTTAATTTCTCCAATGACAATGTGGGGACGTGGGGTATGTGAGTGTGCTCACTAAGGTTCTTTAATTGTATTTAATGATAAAACATACATATATATACATGTAAAGGTTGAGGATGAACACAGATGTGGCCACTTTCATTTTTTGACAAAAACCATCAGAAAAGTGACATTTTTTGGCAAATTCAATAGATTTTTCATACGAAAGCTTGAATCTGAGCGTTTTTAATGACTAAGTCAGTCTAAATCTTTCACATTAACTAATTGAATCAATTGAAATAGACAGTTAAGAGTTTAAAAAGTGTCCAAAATCTTTCGTTAGATGAATTTGAAATTTGAGGCCAAAATCCGAACCTTACCTACTCCTTTTATTTGTTACCTTAAGTAGTTGTTACTTTATCATATGGTACAAAAATAATTTAAAAAAATCAATTTTTGATGGCCTCAGATGAATTGTAAAATGTAGATATCATTAAAATTGCTCAAAATTATCTCCCTTTGGTAAAAAAATGCCATTTTTGGAACTCATCCGTGACCTTTATTTTTTATTATTATTTTCAATTAAGCTGTTCTTAAACTAAACTATTGTAAAATTTGAGCGATTTCTGTAATTAAGTTCTCTTATTTCGATATTACCTCTATTTCTGCTATTAGTTCAACAGAAAAAAGGTACCTTTACAAAAATGTATGCTTCTTTCGAAGGCAGGTTGTGAACGGTGACCCCATTTTTTTTTATTAAGTATAAGATTTAAGTACGTTTATCATTTTTACAGAAACAATTTTTCCTTGTAGATGTTGCAGATACATTCATACAAATTATGTTGAAGAAACAAAGAGAAAAGGAACTTGGACTGTACCAGTTTGTTGGCAGCTTCTAAGGTGAAGTATACTTATTTAAATGTTTTGTAAAAATAAGAAGATGTGGTATGATTGTAAATGAAACAACTCTCCATGAGAGACCAGTGAGACAAAAATTAACAACCATAGGTAACTGTACATCCTTCAACAATGAGCTATACAACGTCAAGGACTTGAAATTACCAATGAGCAACTTAGGGCCTGATTTATTAACAAAACATTGAACGATAAACTGTTATGATATACAGCAACAAACTACTGAATTACAAGCTCCTGAATTGAGACAGACACATGGAGTTTGTAAAACATTAAAAATGGTTGCTGGCACGAAACCCTCCTTCTAACCTATGACAGTGGTGCAACATTTCAACTAGCAAACTATAAAAATCATTTGAAAAGGGCTTAATTCTAAGATCAATACAAAGTCAAAGCACAATAAAAAATCCTAAAACAAAAACACATGAAATACACATCTGAGATTTATAGCAGTTACTGAAAGCATGTTCTAATAATCAATATTTTATCCTTGTCCTTACACAATGGGCTGAATTTCTCTTAAGGGCATACCGTACAGTTTTGATCCTGTATTTACAAGTTCGTGAAAATTTGCATACAGCCTATTTTTTACCTGATTAAATCAAATATGTAATAAAAAATATACCTTCATGTGCTACTTTTTGAGAAAAATGAGGTCGAAATTTCGTATATTTGCTCAAAATTCAGATATGTGGCCCTATTTTCTTTTTTCGAAAAAAAGACATAATTTTTTTGTTATAAAAGATAAACACAAATTTTTTTTTGTTAAAGTCATATGAAACGAGTGAGTGGTGAAAAATAATGTTTGTCCAATTCTTGAACCAATGGATGTATACATTCATAAACTTAGTCCTATGTGCAGGATTTTATCATTATTTTCGCAAATATATCATATAATCGCCAATTTTTTTCTCTCTCTGTTTGTTATGATTGAACAAATATGGCTGCTCATTAAATGCTGTGATTTGAAGCCGTGATTTGAAGCCGAGTTTAACCGATTGTCACCTTATAGTAAACAAATCACAAAAAGCATGGGTATTGAGCACGTGTTTAACATGTATAGTCAGATATTTGTTTATTTCAATGACAGATCCATGCGTATTGTGGTCACCGGATTTTTACGAGGAGGGTTACGCTCAGGTCACTATGCATACTGAAAATATGTCGGCAAATTGCTTGCTGGCAGCAAGCAATTAAAAATAAGTACTCTTCTTCTAAATGTGGACAAATTAAAGAATTTTCATCAGAAAAAAAGTATATGTACATAAGTTGTTTAATGAAAACTAACCATTTAGTTATAAAAAACATATGCATATTTTTTTTTTAATTTGAGGTTTCTTATGACTTTAAATAATCGGTAATTTCTGTATTTTATAAGTATCCTAAAAAATTATGCATTTTTTATTCCGAAATAACTCGTATTTATCAAATGTTCATGAATTGAGGAAAAATATGTCATTTTTGGCTTTATGTTTAACAAAATTAAAAAAAATCCTTTATTTACAGTTTTATAAAATTTGGGTCACATAATCTCCCTGCAAATTGAAAGTCAAACAAATTGCTGTTTTGAAAAATGGGGTTCCATGAACTCGTTTTCAAATAAATTCAGTTTGAATGATAAAAATCAGTTGAAAAATGCATTTTTCTCTGGTATGTTAAAGTTTGATGTCGCGAAAATAACATTTTGCATTAGCAACGTCATTACCTCCTCTGTAACTGTATCGTATGCCCGTAAAAGCTAACCTAGACCTATAAATGAATGATTATAGCCATCACTTGATGTCATCTAAACAAATAACATATAGATGGAGAGAAATTTTAGTTTAAGTCGCAAAAATGATCAACAAGAAAAGATCATCAAATAAGTATCATGAATGGTTGAAATTGTCAGTCAACTCCTAATTATTTAATAAATTAGCCACAGAGTTTTTTGTAAGGTCTAGTTTTAATTAGGATTTTATTGTAGATAAAGGAAGTAAATTTCCTCTGTTGACAAAAAAATGGTTGAGGAGTCGGAAAGTTTGACTGAAGATTAAGGATATCAAATGAAGGTAAACATAAATTTAAAGTAATGTTTATATTTTATATTTGTATTAATACATGTACCTCAAGTATGCATCAAAGATGTATTGGGTAAGATGGTAATAACTGTATGTGAAACAATAAAATTTGTTTAAAGTGGGCAGTACATGTATATTAAAACATACCATCAACATTAGCACAACTAAAAATGCAATCATAAAAGCATCTGCAAAGTTTCATAGAAATCTGTGAAAGTATGACACAGTATCCATGGTATCAGTTATTTGATGTCCATGTCATTCAAGGTGGATATTGTGTCATTGGCAATAGACAAATTTCCTATTTACATGTACCCACTTTAATCGGAACAAATTTGAGGATAGGTTAACTGTTTAATGCATATATGCCATTATGTTTTCTATACATGACTAAATCATCAGAAAACAGTAAACCTTCCGCCAAAGTTGCACCATTTATATTTTTGAATTTACTTCTTTCGGGTGTTTGTAGTGACAGAGTACCAAGATGTCTTACCACAGAGAAGGTATTAAAACCTGTTGAAAAAACATAGAATCCGAGTCAAAAGTTGATAATGTGAAAATAGACTATTATACCACATCATCTTATTGTCGAGCCTGCAACTTTTGTTGCAGAAAGCTCGACATATATATGATGTTCTGGGGGCCAGCAGCGGAGTTAGCTGAATTCTTAAAAGCTTTATATTTTAGAAGGATGAAGACCTGGATGCTTCATACTTTGAATATATACCAAAATGCCTCAGGTTACCAAGTTTCTCTCAGTCACATGTCTAATGTCCTTGACCTAATTTTCATGGTTGAGTGTCTACTTGAAAAAAAAGTTAAGATTTTTATACGACTGCAAAAATTCAAAATTTTGGTCGTATATTGGTATGAGGTTGGCGTCGTTGTCGTTGAAGACATTTAATTTTCACACTGTTCTAGTATAAGTAAATAGAAACCTATGAAATTTAAACACAAGGTTAAAGACTAGAAAAGGAAGTTTCAAATTGATTTTGGGAGTTTTGGTCCCAACAGATTAGGAGTTAGGGGCCAAAAAGGGCCCAAATAAGCATTTTTCTTGGTTTTTGCACAATAACTTTAATAGTATAAGTGAATAGAAATCTATGAAATTTTAACACAAAGTTTATGACCACAAAAGGAAGGTTGTTATTGATTGTGGGAGTTTTGGTCCCAAACAGTTAAGGAATGAGGGTCCAAAGGGTCCAAAATTAAACTTTGTTTGATTTCATCAAAAAATGAATTATTTGGGTTCTTGTATATATGTCAAATCTAACCGTGTATTTAGGGTGCAATCAACAGTTTTTTTCTATGACGTCATATTTTGAGGGACCATCTATAATTGACCCTTAGTGGTGTTAATGTTAATGAAGATACTTGTATAAAACTAGATATCATTAGAATCAGAATTTTCTCTAGTTTATAATGAAATAAAAATAAATTGTACTTTTAATAGTACCAAAATGTTTTATCCAGAGAAAATGGGAAAAACATTGCCTAACATCTATGCATAAAAAACATGAAATCAGGCCATGTGCACACCCATGCAGACATGATACATGCACATTTTTCATATTCAAAACAGTATGAATTTCATAGGTTTTTACCTGGTCTTTCTAAAAATTTATGCTTCAGGCTACGTTCGCCTGCTTTCGAAAAGAGATACAGTGGCCTGGGTGCAAATAAGTTTTGCACTTTTCACTGCCAAAAAAACAGGATGTTTACAGTTTGTCTCCCCTTAAAACATGTGTATTTAATCTAATTTTTAAAAATTATTTTAATCATTCAACCTGTTTTAATTGAAGCTAATTAACTTAATTTTACAATTAAATATAAAAAACATGATACTTTTTTACCAATTATGTTGATAAAAAGGGACTTCCCTCCAAGTCTATTTTTAGTCGGGGGAATTACCCCTAGTTTTTTATACGAAACTGTTTATAGCACCCTTAGATTTTTAATTTTTGGTCCTGTTTTCAAATTGGTCTACATTAAGGTACAAAGGGTCCAAAATTAAACTTTGTTTGATTTTAACAAAAGTTGAATTCTTGGACTTCTTTGATGCTGAATCTAAACATGTACTTAGATTTTTGATTATGGACTGTTGGTCCAAATCGGGGTTCAAATTAAACTTTGTTTGATTTCAACAAAAATGGGGTTCTTTAATATGCTGAATCTAACCGTGTATTTAGATTTTTAATATTTGGGCCCGGTTATCAAATTGATCCACATTGACATGCTTGAGGTTTAAAGGGTCTAAAATTTCATCAAAAATTGAATGCTTGGGGTTCTATGATCAATTCATGATGATATGCTGAATCTAACCATGTATTTATATTTTGGATATTTGACCATAATAGGTAAATGTCCAATTTAAAATTTATAAGTTTTTTTTCTCGCCTTGACGGAGTAAAAAAATGAGACATAGGTATGGTGTTCCCCGCGGCGGCAGCATCAACAATGTATTAGTTTGTGATTAGGTCAATTTAGGGTGAACCACTAGTGGTAGGTCAATGATATTTAGTATGCAGTTGTATAAGCATTGGCTTATCTCATTTTCATGGAGATTTTTTGACTCCGCCTCCTTAGTCATGGTCTATAGACTTTGATAATTTTGCTAAGTTATATGTATTAGTTTGTGATAAGGTCAGTTCAAGGGGAACCATTAGTGGTAGGCCAATGTTAATTGGTGTTCAGTTTTATAAACATTAGCACATCTCATTTCCATGGAGAATATTTGGCCCTGCCCCCTCAGTCATGGTCTATTGACTTTGAAACTTTTGCTTAGTTTACATGTATTAGTTTGTGATAATATCAGTTTAAGATGAACTGCTAATGTTAAGTCAATGATATTTGGTATGCAAATTTATTGTCATTTGAAAGTGTTGTTTTCATGGAGATTATATAACCCCACCCCTGATCATGGTTCATTGACTTTGAAACTTTTACATAGTTTAAGTGTTTAGGTTCGTTTAAAGGGAACTACTTATTATGAGTCAATGGTAATTGGTATGCAGTTGTATTATATTTATCATTGGCACATCTCATTCCATGGAGATTGTTTAGCCATGTACCTTCAGTCATTGTTCATAGACTTTGAATATTTGCATAACTTACATGTTAAAATATTGCTATTTAATTTCAACATTGCATTATCAAAATTACATGAATATTTGCATAACTTACATGTTAAAATATTGCTATTTAATTTCAACATTGCATAATCAAAATTACATGAATATTTGCATAACTTACATGTTAAAGTATTGCTATTTAATTTCAACATTGCATAATCAAAATTACAAAAAGGGGATACATATCTCTGTGATAACAGTTTATTAAGTGTAAGTTCTTAGACCACATTCATTCTGTGTCAGAAACCTATCTTGTGTCAACTATTTAATTACAATCCAAATTCAGAGCTGTATCAAGCTTAAATGTTGTGTCAATACTTGCCCCAACTGTTCAGGGTTCGACCTCTGTGGTCCTATAAAGCTGTGCCCTGCGGAGCATCTGGTTTGTAAAGTGAAATTCTCTCTTATTATAAGTAATAGGATAACTATATTTGATATGTGAGTACCTTGCAAGGTCCTCATGGCTGTCATACAGTTTTCACTTGACCTCGACCTCCTTTCATGGATCAGTGAACAAGGTTAAGTTTTGGTGGTCACCGTCAAGTCCATATCTCAGATACTAAAAGCAATATGTCTAGTATATTTGGTGTATGGAGGACTGTAAGGTGTACATGTCCAACTGGCAGGTGTCATCTGACCTTGACCTCATTTCCATGGTTCAGTGATTATAGTTGAGTTTTTGTGTTTTTTTTTCTGTTTTTCATATACTATTTGCAATAGGTCTAATATATTTGGTGTATGGAAATAATAACAGAATGATTGTTAGGTGTACATTTCTAGCTGGTATGTGTCATCTGCCCTTGACCTCATTTTCATGGTCAGTGGTCAAAGTTAAGTTTTTGAGTTTTTGTCTTTTTATCTAATACTATATGCAATACGTCTACTGCTATAATAACTATATTAGGTGTATGGAAATATATTAGTTGTATGGAAGAATTATTAGCTGTATAGATGTGTGCCTTGTATGGTTCATGTCACCTTGCCTGTCCTTGGCCTCATTTTCATGGTTTAGTGGTCAATTTTTAGTTTTTTTGGTTAATGTTAAGGTTATGTTTCAATTGTAATAAAGCTTTATTTTAAGGACTACAAAAGAAGGCGAGACATTTCAGCGTGTGCACTCTTGGTTTTATATTAACCCCTAGAAAGAAGCTACAGATTAATGTTAACTGCAAAAATACTAAAATCCTTTATTAATTAGATCATGTAGATACAGGAAATGAAATATTTTGAAATTTTTTATCATAAAAATGGTTATGCTTATATATTCAAGTTTCACTAAATTCCAAGAAGGGTTTCCACAAATAACAATGTCTGATTTTCAAAATGATCATCATGTAAAAATGAAGAGATGTGCTAAGATTGCCCATGAAAACTATCTTTATGAACAATGACAGTTCAGTGGTTTGCTTTCAGCCTTTAGCAAAAATAAATACCATATATATTGTAATAAGCTATAAATAAAAGCCCCCCATTGTAAAATGTTAAACAATTAAAAAGTAAAAAACAGCGTCCTGATCTTTATAAGTTCGAAGAATAAAATTGAGTCATATTATGGTATGATGTTGTTGTTAGCGATGTATGTCGACACATATGGTTTCCGGATAATAATATAGTTTAAGCGAATGGATATCCATGAAATTTTACACTAGGTTTAATACCAAAAAGGAAGGTTGGGTTGATTTTTGGGGTGATGGTACCAACAGTTTAGAAATTAGGGGCAAAAAAGAAGCATTTTTGTAGTTTCCAGACATTAACTTGTGTGCCAGTGTACTAATCTCTCTGAAATTGTTCTTCAAGGTTCCATATCACAAAGGGTAGACTGGAATTGTTTAAAGGGGTAATTGCCTCAAACGTTCAGGAAATAGGGGGTCAAAAACAAGCATTTTTCTAATTTCCAGACAATATTTTGTGTTTAAGTGTATGGATTTCTTTAAAATTGTACTGCAAAGTACCATACCACAAAGGAAAAGGCTGGGATTAAGTTTTGGGGTAATTACTGAAAGGGGGTTGAAAAAAATTGGGGGAGGGGGATTTTTTTTTCTCATAATTTTGATCAAAATCCAAATACAGACAGTCTATCAAGCTTGAATATTGTGTCCAAACATGCACCAACTGGTCAGTCAAATAACAAGGCTGCGCTGCACATCATTTTCTTAATCATATTAATCTGACATGTTAAAGTTTGTACTTTATGAAGTTACTAACCTGTTGATTTTGTGTATTTCAGATTATTATTAAAAAAAGAGCACTTTGAAGTACTAGGAGAATTTGAAAACATCTTGGTGAAATAGTCTGACTGATTATGACAGAACATCAAAAGAAATGACGAAAAATTACACATCTTATCAAAATAGTACTACTAGAAACTAAAAGCTACTTGCAATTTTCACTGGTTTTGAGATCAGTAACAGTCTGACAAGGAAAGAATTTAATGAACATGATTATGATGCCTCTTGATAAATATAAAAACATATTGACTGTAAAATAATTACCAGTTACCAATTATATCTGTTGTTTACAAAATTTGTTATTTGAAAATATCTGTTGAATGTTTTGAAATTAAAATGTGTTAACTTAAATGATTTAAGAATTGAAGTCTTTAAATGATACAAAAGCAAGGATACATGGAATGATTGCAATTGAGACAACTACTAGCCCTGCATAATAGGGCACTGATGTAAACAAGTACAGGTCACCTGAAGTCTTCAACAATAAGCAAAAGCCTTAATTTAAAGATCGTTATACATGGGCTTATTAAGTCCCAAGATAATGGTATTTACATCATTTGCTGTCAAATTTTTGTTTGTATGTTTCTGATGAAGGTTAATTAAAATAAGCCCAGCACACCTAATTTGTGAACTGTTTTCTTTTAATTTCAAAAGAGAAAGCTAATAGACAAATTTAAGCAAAAAACAAAAAAAAAGGAAATCCATTTAATATGGCAAACCAAACACAACCAGTTGACATAATGAACATGTTTTTGAGTGCTCAAACTGCACTATAACATTAGACACAAAAACATCTTATATAATGCTGGATTACACAAAAGTGTTTAAATCATCTGCTCTTCTCTGGTGTTTAAAAATTGTACAGATTTGGTGTCACAATATCTCAGTAACATGGGTTAGAATTCCGGCATGGGAAGAACAAAAAAATTGCGAAAGCAAACTTACAGATCTTACATTTTTGGGTTGATGTTTTGACGACTTGCATGTACATGTACAATATATACAAAAAGTTAGCTGCTATTGAGACAAAGGCAAAAATCATAGTGCAACAAATAAAATTGAGAAAGGAAATGGTGAATATGTCAAAGCGACAACCACCCGACCATAGAGCAAACAACAGCCGAAGGCAACCAATGGGTCTTCAATGTAGCGAGAATTCCCGCACCCGTAGGTGTCCTTCAGCTGGCCCCTAAAATATGCATAATAGTACAGTGATAATGGATGTCATACTAAACTCCGAATTATACACAAGAAACTAAAATTTAAAATCATACAAGACTAACAAAGGCCAGAGGCTCCTGACTTGGAACAGGCACAAAATTGCGGCGGGGTTAAACATGTTAATGAGATCTCAACCCTCCCCCTATACCTGTAGCCAATGTAGAAAAGTAAAAGAATAACAATACGCACATTAAAATTCAGTTCAAGAGAAGTCCGAGTCCGATGTCAAAAGATGTAACAAAAGAAAATAAATAAAATGACAATAATACATAAGACTACTAGCAGTTAACTGACATGCCAGCTCCAGACCTCAATTAAATTGAGTAAACATGTTTATTACAGATATGATAACAATAAACTAAAATAACACTTACCACTACTAAATGATTAGGAACTTTCAGGAACTAATTGCAGCTAAACAAATTTTCAGCTCCAACTGATCTGTTCAGTGAAGAGTTTTTATCATTTAAATAAAATGTGAACACATTCTAATCTTTTGGCAGACGTGAATATACTCATGTGGCATTTATACCTATTCAAGGGTACCTATATCTGGTGGTGATGATACACAGTGATAATTAACCATTTTTTTCTTCTTTTTGTTTAATTTTGAAAAAAAAATGGAATTTAAACTTTTTTCAGCATTTTGGAAAAAAATAATTTTGTAAATTTTTCATGTTTTTTTCATTTATTTTATAAGAATTAAATTTTAAAAGAATTTTTTTTTTAAATATTTAATTTTTTTTTTTTAATTTTTGAAAAATTTTATTTTTTTGAAATATTTTGCATTTATAAATTTTTTAAACTTTAAAAAAGTTAATTTTAGTTGCCTTCGTCCATGCAAGCATGGACTAAGTTAGCCTTGGTTGCCTTCGTCCATGCATGCATGGACTAAGTCTGTTGTGTTAGTCCATGCAAGCATGGACTAAGTTAGGGTTAGTTGCCTTAGTGCATGCATGCATGGACTAAGTCTGTTGTGTTAGTCCATGCATGCATGGACTAAGTTAACGTTAGTTACCTTCGTCCATGCATGCATGGAGTAAGCTTAGTTTCTAAGTTTTCATGTTTACAAATCATGAAAAGGTTTAGCCATACTATCAATTTTTGCAATTTATTTCCTAAGGTAAGTTATAATGCACAATATGTATGTAAAACATAATTAATAGGTTGAATATGAAAAAAAACAACTAAACAGAAAAAAAAGGTAATTACATCAAATTAAAAAATAATTGAACTAACACCATGAAATTAAGAGGTAAGAAGAAATGGAGGTTTTCTAGAATTGATGTTGATTTCCAGTTTTATTTAATACCTTGTTTTCTTTTGTTCTTTTTTGAAGAACTCTCCAACATCCCCGGCCAAGCCAATAACAGCTGTTTCTAGGATATCCCATAGTTTTTGAAACTGATCTTCAGAAACTTCTGCTGTGTGAGCAAGTTCGTTTCGAACATCACGCAAACTGTTCAGCCATTTAACTTGAGATTCATCCAAATCACAACACTCTCACATGCAAGAGTTATATCTAACACCGACACATCTATATCGTCTTTTGGCAAATATCTGCAAATACAATGTTGCAACACAACACCATTTTCCATTTTGAAATGGCCCTTATTTGGTTTCCCTTTGATGTAATACAGTACTTCAAACTGTCGTTGTCTCAGTTTATGACATCGTGATTGTTTTCTAAAAGTTGTGCACCCACAACAAGGTGTATCAATGATATATCTATGGAAGAGTTCATGTCTGTAGCTCTCTAAAAATTTCGAAAATGTAATCTTATCCAAAACTACTCGTTCAAAGTGCTGTCTAATAACATCCTGGGTTTGCCCAAAACAAAATGTCAACAATCTCAAATAATTCTTTCTCTCTGGATTGTTCATAGTATGACTGTGAATAGAAAAAAAATTAAATCACAAAATATCGAAATTACAAAGCGAAAACTTCCCAATGAAATGGTAAAACCGAAATCTCAAACACACCAAACGAATGGATAACAACTGTCATACTTCTTCCTTGGTACAGGCAATTTCTTATGTAGCAAAGTGTGGATTAAACCTGGTTTTATAGTAAGCTTAACCTCTCAATGGTATGACAGTGGCATAAAATTCCATTACATTAACAACGATGTTTATCGGCTTTATTTTTACATTCTAAATACCATTGGGGTGCCATTGGTGAATCGGGTACTAGTACTGTTTATTCTTTCGTACTACCATGTGATAGCTTACCGATGATTTATTTGGTATAATTTCTATTTTCATAGTTTCCAATGTTTATAAAATGTATATGGTCTATCTTGTATATTTTGTTTTATCTTTGCCTGATACGGAATCAACTTGGATCATTCCATTTCTCATTATCAAGCATAACATTAAATTGAACTTTTAAAAAAAGATACAAAAATAAAGGAGAAAACAAAATGAGATTATAACAAAGTTAATTCGTATTGTTCAAAGAATCCTCTTAAAGACAAAAGGAAACTTATATTGCAAAGTTTTTAATTTCTCATTACAGATATGTTAATAACGTTTTGTGACTCAATGAGTGAGTGCTTATATTTTTTTACATTAGTTGGTTTTGTAAAAGTTTTAGTCGACACGAAAGCTTTTTTTATTCGATCGTCACAAAAAAGAATGTCTGGGTTCCAGATTTGAATCCTGGTATCTATGACATCTAGTTTATCAAAGCAAACCTGAGATTAAAGGTATTTCTTTTCATGTTGCGTGTTTTGTAATGGTGTTTTCATGTTTTTCTTCAACTTTTAAGTCTTTAATATCTCCTTGGTACTGTAATCACCAAACAATACGGTCACTATAAAGAATTGGTTACGATGTGTCACCATCTACATGTTTACGTTGAGTTAGATATTTGGATACCAGTATCGACGTCTAACGATTGTGCTCTATTTACATTATAAGATTTTTAAAACCCAACGTGAGTTTGCTCGGTGAGTAATGCATGTACAACAACAAACGATTACCCTTGTCGAATCACTCGTTTCTTAAGGAAGTCATTTGACCACACTTTATGTGTGTTATCTTGATTTATCTTTTCTTAGTAGAGTTTTGAGATTTGAATATCGATCACTACAGTCGTCCTTATTTTGTCTAACATGAACATACCAAATGTAAAGTTGCATGATTCAAGATTGCAATTTATGGTCTTTTCTTTGTAACATATGTGCACGTCAAGTTAAAGAAGTTTGTTTTGTTTTCACAGGACTAATATAGAAAAATAATGAAAATCATCGGATTTGTATATTGAATAGTTGTTTTTTTATCATTTCATTTATAGCTAGTAAATGTTAAGTCATATTTGGAACTAGAATTTTAATATATAGAAATGGCTATAGAAAATATTTTCATTTTTACCAGCTTCTGATCTTTTGTATCAGTGTTTGAATTTTCAAAGTTTTTGATTTTATGTGAAATTTTTGTCATTCTTGAAATATACCTATAAACGCTGTATTGCACAGAGCCATTTTTTATTACATTTGATTTCAATTTTCAAAATTATATTCCCAGCCCTATGTCTAGAAAAGTGTGCTTGTACACATTTTAGTTCAAAGTTTTTGAAAAAAATTAAGAGACCATGAGCTTAATTTTGGATTTTTATTCATTAAAATGTAAGAGATTTATAAAAATTCAAACAGATTTTTGTAACAGGCTTTTAGAGAGTAATTTTACGTGATAAGAATGTTTTACATGTTATAATGTTTTTTTGTTTTCTCTTTCAATCTCACGAAATTTTAATTGATATCATATATCTATGTGAGTATAAATAAAACTCAACATAGATACCATGCATTTATTTGCGCCAAACGCGCGTTTCGTCTACAAAAGAAGTAATGTTAAAAAAGGTCAAATAAAGTACAAAGATGAAGAACATTGAATACCAACAAATCTTAAAAGTTTTGCAAAAGTAATTTATTCCTGAAGTAAAAAACCCTTAGCATTTCAAATGCATCATACATATCTTTTTGACCGAGTCTCATCACACTAATATAAACCACAGAATAACGTATACTCCACCTTAATGATATCTGGTATTTAAAAACCTTTAAGCAATCCAAGTAGATGAACTTCTTGCCAAGTGTACTTCCTCAAAGTTCGAACGACAGGAAATAAATAATCGTGTACTCCACATTGTTATAGTATACGCATGTCGGCTATGTCAATTCGATTAACATACATGTATGGATAAATGTGAAAGGTTTACTATCTCCACATCCTGTTTGATTTCGTAGTATATTCGATTTGCGGAAATTCGCATTCAGTTTTTATCATTAAATTCGAGCATATTATTAAGGGTGAATGGAAATTTAATCGACAGGGATTTCTTTTAAATTTTCAAATAAACAATATGTGAATGATATCAACATTTTCAACTGTTTCAGCATACTTAGTTTATAGTACATGACTTAATTCAAATTCGTGCGTGCAATGTTACTTGAACGATTTTATATATTTTTAAAGTAGAAGAATATCTTCTCATTGAAAATAATCAATATATAATCAATAATTAATATAATTAATGTGACCTGTTGACACCATTTGTAATGCATTCCTTTTCTTCAATGTTTACTTACTACGTGTTATATTTCGTCTTAGTATTTTTTATATGCACCACCTTCAATAAGTATTTTGTATGACGATAAATGTTCACCTATGTACTCGTTCTATAAACTCCAACTTTATTTTCGTAAAATGTTCCGGTACTCTTTATAACAAAGTTAGTATATTTCAATTCACCTGTGTACTTTGCTTTCTTTGACGCCATTTTGTCCTAGGTTGAAGTCGTCCTTTTTTATTGATATTGAGTCATAAAAAAATTATTTGTTCAGTGTATATCTACTTGTTTTGTGAATAATTCTTTTTGATTGAGTTGAGCCATTTCAATTGATATTTTATTGTGTGGCTTTTTATGTTGTAATGTTACACCACTGTTTCAAGTTAGAGTGAAGGTTGGCGCCTGTTAAAACGTTTGAACAAACTGCAATTAAATGCACCTGTCATAAGTCAGGTGCCTGTTGTTCAGTGGTTGTCGTTTGTTGGTAATGTTCATTAGTGTTTCTCGTTTCTCTTTTTTATATATAGATAAGACCGTAGTTTTTTTCTGTCTGAATTGGTTTACATTAGTCATTTTATGGCCCTTTATAGGCTTAGCTTGCTTTTCGATGTGAGCCAAGGCTCCGTGTTGAATGTCGATCTTTTACTTTTAATTGTTAACTTTTTACACATTGTGACTTACATGGATAGTTGTCCTATTTGCGCTCATATCACATCTTATTTATATGTTTGTAATCTAACGGATCTTTGAATGTTTTCAGTTTCTTCATCTGAACAATTAGACCCTAGAGAAGGTTGTTTCACACTGACTTTGACGCCCAGATTATTTTTTTTGATAGAATTCATGTTAACAATTTAGAAAGAGGTGTCGTAGAGCAATTAGAAGATCCAGCAATATAAAAGATATGAAAATCCATGCGGTACACTGTTAAGGACCATATATGTCTGCTTTGTTCACACATCATTGTAAATACAATAGAGAGGTTTAGCGCTATAAAACCAGTTTGAACCAACCATTTTCTACATTTGAAAATGCCTGTACCAAGTCAGGAATATGACAGTTACTGTTGTTATCCATTCATTTGATGTGTTTTATCATTAAATTTTGATTTTGCCATTAGGGACTCTCCGTTTCGAATTTTCCTCGGTGTTCAGTATTTTTGTGATTTTACTTTTTATAATGAGAACAAACTATTGGAAAACGATAGAACTAAATTTGCTAAAAAATATTCAAACTGTTTTTGTTTCCAATGCACACAACGATGCGTGGAACGACTTAACCTTGTGTATTTTGAATTTATTAGAAACACATTTCATTTGTTAATGTTTTTTGTTTGCAACCTATAAATCATTATGTTTAATTCTTATGGTTGATATTTTAGTCCATACTCAAACGATTTCGTTCACCATCTAGTGTGGGTATCAACAGGTAAATGTTTATTTCATTGTGTTGTATATTTCTCCGCAAGCATGATATGAGACCTTTTTAAAGGGATTTCCCCCCAATATTTAAATCAAATAAATAATCTTAACGCATTAGACAACAATTGAAAATGTTTTTTTTTTAGATTGCAGTATAAAGACAATAATTGTGCATTGACTTGACATATCAACGATATAAGGATTCGGCCCGAAACAGGGAAATAGCTCGGAACAACCTCGCATTTTCCCGTTTCTAAGCCTCATCCTTATATCGTTGATATGTCAAGTCAATGCACTATTATTTTCTCTATATTGTATTTATGCAGCTTCCATAATAATCTCAAAAAGCATTAACCATAATATTCATATTTTCATTATGTTCACTCTGTAGTAAAAAAACATGCTTTTTTCATACCAATGTGTGCCATGATTCATGTAAAACTACATAAATCGGTATATTGGAAAATAAGCGAGGATCAAATTTGTTTATGAGAGGTATGCCTCGCTGGAATAATAAGTAATAAAGATAATTCAAGTACAAATATTTGAGATATTGGCTACTCTAAAGCAGTTTTGTGAGTTTTTTTTATCATCTGAACTTAACAATGAATGAAAATCTTAAATTAAGTTAAAATTAAATTTTAGTGAAGAGTTATGTCAACTTAAGTTCTTATCGAATGTCTTTTGACAGAAATGGATAATGAAAATGATTTAAAATGAATTGCACATGTAGAGACATGCATGGTAGGATGCTTGTCCAAAATGTCATAAACTATTACAGAACTTGGATCTGTGGTTATTTGTTAGTAGTAATATTTTAATAATAAACTGCAACACAAATGATATATGATACGGATCTCAGTTTTCATACAATTACGCAGCGAATAAATTGAAAGTTGTTTATACATGCATATGATTCAAAGCATGCCTATAAAGAAGCACTGTACTTTTTTTTTGTCTTTTTTTTTTTAACATTTTTTAATTCGAGCTTCACTTATGAGTCTTTTGTTTATTAGTCCCCGAGGGTATCACAAGCCCAGTAGCCAGTACCTCGGTACTGGCATGAAATTTTTTTTGTGTTATTAAAATTTGCTGTTACAAAATGTTCGAAATTATTAACTAGAGGCTCTAAAGAGCTGTGTCGCTTACCGTGGTCTATGTGAATATTAAACAAAGGACGCAGATGAATTCATGACAAAATTGTGTTTTGGTGATGATGTGTTTGTACATCTTACTTTACTGAACATTCTTGCTGCTTAAAATTATCTCTATCTATAATAGACTTGGCCCAGTAGTTTCAGAGGAGAAGATTTTTGTAAAAGATTACTAAGAATTACGAAAAATTGTTAAAAATTTACTTTAAAGGGCAATAACTTCTAAAGGGGTCAACTGATCATTTCGGTCATGTTGACTTATTTGTAGATCTTACTTTGCTGACATTTATTGCTTTTTACAGTTAACTCTATCTATAATTATATTCAAGATAATAACCAAAAACAGCAAAATTTCCTTAAAATTACAAATTCAGGGGCAGCAACCCAACAACGGATTATCTGATTCCTCTGAAAATTTCAGGGCAGATAGATCCTGACCTGATAAATAATTTTACTACATGTCAGATTTGCTTTAAATGCTTTGGTTTTTGAGTTATAAGCCAAAAACTGAATTTAAGCTCTATGTTCTATTTTTAGCCATGGCGGCCATCTTGGTTGGTTAGCCAGGTCACGCCACACATTCTTTAAACTAGATAACTTAATGATGACTGTGGCCAAGTTTGTTTAATTTTGCCCAGTAGTTTCAGAGGAGAATATTTTTGTAAAAGATAACAAAGATTTACGATAAAGGGCAATAACTCCTAAAGGGGTCAACTGACCATTTCGGTCATGTTGACTTATTTGTAAATTCTACTTTGCTGAACATTACAGTATTGCTGTTTACAGTTTATCTCTATCTATAATAATATTCAAGATAATAACCAAACACAGCAGAATTTCCTTAAAATTACTAATTCAGGGGCAGTAACCCAACAACAAGTTGTCTGATTCATTTGAAAATTTTAGGGCAGATAGATCTTGACCTGATAAACAATATTATTCAGTCAGTTTTGCTCTAAATGCTTCGGTTTTTGAGTTAAAAGCTAAAAACTGCATTTTACCCCTATGTTCTATTTTTAGCCATGGCGGCCATCTCGGTTGGTTGGTCGGGTCATCGGACACATTTTTAAAACTAGATACCCAAATGATGATTGTGGCCAAGTTTGGTTTGATTTGGTCCAGTAGTTTCAGAGGAGGAGATTTTTGATAAAAGTTAACGACGACGGACGACGACAGACGGCAGACGACAGACGACGGACGACAAACGCCGGACGCCGGACGCCGGACGCAAAGTGATGGGAAAAGCTTACTTGGCCCTTCGGACCAGGTGAGCTAAAAATGAAGGAATGTATCTCCCTCATGCAAAGCTCTGATTCCTGTCAAGGATTTGGCTATACTTTTTGAACCTTTTGGATTATAGCTCTTCATCTTTTATATAAGCTTTGGATTTCAAATATTTTGGCCACGAGCATCACTGAAGAGACATGTATTGTCGAAATGCGCATCTGGTGCCAGAAAATTGGTACCGACGTCCGTTGATTTTATTGTAGAAGAAACGCGCGTCTGGCGCAAATATAAAATTTTCATCCTGGTATCTATGATGAGCTTATTTGTTTCATGGATTGGGATAATATTAGGAATTAACAGTGCACTGCGTGTACCAAAAAAATGATTATCAATCGAAAAAAGAATATGGTATGTAAAAAAAAAAAAAATCATACATGACTGAATCCAATGCAACAAAACAACGCCCTTATTTTGATTTATTCTTGAACTTTGAACTAATATTACAGTTAACTGCACGAACTACGAATGTTCCAATTGTCATAACCACAATCACGTCCTCTTTTTCCAACTTTCCCAATTAAACTTATCAACTGATTTGTACCACATGCCGGGTATCACATGAAGAGCAAGATCTTCCTGAGCACCTGAGATCTTCACCGGTTTTGGTTAGGTTCGTGTTGCTCATTTTATATGTTTTAATTTGAACACTGGTGTTGGGCTTTTGATGGTTTTTTTTAAGAAAAAGGAAACAACATGTGTCTGGTTAACTTTTCAGTTTGTTTTTGAGTTATGAGTTTGAATATCCTTTTGGTATCTTTTGTCTCACTTTTACAATATTGATGCAAGTGATATGAATAATCAAGAATTAAATTTAAGTTCGTGAAATATATACCCTACATAAAATGAAAAAGGGATGTTTAATCTATGTGTTTAGACATTTAAACTATTTTCAAATATCAGGAAATTTTAAAAACAACTTCATTGAACATTACCCCAATAGTACTTGCAGACATTCTATATTTTGAATGAGGTGCGTGGACCTATTTCTTCTGCATGTAATATTGCTTTTTTTTATTTCCGCATTATGTTTTAACAGTCTGACGTTAAGAAAAAAAAAATCTAAATGAATTTGAAATGATGCAATTGGGAAAAAATTATAACTCTCTCCGGAATATCGACTTCAAACACAGTTTTTGGTCTGAAATGTTACAGAAATTCCATAATGGTCAGAAAGCGGTATGTTTTGTCCATCAACATCTATAAATCTGTCAAATACTCTCTGAAAAAGATGTAATCATGAATTGTGTGTTAACGTAGATTGTTAATAATGTACTGATATTTTCATATTCTGTGTATTTGTGACATTGTATAACAAAAATTCATTTTTAAATTATTTTTTTTAAGACTTGAAATACATTTATTGAAAATCACCTGATTACATTTTCCTTGTATAACCCAGGGAAGAATACACAAGGGGCCCTGTGTTTACAATGATCCAACGTCCAGGGATAAACGGTGGACTCTATTATATAAAAAAAAATCTATTTTATATTTTTTTCCATACATAAGTTATACATTCATATTAATAACATAGATTGAGTTTGCGTATAAAATGTTCACAATATTCTACAGTAAATAAAATACATCAATAGTCCCCCAAAACACACTACAATCTACACAATAATTTACCTTTACTTATATAATTGGCATTTAATTTTTTGTACTTTTAACACCTGGATTACATTGTTATGTGTCCGTCAGTGATTTTATAGGTCACATCTGCTCGACCTTGTAAATGCGTGTGTTTTATATTTCTATCGTTGGATGTATATTATGTTCTAAAAAGGAAAAGAAAGTAAGTACAAATTATTTCGTCACTTACTAATGTATAAGATTTATTATAAGTTTTATTTCAGCTTCAAAATTTTCTTTTTTGGATGATAATGATTTGTCCATAGATTCAATTAAACTTCCCAGTTCCCGTTTTGTATATGCTATCAATTGACTGGAAGTAAAACTTTTAGACTGATATTTGATTATATTCCTACATTTCCAAATAATCCATTTAACTGTATTCATAATCGTATTTGTTATGACATTGTACTTTTTGTTGTAATCGTACATTCCTAGTATGATAAGTTCTTCGCTCAATGGAATATATACTGTGTTATTAAGTTCATTATATGATTTAAGCGCATCAAAAATGTGTTCCCAAACTACCATTATAATGTTACAGCTGTGAAAAAGGTGTGTGAGAGTTTCGTTTTCTGTTTTACAAAAATTCATTTATTGCTTTGTTGTGAATAATATAGAATAAAAAATACCATAAATAAATACCCAATTGGCAAAGAAAATCGACGCACTTCTTGCTCGTCCTTATAGGATTAAACATATAAATTGGATCATAGATATTTAGAGATTATCGTTGATCATCTCAACGAGATTGATTTTCTGGCTTGAGCTGGTACAGCGTTATTGAGAAAAGCAATCGAGTTGAGATGACCAATGATAATCTATTTATCGCTATTTTACCTATGATGACGTTGTAAATGTCTTTGGCAACGAACACGTGCACCCTTAGTTTTAAGCGATAATTTCTCATATCACTCTACTGTGCAGAAAAAAAAAGAAATTATCAGTCATGAAGATCAAAGGAAAATTTCGTAAAAAGCCATAAAAAATATATAGGATATATTTATTCAAGAAATGCTCATCAGATTCAATTACATTGTTACCGTTGATATGTAGATCACATATGTCTCATCGAACTTTTAAAATGAAAAAAGGCAACAACATGACACAACCATACCACTTATATATAATTAACAAATTATCAACAAAATTTTACACATTTATACACGCATTTAGAATTCCCAAGAAAATGTTCATCTTTCAGTTGATAAATTTGTTCAATATCGGTTTTATCGGAGTTACTGTCACAAATTAATTATAGCATATTTGTCTATTACGTATATGACCCTGTATGAAAGGATATATTTGATATAATTCTCTTATGAAGGACATATATTTTCATCTTATATGAAAAAGAATTATCAGATGGAGCAATTTTTTTCTGTGTACATTTTGTATAATCTTGATGTTTTTTTTTAATCTTTTAATTACTCTGTATGCTTTGCATGTGTTAAAACTTATTTTTATATATAAAACAGCGGATAAAACACGCCTATATACAACTTTAATCTTATCATGCTGCACATGGGCAGCATTTACTTTCGTATGGTTGAGGACCGTCTTCAATTAGCAAAAGAAAACAAGTTGTGTTAAAAATGTGTGATAACAGAATCAAATCCGTATTTGGCAGACTACTTTGTGATTACATAAGTTCTGTTTTCTATGCTTGGGAGATCTTGGGACTGCACGTTGAAACTTTTTTCATTACATGACGTCAAACCACAAATGCTATACTAACCCTTGTTGATTTGACATCAAATCCTTTGTGGACGATGTGATCCAAAATATAATTTCCAGACCGGTTTCTGGACAAAGAATTGACAATTCCGTAGGTTGGTAATCCAACGGCATCAACATAGCGATTCGACAGACCACTCGATAAAAAGTTCTTATAGTTATCTACAATAAAATCAAATTATTTTCTATTCGCCGATAAATGGTATTTGTACAGTTTAACATAATAAGAGAATTTGTAAAATGGTAACTAATTCTTGGGTTTTAAGCTCATGTAATAATACAGTATCTGTCATATTCATAAATGACACAGTGAAAAGGTGTGGCCAAATCATGTTATAAATCATTTGCAAGGTTCGTCAGATTTGTCCGGAGCACCTGAGATTCCCCCAAGTTTTTGGTGGGGTTCGTGTTGCTTAGTCTTTAGTTTTATATGTTGTGTCTTCTGTACTATTATTTGTCTGTTTCTCTTTTTATTTTTAGCCATGGCGTCGTCAGTTTATTTTCTATCTTTGTGTTTGACTTTCCCTCAGGTATCTTTCGTCCCTCTTTTGTATTTAGAATACTTTTTTATTCTGATACAACGAAATGTTAAATGTATGCTGGTGTTGGAACAAATAGAATTATTATAATGATTCCAGATATTACTGCTGAATTTGCAATTCCAAAATTTTATAAGAGGAAACAAATATTTGAAACCTAACTAGGCGCTTACAAGTTCAGTAAGGGAAACAGAGATATATAACTGTGCTTGGTGCTCAGATGAGTTTCTAGAGTGAGAAAGAGAGATATACAATTATAAGTTGCACTTTGTAATGCAGGAACAAGATCAAGTGAAATGGTGATTTAAATGCGAGTAAGCAGCAGACAAGACGACGAGACCTCAAGTCAGATTTAGAATTATCAAGATTTAAAATAGGAAAGAGCTTTAAATACTCTCCCTGAAAAATGTTCATGCGCTTCATCTCTGACTTGTTTGGCTTTCTAACTATTTTGATCTGAGCATTAATGTATGTCTAAGTAGGCGAAACACGCGTCAGGTGTATTAAAATTCTAATCCTAGTACCTTTGATAACTATTTACGCATTTTCGAATCACACTATACACTATTCAAACCATAAACATACCAAAAACAGTACTAGGCTCGTCGAGATGAAATTATGGACATTCACGGGGGTCGGGGGTTTGGGGACAACACTTCTTATGTACAAGGTGTATGGACGTGCCGCTGGAATAGTAACTATTTGGGAAAAAATATCAGAAATAATGATTAGGTCAATAATGTTCCCATTACTTGTAACATGAAAAGCCCTGTATTTTTTCACAGCCAACAGTCTCGCCGTAATTGAACATTACACAAGGAATCTGAACCTCAGATATGAAATCCAAGCATAATATATTTTCGATTATTAGAGACTGTGATTATTGTTCGCTCCAGCACTCTTAAATAAAATTTATCACGTTACAATGACGTCACTTACCTTAGCAATACGTCACAGGACTTTTGTAATGTCGGAAAAGGATAAATTTTACCTACACATTATATGAAAATAAATCAGGTTTTTAAAAAATGAAATCATATGAAAAGGGTTGGGTAACAGAACCCCAGCGACAACCACTATCAATTAAATATTGAAGTGCCCCTGCTCAACCGATTACACTGTACGTTTTTTACTCACCTTCAAATTCAGGCGTTATATTTGTTGCCTGAACACGTGGTGACTGATTTAAATCTCCCAACAAAATATATTTTTTTTCTGCTTTGAAGAATTCAAGTATTCTTAAAGTGTTGTTCAAGTTTTCTTCTTCATAGGTTGAAAACAATGGCGGTGAAACAGCTATCAACGAAACATAAAGCATACACACATTTTGTTTTATCTTTGTTGACACATTGGCGAGTTTAACAGCTATTAATATTATGACACAATGTTGACAGCTGTATCCCAATATTTGACATTTGTAACTATTATGTCTGTTTCTTTTTGTCACACATCGTTATTGATACAATGGAATTTTATGCATATGTCATACAAGTGAGAGATTTAGCAAGCTATAAGTATAGGTTTATAATACCTCCATTTTCTACACCCTAATGTGTACCAATGAAGTTTTTCTCGATTCGTTTGTTGTGTTTGAGCTTTTGGTTTAGCCATTTGCTATGGGACTTTCTATTTAGAGTTTTACTCGGAGTTCGGTATTTTTTTGTTTTTTTGACTTGAACCCCCCAAAAAGTGGAATGATAACTCCAACATAAAATCATTTGATGACAATACCCTTACTGAATTTAAGAAAATTGAAACAAGTATCAAAAAGTAAAGTCTACATTTAAAATCAATCAACATCATTTGTTATAAACAATGAAACAGTTACATTTTTCAAAAGATGCCAGACGAAACTATTTACACCACTGGAACGATGCCACTGCTGGTGGACGTTTCGTCGCCGAGGGTATCACAAGCCAAGTTGTCAGCACGTCGGTGCTGACAAGAGTATCAACTATATGGTGATTATTTAAAATTTCCTGTTACAAAATTTAGATTTTTTCGAAAAACTAAGGATTTTTTTATCCCAGGAATAGATTACCTTAGCCGTATTTTGCGCATCTTTTCGGAATTTTGGGTCCTCAATGGTCTTCATCTTTGTACTTATTGGCTTTACAACTATTTTGATCTGAGCGTCAATGATGAGTCTTATCTAGACGAAACGCGCGTGACTGTCTGGCGAATAAAATTATAATCATGGTACCTGATAACTATACACTATTACATGTATTAGTTATCAAAGGTACCAGGATTTTTTTTTAGTACGCCAGACGCGCGTTTCGTCTACATAAGACTCATCAGTGACGCTCATATCAAAATATTTTAAAGCCAAACAATTACAAAGTTGAAGAGCATTGAGGATCCAAAATTTCAAAACGTTGTGCCAAATACGGTTAAGGAAGTCTATGCCTGGAATAAGAAAATCTTTAGTTTTTTTAAAACTTTTGTTAACAGGAAATTTATAAAAAATGACCACATTATTCATATTCATGTCAACACCGATGTGTTGACTTCTGGGCTGGTGATACCCTCGGGGACGAAACGTCCACCAGCAGTGGCATCGACCCAGTGGTGTAAATAGTTATCAAAGTTACCAGGATTATAATTTAGTACGCCAAACGCGCGTTTCGTCTACATAAGACTCATCAGTGACGCTCATATCAAAATATTTTTAAAGCCAAACAATTACAAAGTTGAAGAGCATTAAGGATCCAAAATTTCAAAACATTGTGCCAAATAAGACAGTTTGTCTTGTTGGGTTTAACATTCCATCAATTAAGAGGAAAACGACAGGCGAAATATATCAAAGAGACTTTTAAACCTGTAAGTTTAAATTAAAATTACAATATCAAAGCTTCAAAATCAATTACATGCGGTAAGTCTTAAAGTTTTGTTTCAAACAAGTTCGTTCGGAATGGGGAATGGTTGAATTTATTACCCATGGAAAAAATGGCATGGGGTGTGCAAATAAAAATCCTGTTTCACCAACTCTTTGTGACATCCGCGTAAGAGTCTTATGTGGACGAATCTTGCGTCTGGCGTAATTAATTATAAACCTTGTATTTTTGATAATTGATTACCAAAAGTGCATTTTAATTGTTAGATAAAACAACACACTGAGACTTGAAGAGGTTGTTCGGGTAATGCAGAACAAAAGACAAATCTAAGAGGCGAGAAAAGATTGTCAAAAAGTTTAAAGCCTGCGAGGTAAGGATCTTGATGATTTGCTTACCGGTGCACCGATTAGTGCATTGTGTGTTTCTGTTTAGTGTTTTATGTCGTTTTAAGTTGTTTTGCATGGTATTGACGGTTTTCTTCTTCTTATTATTTTTGTTCTCCTTTTGATATCTTCTGGTTCCCTTTCATTTATACTTACGGTCAATATAGCGGCTTGTAATTGCTGTGGGAAGGTGCGTACAACCTATTTTGCCAATACCTTTTACCTGAAATACAGCGTAATTTAAATTAAATATTTGGGTAGTTTTGGTATCAAACGAAAGCACTGTAGAACCCTGATATCTTTCATATAATAAAAAAGTATATAAAATTAAAATAGGAGTGCACATTTGCCCTGTTGTACAAAAGAACCTGTTATTGTACTATCAAACTTCTAGGAACCAGTACTTTCTATTATGCAATAAAGAAATTTAGAATTTTTCAGCACAAGTAGGGATGAGGTATATTTTTTACATTGCCTTAAAAGGGCGAGGTTTGGTTATCCATAGGTATAAAAAAGAAATCCATAGATATATAAAGAAGATGTGGTATGTCAATGAGACAACACTCCTCAAGAGACAAAAAACCCCACAGAAATTAAGATCTATAGGTAACTGTACGGCCTTCAATAATGAGCAAAGTCCATACCGCAAATTCAGCCATAAAAGGCCACGAATTGACAATGTAAAATAATTTAAGCGAGAAAACTAACAACCGTTAAGTCTTTGGTTCTGTGAACTACTGTTTGCACGTTGGGCTGCGGCGTTATCTATCGTTTTACGTGTACACTTGGTGTCTTCTTATTTTTTATAAAAATGTAAAACATGTGCTAAGTTTATGCATATTCAGGTTAGTTTTGATATAAAAACGAATACACCAGCGTTTTTCCCTGTATGTCGATGTTATTTTACTGTTGCTTACAAACTGAATGTATAAATAAAGGCAATAGTAGTATACCGCTTTTCAATAGTTATAATCTATTTAACGGAAACAAATCAGGATCACAAACCCAAACAAAGGGAAACACAACAACTATAAGAGGACAAAAACGGACCAACTGAAACACTGAGCTGCTACAAAAATAAACGCCAATATACATAAACACAGTATTTTTGATAATTGCCATATTGACTTGGTACAGAACATTTTAAGAACATAAGGTGGGTTGAACCTGGTGTTATGGCTAGCCAAAATAATAAAAAATGAGAGATGAAAGCTATCATAAGGATATTCGAACAAAAGTTGAAAACAAACGTATAATGACATGGCACGAAAAACAAACGAAAACGACGAAAAGGCAAACAACTGTACACAACAAACAACAGAGAAAATAAAGACTGAGTAACACGAACCCAATCAAAACCTGGAGTGATCTGGAATGGTACTAGTAAGCAAATTTGGTTCACATTTGGCACATGTTATAACAGTAGCGGGTCACCATTTTACATGCCTACATTTGTTTTGCTGTATAATTGATTGATTGATTGATTGATTGAGTGTTGGTTGGTTGACGTCCAATGGCAAATATTAAATGCATGCTCAGGGCGAGAATGAGCTAAAAATAAATATAATATGAAGGTTTTGTTATAATAGAGGCCATCCGGGAAATTTAGACTCACTGGAAAATGAGGGTTTACTGTATAGGGACACACATTTTGCCTTATAACAGACCACCCACGGACACTTTTGCTGTATGAAAAATATCTTCGATCCTTCATAATTCCAGCTGGCCAGTCATCAAGAACTCTAGTCTGCTGCAATGTTTGCACCTGTCCTAAGTCAGGAATCTGATGTACAGTAGTTGTCGTGTGTTTATGTAATATATACGTGTTTCTCGTTTCTCGTTTTGTTTATATAGATTAGACCGTTGGTTTTCCCGTTTGAATGGTTTTACACTAGTAATTTTGGGGCCCTTTATAGCTTGTTGTTCGGTGTGAGCCAAGGCTCCGTGTTGAAGGCCGTACTTTAACCTATAATGGTTTAATTTTTAAATTGTTATTTGGATGGAGAGTTGTCTCATTGGCACTCACACCAAATCTTATATCTATTGACAACACCATGGCTAAAAAAAAGACAAACAGACACTAATTAATAATACACAAGACACAACATACAAAACTAAAGACTAAGCAACACGAACCCCACCAAAAACTGGGGTGATCTCAGATGCCCCTGAAGGGTAAGCAAAACTTCAAAAGTAACTAAAAAGTTTTATAACTTTAAAATCTAAGGTTCCTCGGAGGGGAGCATAATATGAGGCGAATGTTACCATAAACAGAGGATGAATTTTATTGGCCAGCCATGTAAGTAATTTTTCTCTCGTCTTCCATGTCAATCACAAATCAAATAGATGAAATTACCTATTATCTATTGTTCATATGATTTGAAAGAAAGCTATGGTTTTACACTAGTAATTTTTGGGCCCTTTATAGCTTGTCGTTCTGTGTGAGCCAAGGCCCCGTGTTAAAGGCCGTACATTGACCTATAATGGTTTACTTTTATAAATTGTTATTTGGATGGAGAGTTGTCTCATTGGCACTCACACCACATCTTCCTATATCTTTATATCGTGTACAAATATTTTGAAAAAAAGAAGATTCTAAATGTATAATTACCTTTGCGGATAACAACCATCTTGAAAAGGGCTTTTGAATACCAGGTATGAGGCTTTGTGCTTTCCTTTGTGTCATCGGATATTTACTAAATAACGCAAGACCAGGACCATTAAATGCACCTATTTGTTTCTCTGGAGAAGAACGAACGCACTGTTCCACTGACCGGTCAAAACCGCTTACAATCACACATGCCAAACAATCATTCGACAAAGAACGAGCAGCTTCGCATCTTAGAATTAAACATTCTATGTGTTCGTCTGGTGAAACTAAAGCATTGCAATGACTCAAAAAACATTTCAAAACTTTTTGAAAATTTACAGGATTGCATGGATGCGTTTTAAGTTGTTGTTGGTTCAATAAGACAGTATCGTCGTTGTGGGTTTTACTAAATGAGTATGGGAATTTTCTTCGTAGAGCTTTTTGAACCAAAACTAAATCCTCTGCATACCAAATCTGAAATTACACAATAATATTAGATTTTTACCGGCCACAAACTGCTTCCAATAGTGGATATCAGCTGCGCTGTTCCTTTGCTTTTTGTGTGTTTTTTGCTGTGCATATACAGCTTTTTTGTCATGGATGGATCATAACCCATATCCGTTGACTTTTGACAATTTCTTTGATACTTATAGATAATCGTTGATCATCTCCACGAGACTGAGCCAGTACGGCGAAAGCGAGAAAATCAATCGAGATGATATGACCAATGATAATCTGTTTATCGCTATTTTACCTATGCCGACGTTGTCAATTTCATGACAATTTCACAAGCAATGCCACGTGCCTCCTTAGTTTCTAGCAATAATTTGTCATCTCAAGCTAGTAGTATGATATAAATAATTATTTAAAAAAAAAGATCAAAGGAAAAATGCACAAAAAAGCCATAATATATAATACCATAATAACAGACAACAAAGACATATCGATAATTAATCAATGAAAAAGTAAAGACTGCTTGTGACTTCTTGGTTCCTATTCAAGCTACTTCTAACCTATTGTTATAAAAAAAAAATCCGTCTCACATTTAGTACTAAATGATACGATCTTGAATTAAATGCAAAATTGAATTTCCAGAGAATACGATATAGAAAAAGGAAACAGTTTTTTTTTCTTGTTTTTATCTTTTTCAAATAGTGGGTGTACAAAAGCTACAGGTAATCGCTCACTTATTCTAACATGCCAGGAGGCGGATCCAGGATATTTTAAAGGGTGTAACCCCCCAAAAATCTATATACATAGTCGAGCGATATATTTACCAATCATAACAGGGACTTATCTAATCTGCAACTGATTCCTGTCCTAAACAAGTATTTTCGTTAAAGATTTTCTTATATATTTCATGCTTTGTCTAGATTGGTCTAACTTAATTTTGATCGATAACTTTGAAAGTCTTGTTGAATTCATTTCAAATTTTTATCGTACGGCCTTCAACAAAGAGTAACACCCATACTGCATAAAGCGATAGTATGATCCAAAATGACAAATTCAAAACAATTCCAAAGAGAAAACTAACGACTTGAGACTCTTTTCACATAAAAATCTTACGATTAGAATTAATTGTAAGTTACACTGAAATGTTCAGTACAATCTCTTGTTTTTACTTGTTTTATTTTTGTGTGGAAAGAGCTGCTGTTTTATGAACCAAAAATTAAATGAAAACAAATATGATATACATGAACAAACGACAGGCATATACAGAATGTGGCGAGGTTAAACATAATTGTTGGCGCAAGACCCGTCCCTTATCCTGGGAATGGGCCGGATGTTACCGTACAACATTAGTAAAACTTTTAAAAATCAGATGAAAGGGAGTTAACTAACCAGATCGATATAAAGCACACAAAATGTATAGACAGAACAATATGACCTTGTGCAATTAAGACTGATAAAGCACGAATCACACCAGAAACCGGGGACAATCTCTGGAGAGCAGAGCCTGCTCCACATGTGACACTCGTCGTGTTACTCTTAATAGATATGTTCATACCTCATATTAATTGATTAGGCATCACACAATAGCGGATTAGTAGAGGGCTTTTGTGTAACCCTAAAATATCTAATTTTTTTGCTGCTCAAATACTGGTTTATCAATATACAATTTTTTGTTTATCTTAATGTGTAAAAATATCAATTTTACTTATATTACCTCGTTTAGACAAATGATATCTGGATCCGCATGTAAAATAGCATCAACGATATGATTCCGTCTTTGGTCATAAAATTGTAAAAACGTTGCCAGCCCAGTGTTAAAAGTGATAAAATGTACTGCATTGCCAGTCTTCTTGTTTTTCCTCCATTTAGTGACATATCTACCATTAGCTTGTAACACAACAAAACACAAAAACAGCTGTACAAGTAACCTCATTATCAAATACCTGAAATCTTAATAAAATTTTCCACTTTACATACTAAAATAAACATAATGTGGATTCATTTATTTTCGTGGGTATCAATTGTATTTGATTGAGTAGTTATGCCAATCTCTGCTTTTAAAGTCTATAGAAAATATGTAAATGGTTGAACATTTAATTCGTCGTTCACCTTTACCCAAAATAACCCACGAGGAAAGAATTCACAGTATGTGAATCTCCACTATACACATATTTCCGATTTTTTTTGTACCAGATCAAGACATCGCTTGAAGGTTTCATTTTAGTTAAAATGCGTTTTCAAACGAGGTTCTAAATGTTAAGATTTAAACAAAAAATAAATCTTCTTGCAATAATTGGAGATGATGCTATTTTTAACAAGTGACGTGAGTTAAATCAATTGTGCTTATTTCTGGACCGTTGAAATAAGATGTAAAACTAAGATGCAAGAACTAATCTTTTACTGGATTTCAGTATGAAAATGATTTTTTGACCCCGAGGAGTCGAACATGAAATGGTTTTCGGGGATTGCAAAATTATAAAAACTATCTCAGTTTGTATCCCGAGAACTAACTCAATATAAAAAGAACCATCGTACATATCAAAGTTTATCATATTAGCAAAGACATGGGGAAAATAAGAGCAATAGTAGTATACCGCTGTTCGAAAGTCATAAATTGATTAGGAGATAACAAATCCGGGTTACAATCTAAAACTGAAAAGTAACCATGGGGTGTGACGTTAATTATATACTTCACGTATGAGATTGATTGTCCAATTTGTATCTTTCGCCTATCTTTGAGAATTGAGATAGTGCCATAACTCAAATGCATTATGGTTCCTTTAGTTCTGAAATTGAAATATTCAGTTAAATCGAAAGATAAATGAGTCAAGTTTATGACTCCTTTAGTTCCGAAATTGAAATGTTCAGTTAAAACGAAAGATAAAAGAGTCGAGTACCCTTTCTTTATACTATATTTTTGTAACAGAACTAAGTTTCATGTTTAGAATTATTGTTACAAAGGAATGTTAGTGTACATGGCTTATATAATAGCCGAATATCATATATTCCCGACACACAAATTGTAAAGCATGAGAAGTATGTTTTTTAAATTCTATATAAACGAAGGTACAATTTTGACTGTTTCGTGCCTGGTAATTTTATTGGATGGTAGAGGTAACTGGGGTGTACAGGTCATGAATGTGAATCAATAAGACGGCCACTTATTGACAAACTTATTAACGTGGTATTGGGGTCAACATATGGTCTTGAACAATACATAAGTAATATGGAAAGCTCTAAGTGGCCACAAGGGTATAGTGAATAATGTAAATAATGCTTTGTAATTTGACTTAAGGTGGCTCGGGCCTATTCAGAGTTTCTATCAGAAGTGCCGTATTTTTGGTTATTTTATTCTTTAAAAAAATGACTCAAATTGGTCTATCAAAAAAAGTTTTATGACAATTTGTCCAAAACTGTAATATGAAAAGCTGGAATATAGCTTCAAAGAATGAGCCAATAAAAAACATAGGTCACCGATAAGGGGAAAAAATATTTTGCCTTAAAACCCAAATTTTGGCGGTAAAATGGTGAAAATGGGTAAAATGTCATTTTGACCGTTTAACAAATACTGATAATAACGAAAATATTCTATTACTTACATAACTACAATGATTTAACATTTCTAATCAATCAAAATATTTAAAAAATATATCCAATTTACGACAAATACTTTTGCAATTCATGCGTGAAATTATGCTCAGTCGAGTAGTCCCGAGCCACCTTAAGGTCAAAACGCTTATTAATTTAATTGAAAAACAACGTAAAAAAGTCTTGATTTTTGAAGACTTAAAAATAATTGGCCTTATTGGATTTGTAATAACATAAATAACACGACGGATGCCACATGTGGAGCAGGATCTGCTTACCCTTGCGGAGCACCTGAGTTCACCCCAGTGTTTGGTGGGGTTCGTGTTGTTTAGTCTTTGGTTTTCTATGTTGTGTCTTCTGCGCTATTATTTGTCCGTTTGTCTTTTTATTTTTAGCCATGGCGTTGTCAGTTTATTTTTGATCTATGAGTTTGACTGTCCCTCTAGTATCTTTCGACCCCTTTTAAAGCCGATAGATACACAAAAACAATTCTTACCTTCAAATGAACAAATTCAATACAGACATAACACAGTTAACTACGGATATAAAATAAATTTACACTCAAGCTGTTGTATTTATTTCCTAATCACAGAATTATATTAGCAATATAAAGAAGATTAAGAATCACATGACATTATGTTGTGAAACATAAATAGAATTGTTTGATATATATAGATGTTAGACTTGGAACAAATCTTGAATTATCAGCTAAACATAGTTACAAACGTATTAATTTCTTACGTTAAAGTGATATCAGATATTTATATGTTTCCATTAAGCTTAAATGAGACACAGGTACTTGAAATCGGTCAAAAATCCACCATGTCGCGGCGTAAATGAGGCTTCGTGTATAGCAATCACATGGCACGCATAGACGTACTCCTTTTAGGAATTTGACCAATTCCTTTAGTTTTAGTTTATCACCTTGATCTTCTGAATTGATATGTTCGGTTAACAACTATTGCCAAAATTTATCATCGTAATTATGACTAGAAAACAAAAATGTATAAATTGAAATTCATAAAGTCCAATAACATATCACACAATAAATTTTCTAGTACAATCTTTATCCCATGAAGTAATAATTAAAATACCAGATAAATAACCCCATCCTGATAGTTCTATGTTTTTTCTGAAAACGTGAAAAGAAAGTGGAATTTTTCCTCATTTGGAATTATAATTTTGTATATAATTTATGAGAAAAATGAAATTGTAATGTGTGATGCATACGATATGATTTACTTGATAAGTTTCAGTACGGTTCTGTTGCCGATAGAGCACATCTCAGCCTGACAACTATTGTTTAATTTTCAAAATGTTCTATTATTTCCATCTAATATAGTTATAACATTTGTTTTTAATTGTAGATAGAAACTGATTACACCAAACCTGCACCAACAAAAGTTTGAATAATCCCAGAATTTAGTGCTGTGGATTGTTTTTTCCTTATATGTGTTTGTTACAGACAGAAGACAGCTCATTGTGGCCCGTCGTGTTGCTTATGAGATAAAAAAAAAATCCGGTAAGCGTCTCCTACTGTGCATCCATCACCCAAAGTTAATCTAAACGCAGTCAAAATGTTACTATTGTTAATAAACACAATAGCTAAAACTATAGATCAAACAATTTCACATTATGTCGAGCGGCTGATAATTGACGATATCTATAAAAGAAAACCCGATTATCTTTGTATCGTTCTATTACTGGTCTTTTCCCTCTTCCTAAGACAGTTTAACTCTTGACGAAAGTAAGTTTGATAACGTTTCCTCGCGCATTATGACGTCGCTGATAATGCCTGATTTAGTTTTGAAACCTTGATGCTAGAATTACGGAGCGACAGAGCAGGGTGATATAGGCGCAGGGAAGGACGATAACAAAAGATTTCAAAACGTGTCGCTAGTGAGTTAAGGCATCGTATCAGTCAAATAATCATGAAGTTAACGAAGCTTATGTAGTGTTCTTCCTCATAACTTCATTGGAGCAGTGTTTGTGTAAGGAGCACGCCTCTTTTAATAAAATACGTATATATTGATGCACTTGTGGCTGGTCCGATATAAGTAAATGTCCGGCTTGAAAATAATGTAAATCGTTTACATTCCTTTAGGATGAATAAACGCTAGATAAATTATATTTCTTTTAGTAAATTGTATGTGGCACGGTAATACCAAATATATAAGAGAATATCTTACAGCTTTTCAAAACAAAATTTTCAAAAATACCTCCAGGGAATGTTCAAAACGGAAAGTTTTTAATAAAATGGTAAAATTAAATAGCTGAAACACATCAAACGTTTGGAAAACAACTGTTATCACCCTTACATAATACATTTCCTTATGTATAGAAAATGGTGGATGAGGTTTGGTGTTCTAGCTAGCTATACCTCTCACTTGTACGGCAGTTGCACATAATTCTATTATATTGACATCAATGTTAGAATAAAACAGAAATACATAATAGGTAAAAACGTCAAAAATAGGGGAAGACACACTGTATCAACCTTCAACCAAATAACACATCTAACAGAGCTTATGATAATATATTGGTAACTCGGTTTGGTATGGATATGGTAATGAAAAAGCTGTATTATATTCTCTAATATATTTGTATTAATTGTAGTGGCTAAAAAGAGTTTTAAATCCAGTGAATTTAGCATGTTACATATACTAGTTGACAAAAGTAGCACAAGTTACAATTGATAAATGCGGTATGGGTTTCTCTTTCTCGAAGGCCATACGACTGGATATAATTGCTTATAATTGCTTATATTCATTTTATTTGAACTTTGGTAGATAGTTGGTAGATAGTTGTCTCATTGGCAATCATACCACATCTCCATATATATTTTTTTACATGAAGGACGAAAATGACATTGACATAAATATAAGGGATATAAAAAATAAAATAAACAATAGAGTGCACAACACATATAAATCTATAAATCTACCAAAAGCACTAATGGGTCAACGCAAAACCAATCAGTTACACCCGACGTATATATACTTTATAATTCTTTATAGATACAACGATATCAACAGTCAATGAGACAACTATGCGGTAGTTCTGAAATGACATGATAATAAGCAACTAGAGTTCCTAGGTTTATTTTCAAAAATAACACTTCAATATTGTCTTGAGGTACAAATGTTCAGTATTTGATCCTAAAAATCAGAGATAGGTTCGTGTTGCTTAGTCTTTAGTTTTCAAAGTTGTGTCTTCTGTACTATTATTTGTCTGTCTGTATGTTTGTTTTGATTTATAGCCATGGAGTTGTCAGTTTATTTTCGATCTATGAATGTGACTGTCCCTCTGGTATCTTTGGTCAAAATTGAATAATTGGGGGATTTCAGTAAAATAATCAAATATATCCACATCTTGACTGTCAGTTTAAGGAGATAGCGGTATACCGTTGTCTTAATCTCTTAAATCTATTGAAAAAAGTAAAATCACAAAAATACTGAACTTCGAGATAAAACTAAATGTCCTCAATCAAATGACAAAATCAAATGATAAAGCACATCAAACGAATTGATAACAACGGTCATATTCCTTAGCGAGTACAGGCATTTTCAAATGTAGAAAATGGTGGAATAAACCTGAGTAAAGAAAAATCAATGTATCAAAGAAAAACGGAAACTATGAACTCCAAAAGGGTATGTCGACATGTAAAAGAGGGACGAAAGATGCCAGAGGGACAGTCAAACTAGTACTCATAAATCGAAAATAAACTGACAATGTCATGGCTAATAATGAAAAGGACAAACAGACAAACAGACAAACACTAGTACACATGACACAACATAGAAAACTAAAAAGTAAACAACACGAACCCCACCAAAAACTAGGGGTGATCTCTGGTGCTCATGAAGTTTTAGCAGATCCTGTCCATATGTGGCACCCGTCGTGTTGCTTATGAGATAAAAAAAAAATCCGGTAAGCGTCTCCTACTGTGCATCCATCACCCAAAGTTAATCTAAACGCAGTCAAAATGTTACTATTGTTAATAAACACAATAGCTAAAACTATAGATCAAACAATTTCACATTATGTCGAGCGGCTGATAATTGACGATATCTATAAAAGAAAACCCGATTATCTTTGTATCGTTCTATTACTGGTCTTTTCCCTCTTCCTAAGACAGTTTAACTCTTGACGAAAGTAAGTTTGATAACGTTTCCTCGCGCATTATGACGTCGCTGATAATGCCTGATTTAGTTTTGAAACCTTGATGCTAGAATTACGGAGCGACAGAGCAGGGTGATATAGGCGCAGGGAAGGACGATAACAAAAGATTTCAAAACGTGTCGCTAGTGAGTTAAGGCATCGTATCAGTCAAATAATCATGAAGTTAACGAAGCTTATGTAGTGTTCTTCCTCATAACTTCATTGGAGCAGTGTTTGTGTAAGGAGCACGCCTCTTTTAATAAATACGTATAGTCTTAAAACTCACAACCAAATTTGTTTATCTGATTTATATTAACACTATACGTTGGAGCAGGGGTAAGCCGTATTTGGCACAACTTTTTTGGAATTTTGCGTCCTCAATGCTTTTCAAATTTGTACTTTTTTTTACCTGAGCGTCACTGATGAGTCTTATGTAGACGAAACGCGCGTCCGGCGAATTAAATTATAATCCTGGTACCTTTGATTATTATAGTGTACTGCTTTTAGAAAGAAAGTGGGAAAGCTGAAATAATAACGTTGGTGAATCATTACAGTTTGAAGTCATCCACTCTGTCAAAGTCAAGAAAAATATCGAGATATGAATACCTTCAACTTTCGGTAGTATCAATTCTATCATGTTGACTATAATAGATTAGAAGGAGAAAAAATAAAATTCCCATAATACTTAAAAATTAAAGGAGTACTTACTAATAAGATGATCTTCAAATTGATACTCACAAAAAGGAAATCGCCAATCACACATAGCAATTTTGCTTGATATTAGTCATAAAAATGAACTTGAAAACCATATTTATACTTCCCACAATTTTATGTTATCCCCCTCCTTTTTTAGTTTATTTTCTTCTAAATTTGCCTTCCTTTTCTCTCTTTTATTGCTCACTTTTCTATTTCATATCGTTTAATAATAATAATAATAATAATAATAATAATAATAATAATAATAATAATAATAATAATAAAATAATAATAATAATAATAGCTTTATTTAAAGAGAGTAACTTATTTGGATTAAACCAATTTTCAATAAGGCTCTCTATATATACATACAATGTTAACAATATGAATAAAACATAATTAATCTACTACTAGTATTACACACATGTAAAGAATAGACGAATAGAAAGTAATATAACAACAACAACAACAACAACACCTATGGTATACATTGTGGCTTAACTTAAAATTTAACACTTTTCAAAATAAAATGACTTGTAAGAGTTTTTAAAAGCAGATATACTTTTTGATTTTTTAATTTCACTGGACAATGAATTCCACACTTTTGGACCACTAAAAGAAAAACTTGATTTGTATAATTCTGTATTTGATTTAGGGACAATAAAATTATCCGTTGATGAAAGTCGAGTATTGTACGATTGTTTACTTCTTATAGGCACAATAAGATTTGATAAATATTTTGGTGCCAGTTGGTGTTTTGATTTATACATTAATAATGATTTGTGGTAAGATATTCTCTTAGTAACAGGAATAATTCCAGATTCCTTAAATAGTTCACTGGATGGTTTACGAATATCGTGTTCGTTTAAAATAATTCTAGCTGCCCTTTTTTGCAGTTTTAGTAAACTGTCAACTAAAAACTTGTTACAGTTTCCCCATACTGAACAACAGTAATCCAAATGTGAAAGAATATACGTATTGTAAAATAGAATTCGTGCATTGTGATTCAAGAATTTCTTGATTCTTTTTAATAAAGCTAATGAAGAATTAACTTTTTTGATTATATTATTAATTTGATCATACCAAGAAAGAGTTTTGTCAACAAAAATACCTAGGACTTTTTCACAGTGACTTTCATTAATCTTTTGGCCATTAATGGATACATTTAATGTGTCATTACACATCACAGACAGTTTTTGTTTTGAACCTATACACATTGTCTTAGTTTTTGACACATTAACTAACATTTTGTTTTCATCAACCCATTGACAAATATTTTCTAATACAACATTGAGTGTCTGACTTATATACCTTTTGTCTTTTCCAATTACAGAAATAGTGCTATCATCAGCAAAAAGATCAAGATAATGATTAGGATTACACAAATGCAAATCATTAATAAATATCAAGAATAATATAGGACCTAAAACGGACCCTTGAGGTACACCTGCTTTTAATGTAGAGACATCTGAAAAAGTATTTGAAATTGATACGACTTGATGTCTATCAGCTAAATACGAAGTAAACCAATGAATAGAATTATAAGAACATTTATATTTTTGTAATTTTTGAAGGAGCAGTTTGTGATTTAGAAGATCAAAAGCTTTACACAGATCTAAAAATACTGCCCCTACTAAATTTTCTTTCATCAATGGCTTTTAACCATTTATCTAACAAAGAAGTCATAGCAGTTTGACAGGAATGGTTTGCACGAAAGCCTGATTGCATGACATACAATAGATTATATTTGTTTAGAAAATTCATCAAATGAGTTTTTACGTGTCGCTCAAGGATCTTAGATAGTAATGGTAAAATTGCAATAGGTCTGTAGTTAAAAACATCATTTTTTTTAACCTTTATTTTTAAATACTGGTAGAACTTTAGCCAGTTTGAATAACGATGGATATACTGATTTTCTGATGCTTAAATTAAAAATGTGGCATAATGGAACTAAAATTAGGTGTGATGACATTTTTAAAAACCTTGCACTGATATTATCAAGACCTGTTGCTTTTTTCTCATCAAGTGTGATTAATTGATGGAGAACAAATTCACTAGTTATTTGTGGTATGGTAAAAAAGACATTTTCTGGTACACGACATGAAATATAATTATCAAGTTTTCCAGAACAACTGGTGCTTGAGTTTAAATTAAGATTAACATTTTCAGTAATATTTGTAAAATAATTATTGAAAGTATCAGCAATGCTTTTAGGGTCTGTAATTGGTTTATTACTACAGTCATTTAAGATTGCATGGTCATGATGATTTTCACTACCATTTACATTATGCAAGTGTTTCCATAATTTGCTGCTATTTCCTTTTTCTTGTTCTAACACTTCAGTATAAAAAAATTGTTTTGAATTTTCTATGAGGTATTTAACCTTGTTTCTCCAAAATTTATAGTTATATGTGTATTTTTTCTTATGATAATAATCACGTGTTTTCCTGGCCACCATAATTTCATCATTTATCCACTGATTTTGATAAACATGCTTAACTCGCTTTTTAATGAGAGGAGCATGATGATTTAACACTTCAGTAAAAATATTTATAAAACTTAGTAGCGCTTCATCAGGGTCATCAATTTCTATTTCAATTTCAATTTACATTAAAATCATTTCAGCAGATATATTTGTATTATCAAAGGCGTCTAAAAACTGTTGCCTTCGTGAGATAGGGCTATTCTGGTGAAAAATTCCAGATGAGATTCATTTATAATCTGTGAAAAAAATACTTAAACTAATTCATTCAATGTTTATATCAGTAATTTGCTGAGGAATTAATGTATCTTAACTAATTAAAGCTTCTTAATTTCGAGCTTTTATTTGAAAGATCAATTTTCTTAGTTATATACTTACTCCTTTCACCGATCTATTAGCGGAGTGTCAATTAATTTTATTTTGGCACGTCGTACCATTCTCTATGAGTCCATACATGGAAACATGGTCTAACAATAAAAATTAATTGTCGCATGGAATAAAGATACTTCGACTTTTCAATGAATTATCACTCGTAATACATCGTAAACGCAAACTTTAGAATCTGGATTAATCGAATTATGAATTTTGAAAAGTGGTATACTACTGTTGCCTTTATTTATCAGATAAGACACTTCAAGCAAAGGCTTTATTGGGGAAAGATCCCATAATGATATAGAATGTATAAATAACCCATTCTAAATTTGAAGCGTTCGAAGCGTTTTGCTTTAGTTAGGTGTGATTGGTTCCCTTATGATGTTGTGTAGATTATATTGGCTTAAATGTATCAAAAGAGTTGATAATACCATTCGGGAAAGGAAAAGGACCACAGCAGTTTTAAGGCTTCTTTGCTAATTTGTTTACTTAATTAATCAAACGCTCAAATTTGTGATGGAAAAAGTGTTGTTATGTTTATATAAAACTCTAGTTGACCGGCTACAAAAATTAAAAAAACCAACGTGTGAATCATAAAATTTTTAAAATACATTTCAAGACAATAAATTTTTGTCTGTATATCTATACTATCAAACGAGTAGACCTCATTTTGTGTGTCGCTTCTCTTCCTTCCACGATGAATTAATCATCATGTCTCTATGTTCTATAGGTAACATGGACAGTCGCATTTGTCATCCATTCTTATGATTATTCAGATTGAGTTATTTTTGGAGAAAAACGACAAAAAAAGAGTCCGGATATCGATTCCGTTATCAGACTGACTTTTAGTCATAGATAAGACTTCCGGTTTGAAACATGAACAAGTACAAACAATCATATGATAGATAACAAATAAATAATAAATAAGCCAATCAGAGCGTTCTCCATATCATGGTGTTTAGATCGCAAGAACCACAACTATTATACCTCATTAGAGAGGACAATTATTTTTCGTGTTTATATACATGTAAACTACGATTATACTACTTTAATATATAGAGACTCTCTGTATTCTGTCTACTGTTTTCTTTGAAATGTTTACTTTCTAATACCAGTTGCATATATATCAAAATAAGTAAAACATGTGGAAACAAGAATGTGTCCAAAGAACACGGACGCCACATCGGCACTATATTCACTAAGTTTCGAGTTAATTGGACTTCAACTTCATAAAACAATACCTGGACCAAAAACTTTAACCTGAAGCCGGACAGATGGACAGACGAACGAACGAACGCACGGATGCACAGACAAAAAACCATAATGCCCATAAATCCCGCATATAAACATTTATTGTTAAAAGTGAAAGTAGTGATTTGGCAAAAAGAAAGTAGGGTAGATATTAGAGGGAGGCAGGACCTTTTTCGGGACGTCGGGATCGGGTGTTTTTAAGATCGGGATTTGGGATTCGATCCTTACGGGATCCAGGAATATATTTTTCGATTAAGGGATTTCGCGATATGAATTTTTTTAAATTCTGAATATCGGGATTTCATGGTTTTAAGTCCTGGATTTCGGAATCAGGACCCGTCCGACCACCCTCAAATAAGCCTTAGTCGGTCTCAGTCATTTATACATTATTTTTATTTTACCATTGGCATGTAAATAAGGCTCTCAAATGTTTGAAGCAGTGCAACTTTTTAATTTAATAAGACTATTACCAAAAGATGCATTGTAGAAAAGGAGAAGAATAATCGCGGTCTAAGGCCAGAAACACGAAAATAATTGAATTAACAGAAAGGAAACGAATATCGAACTTCGGAAAAAAAGAGAGGGCTTTTGATACCTTTTATGAAATTTTCCATACATAAAATCTCTTACAAAAAATTATCCTACACCAGTTCATGTTGTATATGCCAGCGATTTCGCGGGTGTGTTCTAGTATAAAATAAAAGAAGATGTTGTATGATGAAACCTTCCACCAAAAACCAATAGGGGGAATTTACCAACTATATGTTACCGGAAGGCATTACACGATGTGCAAAACCTATACTGCAAAGCAAAGTTGTTTTCAAAACCTTCAAGGTAACATGTATTGCGCGAATAATATATATGCAAGTATTCAAAAATTATCATCAAAACCATTGATAAAAGAAAAAAACATAAAAGAAAAAAATTCAAATGCAGCATGCAACAGTTTTCAACTTTTTAATACAATCTATTAAACTTTGTAGTCCGTTAAGTAAAAGGGCTTCAAAATATTTTATGTTAAAAAGCATGCACAGACATTTCCATCTCCTAAAATACATACTGTAAATTCAGAAATTATTGCGTGCATTTATTATTGCGATTTTGTCATTTTACACTTGAATGCGATTTTAATTTTTACGATTTTGATAAAATTCATGCTTAATTCAGTTAAAAGTAAAATCACAAAAATACTGAACTCAGAGGAAAATCAATACGGAAAGTCCATAATCACATGGCAAAATCAAATAACAAAACGCATCAAAAACGAATAGACAAGAACTGTCATATTCCTGACTTGGTACAGCACTTTCAAATGTAGAAAATGGTGGATTAAACCTGGTTCTATAGCGCTAACCCTCTCTCTTAAATAACAGTCTCATCAAATTTCGTTATATTTACATGATGCGTTAAATAAACAGTCACAATTAATAAAATAGTCAAAATATGGGTATATCAGTCATCATCGCATAACAATTTTAAAAGGGACAATTTAACAGAACACAAAAACATCTATCTACGAACACATGGATTGACATGAGTGTCTGACGTCATAAAATTTGTATACGTCACATAAATTTGTCGTTCAATGTGCATACAAACAGTTTTAAAATTTACATAGGCAATGTAAGCATACAGAGTTAAAAAATCAAAAGTATGTAAGAACAAATTACAGAAATAGACCGAGATTTTAACTAGTCCAAACGTTATAGGTAGAATTTATTATATTGATGTTTTGGGAGGCGACTTTCCTGCTATGGAACTTGCGCCCTTAGAATTTATGAGAATCCAAAAATAGTTAATTCCACTACGCGATTGAATGATTTTGACTTTTGTGGTTCAACGTATATAGTAATTCATAATAGAAATATATCATAATGACATATAATAGACCAAAATAATACTGACGGGATCTTTTAAAGTACAGAGTCACGTAATAAGAACAAAAGAAATACAAAGAGTCGCATATACAAAACAAACCACAAAAAAATGAAAGCCAATACACACACATTGACGAGATGTATAAGTACCGAGCCACGTCAAACGGATATCACATAAAACCATTCAACAGTAAAAGTAATATTAATAATAGAACAAAGACAAATGAAAGAACAGTAAAAGATGTTGTTAAGGTGGCTAGGGCGTCTTAATTAAAACTAACACAATTTTTGATAATTTGTCAAAATGAAGCTTTTATCATGCTTTTTTCAAAACTGTATTAAAAAGTATGGGTCACCGGATTTTTTTTTCACGCTACAGGTTGCTTAAATTGTCAGATTTTGTATAGCTTATTCATGGAAAATCAAATTGTGTGTGATAAAAAGAAAACGTTCTATAAGAACTTTAAGATAAAATGTGAGAATATTGCTCTTATAACATGCTTTCAAATAAACAGAAGAAAAAATGGGGTCACCGAACTTGTTTTCTTGCTACATATTGAAATAGGTCAATTCATAACACTTTCTATTGTAAAAAACTACTTTATTGGAGTTATCTCCCCTTATTTGGCAAATTTTGAAAAAATCTAATGAAACAGAAACAAGGTGTTTTTGCAAAATTGCAACTGCATTTATGTTTAAACACATAATTTCCTATATTCATATTAAAAGTCTTGTTAAAAAATTACATACAACTCCCAAAATTTGCACATTTCACCAAATATATAGACCAAAGATATCTGCTTATTCAAAATCCAAGATGGAGAAAGACACCCGAGCCTCCTTAAGATGATAAACAACATCAGTACGCAGAATATATACATCAAGACCATCGTGTATTATTTGAGAAGTTGATACGGAATATTTATCAACAAGGTCTTGGTACCTTCAGATGAACTTTTTTAGAAAAAGGACGAGACGTTCTTTGACATACCCCTGGTTCATCAACTTTCTACTCAGACACTGATGACGTTTTACAAAGTCTGAGTAGGAGCTGCAAGCTCTTGAATATCGAATAAGTTGGGAAATATATATCCCATATGCAGGTGAAGTTGGTATGTTGCTACTAAGGTGGGGGAAATTTATAATTTCAAAATTAAAATCGTCTCGTTTGTCATAGATTCTGGTACTGAGATGACTGTGTAAGTCAAATTCGAGATATAAGTCTAAAAATGAGGCGGATGAAGCGGTGTCTGTTGTTTCCTTAATCTCTAGTTCTGGGGGATATATCAATGGAACCCAATCAGAAAAGTTCGGATTGTTTATGGAAAGAACATCATCAATATATCTGAAAGTGAAATTAAATAATCTGGCTTCTTTGATCCTCTTGATTTTGACAAGTGTCTGGAGGAACTCCGATTCATATGAAAATAAGAAGAGGTCGGCAAGAAGAGGCGCACAGTTTGTTCCCATAGGAATGCTGACAATTTGTTGGAAAAATCTACCTCCAAACTCAAAAAAATATGTTGTCGATAAGAAACTCCAGCATACTGACCACTTGTTCTTCTGTGTAGCATATTTTACCTTTTTGTTTGTCACTATTAACGAAATATGCCTTATGAAATCCCAAAGTAATAAATTTATAGCGTATGCTACCATTTTTATGTTGAAAGGCATTGTGGATAATTTCTTTTAGGCGATTTTTCAATTTTACATTGGGAATGTAAATACATTAGAATATTACAAAATGCGTTTACAACTCACTCGCATTATTTGCAATAATAAAAACCTCGCAATAATTTCTGAATTTACAGTAACTTAAAATGCAATATGGTAATAAAAGTTACAAATTACAAAAAAAAGACTGTACGATACATCTATTTACATAACTCTTTTGTCAATTTGAGGTTTTTAAAGTTATCACGAAGAATAAACGATAAAATTAGATAAAAGAAAATTGCCAAACAACTCTAAGGCAGTATAAACCTTTTACAGAAGACTTCTTACGTAGTTCGAAATAGCTAACACAGCAGTTATCACGACGATATCAGGTAACATATGATTTCCATGATTTATTGTCATATCATTTTCATACACCCTCGCCAACATAGCAGCTGACACGACTGGATATTCCAACTGAGTTTCACTCTGAAGAATGCCTTTCGCGTAATTCCAAGTGTTCGGAGCTGCTAAATGTATTAAATCGCTAGCGTTAGACAATAGAATTTCGGGATATATATATGCAGTAGTAAATGTACCTTCGATCTTAAATTGCTTGAAAAATGTTTTGCTGTTTACCTCGGGTTCTCCACAACTTGTTAGATTACTGTTTTCTACACTTTAGTAATATGCAAACTTGGATGTAATAAGTACCTTCATATGTATGTAGTCCATCAAACGCACCAAAAGCAAAAACATCATCAGTATCCGTTTTCTTTTCGTAGGTGAGTGAACAGCAAAGTTTGTTATGACATATTGTCCTTTTACCTTGAATATCAATTAATGGTACAAAGTTGTAAAGATCCCGAAAAACAAGGGACTGAAATCTATCATTCGAAGTCATTGAATTGTTTTCTTTTGTCATATTTTTAGGTTCAGGATAGGAGTTTCGTTTCCTTTTGCGAATAGGAATTTCTGCTATGAGAAGTTTTCCAACATCTTCATTATCGTAATGAAAATCGAGATATCCTTCTGCGGAGTAGATACCACTGCCATGAACTTTGATACTAGAGTTTTTTAAATTCGCAGCGAGGAAATTTACGTTTGCACCGGCAGCAAACGCGGAATGAAACTGTATCGCGGCTAATATCGGTAGAGCATCCATCCATGCCGTTGGGAATACGATATTGTCAACGTTATGGTTTTCTAGCAACTTAATAGCGGGATTCCGAAAAATTATATCAAAGCATATCATCACTCCAAATTTTCCAAAAGGGGTTGCGAATGATACAGACTTTCTTTCCGGTGGGACATCAAACTGATATTCATAAAATAAATTGATCTTGTGATATTTAGTTATCAGGTAACCAGTTTTATTGTATACTACTGCTGTATTAAATTGGTAATGATCATCGGACGGACAATTCGGATCATTTTGTCGACTACATGGTTGGTTATCTCCTATATTTGCTACAATGTACAATTCATTGTCTTTTGCCATACAACTAAGAGAGCGCTGAATTTCTGTATTGTTATATCTATCTGGTTCATCACAAGCATTCCAATCTTCAAGGTCTGGATCTGGAATGTATTCTAGATAAGATTCCACACCCTGTCTATTGAATTTGTATCCATAGATTCCGTCTTCTGGGAAAACTAAAATATCCACTTTCTGAAAAGAATTTACGGAAACATTTAGTATAGGGAGACATAATAAATGTCGTCATATTGTTTAGTGTACTTAAAACATATATCAAGTGGAAACAAAATTATCATAGATACCAAGATTGAAAGTTTGAAAGTTTGCATTTGCATCAGACGGGCGATTTGTCCAAAAAAAGACTCATAGTGACGCTCTAATCAAAATCAGATAAAAATTGGTCAAATGAAACAAAGGTAATCTGTTTCTAAGGTTGAAATCCTTAGTATTTAAAAAAAAATATCAAAGTTTTGTAAATAGTCAATTTATAATTATGACCATATCAATGATAAATTATGTCAACACAGAAGTGTTGACTTTTCGGCTGGTGATTTAGCTTTCTATATATCTTTTCTTTCTAAAGGGTCTATGTACGGTATAGGTGTGTATAAAAAAGTACAATTATCACAAAAATACTAAACTCCGAGCAAAATTTAAAACCGAAAGTCCCTAATCAAATGGCAAAATCAAATGATAAAACACATCAAAAGAATGGACAACTGTCATATTTCTGATTTGAATTGGTACAGGCATTTTTAAACGTAGAAAAATCGTGAATTAAACCTGGTTTTAAAGCGCTAAACCTCTCACTTGCATGACCGACGCATCAAATTCCATTAAGTTGACAACGATGTGTGATTAAATTTAGTAAAATATCTCGAAAATTACATATAATTGAATGAACTTCTTGAAAATTTAGTGGAACTGCATTAGTATATAAACGATAGTTTAAAAGACAAACTTTGAAACACAAAGCGAGAAACACACATAGTTTATGCTTAAAGTTAAATTAACGGGGTTGCACATGCATTGTTAACATAAAAACTTCCATGTTTTTTCTTGCACTCGATTGTATACTATGATAGACAACCAAATTACTTAGAATTAGAATTCTAAGAATAGCATATCAGTTAACACTGCGTAAATGGCTAAGTTACATATCATTTAGAATGTTATGCAATAACGTCTTAACATCGTTCATTTGATGGACTCAATTAAATATATTAAGTTAACTCCTTGTCTACAGATAAGGGATTTATTGTGTGGCAATATTATCTTTTAATATTTATTGAGACTCCACCTTTCTTATTTTGATTGACAATAACTGTCTACACGTGCATGCTTGAAGTTCATTGACTGTTTTATATAAATGATACTTTAACATGTTTAAGGTTTATAACATTTGCAGGTAGATCGGCAGAAAAGTAATGAAGTCTTAGAATAAACATGAGGTAGTAACACGGATTAATCATATTGGCCTCTAGTAATGATAACAGTCATAATATAGAATAATAGACTTCCTCGAGATACCAACCCAAACAAAAAGAAGAACACCAATGGGTTTTATGTGCTAGTTTTCAAGAATTGTATACATATGAATCAGTTATACTGAATGTTTGCAACTGTATAATTAACAAAGTGTAAAAATGTAAGTAAACTTTAGGTTAGTTTAATAATTTTTTTATTACAAATGAATACAGGATTAGCCAACTGTTATATGTAAAAATTTACATTATCGTAGACATGACAGAAAACAAAATACTTCACCATTTCATGTTACTAAATACACCCCCGAAAATAATAAACAAAAACATAAGTAATCACAGATAAAATAAAGACTTCCTACATATACTTTTCATCAATAGCTGTTTGCAATTAGATATTTTCCTTAATGATTATATGGATAATCCCCTTTTTATATACAACTTACCTCTTTTCCCGCTTTCTTTGCCTGTATCTGGTAAACATCAATGTTTTTCATCATATTTTCTAATGCATAAGATCGATTCACCCATACTTTCGTATTCTCTGGCATTATAACACTATGTTCGAATACTGCTCCTTTATATGTGTTTGAAGCTAATGAATTTGTACAACAATAAAAACAAAATACAATTATTCCGAAAAACATCTTTCCTGTAGAAATACTGAAAAATAGAATTTATGAATTTTTAATACTTTAACTCTATTGAGTCAATTACATAAAATGAAAATGGTTGAAATTATTTTTAACTATTCTGCGCACTTCGACCGGAAAACCCATTTTTAAGTACTGATTCATACATACAGATAACATACATGAGGGAGACGATGGGGATATTCACAATAGGAAATATAACGCCAAGGCTAGAGGGAGAAATTAAAAATAGGACAACAAAATGTGATGAAAAGCGAGCACTGGGTACTAAGATTAAAATAATAGAGAAGAATGTGCAAAAAATTGTAAAGAAAGGCAATCGAGACCATTATATCTTTTTACACTTTATCTTATTAAATGTGTACCTGTGAATGTTAAAAACAGAAAGTAGGTGTACTTTAACAAACATCCCGCTAACATGTTTAACCCCGCCACATTATTTATGTATGTGCCTGTCCCAAGTCAGGAGCCTGTATTTCAGTGGTTGTCGTTTGTTTATGTGTTACATATTTGTTTTTCGTTCATTTTGTTACATAAATAAGGCCGTTAGTTTTCTCGTTTGAATTGTTTTACATTGTCTTATCGGGGCCTTTTATAGCTCACTATGCGGTATGGGCTTTGCTCATTGTTGAAGGCCGTACGGTGACCTATAGTTGTTAATGTCTGTGTTATTTTGGTCTTTTGTGGATAGTTGTCTCATTGGCAATCATACCACATCTTCTTTTTTATATTTCATAAATGAAATAAACTAAACACCTGAGAGAAACCGGGATACATATTTTAAGGTTAAAAGGAATAACATGAATAAATATATAATGTGTGATGATTTACATTAGAATTCCATGACAATTTCGCTTTCGAATTTCTCACAGATAATTCATATTCCAACGAATTATGTATGTACGAATATTTTTCTGTTATTCATCATGTTCATAGAATTCTTCAAGAGTTGCAAGAGTACAGTGAAATTTTAAACCAATGATTTACAAAAGCATGAAAGAAGTCATTAAGATAATCAAAAAGTGTGTGTCCTCTGATTATTTATTCAATTCGATATTTGCATCCACAAAACAAGAAATCTTGTGACATAAAATTGAGAATGGAAATGGGGGGTGTGTCAAAGAGAAAATAACCCGACCATAGAACTGACAACAACAGAAGGTCACCAATAGACCAATAGGTCTTTAATGAATGTTTATATAAAGATAGGATGAAAGTACCAAACGAATTTCTCGACAACCTATGTCCTTTTGGTGATGCTTGCGTTTGAAGAGCTGACACATAATAGGCAGTTCTTGAATTCAATGCAGGTAAATGAAAAAAGTGAAATCACAAAAAAACTGAAATCCGAGGAAAATTCAATCGGAAAATCCCTAATCATATGTCAAAATCAAATGACAAAACACATCAAACGAATTGACACTAACTGTCAAATATCTGACTTGGTACAGGCATTTTCAAATGTAGAAAATGGTGGATTGAAACTGGTTTTATAGCGCTAAACCTCTCAATTGTATGACAGTCGCAGCAGAGACTGACAATGTGTCATTTAAAATCAGATATAGTAGAATGACACGATTTAAATATTTGCTCAACTGTGCAGTCAACACGTACGGATATGACATGCAATGAACGAAATGAACCAAATGCAAACCCCTCGTATATTTTTGTGCGAACAGAACATTTTGGTGTCCGTAGGTTTATTGATCTGAAAGTCCATTGGTCTGGAAATTTGGCACTTCTAAAGCCGTATTGCCCGATGTTCTAGTTATCCAACAGTTCTGTGGTCCTTCGCTAGATGTGATGGTTGAGATTTCAATAATCATTTACATAAGACTCCGCTTGACCAGCTTAAAAATAGTACAACGATTGTAGTCATTTATAGTTTGCTATTTATTCCAAGACAATTGAAATTTTCTGTAAATATTAAAATTGACAGCTGTAAACGACACATTTGCTAGTGTTAAAATGATCGTGTTACCCTTTCATATAAAAATAGACTATGAACCCGAAAACAAATATTCAACATATAAATATTAAATGCCGCAACTGTATTTGGCCTTCCTATACACTCAATTCAATTTTGAACTCTCAAATTATGCAGGCAAAAACATTTTGCATATACAGAAACAGCTCCTAAAATTAAAATATGCCACTGGCATTTTTATAGTTATCTATTAATTGCAAAAATAATACTACGATTAATATTCCTAGACAACTGTTTTTTCATTGAAGATATTTTATACTGGAGTTTTATAAAGTTGACAAAACTAAATAAAAGATTATGTATATTAATAAAAATACTCAAAAACTTGTATGCAGTATATTACATTTGCAGAAGAGATATAATGTAGTTGGATACAGCTGACAAAAATTTATAAAAAGTTATGACGATTCTTACATGTAACAATAGATTTCTCTGATCTCTTGGAAAATCAAACTGAGTTCTTTTGTTTGGATTTTTATCTGATAACAATATATGATCCTTTTCGTATACCCTCGCCAACATGGCAGCTGACACGACTGGATATTCTAGCTGAATTTCACTCTGAAGAATTCCTGTGGCGTATTTCCAAGTGTTCGGAGCTGCTAAAAGTAGTAAATCGCTAGCGTTAGACAACAAAATTTCGGGAAAAATGTATGATGTATTAAATGTACCTTCGATTTTAAATTGCTTAAAAAATGTTATGCTGTTTTTGTCTGGTTCTCCGCAACTTGTGAGATTACTGTTTTTGCACTTCAGTAGTATGCAAACTTGGATGTAATAAGTACCTTCAAAAGTATGAAGTCCATCAAAGGCACCAAAAGCAAAAACGTCATCAGTATTTGTCACCTTTTCGTATGTGAGGGAACAGCAAAGTTTGTTATGACATATTGTTCTTTTATCTTTGATATCAATTAAAGGTACAAAATTGTAAAGATCATGAAAAACAAAGGACTGAAAACTATCGTTAGAAGGCCTTGAATTGTTTTCTTCTGTCAGCATGTTAAGTTCAGGATAAGAGTTGCGTTTCCTGTTATAAATAGGAATGTCTGCTATAAGAAGTTTTCCTACATTGTCTTCACTGTAATAAAAATCGAGATAACCTGTTGGAGAGTAAATACCACTTCCGTGAAATTTGCTTTCAGATTTTTTTATATTTGAAGCGAGAAAATTTATATTTGCACCGGCAGCAAACGCAGACTGAAACTGAATCGCAGCTAACAGAGGTAGCGCATCCATCCATGCTGTTGGAAAAACTATACTGTCAACGTCATGGTTCTCTAGCAAATCTATGGCTGGATTCCTAAAAATTATATCAAAACATATCATTACCCCAAATTTCCCAAAAGGTGTTTCAAAAGAAACAGACTTTCTTTCCGGTGGGACATCAAACTGAAATTCATAAAATAAATTGATTTTATGATATTTAGCAATAAGATAACCAGCTTTATCGTATACTACTGCTGTGTTAAATTGATAATGACCATCGGGTGGACATTTAGGATCACTTTGACAACTGCATGGTTGGTAATCTCCCATATCTGCCACTATATACAAGTAATTGTGCTTTGCCATACAGCTAAGAGAGTGCTGAATTTCTGTATTGTTATATCTATCTGGTTCGTCACAAGCATTCCACTTTTCTAGCTCTGGATTCGGAATGTATTCTAAATAAGATTCCACGCTTTTTCTATTGAAGATGTTTCCGTAAATTCCGTCTTCTGGGAAAACTAAAATATCCACTCCCTGAAAGGAATATACAAAATCATAATCATACAAGTAATTGTTGCTGTATTGCATTTTTTGGTTTTTGGTTCTATTGAATATCTTTCAGTGTGAATGTTATTTTATTTGTTTCAAAATTTATAATCTTTTTAATACATGTTCTGTACGTTTTCTCTGTGAGACTCAAAGAAGATTAACGAATGTTAAAACCAGTATAGGTTCATAGACATTTCAAGTTTTGCAGATGTATACAACCATACTATGAACATGTGATGAAAAAAAATGAAGTAAAGTAAGAAAATGAAGAATCAGTTATATAGATAATCGAAATATCTGTCCAGGCCTATTCTAAAAAGTTGACGAAACATTCAGCTTTAGGTTTAAACTTAAAGATCAAGTAAACGTTATATAGTTAAGGAATAATGCATCTGTGCGGTATTTGTGATACAGGAGAAATGTGACACCTATTTTTCGCATCAAAGATTATCGAGGAAAACGAATAATTAGATCGTTATATCAATCTGAACAACAATACACATCAAAGTAAAGTTATTGTACGTTTTGAGAAATGGAGAAACTGACAAAAACCAAGGGAAGATCGAGGGTCCAATAAATAATATTAAATTAACCTTACAATTTTGATACTTTGGTTAATCCAGTGACAGTGAAGACTAGTATTGCATTAGAATAACTTATAATTGCATACAATACATTTTAATAGTAAAATATTTTTTTTAATAATTAACAGTGCATTGGTCTTTATTATATAGGGGTAAATTCAGTAAATAAATATACGTCATCAGGGACCGCCCATTTAGGGGAGAGATTTCAAGATGAAATTGAAGACCTGTGCTGCAATGATTGGTAGATAAAGTGTTTAATTTTTTTTTGATTAGATGGATCAAATCTGAGGTTAAAAAAATTAATAATAATGATGAATGCATTTGATTTTTTTTTTAAACAGGATTGAAAAGTGATGGGGTCATTGTAGGAATTAAGTACGAAACTACAGTGTATGTTAACTTCTTCTTGTCATGTGGAAGGCCCAAAAATGCCGCATGACCCTATGTTTTGATGGTTGTTACATTTGTTCTTTTATGAATGAAATATGAAAGCTTCTAATTTGTAAAGGTAAAAAAGTTATAAATTTAATTGAACATGTAGGTTTACATTGAAGTTAATGGGAGATTTTTTACTGAATTTACCACAGGCACTTGTTTCTATCCATAGGAAGGTCGACTATCCATTCTATTTATATGGATAATCGACCTTCCTATGGATAGAAACAAGTGCCTGTGGAATTTATCCCTATAAACATCGTGTACGTTTATAAATAAAAAGGTGTAAGCCGGTTTAATCTATTTATAGATCAATCGTTTTCAAAATAAATCTTCAAATACTAATGGATCACTTAATTGTACATATCTATACTATTAAACGAGAAGACCTCATTTTGTGTGTCGTTTCTCTTCCTTCCACAATAAATTAATCATCATGCCTCTGCGTTCTTTAGGTAGAATGCATAGTCGCATTTGTCATCCATTCTTATGATTATTCAGATTGAGTTATTTTGGGAGAAAAACGACAAAATAGGTGTCCGGATATTGTTTCCGTTATCAGACTGACTTTAAGTCATAGATTAGACTTCCGGTTTTAAACATGCACAAGAACAACCAATAGTATGATAGATTACAAAAATGAAAGATAAATAAGCCAATCAGAGCGTTCTCCATATCATGGTTTTTAGATAGCAAGAACCACAACTATTATACCTTCTTAGAGAAAATTATGTTTTTGCGTTTATCCACCTGTAAACTACGATTATACTACTATAAAATACAGAGACTGTCTGTATTCTGTCTACTTTTTTCTGAAATATTTACTATCTAAGGGGCCATACCAGTTGCATATATATATATTGAAATAAACATGTGGAAACAAGAATGTGTCCATAGTATACGGATGCCACATCGGCACTATCATTTACTATGTTTAGTGGACCGTGAAATGGGGAAAATCTCTAATTTAGCATTGACATTAGAAAGATCATATCATAGGGAACATATTTACTAAGTTTCGAGTTGGACTTCAACTTCATCAAAAACTACTTCGACAAAAACTTTAACCTGAAGCGGGACAGACGGGTGGACGAACGAACGAACGGACGAACAGACTAGAAAACATAATTCCCATAAATGGGGCATAAAAATTTAATGTTGAAAGTGAAAACTTTAATCTGAAGCCGGAGAGAAGGACGGACGAACGAACGAACGGATGAACAGAATAGAAAACATAATTCCCATAAATGAGGCATAAAAATTAATTGTTGAAAGTGAAAATAGTGATTTGGCCAAAATGAAAGTAGGGTAGAGATAAGAGGAAAGCAGGACTTCTTCGGGACGTTGGGATCGGGTGTTTTTAAGCTCGGGATTTCGGGATTGATCTTAACGGGATGCGAGAATATTTTTTTTTAAATTTCGGGATGTCGGGATATGAATTTCGTTATTATACGCACCTCGGGATTTCATGTTTTTAAGCCCGGGATTTCGGGATCAGGGCCCCTCAGACCACCCCTCAAATGAGCCTTAGTCATTTATACGAGATTCAAATCCTACCATTGGCATGCTAATAGGGCTCTTAAAAGGAAAAGCACAGATGGATTGTTCTAGAAGCACATTTTATTAGAATAATAATGGTCTATAAGAAGTTTCATTTATTTCATGTTTTAAGCGGTGCAATTTTTTAATTCAAATTGACTTTTACCAAAAAATGCATTGTAGCAAAGGGGAAAAATAATTGTGGTATAAGGCCAGAAACACGAAAAATAATTGAATTTAAAAGAAAGAACGGACTTTGGAAAAAAAGGAAAGGGCTATATACCTTATACGAAATTCTCCAGTCATAACATCTTTTACAAAAAATCATCCTACAACAGTTTAACAAGCTGTATATGCCCGCGATTTCGCGGGTGTGTTCTAGTATACTTGAAATAAAAAAAACAAACCAAACAAACGTTACAGTATGTGATATTATTTTTACGCGATGAGGTTATAAAGGTTGCAATCATATCATTGTGTATGCTTTTAATGGATTGGACATAAGTCTATTCATAGCAATGAAATCATCGCATGTTCAGATCGTTAAGTAGGTCATTTTAAAAATAAATACAAATCACTGAGACAAATCAGACGATAAACGATTTTTTTTATTTTGTAATTTCTGTCATTTATATCTTGATTACAAACATTCATGTCCATGTTTTGGCAGGTTTTGCATATCCTATCGTTAAAATAACATCTATAAAAACTTTTTGCCCTGGTATAATTGTATTGACTGAAAAATATTCCGTGTAATTTTCTGAAATCCTTTTTTTGTATACAACTTACCTCTTTTCCTGCTTTAATTGCTTGTTTCTGGTAAACGTAAATGTTTTTCATCATATTTTCTAATGCAAAAGATCGATTCACCCATGTTTCTGTGTTCTCTGGCATTATAACATGATGTTCGTATACTGCTCCTTTAAATGTGTTCAAATCAAATGTGTTTGCACAAGAATAAAAACAAAATAAAAGTATTTCGAAAAACATCTTTCCAATAGAAGTAAACAAAGTACTGAGAAAAGCTTGTTTTTAAATTTTTAATACTGCTGAGTAAACCAATCAGAATAAAAGTTTAAAGGTTGAAATTGTATTCAACAATTCAGTCGATATCGTTTAAAGTACTGATACGTATTTACATGATTTTACAGAATATAAATAGAAATTTATGAGTCAAGGTTAGAGAAAAAAAGATAACGCATGTATACCTGAAGGTTTGGATTGGGTTTACAAAATAGAGAATAATGAGCCATTAAGGTTAGAGAAAAAGCGTTAAACATGTTAAAACAATAAAGGATGTTTACAAACGGGAAAAAGAAAAAAAAAAAAAACCAGAATATAGTATAATGGGGGTACTGAATTATAAAGCATCATAGGCAAAAATTATAAAACAAATGTGACATATGGCTGAAAATTTAAACAATACAGAAATAAAAGGACCCCAATCCAGACGCTCATATTTATTGCATGTTATTTCTACAATCGACGATATTTACTTTTTCGCGACAAGAGACCGCCAACATAAGTATGGCTTATGTCCCTCATCATTAAGCAAAATATTGGATAGTACCAACTGTTTTCCAAATAAATTCTCATACTTTTTTTCCTTCAAACTTTTTGAACTTGATCATGCCTGGTGAATTAAACGCAACAGTAGTTTTTATATGAAAAAAAAATATATAAATAAATCATATGAAACTTATCTAAAATTAAAAAAAAAAAGGAATATGTTTTATATACTTGAATGGCCAAGTTTTACTTTAAAAAAAAGTGAACGGGATTTTTTTTAAAGAAATACTTTATATTATCAAAATCTTTATAAATGTACCGAAAGTAAATTGCTGATTTTCCAGACACTAATTTACCGATATTTTTGTGTATGCAGTGACCTTTACTACTAGACCTCTCGTTATAACTTCGTCTACTGCGCAACGCAAGTGCGAGGGAAAACCCGTGATGAAAGAATATTAACAAACATGTCTGGAAGGTAAATAGTAATAACAGATTCTACAAGAACAAATTTAATACAAAAATCATTGACCAACTGATAAGTAAAAGTTTAATTAACAAATGGGAACACAGGGAAAATATAACAAAAGAAAGTCATGTCTCTTAAGATTCACATTTTTGTCACGTTAAGCAAGTGCTCTGTTTTTATTGTTTATCAATGTAACGATCCGGAAAACTTCGGCAAACAACACGAAAGTTAATTTGCCTCCGATCAACGATCAAATAATTAAATATTGTTGTCGTTAATACGATATAGATTCGTAATAAATATAAAAAAATCCGTGCAAACAAGCCTTAGTTCAGTAATATGCATGCATTGATTCAATAATTTCGATAACATTAAAATTTCAAGAAACTCGTTCAACCGGTAAGATGTCAACTGTTCATTTTTTTTATATGCCCGGTACATTTAACGTTTGAAAGCATATTTGAATATTTTATCTGAGAAGGTCGTTACTTTTATTTAAGAACAGTTGAATATAATTTGATAACTTAAAAATAATATAAGATAAATCTTAACATGTCAATAATACGGGGTATAAGTAGGTAGCACAGCTATGCTTTGGGTTGGGTCACGTGGAGGTAAGAATGTGTGTCATGAATAAATCCACTATGTCAATGCTTTTCATTAAGCGATAATTATGCTAATAAAATGTTCACATCAACGTACGATTGAAATTCAGTGATTATATGTTTTCTTGTATTATCAGAAAAAAAACCTTTTATTTATAGTTAGGTTTTCACCTATTTTCATAAGTCTTTAAAACTTTCAAAAAACTCAAACATATACATCTACAAACCGCACTCATTTCAGGACTACACTGCATAAGTAAATTATCTAACAAATTGAAAGTAAAGTAATTCGGCAAACGTTCAAAATCAAAATTCCTAGAACGCTTATAAGTGACAAGAGCACTTAATATTAAGATGATCTTTAAAGAGGTATATTCACAACTAAGGACAACGACAATTTCACACGCAATTTTGCTTTATATCAGTCATAAAAATCAACTTAACACCCGTATTTCCATTAACCATACTTTTTTTGCTATTCCCGTTTTGTTTCATCGAGTTTTGTGTACAGTATTTGCTTTCCTTTTCTTTCTTTTGTTATTAAAATTTCTATTTCATTTTATTTGACGTTAAAACCTTATTTCCGCAGAAACATTTGCTTCTTGGTATGGAGTTTTAAAGCTATAGCCTTCGCTAAAGATAACTTTATTATGTGGTGTATTCCAGATGCAAAAGTGGCATTCATATACAAAAATGTTGGAAAGTCGTTTGAAAAAAGTTCTTGATTTCGATATGCACTGACATTTTACCCCAATATGATATAGAATGTGTAAATAACAATTTATAAATTAGATATGTTTGAAACCGTTTTTTTCTTCGCATCATGATGTGCAACCATTAGTTTAATACGATATATACGCCATCTTAAAACCATAACGTAGCAAAAGTCAGTTCTGAATGGTTTCATGATGATGTTGCATACATTTTAAAGGCTTACATGTATTATGGAATTGAGAATGCTTTACGAAAAGGAGAAGTTACATTTCTAGCACGATATTTTTACTTATTTGACAGTTCAAATTTGTGATGGGTATTGTTTGAATTTCAGTCACATAAATGTCTGGTTGGCTACAAAGAAGGACCTCAGCAAAGAGGGAAAACCCATGATGCGTAGCAAGTCTTTTTTCATAATACACTGCAGCCTTCACGAAGGCATGTATAGCGAACGACATATATGCTAGTGTTAAGAATGATCATCATAGCCATTTACATATTAATACAACATATAAATATTAAATGAAGCTAATAACAGTTGTTTTACATTCGTTTGATGTGTTTGAGCTTTTGGTTTTGCCATTTGACAAGGAACTTTCCGTTTTGGATTTTCCTTGGAAGTCTTTTTGTTATTTTACTTTCTACTAGTTTGGGACCTCAAATACCAGTAATTCAGTTTTGACACTCTTTTAAGTGAAATTGCTTCAAATTAGTCATGCAAAAAAGTAATAACAAATCTTCCGAAGTTCAAGGTTAGTTCAAAAAGGAGAAGTCCACAAGGTTTAACCCACCATTTTCTTCGGAAAATGTCTGTACCAAGTCATGAATGTGGCAGTTGTTTTTCACTTGTTCCGTTGATTGATAGCGTTTGATTTTGTAAGGTTTATGTACTTCCCCTTTAGAATTTGTCTTGGAGTTTGATATTTTCTGTTATACCTTTTTTCAGTCCAGTGCCATGCATTCACCTTTTGTGAATTTTATATTCAGAAACTGTTCACAAACAGGTTTTATTCCAATTGTCAGATATGGCAAGGGCATAAGAACCGAAGCAGATATTAACAGTCCATTTAAGTCTTAGATCCTTGATTTTTGTATTAGTTTTATTGGTTTTGAACTAGCCTTAAGTAACAATGGATTTTCTCATCAATTGTGTTTTTGTTTGTTTGTATTGTCCTCCATCTGTATCACAGTTTTTCGACTTTTTGTTTTCTGTTCTGATGCAATATACTTGGCGCTTTGATTATAATTCTAAGGAAATAACTTTCGTAAAGAACAGATGTGAAGAACTTAAACATCTGAGAAAAAGTATTTCTTCAATAAGGACAGGATATTATAAATTCATAACTCAGAGAAGGGAGAAGATACTGAGGAGGCAACAAAAATATATCTCAAGTAAAAATATTACATGGCATTGCATGCTTTGGTTTATGCAACTCTTTGCCGTTTTCACCCTCTCACTGTATGGCAATGTCTAAGAAACGTCCTGAAATCAAATTTTAAGTGTGTTCAATTGTACTTGAAAACGAATTAGTGTTTTTTTTATTTTGACTTAACTAAATATTGGTACTTTTACACGCTTTTGTGCGCGACTTAAAGATTTATATGCTCAAAATTAGTAACTTTGACGACGTCAAATTTAAAGAAAGTCAAAATTTACTACTTTCACGATGCAACAGTACCAGTATTCCTAAAGCCTATAAAAACAGGTTTAATCCACCATTTTCTACATAAGGAAATGCCTGTACCAAGTCAGGAATATGACAGTTGTTTTCCATTTGTTTGGTGTGTTTGAGCTTTTTGCCATTTGATTAGGAAATTCCGTTTTGAATTTACCTTGGAATTCGGTATTTTTGTTATTTTACTTTTGAATATCTATTATTTCCAACGTTTAAATTATTTATATAAGGTAATTGACAATGTAATGGATTGTTTGTGGGTGGAAGACAAGAACATGTAGAAAAGCTTATGCAGATTGCTTGAACATATAATTTAGTTTTCGGACACTAAATGTATATATATGGCCGTGAATTTGGTATATCAGTTTAGCCGACAAAAACACATGGGAATGGCACAACAAATTAAATCCTATCTAGTTTCCCGACTGGAAAATTTAAAGCAGTGACTATAATAATCCTTCTATTGAGAATTGTGTGATATAATATAAATCGATTAAATGCTAAAATGGGGCGACTGTATTTGTGACATGAAACACAGATCTCTGTCAGGGGAAGAACCATAAAAAAGTGTTATTACTTTTATAATATAAAAAAAGAAGATGTGGTATGATTGCCAATGAGACAACTCTCCATAAGAGACCAAAATGACACAGATATTAGCAACTATAAGTCACCGTACGGCCTTGAACAATGAGCCAAGTCCATATCGCATAGTCAGCTATAAAAGGCCCCGAAATGACAATGTAAAACAAATCAAACGAGAAAAACTAATGGCCTAATTTATATAAAAAATGAACGAAAAACAAATATGTAACACATAAATAAACGACAACCACTGAATTACATGCTCCTGACTTGGGACAGGCACATACATACATATAACATGTTAAATGTCGAATATACTTACCGAAGTTAAATTTGAACTTCTTTAAAAACTGAGATCAGTTTATCAAAGCTTTCCTTAGATATATCCTAAGACATGTCTTGTGACATATATAACGTTTATATGAGGACGGGCAGACGTTCGACATGTTAGAGCAATCATATCTTAATTTACTTAGGACTATCGGAGCTAGGGTGTTCTAACCGCTGACATTGGTTTTGGTTAAAGAAATAGCAAAATATAAGTATGAAAAAATGCATCATGTTTTACTTATAATAATAATAATAATACTGTGTTCCAAAAACGTTGTCAGTTTATTTTAGATCTATGAGTTTGACTGTTCTCTGGTATCTTTCGTCACTCTTTTAAAGAGAAATTAGATGCTGAGCTTCTGTTATCATGAACATATGGTAATATTATTTTACGTATAATAAAGGTCAGACTATCGATTTTGCAATCAAAATAGAATGCAATGCAAAAGAAAAAAAAAACCCATGACGTTTGTTTTCATTACGGTGTGAATGTTGTTGCCTGTTGTTTTGGGAAATTGGTTCCATTAACCATGCATTTCATATTATTCACAGGTACATTTACTGCTCTTAGTAAGTTTGAATTATTATAAAAAAAAATTGATTAATTCAATTCTGAAATTATTAAATTGATTAAATCCATTATTGAATAATTAAACTGATTAGATATATTATTGAATAATCAATCTTATATTATCTATTTTTGAATAATTAAACTGATATTATCGATTTTTGAATAATTTCAAGGATTAATCAATATATGGTATTGAATCATCAAAATCGATTAATTCAAGTATTGATTACTAGTATCAAATTTGTTTATAACAATCTCATTATAACTCTGCAAGATTTTTGGATATTTTTCTGACTAAGTGTAATTATTGAATCAATATTATGAAGATAAAAAATCAAAGTATACACAACTTCTTCAAATCATTATTTATATCTCAACTTTGGAAATTAAATTTCTTTGATATCTCACATTAAGCATTCATCCCAGTCTTGTGTCTTGGACTAGAATGGAACACATATAAAGGAATGGAATATGCGTTGGTAACGACTCAAATGACATGGGTCGAAGCACAGGTTAATTATATACAATTACATTACTTTTCTAAATTAAGAATTTCAAGGGTTCGGAAATTGTTTTGCAATCGTTCTTCCTAGTAATATTATAAATCGATTTCATTTTACTTTAAATTCCTTGACTACTATTTCTTTGAAATGAATTCTTTTTGCTGTGTTTCTTTATGAGTAAAAGATAAATTGAATGAGCCGACATACAATTATCCATTTGACGTTGTAGAGTTTAGATTTCTCAATTGCCTTTCCATGGCGTTTAGAGAAGAAACATAAAATAAAACAGCAAGTATAAGAAAATAACCAACACCATTTTTGAAAATACACCAAATCATAACCCCCAAAAATTTTGAATAGTAAAAAATAAAATGAAACAATACGAAACACTACTATCGTTTAAATTTGTTTTTCTTTATTTTAGAGACATTGTTCCAACTTTGGAGGTGTATGTGCTCAGCCAGAAAGTGCAGATATCAACAATTATTCTGAAGTCAATAACCGACAGTAAGTTACTCTACGACCTAAATGCATTTAACATAATTATAAGGTAGCTGTCCAATACATCTTGAAAAACAATTACTTCATAAAATCAAAAAACTTTGACTGCACGTACAAGGAATGATCATTAAGATAATACATACATTCTATTTTGAGGTATTTTTCATGAAAAAAGTCTTGTTATTGTATTTAAAGAATATCAGATTAGTCCCCATGAATTAAATTTTACTGGTACATATAAATAAACCGCATTAATTTTGATTTATAACAAGATTTCCTCATTCATCAATTTCATCCAAATTGAAAAGTCATTACATGCAATTTTCAACACCCTTTCTGATCAAATAAACGTTAAATCAAAATAAATCGCATAGTGATATATTTTTGTCCTTTTCTCTCTCTTGGATTTTGTCTTTTTTCAAATAGTCCATTTTTGTTATTGTTCACTTTGCATAATTTTGCCTATTCAATTATTATAACCCGGTCCAACAAAATTCACACGGTTTATTCTGTACTTATACATCCCGTTATTGTGTTATTGTGCATTGGTAAATTCTTGTATTCGTGTCCTTCATTTTCTTTTTCTAATGAGCTTTGGATATCTGCCGTTTTTGTGTTCTGTTTTGTTACATATTTATTTGTTTTTATAGTGATTAAGATTTTAACACAATGTTGACTGCTTTACCCTAAATTATGGCATTTCTACCTATTATGTCTGTTTGTTTTGTTCACACATCGTTGTCAATATAATGATATTTAATGCGACTGTCACAGAACTGGCAGGTTTCCCTAGCTATAAAACCAGGGTTAAATCCACCATTTTCTACATGAGAAAATGTCTGTACCATGTCAGGAATACGACAGTTGTTATCCATTCGTTTGATGTGTTTGAGCTTTTGCTTTGACCCTTGGATTAGGGACTATTCGTTTTGAATTTTTCTCGGAGTTTGGGTTTTTTATTTTACTTTTCATACATTATCATAGACAGAACTTATAATTCTTTTCATTAGAACCTCATACTTCTATCACCTTCTTTTCTTAGGGATGCTCGAATTACTAAACATGTTTTGAAAATTTTCGTTGTGAGTTTTGTCGTATTGTTCCCGTTTTGTCTCACAAATTTTCGACTTTTGATTTTCAAATATTAGGCCATATACATGTTCATGTTGATGGCTATTGAGAAATATCTTTGGTAGAGAACAGAAGTGAATAACTGAAGTAACATACATTGTTTCTTTGCAATTTGCATACACTAATTATGGTTCGTTTTTTAGTGACAACATGGTTGTGGCTTGGGGAAAGTAATTTACCCGACAAGACCTGGGAATGGTACAACCCGATTAAGCCTATAAAGTTTTCCGACTGGCAAAGCATTCAACCTAGTCGTCCGAATAGTGAACATTGTATGGTTTACTGGAAATCTAAAGAAGGCTTCAAATGGGGTGACGTTAGATGTGAAAGTAAACAAAGATTGTTAGGTCAAAGGTAAAATCTTTAATAAAGTATTATTTGGTTTTTACAATTTTTTTGATAAATTTTGTTTGATTATTAGACCATGTACGGTACATTAGATAAATAAAGTTTACTGTTACCACGAAGAATCTCTCTTGGAACTGAACCACCAGTAAGCTCTGAACCGCCGATTAAAGGATTCACCGTTGAACTCTGAAACGCCGGTTAACTGAACCACCGGATCACTTACATCCGCCGATTACCATGGTTACCATATCTTTATAAATATTATATGGTGCAAACATCAATCCATCACTCTGTTCTGATGAAGGTCCCTAATGGACCGAAACCGGTCAGGTTATGGACAATCACCAGTCGCTGTCAATTATGTGTTTTGGCATACTAGTATACTATATCTTTATGAGCGGTATTAAATCTTCTCCAAAATACACAAGTAAAAGGTATCAAATAAACGTATCAACGTTAAGTTTAAACTAGTTTATTAAAACTGGGCATGTTTATCAAAGATGTCTTTAAGTCAATCCTATAACAATTAGCTTTGTACATATATTACGATAATGTAAGGACATACTTACATGTCTTGGCAAGCACTTCGAATCTATCTTAGGACTACTAGTACCTCAGCTAAAACTTTCTAACCATTGATTGAAGTTTTGACTTCAAAGAAAATAGATACAAAATCACATTAAACCAAATAATGATAATGATATCAACATGTTTCATAATTGTTTGAATTATTTACCAGATTTGTTTCAATTAACACATTTCTAAATCAGTGCCTTCCTGAATATATTGTGATGGTAATAATAACTGCAGGAAACAATAGAAAATTATATTATTGTTACCTGCAATTTCCGTATGAGGTCCAGTCCCCGTCAAGAAATACCTTTGGCAATGCAATTAGTTCCAAAAATAAAAATGACAATTTCTTATGGTTTCTTTATTGCGGGAATCGTAGTCAGTATCAAATATTATCAATAAAAATAATAATATGTTTTTTAGTTAGATCATTTCGACGTTCCACAGTTACAAACTTTACCTTATTCATAGGAAAATATTATGTACATTTTCGATGAACACCCAATTCTTCAACTATTTTATTACAGCGAAACATATACGTGTAAATATAAGCAAAAGAACGAATTCTGATATTACTGATAACGAACTAGCAATTATACACCTTTACTTCTCAGCAAACTTACCCCTCTGCAATAAATAGTGCTACTAGGTATATACCCAATACACGTGAAAATAATTACTTGCCACGTCTCTGATGAGTCTTGTGTAGACGAAACGCGCGTCTGGCGAATTAGATTATACCTTTGTAACTATAATGTCGATATCATCAAAATGGCCCAGCAGATCATCAAAACTTTTAGCAGAATATCATTCGTTTTTAACCTCAACCTTTATAAGCCGCGTTCGAATCTGTTTACGTGGTAAGGCAACATAAAATATATTCTAAAGATAGGAACATCCTAAAAACACCTACATTGGTGTCATACACAGGATCAATCCTGTGACATATTTAATAATTAAAACTAAAAAGATGTGGAACGATTATCAATAATACAACTTTCAACCCGAGACCAAATGACGTAGATGGTTATAAATCGTGTTCTGAGCGGATATAAAGGCATGTCCTAATACTATTACAACTTCGACCAACAGGCCTCTGTGTCCGATTTGTTTCATTTTCATTTCTATAGAGTTGAACTCATTGATGCCACGAACGAAATAACATTTTCAATTTAAGAGTAAAATTATGGAAAATTAGAAAAATCTAACTATATTTTTAGGAAACCATATCAATGCTCTAATCTGGAACATATATATTGATGTACTGTTCCCAGCTCTAATGTTTGGATTAACTGTAATATTCGAAATTAATTGATCATTCAACATCTTATTTCTATATCAGATTTTTAACAAAATACTAAGGATTTTCTTATTCCAGGCATAGATTACCTTAGCTGTATTTGGCACTTTTAGGAATTTTTGGTCCTCAATGCTCTTTAACTTTGTACTTGTTTGGTTTTATAACTATTTTGATCAGAGCGTCACTGATGAGTCCTACGATATTCCCGTGCTTGTATTTCCTATCATGATTTCATGATAGAGGGTTGCTGCTCACAAGGAAGCTATTAAACCAAGAGTTCCAAATGGTGAAGTTGAAATAATTCCTTCGTAAATTTTACGGACGCCATCACGAGTTGGTTGACCGTTATGGAATAACCGTATCACAAATGATATCGGATATGTTCCTTACGTCGTAACTACAATCCCCTTCCCTTTCATGAATGTGACCTACCGAATTAGACTATTTACCGGATTTGTTATCACATAAGCAACACGACGGGTGCCGCATGTGGAGCAGGATCTGCTTACCCTTCCGGAGCACCTGAGATCACCCCTAATTTTTTGGTGGGGTTCGTGTTGTTTATTCTTTAGTTTTCTATGTTGTGTCGTGTGTGCTGTTGTTTGTCTTTTTCATTTTTAGCCATGGCGTTGTCAGTTTGTTTTAGATTTATGAGTTTGACTGTCCCTTTGGTATCGTTCGTCCCTCTTTTATGTAGACGAAACGCGCGTCTAGCGTATCAAAATATAAGCCTGGTACCTTTGATAACAATTTACACCACTGGGAAGATGTCACTGCTGGTGAACGTTCGTACAATGTACCAGAGGTACACCAGCCCAGTAGTCAGCGCTTCGGTCTTGACATGAATATCAATTATTTGGTAATTTTTATAAATTTCCTTACAAAAGTATAACTTTTTCAAAATACTAAGGATTTTCTTATTCCAGGCATAAATTACCAAAGCCGTTTTTGGCATTTTTGGGAATTTCTGGTCCTGAATGCACTTCATTTGTGTACATGTTTGGCTTGATAACTTTTTTTTTATCTGAGCGTCACTGATGAGTCTTATGTAGACGAAACACGTGTCTGGCATATTAAATTATAAGCCTGGTACCTATGATAACTATTATGTAGCTTATTAAAGAGTTAAAAAAATAATAAATGAATAAACGAAAGAAAAATGTTCGATGTACATCTCTTATCTCAAATATTTTTATACATTTTCCCTTTTATTGTAGGACAAAGTTATCAGAAAAGGACAGAAATGTATGACAATCTGTCTTTAGATTAAAAATGATATAAATGCAATGTCTTCTTATATATGTATTAATCTTTAAACAAGAATGCCTACAGGGTATTACATTCTGTCCTTGGTCTTTTTGTCCAGAAGTTATTTACATGCCTCAATGAAAGCTATAAGAACTTTAAATTTCTGTGATTGTTCCTCTATATTCCAAAATACACTTCCTTGCTTTATATTTTGTGTGTTTATGTTGTGTTTTTTGTTGTTGTAAGTGTAGTTTGAATGTCCCTTGGTATATTGAGCCTTTGTTTTTAAGTTTCTGTAATAACCAACATTTGAACTCTAAGTAAAGTTCAAAATGGAAAGTCCCTTAAAAAGTCAAAAGCTCAAGCACATCAAGCGAATGGAAAACAACTGTCATATTCGAGACTTGTTACAGGCATTCACCATTCAATCTAACTAAAGATTAGCAGATCAGAACGTGAATATCGGTCTACAAGACGCTGTATTCGACGGGCAAGACCACTCGACCACCTTGGCTTCAAAATAAAGCTTTTGGTGGCCGGGTATATCCTTTCCTCGTCAGTTTTAATCTAGCGTCGTAATACAGTACATGATATATAAGGCATGAATATGGTATTGTTACAGATCAGCTGAAGTATCTATAGTAAAGGATCCTACAAATCAATGCAAGATACAGTCACAGAAAATAATTATATTTATAAGTACGTCTGAACCAGTGACAATTCTACAGCAGTTTGATCCATCGGATCACCAGCAGTGATGGGGATACATGGCTGTGTACATTTCTGTATATACAACTCGTCTAAACATCAGCCCAACAATGTTAGACCTGTAAATTTGCTTTCGCAATTTTTTTGTTCTTCCCTCGCCTGGATTCGAACTCATGCTAATCAGATATCGTGACATCGAATCTCCTGCACTGTATCCGATACGCAAGACCACTCGACCACCTTGGCTTCAAAATAAAGCTTTCGGTGGCTTGGTATTACTTTTCCTCGTCAGTTTTAATCTAGCGTCGTAATACAGTACATGATATATAAGGCATGAAGGTGGTATTGTCAGAGATCAGCTGAATTATCTATAGTAAAGGATCATACAAATTAATGCAAGATACGGTCACAGAAAATAATTATAGTTATAAGTAGGTCTGATCCAGTGACAACTCTACAACAGTTTGGTCCATCGGATCACCAGCAGGGATGGTGATACATGGCTGTGTACATTTCTGTATATACAACTCGTATAAACATCAGACCAACAATGTTAGACCTGTAAATTTGCTTTCCCAAATTTTTTTGTTCTTCTCTCGCCGGGATTCGAACTCATGCTACTGAGATATCGTGACATCGAATCGCCTGCACTGTATCCGACGCGCAAGACCACTCGACCACCTTGGCTTCAAAATAAAGCTTTTGGTGGCCGGGTATTACCTTTCCCCGTCAGTTTTAATCTGGCGTCGTAATACAGTACATGATATATAAAGCATGAAGATGGTCATGATGGTATTATTACAGATCAACTGAATTATCTATAGTAAAGGATCCTACAAATTTTAAAATGCATGATACAGTCATAGAAAATAATTATAGTTATAAGTAGGTCTGAACCAGTGACAATTCTACAACAGATTGATCCATCGGATCACCAGCAATGATGGTGATACATGGCTAGTCGACCAACTTGACAAAATAAAGCTTTCGTTGGCCGTGTGTTACCTTTCCTCGTCAGTTTTAATATAGCGTCGTGATGCAGTATATGATATATTAGGCATAAAGATGGTATTGCTAATTTATAATGATGATCCATGGATAAATTTAGTCAAAAGGAAAAAAGTGTATATTCACCGAGAAAACAGAGAACAGATATGGCGGAGGTAGAGCAACATGCGAGCGGTATATGAAAAATCGTGTTACAGGTTAAAGAAAGTTAATGGTAGATGGATTGATTAACGAAACTTTTTCTGATTGAACTATCCAGAATGTATTACGAGATACTATATATCAAATTGAACGTGCTTTAAACCGTTGTCAAGTTGTAAATAGGCTTTTATAAAAAAAATTGGAGCTCACATGTAAAGAATTGAAACCGTCCGTTTCTAATATGCAATCGAATATGTGAAGGTGAAAACAGTATTTGTCTGACGAATTACAGGAATCATTTAACAAAACTAGTGAAGCTGAGAGGCAATAGAAAAAGATGAAAATCTATGGGAAAATCTAAGCTCTCTAATCGATTTTTGAAATCACGGGGACATTTTGACAATATAAATCGCAAAGCGAAACGAAATGATCAGCTAGAACAGCAGAATAGTCTTAAAAAAATTTCGCGAACAAAATTCATCGGAATTTCGGGAATTTAAAGCACTTGGCCAAATTAAAGGTCAAAAGCAAAACACGATTGATGACAAAAGAGGGACGAAAGATACCGAAGGGACAGTCAAACTCATAAATCGAAAATAAACTGACAACGCCATGACCAAAAATAAAACAGACAACAATATCACACACAACATAGAAAACTAAAGAAAAAGCAACACGAACCCCATAAAAAACTAGGGGTGATCTCAGGTGCTCCGGAAGGGTAAGCAGATTATGCTACAAATGTGGTACCCGTCGTGTTGCTTATGTTATAACAAATCCGGTAAACAGTCTAATTCGGGAGGTCACATTCATGAAAGGGAAGGGACATATCCAATATCATTTTTGAAACTGTTACTCCATAACTGTCATATTTTTGACTTGTGATTCACTTCTTTTAGAGTAAAACTATATGAAACATATTTTATTTGTTTTAATTTGAATTTTCATATGACTTTAAAACGAGAAAAAATAGAGTTATTGCATTTTGGCTCTTAGCAACTGTAAAATCATTTATTGTTACCCATAACAAAGCTCAACTGTGCAGAGTATGCACTATTTACCACATTATAGAGACAAAAGAGCACTGAAAGATACGTAAAGCATACATCTCATAACTTGGGGGTATGAGGAAAAGTCATGTAAGTTTATAGATCACAAGTCTGGTACCAATAATTATGTAAACTTTTCAGAATTTGCAATGGTTTCGTTTTTGTACTTTTTTGCATGGACTGGCTGATAGATAAAGATAAATTATGCATGAATGTTAATAATTAAAAAATCCTTTTGGTGTTACTTCGACAACTTGTTTGTTGCTCGTCTTTCATTAATGCTATGTGCTTTGTCTATATGCTGTTTTATGTGTTTTCGTTACATATATGACGTGACTCTGTAATTATACATCTCGTCATTATGTTACTGTACTTTAGTAAATTTGTGTATTTTTGTCTTTAATTTTTCCAAATATGCTTGGTCTGTATGTAATTTTGTGCTTCTTTGTTACATGTTTGTATGTTTATAGTGATTCTGATTATAGCACAATGTTGACTGATGTATCATTGACATTTTTACCTATCATGTCTGTTTGTTTTGTTCACGCATCGTTGTCTATATAATAGAATTTGATGCGACTGTCATACAAGTGAGAGGTTTAGCTAGCTATAAATCAGGTTCAATCCACTATTTTCTACATAAGAAAATGTCTGTACCAAGTTAGAATATGATAGTTGTTATCCATTCGTTTAATGTGTATGAGCTTTTGATTTTGCCATTTGATTACTAGGGACTTTCGTTTAGAATTTTCCTCGGAGTTCAGTATTTTTGTGATTTTGCTTTTTTCTTGGTACAGAAAATATGATTTTAGAATGAAAAAAAACCACAAAACAACCTTCTAGCATTGTATAAGCGCTTCCTTTAAATATATATATATATTTACACATATTACTATATGATTGCTTTTAGCAACATAATGTTGCATGGTCATACACAATAAGTGCATCATGTTTCAGGTCGTCTAGATAGTCATTAAGAAATTTGTACACGAGTTTAACAAAGGTATCTGTATGTCTAAGAAGAAAATATATTTCAGCTAAACTTTGACTTACATTGGATACGGTTGCAGCAAACTGTTGTCCTACTATAACCTCAATTTCGTTCAAATTTAGTTTTTTAAACAAGATACCTTTGCAATTAAGTTTACTGTTATCAAAGCTTTGAAATGATTTCATTTGCTTTTCGAAGAGTCCGAACTCATTTATATAGTACATTATTTCATTAACTACAATGGTCATGATTAATTCAAAGTCTACCCCAGGTGTAATATTATTACAACGCTTTTTCAGTAAGTTGTGTTTTTCCTCGATGACTGCGTGCGACATAGAAACAAAGGGAAAAGCAACAGCTTTACATTTTTCCGTGTTGATTGATGACAGGATTTTCAGAATATGATTTTTTAGTTTATCCATTTCCCCAGTTGAATTTTTCTTGCCGGAAATAAGGAAAATATCGACACATTCGCTGAGTTCATTCTGTTCAGCCATTACAGACTTTATTTTCTTTCGAATCCGAGTTAAGGTTTCCTCTTGTGTTTTTTTCCATTTCAATCCAAGTTTGATATCTTTATCTATTTTCATCCTTACCAAAGAAAATGGTTTTGACAAGTTTGATAATTGTCTCATTATCCATATATCGTCTTCTTGCAATACGGTATCAAATAAAATGAAAAAATAATTGTAACTACTTAAACTCATATTTTCAATATATTTTGCCTTTGGAAATTGTGTTGTGCCAAAACCTGGTAGGTCAGCAAATACAATTTTCCCATCTTCTGGGTGGTAATAAAATGTTGGCGATTGTGTTGTATTTCCTCTTCCAACACCGGCAGCTCCTTTTTTACCTTCTTTCAAACTACAGATAGAGTTGATGAATGTTGACTTCCCTACACATGTCATGCCAATTATTCCAAATTTAACGGACTCATTTTTCAATTTACTGAACTTCACATCAAGGTATCTCTGAAGTGCAGCCATACCTTCTGATTTTGTTAATTCATAAATTTTCTGTACTTCGGGATCATCCGACACAAACGTCGATTCTCGTTGTCCCATTTTACATTAAACGTTTAAATTAAGGCGACAATTGTTGACCGCTGCACAAATCTCTTAAGTCGATTAAGAAGAGGCAATCAAATTAAATCTGTAATAGAATTAATATTCTTTATCAATACGTAAGAAAAGTTTTCTTATCATATACTTTCTGCTTCTTTTAAAGTTTTGATAATATTTTTTTTAAATAGAAGAGTTGTTAATCGATAAACTTTAACATTATTGTTATGGCCAGAATATCGTCATGAAGAAAATAATTGTTTGTGTATAATTCAACTGCAATAAAAGAGAGGAGCATCCCGAAGAGATATTCAAACTTATAAAGCGAAGGAAAACTGAGAAATCCATGGTCCCCCCACCACTATGATACAAAATTAGGGTATGATCTCAAGAGCTCTAACTCGGTTATTAGATCATGCTTCAAATATGGCACACATCGTGTTTCTTCTGTCAAATAGTTGATATGTCATATCAAGTTAAATTAAAAAAAATACTGCACTCCGAGGAAAATTCAAAACGTCCATTATCAAATGGCAAAATAAAAAGCTCAAACACATCAAACGAACGGACAACAATAAGGCATGACGCATTAGTGTATTAGTTAATGACTATTTAACCCTAAGGCATCACAGAAATCTTGAACAACTCAACGATAATGTAAATTTTCTAAACTGAAACTTTACCGAACGTGAAATATTGAAACAGAACTGAAACTAGTCTTTTTTTAATGAAAAGAAAAGACTAGAATATTACGGATAAACACAACAACTTTGAAAAATTAAAAAGAAAAAAATAAGATTATCTTAAAATAACAAGATCAATACGAACTTAAAAAAACTAAGGATGTTCATGATAAAAAATTACCAGGATTGTAACAACCGTGTTTGAACTTACATGATATAACTATTCATATGATACCTTGGAAAAAATAGTTTACTGATTTTTTTTTAATTCTGACATAATTTGTCCTAAAGACAAGAATTCGTAAGCTAAAATGATAGTAATTAATTTCATTTTTATTTCGATTTCAATTGATCGGAAACCGTATTCCGCTCTCTCCTCATTTTGATTTGATCCCAAGTAATAAATAAGAGTGGTGCATTGAATGTTTTTTGATAATATATCTATACCCATATTCAAAATGAAAAAGAGATATCTTAATTCAGTCAAAAGTTTTAATAATATAACTTTTGATTTTAAAGTCATAATGAAACCTCAAATTAAAAAAAAAATGATGCATATGTTTTTATAACTAAATGGATAGTTTTCATTATAAAACTTATGTACATATACTTTTTTCTAAATATAATTCTTTAATTTGTCCACATTTAGAAGCAGTTGGCTTGTTTTAATTGCTTGCTTCCAGGAAGCACTTTGCCGACATATTTTTCGTATTCATGTGACCTTAGCGTGACCCTTCTCATAGAAATCCGGTGATCGCAATACGCATGAATTTGTCATTAAATTAAACTATTATCTGATTGTACATGTTATACATGTGCTCAATATCCATTCTTCTTTGTTGATTGTTTACTATAAATTGAAAATCGGTAAAGTAGCTGCCATATTTTCACACCATAACAGAGAGAGAGAGAAAAAAATTACGATTATACGATATGTTTTTTGCGTAAAAAATGATAAAATCGTGAACAGAAGACTGATTTTATGATATATACATGCATTAGTTCAAGAATTGGATTAACATTATTGTTCACCAGTCACTCGTTTCATATCTATCACTTTAATGTTTTGCATAATCACGGCCGACACTCGGCTAACCGAGAGATAAGTCGGTTAATCTATATTGAGTATGCGGCTATATCGGCGGTTGGTCTGTTAATCGGGTTGGTTATACGTCTGTTAAGAGTAAAACGCACAATTTTAATATTAAAATCTATTTAATATACAGATTTTAGGTACATTATAAGAATCAAATCAAAAAAAGAAAAGTGTCTGACAAAATGATATATATCATAGAACATTTTCCAACTGTAAAAACATTTCATAGTCTGCGCAGTTTTCAGTAAAACTAAAAGGCGTCGCGCAAGTATGTAGTTTTTATGCTTATACGCATAGCAATTTCTGTAATGAAAGGCGAAAAAAACCAATAATAGATATCATTTAAAGGACACAAAATCATACTTTGGTTCTAAAATATAAATTGAAATTAGTAAATATTTCATAATTGTAATATAACGTGAGTAATACCACGTTTTAGTGAACATTATGGGAATAAAGTCTGTTAATGGGTTGGACAATTGAAATTGTGTCAGTTAAGAGTTATTTAGCCACGACAATAGTTGTGCTACCTTTATATTTTCCCTTTGAAAAAGTTAAGAATGAGATGCTCTTGAGTAAAAAAAAAATGACAATACGCTGCAACAGTATCCTTCTAGTAAGAACATTTTTATTTTGACTTCCTTTGCATTTTATTAAGGGGTGTGTCACTTCAATATATGGATATGGATTGCCTGCTGGAATATGCACGAATCTATTATTAACGTTTTCTTCAGCCTTAATTTTTGTGTCTGTTCAAAGTAGCACGTTCTCAAATCCGTCAGAAAGTGTCTTTCTAATACAACACAGGGTACATATAACGTGTTGTCGTTCTCATATGCACATGATATTTGTCACTGGACGTTAAACTCTAAATCGTCAACATCATCCGATTGGTTCTTTTCTTCTATTACTGAATCATCTGTTGTTTACAAATCAGTCTAAAGAAGTAAATGGAAAGGAGCGAATGCAGCTACATTTGGTTATCTTAAGTTTTAATTCATTTTATTCCGTTTAGTTCCTTTCTACATAAGTGCAGAGGAGAACTGCAGTTGTCCGCATGTAAACTTTTAGCATTTATTACCAATATGAGTACATAGCAATCCGTTACTGTTTCAACACCCAGGGGTGTTTCATGTCTTTATTCTCAAACAGTTATTATTTTTTTCTATCTTTTTTTATTACTGCATCACTTCCTACTGTCCTTATCTATTATTATATATATTCTGTGTTTCCATTCAGATTCTCGTGTATACAATGAGGGTCCGGATTGGGGGTGTTGTCTATTTCAATATTCTTTAAATTGTCTGTTACTTTTCTCTACATTTTATTTTATCTTACTCATTATTATTTCTTTATTCTTTATATATTCTAGCATCCCAATATATTTTACTTCCTGATGTTTAGTTACGACGTTTATGTCTGATTTATATACTGGTTAATACCAATTTAGATACAAATTAGTGTCATTCATGACAACCTAAACAGAATCCACATGATATAAGCCACCATTCTTGGATGAAATCAATATGTATAGATTATAACATGCCCTTTTCTATATTAGCCCTGGTATCATCCCGAGACTCCCAAAGCCGAGGGCCGATATGGGTCTAGGGATGATACCAGGGCAAATATGGAAAAACATGTTATAATCTTTAAGCTATTTATCACATATTTAAGTGTTGCAGAAAAGAGGGAAAAAAGTTGAATTATAACAATTTAATGAAACATAACAGGTAAATCTTAAAAATTTATCCGTATCCATAACAAATATGTGATAAGATATAAATAACACATAGCTGAGAGGGTGATAGAGCAGATTGGGTCCCGAGAAAACATTCTCAACCGCGGCGAAGCCAAGGTTGACAATGTTTTTTCGAGGGATACCGATCTGCTCTATCACCCTCTCAGCTATGAGATATTTGATTTATTATAATGAATGTCCTGTCATCATTTTCTTTAACAGATGAGTTTTATTATAAAGTATTTTCTATGTAGTCATGGTAGTCACGTACTTGACAGCGTAACGGGTATTTGAAAAATCATCAGAAGTGAAGTAAATAGACAATAGTAGTGCATTGACTTGACATATAAACGATACAAGGATTAGGCCCGAAACGGGAAAAAAGCTCTGCTATCAAGAAAAAAAATATTTTCAATTGTTGTTATTTTGTTATTGTTATTTATTTTATTTAAATTTTGGGTAAATACTCCTTTCAAAAGGCCTCATATCTGGCGGAGAAATATACATCACAATGAACATGATGAAATGTACATCACCAGTTGAAACCCATCGATGGTGAACGAATGCGTTTAATATCAACAATAAGCATAACACACAATGATTTATAGGTTTTTAAGTAAAAATATTAACAAGTGAAATACGTTTTTCCAACAATTGTAAAAGAAATAAGTTTGAGTCGTTCCACGCTTCGTTGTATAGTAAATTAGAACTCTAAGCATCGTCTATAAAATAACTTGATGTAGATTCAATTCATTGTCGTTTAAACTGCCGATTTTTGATTGGTCTAGCCGAGAGGGATACATTCCAAAAAATTGTCATCCGCTCAGCCATGTGATAGAGTAAATTAACACCTTCGTATTAGGCAATCAAAATATGGCATTTTAACATGATGTATAATAATACTTTAATATTACACTTTTTTATATCAGTTTTCAATATTCATGGCCTAAATTCATTGTTCATGTCAGTGTTTCCTTATATATTATGTTTCATTGCTCATGTGTTGTTTCCGTATATTTTAGCCACTCGTCTTGAGCCTACCCATTTGATCCGATAACACCCCATACAGCAATAAAATTATACTTTTATTGCCATTCATAACTCTTAACAGACCAATTAACAGACCGGGTTTTATACATCCGACCCATTAACAGACCAGGTTTTAAATAAAGATTGATTTATGTCACCAAAATACAGATTTTTGTGTAGATTTTTCACACAATGATATCAATTTGGTTGACAAACATAATGCCTGTCTTTGTTCGATGTTCAAAATATCGCATGCAAGTAAATTCAACCAACGTGTCTTTTTGTGTACATTTTGTGTGTGTAAAATGTGTATAAATTTATTGATGAGTAACACGCCTTTTCATTTTATAGATCGTACATCGAAGCTAGAAAAATAATAATTACACCACTGGATTCAGTACATTGAATTGTTTTGTTAGACATGAATAATTTTTATGATAAACATATATTTAAAAAGTTATACAATGAAACATGCAGAATTTCCAATGATTTCCTCGATAACACCTGATTAACAGACTTTAGCCAACCCGATTAACAGACCCACCGCCGATATAGCCACATACTCAATATAGATTAACCGACCAATCTCTCGGTTAGCCGAGTGTCGGCCGTGATAATGAAAACATTTGTTAAACGTTAATATGTACTTGCTTACCTGTGTTTTAAAGTCTACCAAACAGTAATTGATTACGGAAATTTTATCATGTTTATTTAATCCTTTTGACCATTTTGGTTGTCTACTTAAATCGACTTAAAGTGTAATATATACAGAGTTCAACAACCAATTTCATACAAGAAAAAAACCCTTAGAAATATTTATATATTGAAATTGATTTTTATTCTACCGAGAACAAGTTCATTCATCTTATATTATACAGTCCTCGCAGTCTGTGTCACAGGTAATTATTACATTAGTTGACGGAACATAATTCATCAAATACAATTGATGACATACATGTGATTCTAACTTGCATCATCCTCATCAGAAGTGTACGCAATTCAGGTGAGCTTTTGTAACAACTGCGTTGATATCAAGGACGTTATATTCGTGGATAATTTTGTATCCCTATTGACCAATATTTAAACTAATTATACACATACTTCTGTTTCCACATCCATCCAGGAGAAAGATCTCCTGGGCTAATACTGAATGTAAATCAGGTCAGCTTTCAATTCAGCGGCTGTCGTTTGTTTTCGTATCTCATATTAGTTTTCCGTTTCTCTTTTTTTACAAATATAAATCAGGCTGTTTGGTTTTTTTTCGTTTGAATTGTGTTACATTTATCTTCTATATTCTGCTAAGTGGTATGGATTTCACTGGACAAAAATGCTGAAAGTCGTATTTAGAACTAAAGATGCTTACATCAACGTTATTTTTCTCTGGTGGAAGTTTATATCATTGGTAATCATAACACATTTTTTTAATTTTATACTTAAGTCATTTAATTATACTTTAAAACGCCCATTAAGTGTTCGGGAGTAACGTATTGACTGAGATATATAAACGACATGTGACAGAGCAGGATGTATGTTATTTCCTTAGAAATTGAAAGTTGATGATTTAGAAGTGGAATCTGGATCAGTTTTGTCTTCACAAGTAAGATTTTTCATGAAAATCAAGGCAAAAAGTTATTGTACATGTATCTTCAACGTCCCCTATTTGAAAAAAAATCTGAGACGATATTGTGCTATCAATTGATCCTTGGGAATCATATTGATGATTTTTTACAAGTGAAAATTATTAAATGAAAGACAAGTATAGTTCGATATCAAAGGTTGGAAAATAAGCAATATATAAACAGATCAGACAGATCGATCAAAATAAGACTGGGATACTATTTACTTGAGTAATGGCATAACCATTATGTAGATTCTTAAGGGACCGAGAGAACTTCTAGATAAATTTGAGGATTTTGTTATTACAAACACTTAAAAACTGTACAACGATGACAAATGTAAGTGTAACTCTGGCTGGACAGTTACCGCAAAAAGACGAGTACGTATTATAAATGCTCATCATACAGACTAATTGCTGTTTTAAAAAAAAACTTAAATGGCTGCTCCGTTTGCGCTATTTACACTGTCCCTCTGGAAACGTTCGCCCCTCTTTTGCACTGTTTTTCCTCGGACACTTAAACAAATGTACTTTTAGATAAACACTTTACTGAATAAAAACCAAATTGATAAGTTTGTTTCCTGAAGAGATGGATATATTAGTGGTATGTTCACGGAATACATAGTCAAGACTGAGATTTTATAGTACTTTATTATTTCAGTACAGATTATTGGAAAAGTTTATATCAATTTTATTTATAATTGGGTACTGATAATGCAATCATGTTTGAAAGTCAATGCACAAGCCAAATTATACTATATTAAACTGAATACACCATGCTATAGAAAATACAGTATTGAAAATTATTAATACATTAAAGGATTCTTACGAATCAGTGTAAAGGAGATTCTGAAGCCTAAATCTTACCTACAATTTGTATGTTTTTTTTTGTTATTTTTTAAATCTGTAGTTACCTATTACATTCTAAATGTTTTGGAACAATACTAAAATGCGTAAAATAGTATCATACTGTCTTAAAACATAAAATTGAGAAAGGAAATGGGGAATTTGTCAAAGCGACATCAACCCGACCATAGAGCAGACAGTGCAAGAGAAGTCCGAGTCCGATGTCAGAAGATATAACAAAAGAAAATAAAAAAATGACAATAACACATAAATAACAACAGACTTCTAGCAGTTAACTGACATGCCAGCTCCAGACCTTAATTAAACTGATTGAAAGATTATGTCTTCATCATATGAATATCAGGCATAATCCCTCCCGTTAGGGGTTTAGTATCATACTATCATACAATATATGAGAAGAACATAACTTAATATTAAGTGCAGTATTGCGGAGCATGTATGGAACGGATATGAACTCTGCGCCGGAGATTGCCAAAATGCCACATGACCCTATGTTTTTATTGTTGCAAAAGATAGGGATACATTTATACTTTCATGAATGATATATGAAAGATTTTAATTTATAAAGGTAAATCAATTTAATTCAAGACATAGATTTTTATTAAAGTCAATGGGAGATTTTTTACTGAATTTACCACAACAGATGATGGGAATGAAAGTATACATAGGTCACAGTTCGGTTCAGAGAATATATTTTTATTGGAATTTATTAAGATTATCAATACTTTTATTTATAATCAGTATATGAAAACTAAGATAACATAATCTTAGGTCCTAACAAATTGATAAAAATAGCAAGAAGTTGACAGTAACAGGACAGCTCAATTGCAGTCATCTCCGTGCGGAATCGATATTTGAATTTGAACAAATCAAAATTTATATAAAGGTATTAGTGCATACATGATTGTAATGAAATTTATATTATAAATAGTTTGTGATCTGTCCGGTTAACTTCCTTATTAAATTTTCATCCCTGGACATTCACCTTCATTTACATAGTTAGAAAAAGAAGTAGATATATTATAAAATTTAACATGATTTTTTTTTCATTTATGGAATTAACACATCATGTTAGAAGTTCGCATTGTACTGTTAAGCGTTTGTCATACAAATTGCTTTATGCAATATTTAGTTATTCAATTTTGCGGTGTATATGTTCATACACGATAATTGCATCATGTCGGAAGTCGTCTAAAAAGCTGTTCAGAAATCTGTACACGAGCACAGCATTTGCCCCAGAAGAAACAAGAGAGCCAACGATCGGAATAACAATATCACTTGCACTTGTTAAAACCACTAGACCAACGGTTGCAACAAGTTTTCCATACTGTTGTTTGAAAATTAATAACATATCCTTTTTAGTTATCTTTGAAGATAACATACCTTTGCACTTCAGCTGACTGTAATCAAAGTCTTTTAAGGATGCCAATTCCTTTTCATCGAGACCGAACACTTTGACGTAGTGCTTTATTTCCTTCAGAAGAATCCCGATGTTGGCTAAAATGTCTAAACCAGGCACTGGTATTGCTGCTATCATTGACGTCCCAGCAGTTACAGCGACAACACGTTTTCTCAGAGATTTGTACTTTTCCTCGATCATAATCTTCGACATTGAACCGAAAGAAAAGACAACTGCTTGACATTTTTCAACGTTGATAGACGACAGGCTTTCCTGAATATGTTTGTCTAGTTTATCCATTTCACCAACTGAACGTTTCTTGCCCGAGATGAAAAAGATGTCAACGTCGTCCTGAAGTTCTTTCTGTTTATCCATTTCAGACTTTATTTTCTCCCGTAGTCGCGTTAAGACTTCATCTTGTGATTCATTACGTTTCAATCCATCTTTGACATCTTTGTCTATTTTCGATCTTACCAAAGAAAATGGTTTCTTTAATTTCTGTAATTGATTAACTATCCACATATCGTCTTCCTGCAATACGGTTCCAAAGAAAACGAAAAAATAATCGTATTCATTTATGCTCATATCTTCAATATAATTCGCCTTCGGAAACTGTGTTGTGCCTACACCTGGAAGGTCAGCAAATGAAATTTTATCATTATCTGGATGATAGTAAATAGTTGGAGCTAGTGTTGTATTTCCTCGTCCTACCTCGGCAAATCCAATATCACCTTCTATCAAATTACGAATAGAATTTATGAACGTCGACTTTCCTACACTTGTCATCCCAATAATTCCAAACTTGACCGACTCCGTTTTCCATTTATTTAATGTTTCATCTAGATATTTCTGAACAGCAGCAGGAGCCTCGGATTTTGCTAGTTCATGAATTTTTAGTATTTCGGGATTATCTGACACAAATGACGATTGATTTTGTCCCATTCTTTCCTGAAGTAAGTCAACCTCTGAAATATATATACCTGTTCGTTCATTTAATATTAACATGATTAATAAAAAATAGTTTGATGCGTTTTGTTTATATGAAAGTTGATATATTTGTTAAATAAGCCATTAGTCTTATATTGAGGAAACGCTCGTCTTGTGTATCAAATAACAAGGCTTCAAATAAAGGTGAGAGCATGATTTTTGTTGGATATTAATTGTAAAATGTGACAACTGAACGTATTGTTTGGATTTTAGTTTGCTTTACAAATATGCAGGTTATTGAACATGCTTCAATTATAGATAGGTAAAGACTTTATCTTTAAGTTTTTATAAATAAGTGAATTAAGGTCTCGTTCTTAAAGTACACTAAATTACAGCTACATTTAATGGTCTCTTTTAATCGTGGGAGTAACTTTTGAAAATCCTCATGCTTTTCAATTAACTCTTGTGTTTTTGGATTGCAACATACTAGTTATTTAAGTCAGAAGATGTAGTATGAGTGCCATTGAGACAACTCTCCATCCAAATCACAAGGCATAAAAAGTTTACAATTATAGGTAAAAAAAACGGTCTTCAACATGGAGCCTTGGCTCACATTGACCAGCAAGCTACAATTGGCCCAAAAATAACTACCGTAAAAGAATTCAAACAGGAAAACCAAAAAAGAACTTATCTATATAAAAATGAGAAACACACCGATAAAATACAACCGTTTGTTTCACAATTGAGTTGTGAATAATATTGATATGATATTTTTGAAACATCAATTATATACGTTTTCATAATAACCACACAATTGGTAGACAAATCGCATAACATATACATATACAAGAACTAATAATAAATACACAAATTAGCGCATCTTGTTTTTGTTATGAATTATACAACTAAAACAAAAGTACTATAAGACTCAGAAAAAAATACTGTCTCTCATTTTTTAGGTAGTAATGGGTTTATATTTTCATTTACCTGAATCTCTGATAGTTTTCTATATTTTGTTATTTATAACACATTAGCATTGTTTTCTATTTATAATGTATAATGTGTCCATCCTAGGTCGCCCGCTGTAAAAGTATTAGAAGTTTTTCTACCAACAGATCAAAAAAACTAATGAGCTTTATTTTGAACAGAACTAAATTCAACAAAAGATCTAGTGCCCCAAATTACACTTCCGTACATTAATACAGGCTCTACGATTGATTTGTACAATTTTGTATAAGCCCTATATGACATACCAACGGATACGATAAAACGTCAAAAAATTGGTATTGTTTGTAAAAACACTGGACTTGTTCAACAAGCCAAATTTAAAGGTATTTATAAGAATCGGTAATTGTTAAATCGTAAATACATCATGTAAAAAAGACATTCAACATTCAAGGCTGTAAATACGGTTTGGTAAGTCATTTTTATATGTAGAGGATAAAATAGGCGAGATAATACATTCCTGTTTAACTCCAGATATGCCACATCAGACCGCGGTGTAAACATTATTCACTCGAACCATGCACTGATCATCTTCATATAATGATTTGAATGCTTTAAAATTGTCCATGAATACTCATCACTTGAAGATTGTACCAAAGTAAATCCCTCCTTACAGTATCAAATGCTTTTTTCTTATCCACGAAAACGTATGCGATTTCAGACCGACTTTTCTATCATTTAGAATTGAATATAATGCAAAAAAGTGTTCTTCACTAATATACAATGCTGGCAACTATCATTTAACCTTTCACTTCCTGATACCTATCAACTGGTTTAATCAGTTTCAAATACAATAGACACTGATTAAATAGGATGGGACTATTTTATTTCCATAGAAATGTATCCAAAAATTATACAACTTCATACCAAATATCATTGACCTACATAAGTGGTTTATCATAAACTGACATAATCGCTTACTGAAATATGTAAATTATTTAATACACTAGACGCGCGTTTCGTCTACATAAGACTCATCAGTGACGCTCAGTTAAAAAAGTTATAAAGCCAAATAAGTAAAAAGATGAAGAGCATTTAAGACTCAAAATTCTAAAAATTTGTGCCGATACGGCTAAAGTCATCTATTCCTGGGATAAGAAAATCCTAAGTTTTTCGAAAAATTTCAAAAGTTTTGTAACAGAAAATTGATTAAAATTACCATATAATTGATATTCGTGTCAACACCAAAGTGCTGACTACTGGGCTGGTGATACCCTCGGGGACGAAACGTCCACCAGCATTTGGCATCCACCCAACTATGCAAAGGATTCAATTTGAAAGATCATGACTGAGAGCACAGGGCCAAATCAAATCGACGAAATGACGAAACAGCGATAACAAAACATTATAAAATAGAAAAACTAAATATTAAGTATCACAAAAACAGGTATAAACTTATATACCCCGAAAGCCTAAGCATTGTTTGTACCATAAGTGTCATCCGCCTTGTTGCTTTCATCATACTCTGTAATTTAAAAACTGATTTAAAAAGGACAAAATCAAGATTACGACAAGAGAAACATATCCGTAATCATTTTTGACACCGACATAACCATGCTAATAATTAGATGCAGCTTTTCAGTTGGGTGCGTGTTGCTCAGCTTTTAGCTGTTGAGTGTTGTGTACTGTTCTTAATGTCCCTTTAGTATCATTCGCCTCTATTTTACGAGATTAAATTTATAAACCAGTGTCGCCTCAAATAAGCTCATCAATAAGCACCCTTTATTAAATTGCGTAATGTATTAAAAAAAAAAAAGGCCGTCAAAATATTTTACAGCTTGTGAACACTTTCATAAAGGCAAATAAAAATAACAGCATAAAAAATAAATATTATCGAATTGTACAACTTCAAAGATGATATTGTTTTATTTCTGAGGCTATCCTGCTGGTTCCCTTAGAAAATACATTTATAATAAGGCATACAACTATTTTCAAATATTTTCTGTTACAAAAAACAACACCGCACAGCTCGAATGCATTTTTCAAAAGTCAAAATATATATTTTATAAGTTAAAATGAATTGTTAGAGCTATTAGTAATTTTTCAACTTAAGATAGCTGTTCTATTGATTTGGCTCTCTGTCACATGAAATTTGCTAAAAGAACATATGACTTTTGTCACAGTAAAATTATCTAAATTTTGTCACGAGAATTTTGCGGTCAACTCAACTGTTTCACTTTTGCACATTTATTAAAACAAGTTAAATGACAGAAGTGTCCTAAAGTGAAGTAGGCAGAACTGAAGATATTAGTCAGAGCATTATATTGAACAGATACTAACAGACTCGCTATAAGGACCGACCTAGTCGGAGTGACAACCTTGCATAACAACTCTAAAAGCAGATCGCTACATCCGCGTATTTTTACATACGGAATCGGACCTGTGCTGAAACAGACACTGCAGTTGAGATAGTAGGGTTGAGAAGAATCAGCTTAAAAACAGTTCGAAATCGACTGTGACACAATGGAGTGAGACCAAGGATGTCGCATTTTTTAGCCGTTACACAGAGGGAAATATGTCAATGGTGCAGCTTCGATGGAGGGAGTGTCATGATGTTGACGGATTTCTCTATTGACTGTTTAACGGTATACGTTCATATTCCGGATAATATAACGGCTCAAATGTTAAGAGACGATATTCTCTAACCTCAACTTATGCATTTTATTGACCGACTTCAATAGATTCCAGCAAGACAATTCTAGGCCTTAATCAGCTCGTTTCACAATAGACTTCTTTGAGCAGAATAAAACAAATGTGATACCTTGTACTTCCAAATCACCGGACTAAAATTCTATTGAGCATCTTTGTTACCAAATAGATAATCGTATGCACAGCGTCAACCCCTCCTTAGACCTTTGGACATCTTCGACAAATGTTTCAACAGGAATGGCGAACAACTCCAAACAACAGCATTTGAACATTTACAACATCCATGCTGAGGAGATTTATAGCAGTCTTAGCAGCGAGAAGTGGTCATTCACGGTTATTACTTCAATTTCACCGGACGTACCTCTCATATTGACGTTGAATCATCAATTTCGATGGAATTGACTGTTTTCATCTCTATCAAACACGTTTTGAGTGAAAATATTTAGTAGTAATTGTAAAATTTCCATTCAAAATACTTGTATTAAAATACTTAATAATCCAGAACGCGTTTCTTTATGTGCATTGTATATGTCATGTTCATATCGATAAAATAAACACATATAACAACATTATTTAAGAATAAGTTGCAGTTCAAATTCTAATGAATACATTTTCAGATGCCTGTAAGTTTCAATGTAAAATTTATCGTTTCATCATTTGAACCCCTCTCCCCCCTAAAAAAACGAACAAAACTTTGTATGTCTTTGTTAGAAATGCATAATATACCAGGGGGACATTAATATTGAAATTATAAGTCGAAATAAACTGACAACGTCATGGTTAAAAAAGAATAATTCCAACATACAAGACTGTGCAACACCAACCCAACCGAAAAGGCATGTATTGTGAGGTTTCGAATCATTTTTGGACTTTAAATTGTACTTTTTAAACTTAATTTTTGAGAAATACAATAATTGATTCTATAATATCTTCACGTGTGGTTAAAAGATAACATAAAAAAAAAAAAAAAAAAAAAAAACACAAAAAAAACCCCACAAAACAAAACTGTTGTTTTTCAGTAATTCAACAGTTCAATATGAATATCCAAAAAAAAAAAACAAACAACAACCCTACTTCTATTTGTTTGTTACGTTTGATCTGGTTTTCTTGAATAGTCATTGTCAGTACCACTCAAACCCTAAAGCCAACAATATATAAGTATTTGGAAACGATTGGAAAAAGGAATACAAATGAATAGCAAAACCAACTAAGGTTATTTTTCTACAGTTCATGAAATTATTTTACAAATAATTACACTCGATACTGATCAGAAGGGACGGCGTATCCAGGTATATCGTCAAATAAACAGCCTCTACCAGAGAAGCTGTATCAGCATAATCAGGTTGGTCAGCCAAAAAGAATGAAATAACGAAATTTACATGATAAAAAAACAATTATCGAAAAGGATATGTTAATCTAGCATGTAGATGACTAAATATCATTCATATGTAAGCAATACCCATAGGCGGACACAGGGGGGATTGGGGTGCCCGTCCCCCTTCCATGGGAAAAAAATGGTTGATTAATATAGGGAATCACTGAAGCATGACTGGAGCGGGCCTCCTAGGTCAGTCAGGGCCCCCTCCTTATGAAAAGTTCTGGATCCGTCACTGATACCTGCTGTGTTCTGATTTTTGTACATATATACATGATAACACACTATCTCGCCTATCATATGTACATTTATACGTAAGGATTAAAATCAATTATCATCTATGGCTTTATCTGCACTCTGTATCACACACATCCACGTTTTGTTGACAGAAATTTAAATAATCAGTCACGTACACGCCAACCAATTAAGGGTAAACATCAATTGATTAATTAAAAGAGGTATCTTATAGAATCTTGTTGTGAGGATACTGGTAATTTGAATTTTCATAAACACCAGAAGAAAATAACCAAATTCATAATTTAAGTTATAGATTCATACACTGCGTAAATCAATGCCTCACCCAACCATGTAAGCAACTCTGAAACATGACAATTACTCTGATGATACAGTATTTTGTTTGGTTTTAAATTTCAAGACTGATAAAGTCTGGGAGAAAAGTTATGGGAGCAAATACACAAATGATGACGGTTCTTTTAAATAAGAAAAAATCCACATTCAGCAAATCATTATAAAAATTGAAGAAATAGAAAACAACAAACAATAATGAATAAGTATGTAATCAGTTATATTTATATTGTTTCTAATAACTACAAATGCTATTTATAGTATATGTTAAAGGTAGACAGAATGGTTTAACAACAGAGGGATGGTGAAATGATATGATAACTCATCAAAGATACCTGGATATTAATTTGATTTGCCAGACTTGCTCTTAATCGGTTCATCAGTGGTTTCCTTTTAAAAACAGTTGAAAGTAAGAAGCTAGTCAGTCTTTTAAACCAACAAGTCTAAAAAGTTGTACCCAGTACGACTAAGGCAATTTATGATTGGGGTTGAAAAACTTTTGAACATATCGGGGATAAGCAGAAAAGTAGTGTAGTTATTAGATCACAAGTCTGCTACCAATAATCACACAAACTATTCTTAGGTTTCGTGTTTATATTTCGAGTGGCGACATTGCATGGGCTGGTTCATATATATAAACATAGAATAAGGTAAAGAATTGGTCGTAAAAAATTCAAATTCTTTTTAAATCTTAACTTCTAAACTTATTGTATAATATATAATTTTTCCCCAAAATTTATATTATCAATCAATTAACCAGATGTCTTGTCTTTTCATTTCCTCAATGCTATAAAATGCTTTGCCTTTATCTGTTTCAGACTTATAATCGAACATTTGTTTATCACATATAATATACACTTCAAAGTCATAATATTATATTTTAGAATATTTAGATACTTTATCATATCTAAACATCTTGTAACAGTATTAAAACATTTGACTTTTCTACTCTTTACACAAGTATTCCATATTCCAAACTAAAAGACAAATTGAAAGAGTTGAAATTACTTTGCTTCATAAAAAAGAATGGCCAACGTAGATACAAGTATCTTGTCTTAGGGAGGGATAAATCATACTTTGTAAAGAATCACTCTGATTCAAACAAAAAATTCTCGGAAATCGATATTATCAAGATGATTGATTTCTTGATTGACAACATGTTTGTAACGTTCAGAGGACGTGTTTTTCAACAGACTGTCGGCATCCCAATGGGAACAAACTGTGCCCCTCTACTTGCCGACTTGTTTCTTTATTATTATGAGGCTGACTTCATGCAGGAACTTCTTAAGGAAGAAAGATAAGAAGTTAGTAATATCCTTTAACTCTACTTTCCGCTATATAGATGACGTTCTTTCACTAAATAATTCAAAATTTGGTCACTATGTGGAACGCATCTATCCCATCGAATTGGAGGTAAAGGATACTACAGATACAGTTAAGTCGGCCTCATATCTTGACTTACATCTAGAAATTGACAATGAGGGTCGGTTGAAAACAAAACTTTACGACAAAAGAGATAATTTCAGGTTTCCAATTGTGAACTTTCCATTTCTAAGTAGCAACATTCCAGCAGCACCTGCATACGGGGTATATATCTCCCAAATTGATACGATATTCCCGTGCTTGCATTTCCTATCATGATTTTCTTGATAGAGGGTTACTGCTCACAAGGAAGCTATTAAACCAAGAGTTCCGAATGGTGAAGTTGAAATCATCCCTTCGTAAATTTTACGGACGCCATCACGAGTTGGTTGACCGTTATGGAATAACCGTTTCACAAATGATATCGGATATGTTCCTTACGTCGTAACTACAATCCCCTTCCCTTTCATGAATATGACCTACCGAATTAGACTATTTACCGGATTTGTAATCACATAAGCAACACGACGGGTGCCACATGTGGAGCAGGATCTGCTTACCCTTCCGGAGCAATTGAGATCACCCCTAGTTTTTGGTGGGGTTCTTGTTGTTTATTCTTTAGTTTTCTATGTTGTGTCATGTGTACTATTGTTTTTCTGTTTTTCTGTTTGTCTTTTTCATTTTTAGCCATGGCGTTGTCAGTTTGTTTTAGATTTATGAGTTTGACTGTCCCTTTGGTATCTTTCGTCCCTCTTTTAATAATCAAATTATTTTTTTAATTTATTGTTTTATTATAAAATTATTGAGAAAAAAAGGCTTAAAATGTGTTTCCGGTGAAAAATATTGTAACTGTTATTTAGAAAAAAATTCTCCCATTGACTTAAATGCAAAAATATGTCTTGAATCAAATCTAAACCAGATTGACCTTTAAACAATCAGAAACTTTCATATAACATTCATTTAATTACAAATGTAGTCCTATTTTTTGTTCAATAAAAACATAGGGTCATGCAGCATTTTTATGCATTCACATTTCCTTGTTTACTAACACTGTAGATTTGCACTCAATTCCTATACTGACCCCAATTACATTTTAACCCTGTAGTAAAAAGTAGTACATTCATCATTTATTTTCTTAATTTTTGTTATCCTTTGTTTTATTTTTTTTATCAAAAAATATTTATTACAAACAGTATCTACCAATCAGAAGGGCACAGGACTCCTCTGTTATACAGAGAGCTCTCCCCTAAATTAGCGGTCCCTGATGACGTATATTTATTAACTGAATTTACCCATACATTCAACGTTTAAATATCTAGTTCCGTTATGTAGTTGAAAGAGATAACAAACTTTTGTTTTATCAAAGCTAAAACCACCAATATCCCAAGATGTCAGATGCGAAAAACAGTAAAATAAAATTTTGAAATAACTTATGTTACATACATTTATTATACAGCTTAAGAAATAACCTTAATTAAGCTTATGGAATAACCGTTTCACAAATGATATCGGATATGTTTCTTACGTTAACTACAATCCCCTTCCCTTTCATGAATGTGACCTACCGAATTAGACTATTTACCGGATTTGTTATTACATAAGCAAAACCTTTGGGATCCTAGATCTTAAGACTTTCAGAAAACCAACAGAAGCTTTTCAATACTTAGATAGAAACAGTTGTCATCCCAAAAGCGTATTCAAAGGCTTCATTAAAGGAGAGATTATCCGTAATATAAGAAACACAAACGATATATATGAACGTACCAAGATCATTAACTCATTTAGAGAAAATTTGGGTGCCACTTGTGGAGCAGGATCTACTAACCCTTCCGGAGCACCTGAGATCACCCCTATTTTTTGGTGGGGTTCGTGTTGCTTATTCTTTAGTTTTCTATGTTGTGTCGTGTGCACTTTTGTTTGTCTGTCTGTCTTTTTCATTTTTAGCCATGGCGTTGTCAGTTTATTTTCGATTTATGAGTTTGACTGTCCCTTTGGTATCTTTCGTCCCTCTTTTAAGACATATACGCATGCAAATTCAGACTGATAAGAATCTGTTAAAACTAATTTAGGATGTTAATAATGTGATGCGAAAAACTCAGAATGTTAAGAATGTGGTTAAACAAACACTATCACAAGACGAGTAATCTGGCAAGACAAATTCAGAATATTACGTTCCTATTGAGACAAATTTAAAATTAAAAAAAAATTGTTAAGAGGAATTCAGAATGAATGTTAAGGGTATGTTGAGAGACAGTCCAGCATTAATCATACATTGCATGATGAAAAGAAAAAGTAAAACATATTGTCACTTCAGAATCTGATTAAATAATATTGTACGGTCTCACATTATATGTGATATAAACAAATAATTAAACACTTTGCTGATACTAGCACAAGCAAGCAGCACATTGTAATTGTAAAGACATGAAATAACCTTGTGAATTGATACATTTGAAATAGAAACAGTGGTTTTCTGAATTTACCTTCATAAATGCTCAAACATATTAACAAATCTGGAAGAAGGATCGTTTTCATGTGAAGAACTTTAAAAGCCAAGTGGTCAAAAGGGAGATGAACATAATAACCAAATTTTCCTAAGATAGACTCTGTCTTATATAAACATATGAGTAAATTCCTTTTAGGTTATACAAACTTTAAGTTTACTCTAATGTAATACCACATCATTGTGTTACTAGTTATAATGTTCATTTGCTTACCTTGTTCTGACGATTTTGAAATGGGACGGGAGAACACAGTAATATATATGTACCTGGTTAACGTTGCAGTTATAATTAGTCGACAGACCTTTGTGATCGAGTGTTTAAACAGATGTCAAATGTACAATATATTATGAAAATTTACAGGCAAATAGCTAAATAAAGACTGATATCGACTTCGTCGAACCAATCCATAAACTGATAAAACTACTGTATATATTATTTTAAATTTAAGAGTGTTGCAATAATTTTATAATGACAATTTAAGTCTGTCACAAAGAACTGCATACAACCAAACGTTCTACGTTTCATGGTCAATCTATGATAAAAGCATGAGGTTTCAATAGTCTAAAGTTGATCATTTTTCATTTAATTAGAGATCAGCGTCCTTAAAAAGCTGCTCTACGACAGTTATGAGGAATAACGACGAAAATTAAAACCTCATACGTTTTACGGACACTGACACGAACTGGTAAAAGATGTGCCGATGTCATAACTTACCACTAACATTATTTCGCGGTCTTTTATTATAGATACCAGTAAAGTCCTCTGATATACGATTTTACCGAATGTGTATGGAACGCCAAAATTGTCTTGTTATGACCATTTTCATTATATGATGTGTATTTCTCTTTATATGATGTGTACTTGTCATTATATGATGTGCATTTACCTTTATATGATGTGCACTTGTCATTATATGATGTGCAAACACTTTTATATATGACGTGCAAATATGCTTATATTATGTGCAAGTATCTTTATATGATGTCCAAACATCTTTATATGATGTGCAAACATCTTTATATGATGTCCAAACATCTTTATATGATGTGCATAAATACTTATATGATGTGCAAATGTACTTATTTGATGTGCAAACATACTTATATGATGTGCAAATGTACTTATATGATGTGCAAATATCCTTATATGATGTGCAAAAAGAGGGACGAAAGATACCAAAGGGACAGTCAAACTCATAAATCTAAAACAAACTGACAACGCCATGGCTAAAAATGAAAAAGACAAACAGAAAAACAATAGAACACATGACACAACATAGAAAACTAAAGAATAAACAACACGAACCCCACCAAAAACTAGGGGTGATCTCAGGTTCTCCGGAAGGGTAAGCAGATCCTGCTCCACATGTGGCACCCGTCGTGTTGCTAATGTGATTACAAATCCGGTAAATAGTCTAATTCGGTAGGTCACATTCATGAAAGGGAAGGGGATTGTAGTTACGACGTAAGGAAAATATCCGATATCATTTGTGAAACGGTTATTCCATAACCGTCAACCAACTCGTGATGGCGTCCGTAAAATTTACGAAGGGATGATTTCAAATTCACCATTTGGAACTCTTGGTTTAATAGCTTCCTTGTGAGCAGTAACCCTCTATCAAGAAAATCATGATAGGAAATGCAAGCACGGGAATATCGTATCAATTGGGAGATATATACCCCGTATGCAGGTGCTGCTGGAATGTTGCTACTTAGAAATGGAAAGTTCACAATTGGAAAGCTGAAATCATCTCTTTTGTCGTAAAGTTATGTTTTCAACCGACCCTCATTGTCAATTTCTAGATATAAGTCAAGATATGAAGCCGACTTAACTGTATCTGTAGTATCCTTTATCTCCAATTCGATGGGATAGATGCGTTCCACATAGTCACCAAATTTTGAATTGTTTAGTGAAAGAACGTCATCTATATAGCGGAAAGTAGAGTTAAAGGATATTGCTAACTTCTTATCTTTCTTCCTTAAGAAGTTCCTGCATGAAGTCAGCCTCATAATAATAAAGAAACAAGTCGGCAAGTAGAGGGGCACAGTTTGTTCCCATTGGGATGCCGACAGTCTGTTGAAAAACACGTCCTCCGAACGTTACAAATATGTTGTCAATCAAGAAATCAAGCATCTTGATAATATCGGTTTCCGAGAACTTTTTGTTTTAATCAGAGTGATTCTTTACAAAGTATGATTTATCCCTCCCTAAGACAAGATACTTGTATCTACGTTGGCCATTCTTTTTTATGAAGCAAAGCAATACCAACTCTTTCAATTTGTCCTTTAGTTTGGAATGTGGAATACTTGTGTAAAGAGTAGAAAAGTAAAATGTTTTAATACTCTTACAAGATGAAAGAGAGTTAGATTGTATGTACTCTAAAAGATCTTTGGAATTTTTAAGTATCCACATCTGATTCACGCCACCTCTAGAATAGGCAGTTTCACAATAACTTTGAAGCCCGTCTTTGATTGCTGATAAAATAGATGTTAATAATTTAGAAAGGGGTTTCGTGGAGCACTTGGAAGACTCAGCAATATACCGTTGTTTGTAAGGACACTTATGTAGTTTAGGTATCCAATACAGTGATGGAAGATCCAGTTCTTCATCTTTGGTTGAAATACCAAAGGAACAAAGAACAGACCTATGATTATCCAGGATTTCCTCTTTGATAAGTGTCGTGAGGGTATATGTTGAGTTTCCAAATGAATTGTCTATACCTAATTCGTTTATCAATCAATTAATGTAGTGATCAGACAAAAACGATGTTATTTTGGGCTTTGTCTGCGGGGACAACAACATATTTATCATGGAGGTCGGATAAGTGTTTAGCAACATTTAGGTCTTTAAAGATTAACGTAGCATGGGCATTGATGGACCCATTCAGTTTCTTAATTCTGATTTGTATAAACGACCTCACTGTCTTAATCCATACGGATAGAGTGTCTATGTCTTCCTTTTCACGTTTAGCCCATTGCCTGCAATGTACTTATATGATGTGCAAATATACTTATATGATGTGCAAACATCCTTATATGATGTGGTTGTGTCATTATATTATGTGCAAACATCTTTATATGATGTGGTTGTGTCATTATATTATGTGCTTGCAAACTTATATTATGTGGTTCGGTTAACTTATATGATGTGCAAATATACTTATATGATGTGCAAACATCCTTATATGATGTGGTTGTGTCATTATATTATGTGCAAACATCTTTATATGATGTCGAAACGTCATTATATGATGTGCTTTCATCGTTGTTATGGTCAATGAAGATGATTACGATTAAAATGATTACTGTCTACGTCATCACTGATATCGATCTGCTTCTGCGGAATAAATATAAACCCGGCTTAAATCTGTAGCTATCATTTTGAAAATAGTTGCGAATTAAGAAGAGAAAAACCTTAACGTGTTGGTTCCTCAATTTAAGATGAATAAAAATCGCTGGGTCTACAATAATGAACATACGGGGTCTACAATAATGAGCATACAGTTAAAGTTATTAAGTTTAAGAAATAGTTCTTAAATCTGTTGCTATCGCAAAGTGTATTTTCAAAAAAAAGTGAGATATACTCAGTGCAATTTAACAAAAAATAAAGTTTCAAACATTTCGGAGGAAGATTAAGATTAGTTAATTTGTTAATACAGGAGCTAGTTGAAGAATTTCCCGGTTGCGGCGAAAATTTGATGAAACAAATTCTGTGGCTCTTATTTATAGCTTGCTGTTCGGTTTGAGCAAATGCTCCGTCTTGAAAGCCGTAATTTGACAGCTACAAAATTTTCTACTCTTGCCTAATTATTCCGGTATGGATGATGGCAAACTATGGAATCCCAGGAAACATAATCAGGATGGCACAAGCATTTTATGATCACTTCAGTTGTGTAGACGAACATGAGGGTAAACATTCGGAATGGTTCCACATTAAATCAGGAGTCAGGCAAGGATGTATAATGTCTGGATTCTTTTTCTTATTGGTTATAGACTGGACAATGAAGCAAACAACACAGAAAAAGCGTGGTATCAACTGGGGAAGACTAGAGGTATCAGACGATCTTGATTGTGCAGATGATATTGCTCACCTATCAGCAACAAGAACACAGCTGAAAGCTAAAACAGACGATATACAAAAGATAGCTAAAACAACTGGCTTAGAAATAAACAAGAGAAAGAGTAAAATAATGTGTGTAAAGGCAAACAACATCCAGCCTATAACATTGGATAACGAAGAAATAGAGATAGTAAACAGCTTTACATACCTTGGATCTGTCATAGACACCAACGACAATGCAACAGCCGACATAAGGAATAGAATTTAAAAAGCAAGAGCAGCATACTATAAGCTAAGAAAAATATGTACATCAAACCAATACAGTAAAAACACCAAAATGAACATTTATAAAAGCAATGTTATATTGCTATATAGGGCAGAATGTTGGAAGATAAGCAAGAGAGATGGAGATAAACTTAACACTTTCATCACCAAGAACTTGCGTAGAATTTTTAAGATATGTTGGCCAACTATGATATTCAACACAGAACTGCTACAAAAAGCCAACATTGTGCAGCATAACCAACACCATTTAGAACAGGAGATGGAGTTGGATAGGTCACATCTTGAGGATGGACACATGGAATGATTGTAGAATCGCCTTGACATGGACTCCACCAGGGAAGAGAAATGTAGGAAGACCAAAAGAAACTTGGAGACGAATGGTAGATAAGGAAAGAACAGAATTTGGATGGAGAACATGGGGAGAAGCACAACAAGCAGCAGCAGACAGACTAAGATGGAAGGCTTCCATTCGCGCCCTATGCCACACATGGCGCTAACGGGAGTTGTAAGTTGTATGTTGTAAGGATGATTGGTTGATTAATTTGTTGATTGATTGATTGATGTAAAACGCCACTTTCAACACTATCATGTTATTTCATGGCGGTGAGTTTATATTGACGGAGGGAGCAATAACAACCGACGTAGGTAGGAAGCACTAATAATTCTCTTCAATTAAGATTGGAGTCCTTACCTGCCACGTGTCGGATTCGGACTCACAACCTAAGTGTTGACAGGCTAGATATTTGGACCACTCGGCTACCGATCGTCCGCCCCCTAAAAAATGAATTAAAGGAGATATGGGATGATCTTTAACTCGGTGCATAACATTTGTACCACTAGACAGCTACCCTTAATATAAATGGAATGCCGCTTAGATACAACTTCAGATTCTAGTAAAAAGGGCTAAAATACTGACAATTGATTTTTTTAGTGATTAAGGGAGGGGGGTCATTTTTTTGGTAAATGTTTGATTCCAAGTTTCTTGAAAGATATTTGATCTTTTTCAAAACGGAATCAAAATAATTGTTTCCATTGAAAAGGAGAGATGTATTATCGCCACAGAGATTTACTTTCGTTTTTGACTGGTAACCGATCGTATAAAAACGCAGACATTATCGAGTGCAAAGTAACATTCCTTATCGCTTCAAGGAATACTCATAAAACATTTTTTTTTAGAACATACTAAATTAATAATATGAAAATGTTGTGTCGTTACAAAAATGTATATACATTTTGTAAGTAAAAAATCGTTAATATCTATGCACACGTACAGAAAAATTGTGTTAATGCAAACGGAAGAATATCTCAAGAACGTTTTTTACGGAAAATATGAATGCCTACTTCAATCCAATCTATTAGAAAAATCGAATTATTACAGAAGAGTTTTCACCATGCACTTGCACTGCACTATTATTAGAAAAGTAGAATAGAATGATATACAAATGGATGAAAATTATATATACATGTAACTGTTACATGTATATACAATATTAATATAATATATAGCTACAAACCAGAGTATACTGATTTGTACACTACAATATAATAGTGATTACGGTGCTGAGGGTTCACGCATATTTATTAGTTAGAAATATAGTCTATAGAGGTTACAATACACCATTAGATTTTATGGGCGCAGCCATTTTATGAGCATAACATGGTATTCGGAATTAAGAGTATGGCGAATCCTGATTGGTCGATATGTGCTCCCGTTATTTTTTATTTTTAGAGACTTCGTGCACTCTGCTTTATACAAAAGGCAAAATAAAAATTATTCCGTAGCCCTAAAGGCACTGAGATGACTTTTCAACGCTAGGACAAGACCCGTATTTTTAAGGGCAAAATTGATAGGCATGGGAGATAAGTACAAAATACGCTAAGAAAAGCAACGCGACCCTATATTTTTTAGACCAAAAAATACTGTCCTAATAACTTTTCTTTGATTCTAGCAAGGTTTCGTTAAGAAAATCAACTTTCTAAAGTCTGTATCTCGAAAAAGGCTACCATTGTCGCCTATGGGGAAAGTAATTGTTTATTTCAATCTATACAGCATCGACATTTCTTTATAATAGTGCTCAAAAAGTGTCAAAAACAGTAATTTTACTTGACATTTGATGTGAAACGGTATTTTTGGTGACAAATGAAATATTGATTATCTAGTTTTTAAGCTATAGTCTGTTTCATATTGGTATTGCATTTTACCTTAGAAACAAGGGTGGGCTCGACTTTTGACTTACTGTGGAACGAATATGTCATTTTCTGAAGTTCTGCTGATTTGTTTGAATAGAGCAAGTACGTGTCTAGAGTTTGTGAATATAATTCGATTTTTAAACATAACAATCTCGACCCAAGTGCTGTTATCGAAATTACCAAATTCAGCGAAAATGTACGGATATGATCTCCTTCGAACATTGAAATGTTCACACGAATATCAAACTAAAAGAATAAAATAAGCATGCCATTTTGTAGTTAACAAACAGTTATCGATGTCAAAACACAAATATTAACACATATTCCATATTTTGAAATGCTATAGTCTGTTTCAAAAATGTACTTTTTTACGAAAACGGTTTCATTTAAAACTGTTGTTCAAAATTCAACGTAGTAGTTATATATTGGATTGGTTTTGTTATCAATATAATCAGTACTTGATGATATATAAAGAATCATTGGAGAAAGTGGGCATTATCTTCAGTCCCTTTTTAACAGAACCGCATTTACTCAAAAAAACTGATTTTTGTTCTTCACATTTTTCGACTTGGGTCACCTCCGATAAAAAATTCTGAAAATTCAGAGAGTAAAGCCAGAACGGTTTGAAGATAATTTATTTGTGGCATATATATTTGTGCATCTAACGCACTATGAATTGCACGATACAAGAAAGTATTAAATACCGTATAGGTTACAATACACCATTAGATTTTATGGGCGCAGCCATTTTATGAGCATAACATGGTATTCGGAATTAAGAGTATGGCGAATCCTGATTGGTCGATATGTGCTCCCGTTATTTTTTATTTTTAGAGACTTCGTGCACTCTGCTTTATACAAAAGGCAAAATAAAAATTATTCCGTAGCCCTAAAGGCACTGAGATGACTTTTCAACGCTAGGACAAGACCCGTATTTTTAAGGGCAAAATTGATAGGCATGGGAGATAAGTACAAAATACGCTAAGAAAAGCAACGCGACCCTATATTTTTTAGACCAAAAAATACTGTCCTAATAACTTTTCTTTGATTCTAGCAAGGTTTCGTTAAGAAAATCAACTTTCTAAAGTCTGTATCTCGAAAAAGGCTACCATTGTCGCCTATGGGAAAGTAATTGTTTATTTCAATCTATACAGCATCGACATTTCTTTATAATAGTGCTCAAAAAGTGTCAAAAACAGTAATTTTACTTGACATTTGATGTGAAACGGTATTTTTTGGTGACAAATGAAATATTGATTATCTAGTTTTTAAGCTATAGTCTGTTTCATATTGGTATTGCATTTTACCTTAGAAACAAGGGTGGGCTCGACTTTTGACTTACTGTGGAACGAATATGTCATTTTCTGAAGTTCTGCTGATTTGTTTGAATAGAGCAAGTACGTGTCTAGAGTTTGTGAATATAATTCGATTTTTAAACATAACAATCTCGACCCAAGTGCTGTTATCGAAATTACCAAATTCAGCGAAAATGTACGGATATGATCTCCTTCGAACATTGAAATGTTCACACGAATATCAAACTAAAAGAATAAAATAAGCATGCCATTTTGTAGTTAACAAACAGTTATCGATGTCAAAACACAAATATTAACACATATTCCATATTTTGAAATGCTATAGTCTGTTTCAAAAATGTACTTTTTTACGAAAACGGTTTCATTTAAAACTGTTGTTCAAAATTCAACGTAGTAGTTATATATTGGATTGGTTTTGTTATCAATATAATCAGTACTTGATGATATATAAAGAATCATTGGAGAAAGTGGGCATTATCTTCAGTCCCTTTTTAACAGAACCGCATTTACTCAAAAAAACTGATTTTTGTTCTTCACATTTTTCGACTTGGGTCACCTCCGATAAAAAATTCTGAAAATTCAGAGAGTAAAGCCAGAACGGTTTGAAGATAATTTATTTGTGGCATATATATTTGTGCATCTAACGCACTATGAATTGCACGATACAAGAAAGTATTAAATACCGTATAGGTTACAATACACCATTAGATTTTATGGGCGCAGCCATTTTATGAGCATAACATGGTATTCGGAATTAAGAGTATGGCGAATCCTGATTGGTCGATATGTGCTCCCGTTATTTTTTATTTTTAGAGACTTCGTGCACTCTGCTTTATACAAAAGGCAAAATAAAAATTATTCCGTAGCCCTAAAGGCACTGAGATGACTTTTCAACGCTAGGACAAGACCCGTATTTTTAAGGGCAAAATTGATAGGCATGGGAGATAAGTACAAAATACGCTAAGAAAAGCAACGCGACCCTATATTTTTTAGACCAAAAAATACTGTCCTAATAACTTTTCTTTGATTCTAGCAAGGTTTCGTTAAGAAAATCAACTTTCTAAAGTCTGTATCTCGAAAAAGGCTACCATTGTCGCCTATGGGGAAAGTAATTGTTTATTTCAATCTATAGGAATATTCGGCAGTTTTAATTATTCTTCATTCGAAAACTTAATCATCTTATCTGTATTATCCTCCTGCGATTAAAAGAACACTGTACGGGATGTCTAAAGTATATTTAAAACGTGACAATAAAGAACATTTCACAAATCGCTTATTCATTTATCTGATTTATGATAATAAACTAAATGTATCTATAGATCACTTTCAAACATGTATGTTTTAAAGCTACATTTATGCATCGTAAGTGTTTTATTTGAGCAAAGGTAGCAGTTGCACTGTTTGATAAACAACTGAAAATTAAATGGCCAAGATTTAAACGACCTACGGTATCGAATATCTGCGTCTAGATATTAAAAGAGAGATATTAATGATGCAGCAGTTTTCTATCTAATGAATTATAGTGGGCTTTGGGATTTGTTGATTTGTAACAATAAATGCTCACTTGTCATTTTGAGAAATCAGATATACAAAATTGTCCGTTTTCAAAAACTGTAAATTATTAATAAAACAAATAAAATAAAACTGTTGCTTAATAATTCAAGGAAATAATCTTACTCTTAATGATAAAAAATATATTATATATTTTTATGCCCATTTATGCGCATTATGTTTTCCGGTCTGTGCGTCCATTCGTTCGTTCGTCCGTCCGTTCGTCTGTTCGTCCGTCTGTCCCGCTTCAAGTTCAAGTTTTCAGGTTAAAGTTTTTGGTCGAGGTAGGTTTGATGAAGTTGAATTCCAATCAACTTGAAACTTAGTACACATGTTCCCTATGATATGATCTTTTTAATTTTAATGCCAAAGTAGGGGTTTTTCTCCATTTTCACAGGTCCACTGAACATAGAAAATGATAGTTCGGATGGGGCATCCGTGTACTGGGGACACATTATTGTTTTAATTAAGAAAACAGATTAAACAATTACTGTTAATCTTTCACGAGGTTTCCAATATATGTTATGTAAAAGAAAAAGAAATCAAATACACAAAACAATTAACTCTAGATTTTTACACTGAATAAGCATACATGTAAGTACTCAATGGATTCTGTAAACATGGTATCTTACATTCGGGTATTAGTTTAACACTTTCCTTACTGTATTATTTCTGAATTATATATCAATATAAGAATTAAGATTGAAATACATATATACTGAGACCAATATTCTTTTAATAAATATATCCGAATTGATGAAATTATGATTTAAATAATTTATGTGTTTTAAAATTAAAAATTATTATGAAATGCGGTTCCTTCAACCAACATACGTAATAAATCTCAAGACTTTAAACCGTTTTTGCTATCTAATGTGTGTTGCCTGTATTTCAGAATTTTAACAGTGTTTCAGGATAATGGGTTTATAATTAGATAAAGCTATCTCTCAATGCGTCTCGTGGGAGAGTTAAATTTATTGATGATTGGTCGGTACAGAACATTAATTTCTCCTTCTATCTGACCAGTTCGCAATGCCTCATTAATTATGTCTTCGATCAATTTTATGAATTTTTGATTTCTCTAACTTAAGTTTGCCTCAACCAAGTGTTATGAAATTTATAAACAATGCTTATTATCACAAAATATAGATCACGTTTCAATTTTGGCGGCGTCACTCTAACTGTTCTTGAGTTATGCCCCTTTTCAAATGAAAAATTGTTGAATTTTTCGTTTCCGTTCTCTTGCTTTAGTTTTCCTAAACCAAATGTTATGAGACTTATAATACACAATGTATATTACCCCAAAACACAGATCAAGTTGGAATTTTGGTGGTGTCACGTTTACTGTTCTAGAGTTATGCCCCTTAACAAACGTATGTAAGATTCCGCTCTATAACTTAAATTTGCCCCAAAGAAATGTTATGAAACTTATACACAATACATAATACCAGTACCACAAAAGTCAGATCAACGACAAATTTGGGTAGTGTCACTTTTACCGTTCTTTAGTTATGTCCCTTTATAACTTTATATGATATACAAGCGGGTGCATCATCTGTGTCCCATGGACACATTCCTTATTTATTTTCTTCTCATTTTTTACACTTTCAAATTGCCATGAAAACACGGAGATATTAATTTTTTAATTTAGTTAATTAATAATTAGGATAAATAAGTTCGACGGTTAAGTATTGTCTTTTTTTTTTAAAGCAACTTGTTTATTCATCATCCACGCACGAACTTGTCTCAGAAAAAAATACATGTCTGTAAATTAACCTCACTTTCAGGTATAAGGATGTGATTTTTTTTTTAAAAGTTTTCAGACAAGTGCGTGTGACCATCCACAAGAACTTGATGTCATCCGATATTCAGTACTTCAGTCCTTTCGTCAGCCAATAAAATTCCGCCTTCACATTTTTGAAGGAGTATATAAATCCGACAAAACCGAGAATCCCAATGGTCTTTAAACAGAAAATAGAATGGAACGTTTTCAGACCCGCGTAAGCATAGCTTGGACACACAATATCTGTAATGTAATTAGATTGGTGTCTAAATGTACATAAAAACACTGCATTTATTTATTGTTTACTGAAGCCTTTCTGGTTCATCTGACGAAAGATTTTGACCACTTTTTAAAAACTTAAGTGTCTATTTCATTTGAATCAATTAGTTTATGTGAAAGATTTTGACTGATTTAGTCATTAAAAACGATCCGATTCAAGCTCAAATATGAAAAATCTACCAAATATGCTGAACCTTTATATATTTTATGTATTATCATCAAATACAACTTTCATTTCAATGTTAAGGATGAACACGAATGCAGCCACTTTCATTTTATACGAACCATCTAAAATTTAACTAAAATGCTAGAATAGTGAAGATTTCAGTAATTTAGCATGACTTAATGGTGCTAGTACCCGATATATGTGCATTATATTGCCAAAAACAGGCCATATGTATGTAGCAAAAGCATTCTTCTGTCCATTAAATGACTAAAAGTTTCCTTTTTAACAATTTTGTAAAACTGCTACATTTTGGGGCCAAAAAGGGGTCTTAGTGAAGAATTACGGCGGTGGCTTTTTATATTTTGCGTTTATCTTTAAAACTACAATATATTAAAAAAAATATGCAATGTGTCTGAATATATTCTGTGGTAGATTTTAAGATCCCATTTAGGCAATTTTGGCTTTTATGAGTTTTGATGTTATATTGCCTATTATCTTGATAGCTTATCTTTAGAGGAACCTTTTCTTGGGAGACGGATTTATATAACTTTTTCCAAACTTGTTTCCGAATCCCATATTTGAACTTTATGTAACATTGTTCTCTTATATTTTATTCTTGTAATTTTTCATTAATAAATTCTGTTTTAACTAAACCTTTTCTAAACAAAATGGTATAGACAAGAACAGATTTAAAAACAAGTTATAATTATTGTAATTTTCATCATTGGTGGTGGGAACGTGGTAGAAAACATGGGAATTTCTCTATTTTTTTCTAAGTCATTATACCTTTAAACAGAAAAAAACCAAGAATATGTCCCCAGTACACGGATGCCCCATCCACACTATCATATTCTATGTTCAGTGGACCGTGTTAATGGGGGAAATCTATAATTTTGCATTTAAATTAAAAAGATCATATCATAGGAAACATGTGTACTAAGTTTCAAGTTGATTGGACTTCATCAAAAAATACCTCGACCAAAAACTTTAACCTGAAGCGGGACAGACGGACGAACGGACGGACGGACGGACGGACAGACGAACGAACGAATAGACGAACGAACGGACGGACGAAGGCACAGACAAGAAAACAATACATTTCTTTTGCATTATAAGTTTAAAATAGCACGTCAATAGTGGATCTAGAACTTCAATTATGGAAGTTAATTTGGCTTTACCGGTTATGGACTTAATGATATTTATCACACATTCATTCAATATTACTAGCTTCAGATGAAATATACTCTGCTAGAAGAAATTAATTGTTGAAAATCAGGATTTAGATTTTAACAGTTGATGCTAGCGGAGCTAGGCGTAAAAATTGACGTCTTTCGAGTCAAAACTATTATTTTTACTGGGGTTGTGGGGGGGGGGGGGAGTACAACGAGGGTCGAACTCTTAACAGTTAGGGCAATCATAGGTTTGTGACACATAATAAATGTTGAAATTTTACAATAACATTTTATTGTCCAATATCCGAAATCTAAATATATTGCTAGATTCAGCATAGGACCCCAATAATTGTTAGTTTTTGGTTCAGTTTTGGCCCCTTATTTCTAAAAAGTTATTGTCTGGCAACAAAGTATTTACGGACAAAGATCACATCGCCAAAACATTATAAGGGGGCAAATCTTTAACTATAAACAATTAAATACCACCATTCTATTAAAAAAATATTAAAATTAATGCTCCCTTAATTTCTTCTTATCCCCTCTTTATGGGGGTTGTAAATGACCGGTCCATTATATTAGTAATTACCCTATTAATGTCCGATGTTTGTCCACTTTTGTGTCTTTCTTGAGAAAAGTGATATATAAAGAGAAACTTCCAAAGCTCAAGTGATCAGTAAAGCAAACTTTACAAGAACCTGAACATACTGGCCGGAAATCCATGTATTTACTTCTCTAAAAAATAAAACGCTCACGCTAGGTATAAAGATATTGTCAGATATAAGCCTAGTACAACGAGCATAGAGCATGGTATAAAAGAATCATTTCTTTGATTTAATATCTTTAACTCTAGGCTCATTATTGTAGACCCCGTCTATTCATTATTGAAGACCCATCGATTAAAACTAAACTTTGCAATTCACAATTTGACAATTTTCCAATAATATCTAGGGTGATTTTTTAATCTTAACAAACGTGTCACTTGAGGTTTTTCTCTTTTTAAATCTCAACCATTTTCCAAATGATAGCTACAGATTTGATCCGGGTTTTTATGTATTCTGCAGAAACAGATCGGAATCAGTTATGACGTAGACAGTAATCATTATAATCGTAATCATGTTCATTGACCATAACGACGATGAAAGCACATCATATAATGACGTTTCGACATCATATAATGAAGTTAACCGAACCATATGATATAAGATTACAAGCACATAATATAATGACACAACCACATCATATAAAGATATTTGCACATAATATAAGGGAAAATGCACATCATATAACGATGTTTGCACATCATATAAGTATATTTGCACATCTAATAAGTACATATGCACATCATATACTAGTAAGTATATTTGCACATCATATATGGATATTTGCACATCATATAAGTACATTGGCACATCATATAAGTATGTTTGCACATACTTATATGTATGTATGCACATCATATTAGTATATTTGCACATAATATAAAGATGTTTGGACATCATATAAAGATACTCGCACATAATATAAGCATATTTGCACGTCATATAAAGGTGTTTGCACATCATATAATGACAAGTGCACATCATATAAAGGTAAATATACATCATATAATGGCAAGTGCACATAATATAAAGGTAAATGCACATCATATAATGCCAAGTGCACATCATATAAAGGTAAATGCACATCATATAAAGAAAATGGCCATAACAAGACAGTTTTGGCGTTCCATAGAAATGTATAAAGTTTTATCAGGACTAGAACATATCAATGTAATATAAATATGAACCCTGTTTTGTGTAAGACCAACACGACGGGCCAGATTAATGACCTGCTTGTTCACATGATAATAGTCTACATGAATGCATGTCTACCTATCCGAGCAAATACTTTTAATTTGATTCAAACTCTGAAAACAAGTCAAATATTATTACCGTAGATTTTGAGGGGAAAAATATAATAAAAACATCATGTTAGTGTTATCTTTTTTATATGCTACATCTAAATTTGTTTTTGTATCCACCTATATATATATATCCACAAATATATATTTAAGACAACAGATAGTAAAGGATTTGCATTTCAATTGGTAGGTAACCTACTAGGCAAAAGTATGTCACATTGTCCATTTGTTCATGCTTCACTTGCTTTGTTCATATCTTAGATACTGTAAATTAACTCCTCATAGATATCATGATTGTAATTTTGTATTTGCTCCAGACGAGCGTTTGGTCTATAAAAGACTCATCAGTGTAGATTTTTCATGTTGGAACAGTAAAACTAAATCTAAAAGTCAAATGAGTGTTGTCTTATTTGTATGCTACATTGTAATTTTGACTTATATTCACAAAAATGTTAAAGACATATGCTAAATTTACAATTTGTGTTTGTAACCACAAATATATTAAAGACAACACATAGTATAGGATCTGCATTGCAATTGAAAGGTAACCGACTAGGCAAAAGTATGTCACATTGTCCATTTGTTCATGCTTCACTTATTTTGTTCAAATCTTAGATACTGTAAACATGGTAAATAAACTCATCATAGATACCATGATTGAAATTTTGTATTTGTGCTAGACGCGCGTTTGGTCTACAAAAGACTCATCATTACCGCTCGAATCATAAATAGGTCAAAAGGCCAAATAAAGTAAGAAGTTGAAGAGTATTGAGGACAAACAATTCCTAAAAATGTTGTCAAATACAGCTTATGTAGTCTATGCATGAGGTAGAAAAACCTTAGTATTTCAAAATTCAAAGTTTTATAAACAGTTAATTTATACCAATTCTAATATCTATTTTTCCAAAATTTCTTCTATATTCAGAACAAAATCAAATAAAAAAACCAATTACACGTATTTAACAAAATCTCTTATTTTATATAGTCCCTGTTAGATATACAATCAACAGCTTGTAAACTAAACAACTTTATAAAGTCGTATATACTATGGTAGGGTTAAAAGGTTCATTTCCATAACATATAAAAAAAAATCTGATGTCTTGTAATTTATGTTGTGATATACTAAGCAAAGATCCTAATTTTTTTTTTATAAAAAGAATGAAGTATAGAAATCGGTGCTTGCATTTCCATAACATTTTGGCGTAGAAATCCTTACGCTAGGGTGCAGCTGTTAATAAACAACCAACAATCAATAACTGTACCTATTGCTGAAGCACTTACAGAATATCCGATCATATATATTATTTTAGGATTCAATATATATAATTTAAAATTAGAAATATGTCCAAATTAATAACTTTCGACATATTTACTATGAATTTTATTTACCACGTTGTACTTGTGTTACCTGTAAACTCAATCAGCGCATCCATGTCATCAGTTGGGATATACCATAAGTTGGCATATATAATAATTGGTCATACATTAAGTTCCGTTGGGATTTCAACGTCAGTCGTAAGCTCATATTTAGATAATGATTTCGACATCATATGATTATAAAAGATGGAAGATACATGTACCTTACCTGTTATCATTTACTATGACTTCTAAAATTTAAATAAGATATGAAAAATCCTGAATGTCATAAACTTTTGGTAATTGAAACACAGTTTTTTATGTCATATATTAAAACATAGAACGTTCATTTTAGTGTAATTTTATTCATTTTGATATAAAGTAAATAATAATTCTTTAGATAAGAATGAAAATACATTACAATCAGTAATTCAAAAAGGAAAATTAAAGTAGCAATAAAGAGAATTGCATTTAAGGGTTGAAATTGCAGAAAATATGATGGGATATTTAAATATATAGATAGATAAAAGTAAGTGTTTATATCGATAGATTAATAGATATTTTAAGACAGAAATAAATGAGACTTATTGTCTGCCTACTCTGCACAGGAATTCACATGACAAATGTGCGCGACTCCAATCTAAATTGACTAGGATTGTCTGTTTTCCTAACGAAAGTCGGTTGTTCTTTTCGGGCACTCAGGCTTCCTCCACAGACAAAAATGACCGCCGTAAAATAGCTTATAGTGCTGAAAGTGGCGTAAAACACAAATTAATTAATCCAAGTTTTACTTTATTCAAATTGATGTTTTACGTTTTTTGACTTTTATTTGAATTTTAATCTATTGGCAATGATGATGTTTGTTTTCTGCTTTAGCATTTTTTCTCTCCCCTTCGTATGCTATCCCTTGAAAATCTTACACATGACTGATTTGCATATCATTAACATAATTTTATTTTTATTCATATAGGGCAACATTGGACAACTAGATGATAAAGTTCAACTGATTACTCCAATTCCAGAAGAATGTGGTCTAAGCGGTGACGCTTTATGAAAAGAATTTAGAGAATATATTTCACTGGAAAATTAGATGAAGGTATGCAAATAATACTAACATCAAAGAGGGGCGAATGATAATAGAGAGAGACAGTCAAACTAACAGATAGAAAACAAAATGTTTATTATTCATTTGTTTATCAGAATAGTAACACAGCTACAAACGACTTTGTTAGTCTTGTATTATTTTAATTTTAGTTTCTTGTGTACAATTTGGAAATTAGTATGGCGTTCATTATCACTGGACTAGTATATATTTGTTTAGGGGCCAGCTGAAGGACGCCTCCGGGTGCGGGAATTTCTCGCTACATTGAAGACCTGTTGGTGACCCTCTGCTGTTGTTTTTTATTTGGGCGGGTTGTTGTCTCTTTGACACATTCCCCATTTCCATTCTCAATTTTATTATACAGTAGAATTCATGGATATCTTTAAGAATAGCCAAACTGTTCATCTCCTGATAATTAAAGAAAAAAGAGGTTATGTGCAGACATTTGTAACAGACAGAGCGCCGAAGTTGGCTCAAATCAGAAGACGACATGACATTTTTTTTCACTATTCTGAAGATCTCTTGTTAAGAAAACATGTTATGCATTGAAATAAAGAAATCCCCGTTCAACCAAAATAAGATATATAATAAACATGAAATAAAAATAAAAACGTAAGATTTTTTCACTTCTCTAATTTTCTATGCATTGTTTTGTATACTGTTGTTTTCCTTTACTCGATCACATTTTTAACCATTAAATTGTCTGTTTTTCTTTACATGTCCAGAAAAACAATAACCAGGTTTCGGATAAAGATTTACCACAAAAGTGTGGTGTCGCATACAGGTACATTTTTGAAGACTATAATGCATAAACATTTAATTCTATAAAAAGTACAAAAAATAAATATCGACATTGCGATAGATGAAAATAACACTTTATTAATATGATGCGTTTGAAGCGCTTTCCTATATTTACATTCATCACGCGAGCTCAAACCAAAACATTATGTAATCTAAGGGAGTACTAGAGTACTAGATATAACATGAAGAGCTTTATGAGCAAAAGGGACCAATACAGCCAAATTCGACAAAACTTTACCTGAGGGATTTGGGTCCATATTCATAGTATTTTTTTTTGTTCATAAAATGTTAAACTATGTTAATGCATTGAAAGATAGAATAGTTACCTAAAACGTTTTCCTTTTCCAGGTGGCACCAAAATCATACTACAGTGTACTGATCTTGTCAAAGAAATATCTGAGCTTTCTCTGCAGCAATGGATATTTCTTCTTCAAGGACAGTATCTCAAAAACTGCGGATGTGGGGTAGGTGCCCGATGTCACGAATTAAAAAAACTGTAAAACTAAAACCCGCTATATTTGTTTGCACCTGTCCTAAATCAGTAACCTGATGTTTAATGATTGTCGTTTGTTGATGTGCATCATGAATATTTCTCGTTTCTCGTTTTTTTTTATATAGATAAGACCGCCGCCGCCGCCGCCGCCGCCGAAAGATAACTTCTGTCGCTTCGGCGGATCCGTATGACTGCTTTGTGGATATGGTTGAGTGATTTCATGTTTGTTTCTATGATGTCGCATCCTAATTTCACGGTCCATTAAACATGAAAAATGATAGACCAAAAACTTTAACCTGAATCCGGACGAACTGACGCACGATGGAACGAACGGACGGACGAACAAACGGACGTACAGATCAGAAAACATAAAGCCAATGTGGGGCATAAAAATATCCTGCAGTTTACTTGCAGAGAGCTGTGGAACTCTCTACACGAGCCATCGTTTTTAACATCCTAATGCAAACCGGACGAGACTACGATTTTATACATTTACCCCAGCTAAACGAACGATCCACTACGGCAAGGGTTTGACCGTCGGTAGCAAAAAGACTAAAGGAAAATTATTTTTATTGTCAAAAGAAACTGGAGAAGAAACTATCTAAAATGGTAAGTTGTGCTTTGGTGGTCTATCAAGATGAAATAATAAAAATGAAATTCAATGAATAAATAAGACAAAAGGGAAAACAATTTCTATCTGGAGCTTTCCAATTCCGGTTTATTCCAGACAATACCAACCTGGGTAGCTTGAAGGACAATTCTACTGATAATGGCTTTTGGATTAAAGTACTCACAGTAATTTTATACAGTAGAAATCCAAATTATATATATATTTTTTAATAATCGAAATTTTACTTTTTGATTGTTTTTTTTTTAAAATAATTTATATTCTTATGAACAACTAATATAACACATAATACTATTTAATGAGATAATGCTATAACGTTTCTGTAAATGAATTCACTATTCTTAAAATGTTAAAACCATTAAAAATACTACGGTTTCTACATCAACCATATGCGAGGTTATGCCGATTTGGCATAACTTTAGGAATATTTTGTTTTAACCTATTTTCGTTTTCTAGTCGAAAGTCAGTTGCTCAGTTTATATATCAATTACTTTGATCAAATATGGTTCTCTAGGTTTGTCATAAAGCTCTTAAACTGTTTCGGTACTTACAAATACTTCACTGGCTTTCATATATCGCTTTAAGCGTTCCTGATAAAGAAAATCCAGAAAAAGCATCAAGGACGCGCAATTCATAACGTGTTGTTTTCAGTTTTTACACCTAGAAAAAAGTTCTTACATTAGCAAAACAACAGCAACTCTTCCGGATCACTTCAGATCACATCCGTTTTGTGTTGGATTCGTATTGGTCATTAGTTTTCTATGTTGTGTTTTGTGTATTTATTTTTATCTGTTGTTCTGTTTCATTTTTAGCCATGGCGTTGGTATTTTCAGCTACTAGTAAACACTTGTTACTTTTGATTTGATAAAAAATAACTTTCTTGGAGGCAGAGGATTCCATTTGTGTTTATCTATACTTCACAGTGCAATCATTGTAAAAGTAGTTTTGACAGCATACTGATAGGCATTTTTTTTAAATCTATCGGATCAATCGCATTCAAGGCCATTCAAGTGTTTGTAGATATGCAAATCAAGTACTACGTGACATGAAACACGACATTTTGTGAGGCTCATCATATATTGTATGTGATGACTAAAAACATTGCTTTTTAATGAAGAGATGTGTAGACTAGTGAAGAGGTTTCTCACACCATACCAACCCTCAACTAGTATACCCTTCCAGCAGATGGAATCATATTTGTTCAGGGTTGATAATATATGTGTGTGACATTGAAAGAGCTAATAGATATTTGCCGATTTGTTTTATTTTTGCATTATTTAACATTTTACGGTTATTCTTCATAAAAGATAAAATGACATTTAAAGAACACTGTCTGATTCTTGGCTGTAATTATCATTTGATCATGATTATTTTCTTTCAAAAGGCAAAATCACACATATTCTCTTTCTTTTTTAAATTCTGAAATCAAATTGAATTGAAATACTTGGCATTGAATATGATTTAAACGGTTTTCAATGCTTTCTAACTCAAGTTTGATGTCATGCAAATGGCAAAATGCCTGATCATGTTTTTCTATGCTCTTTTTATTCTGAAGGTCTTGTGAAATAAAGTCTATCTTTTGCTTTATTTCATTTAATTCCCGGGTGATATTTTTCACGTGATTGAAACAATGCGACCGTTTCCCTTTTAAATCCTTTTCGGTCTCGGTTTCAATATCAAAATGAGAGGTTCGATTTTCTACAATTCCACGCATCGTACAACACCACTGCTTGTCTATTTTTTTGAGAATGGTTATTTGTTTTTGCATTAGGAAATCGACATTTTTATTTAATCCATTCAGCTTTTGCTCCGTACTATCTATCAAGGAAGACAACCCGTATTTAGCAGCTCTAGTCACTGTTAGTATATCCGGGCATTTGATATGGTTACTACAAACACATTCTACACAAATGATTGACTCGTGAGAACAACAGAAAAAGCTCATATGTTCCTTGTGTAATTTACATAAAATTTTCTGGATGGTTTCAATATTAGCTGGAATAAACCCACTTGAAATATCATCAACATCTGGTTCAGTTGCATGTATTTTCATTTCTGAAAAAAGAAGAATTATGATTATCTATAACATTAGTTAATCTATCATTATCATATTAACGTTCACGGGTTGATTTAATGATAACGCTCCGTTAAGTATCCTTGTAAGAACATTTGAAAAAACTATAGAAAAAAATATTATTAAATGATATGAGCAAATAAGCCCTAATACGGATAAATCAGCATGTGCAATACTAAAAACGTTCCACTGTCGATATAAATCAAGATTTAATATTGCTCTTCGAACAGGGCCAATACGGAAAAAAACAGGGCCAATACAGAAAAAAGCGGGAAAAAAGCCGTATTAGCCCTAGGGCTAATACAGGACGTTCACTTCCGGTTTTCAATTTTCTTACGCCATTACTTAACTCTGGAAGTATCGTTATGCATAAAAACATTGGTATAATATTTTTTAAATTAAAGTCATAAAATAAACAGGTTAAATGATGTGCAATGTTTTGTAATGTCTTAAAGTTTTGAAACGGAAAAAACAGGGCCAATACAGAAAAAAGCGGGAAAAAAGCTGTATTGGCCCATGGGCTAATACGGGACGTTCACTTCCGGTTTTTAATTCTCTTATAATCATTTAATAAAAGTGTTATGAACTGGCTGTTTCTGTATTGGCACTGGTATAGATTCTCGGTCAGCTGTATTGGCCCTCGACCCTACGGGTCTCGAGGCCAATACAGCAAACCTTGAATCTATACTAGTGCCAATACAGAAACAGCCAGTTAATAACACTATAATATGGCCTGAATGATACAAAATCCTGCACACGCATTTAACTGTTTACAAAATTTTGAATTTTTTGAAATAATAAGGCTTTTCTACCTCAGGCATAGATTACCTTAGCTGTATTTGGCAACACTTTTAGGAATTTTGGATCTCAATGCTCTTCAACTTTGTACTTTATTTGGCTTTTTTTTATAACTTTTTTGGATTCGAGCGTCACTGATGAGTCTTTTGTAGACGAAACGCGCGTCTGGCGTATATACAAAATTTAGTCCTCGTATCTATGATGAGTTTATTGACACACGCACGGGAAATAAAAAACGTGGCTATTTCTGTAGTTCATCTCAAAGATACTGGTATATAATAAGTTTGCAACATATTAATACATTCTACTTTATAAAAGATGGACTCTATATAGGGTGATTCCGTTATTTTCATCGTGTTAAATGTAAGTCCCTATGAAGCCTACTCACTACCATGACACATTTTACAAGATTACAAGTCGCATAGTCTTTGCACGCCCACCTAAATCCATCGTTAACAGCGGAGAAACAGTAAATTCCTATTTTAGAATATTTGTCCCATCTTTGTCCCTAGCAAAGATCGGACCTATGACATTCAGTCATGTGGTGAGAACTCTACTAGGAGATAACCGTTTCAACATTGAAAATATAATCGAAAGGTTTTTTGTTTTCGTGCAACCATATACATTAAATTTGGATTACAGATTGGAACAACACATGTTTAAAATGTAACAATCTATATATGTAAATTGACAATACAGTGTAAAATATATAACATGTTCTGCTGTTACACCACTGTCCCGGGTTAGGGGAAAACATATAACAAAAATACTGAACTCCAAGTCAAATACATAAAGGGGAAGTCCTAAGAATCTAACACAATCAAACGCTACCAATCAACGGAACAAGTGGAAATGGTTGATTTAACCTGGGTTTATAGCTTGCTAATCCTCTCACTTGTTTGACAGTTCTTTAGACTGCCGTTATGTTTACAAAATTTGATAAGCAACCCAGAGGGCCATAGTAAGTAAATATGACCATAATGAGGACCCAGCAAACAAAACTGTGTAAACGTACATACAATATGTTTGTTGTACAGGGGTTTGATGCCCGCAAACAATTGAACCCTGCCACATTCTCTATGTACCTAGTCCAACTCAGATGCCAGTTATTAAGTGGTTGTCGTTTGCTGCTGTGTATCATAATTGTTTTTCGGTTTTTTTTTTTTAAACATAAATTAAGTCTTTGGTTTGTTCTATGCATTGATTAATATTTTATCATGTCAAGACCAGTTTGCTATGAGGTATGGTATGAGATGTTCCAATCGATAATTTATATGAAGTCATATAATTGTTAAATATGTAATGCTCGTTGTTGAAGGCTGTACAGTGACCTATTATTGTTGTCATTCGCGCTATTCAATGTCTGATGTACAGTCGTCTCATCGGCAGTCATACCACACCTCTTTATTGTTATATTTTACATACCCTCATGGCTATTTTCTCCTTTGATTTGAGTTGTAGGTACAGCTTTACAGTACTATTGAAAATAAAGAAGAAGAAGGACATATGATTTGTAAGCTATTAGGCATTTATATTTGAAAAATTGTTATAGTTTTATAATCTGCTTAAATGCTAAGCCTATTCTATATTCTTTTGCATATTTTTGTGCGTTTCTGTTCTTTTCATTTTGTTTCAATTAGTTTCGTTTAGATCTAAGAATTTCAATATAGTATTTATAAACAGTTTAACAATATCGTCACTGAAGTTACAAACAACTTTCTTTACGTGAATCTCTAGCTCCACTATTTTGGAAAGCACTATTAATATAAATAGAAATTGTATACATGTAGTTTTTGATATAAAGAACAGAAGTACCCATAGTTTTTTGTGGGTTCGTGTTGCCCAGTCTTTAGTTTTCTATCTTAGGTCTTGTGTACTATTATTTGTTTGTTGTTTTTTTTTACCATGGCGTTGTCACTTTATTTTCGATCTATGAGTTGAATGTCCTTCTGGTATCCTTCGCCCCCTCTTTTAAAGGGACGGGGTTGAAATTTTCATGTTTTTGGAAAGGGGACTTGAATCTATTTTTTTCTTCATGGTTGTAACTTGAGAAAACAAATTTGAGAAACTCCAATAGTTCCTCCAAGGTCCCCCTTTGAAAGAAATTGACAAGTTCCTTATTTAAAAGATTGTTCACGTTCAAATTCCAATCCTTATAAAAGATAAAAACAACAAATTATGCGTCCGAAGAGCTTTTTCTAGATTTACCGCCATGAACGTATTTACCATTGGCGTTCAAATTGTGCCAATTTATTGAATTCCTCTTAACTTTGAGTAACTCCCATCAATTCAACCTATTCAATAGATGCGTTTTAACAACTTTACTGCTATTGTTTGAATGATACCACAATAGATATTTAATTGTTCATGGTGCTCTTGGTACTCAATAACCATTTACAATCTTTTATTTATTAATAAACTCACCGTCTCATATTCAAATATTTGTTCACAAAGTTGTGGATTCTTCTTCTTCATATCGTTGTAAATGGAACAAAGACTTATTCCTTGTTGAAAAAGTTTGCTTCTAGGGAATTTTCGTCTTTCCCTTGCAAAGCTCCGTCTGTAAAAGAAGTTTGGAAATCCTCTGGCAAACATCAGAACAACATGCGGTTCATTATTGTTATGAGTAAGCATGAGCCCAGGACATCCCGATGCTCCATGTTCAAATTGGCACTTGACAACAAGCCTGTTTTTATGAAGTAGTTCATCGTAATCGTTGTCATAGTTTTCAATTATTCTATATTTAGAAGCACAAAATTCTTTTAAGCTTTGTATACGAGTAAGACTTGGATTCCACAGTTCAACATCAAAATGAATTTGTTTCTTTTCACTATATGCTATCAAATGAACCAGTGCCCCATCGTCCTTCTCTGGATCAACAATGGCAAACTTTGTAAGAGGTGGGGGAATATTTCTGCTTGCTGCCTCTAACTGTAAAACAACGGTATCCAATTCCTTGTTCTGATAAACTATAGATGGTATAATTTTAAACCGTTTCTTGTTACAGAATTCTACGGTCATATCCTTCAACTTATGCTCATTCATTTTGTTATCACGAGCTCCTACAAGTAAAAAACTCATAAGTGACAAAATATACTCGGTAAAATAATTCATCCTGCACTAAGCCGATATTAGTTGATGTCTACGCGTTTACTACGGGAGACCAGATTGAAATCAACTGCTGTGTTTACTACAATTATCTTTGTACGAAATGAGTGTAGAATATGACATGAGGTATGTCATTTAAACAGGTTAAACCGACTTTTTTTTCTTAAAATGTCCTGTACCTAGTCAGGAATATGTCAGTTGTTCTTGTTGTTCCTTTGTTTTCCTCTTACAGTTGATGTGTTTCCCTCGGTTTTGGTTTGTAACCCGGATTTGTTTTTTCTCAATCGATTTATGAGATTTGTACACCGGTATACCACTGTTGCCTTTATGAAGTAGAAAAGTGTTCAAAAACAAAAATATCCATTTATTTGCCTGTCTATTTTCAAATTCAAATAGGGATAAATATAGGTTTTCTATTAAGGTCAATAAAACGGAAGAACAAATTTCAGAGAAAGAAAAATTTATATATCAGGTATATTACAGAATGTTTACTGTTCAATATTAATTATTTATAAAACAATGAGATGTAGTATCATTGTCAATATAAGTCAAATATCCACAAGATACTCAATGACGAATTACATTAACGGCACCAACTTTTCAGCTTCAGATGCGCATTTCGTCAATAAATGTCTCTTCAGTGATGCTCGAGGCCAAAATATTTGAAAAACGAAGATGTGAGCAATTAACACTGTGTATCATCGCCACTGGAAATTGGGTACTAACGAAGCGGAGAGAAATAGAAAAAAGAGTAAACAAGTTAAGAATTCATTCAATTTAAAGCATTTCCACTCATGTGATGAGGGTGCCGCTTAAGAAATGATTTTCTGATATATAATTCTTTAAATTATTAGGCCGATAAGTACAAAATTGATAAAAGATTTTGAGTAATACTCCAAAACTTGCCACTTAGTACCGGAAAAATTCGAGGTCGATCATCCTCTGTCGCCCCATTCTCAAGATATTGAACTGTTTTTCATTATTTTTCCAGACACGTTTTTAGATTATTATAGTGTGGCATCATATTTACTGAAATTGTTGTCAAAACATTTTTTTTTTTAAAGAATATGGACAAAAACATTGTTTGTTTGTTGTACGGCGAATTGCAAAATAACAACTTTTGTCTACGGCGTCTTGCAATATATTATAATTTAAGAGGAAATTAATCGCTGTTTAGATAATATCAAGTGACGATATTTTGTTGATATCAAAGCTTTACAGGCTTACAAATATACCAAATGTCTTACTTATCAAATATTATTAAATATATGCCGTTAATTCAGTTCAGAAGGCCTCGTTGCGTACCGCTTTTTGATTTTGTACAAAAAGGTTTTTTTCAACCATATTATCCTAAATACATTTATATATCGTTATACTACTAACGACTGTTGTCTTATTTGTTGTTAGGTTGAATTTGTGTAAGTTCAATAAAATAAACCGTCCATTCATCTTTTGTTGGTGCTGGTTTTTATTTTATAGATAAAAACAGTGGAGATGTGGTATGATAGCAAATAAGATAACTATCCATCAGGATAAAATAAAGTGTGTGCAAGCAATTATATGCTATCGTACGGCCTTCAGCAACGAAAACTCGTACTATAAGTAGTCGGCTATAAAAAGTACCGACAGAAAAATGTGGAAGGACTCAACAAGAAAACTAACGGCCTAACTCATATACAGTGTAACAAAACAATTTATGAAAACAACAAATCAGATAGAGATGAAGCAACGACAACCACCGAACCACAGGATCGAGAATTCGGACAGACAAAATTAAGAAAAGACTTTGTTTTCATCGAAAGTAAGGAGAAACAAATCGTGAATTGCATTTCGAATTAATTTTCTTGTCAGTTTCTTTTTGAAAAATTTCATTTGTATACATCTTAAATGCTGTCAAGCAAATGGTGTTTCTATCTAATGCATTTTATCTAATGCATAATTAGATAGGAGGAGGGGTCCGTTAACATGTTAACAACACCCCGATTTTGGCAAAAACAGTTAACAACAAATTTTAAATGCTGATAAGAGTTAACAGCAACTTTAATTTACCCTTTTTTCCAAACGAACCCAAAAGCAATGAAAAGGGCAAGTGCATATCTTCAATGTATACAAAAGTTTGAAAACCACTGTATAAAGTCGCAGAAATGCCAAGCTCCATAAGGAATCTTTTATAAAGCTGACTAATTTTCAGAAGACACACGCAAGTATCATATTTTTTTTATTGACACATGGCCAGACAATTGAACGGATGGAAAAGCAGACGGAGTGATTGACTCCAAGAAAAAGGACTATGTCATGAATAATCGAAAATGCTTCAAACAGCAAAAGGGAGGCTTCTTCTGGTTATGTATATTGTTTAGTAAATGTTTTATGTCATCAGTCGTAGCAAACTTGGGTTATCGTCATGACTTAGGAAAGTGTAACACCCAGATAGAATGAGTGAATACTATAGGGCGCGAACATTATTTTTTTTATGGCGGGGGCTCTTATAAATTATGGTTACATCTCAGTCAGGGTATTCATACGACTCATTGCTTACATGATTTTATTAAAAGGAATTACGAAGGTTTACTGATTTTTATTTTAAATCATCAAAACCAGTGTATAAATCAGAAGAAAAAAAACATGTCAGGTGTCACAAGTTGAAGCGCTCTTTCATCTCCAAGTCCCAATTAAGAACTCTGATCTGATACATGTATATATATAAAAAAAAAGCCTTGGTCCATCTTTACATTTCTGAAGTCTTAGACTAGAAAATTTGACATCAATTTGAGAACCTTATAGTCCTCATTTTTCGGCCTCGTCTACCAGGCCACACTGTTCAGTTATTTTACGAATTGCAAATTGAAAAGGTAATTTATTTTTCACAATTCCGTCCAGGTACTCTGAGTCAATATAACTTATCAAACATTCCATATACATCTGAATCATTTTCATCATAGGACTGACCAGAGTTTTAGTTGGATAAGAAGTGGCGTTTCCTTTTAACGTTTTGGGTACATTACAAATAGAAGGCAGATATAACTACATTGGTTAGACGTATAAAGAGGGGCATGAGATATCCCTAAACATGTTTAACACTGCCGCATTTGTTGCACCTGCATGACCCAACTTGAGTCCGCAACCTTTGCTACATTTGTATATAGTCTTGTATTTATTTCATTTTTTTAATTTTGGTTCATTTATATGTTTCAAGAAACAAACATTGAACTTCTACCCCCTTTTTGTAGTTAAATGATTGCTCACTTAGGAGACAGCTTCAGGTATATCAATACACAGTTACAAGTGTAGTTTCGCGTTATAGCCATGGCGAATTTTCTTAATATGAAAGTTTTTGTACAATTAAATTGATTTTCAGATAGTTGAATAATAATATAGCCTTCCTAGTGGGTTTATATGAACACTTAGATTGTTTTTAGCATGTTTTATAAGACATTTTTCGGTTTGAACGTCCATACGTTCCTATCCGTACCGCCATAGATTTAGAAATTTTGTATTGTTTTTCAACAAAGATTTGACGCTCGATCTTTTCAATTTTATGGAAAAAACAGCAGAAATGCATATGATTTTTTTTTACCTTTTGATAGATATATGTCTATGGTTTCAGGAAAGGTATCACTCTTATTGATTGAAATTTTCCTTTGGACCAAATTTTTGAGATCTTTGTGACATGTTCAACCCCCTATTTTGCAATATTTGGTATCAAATAAATGCTGATTGTTGCCATGGTTAAACAAACAAAAAAAGATTATATTTCACCATTATTACTATTGGAAATCAAATCTATGGACGATTCTCTTTCCATAAATATACACATGCATAACTCAAATAGTAAGCCTTATTTATTAGGAAGAAAGGGAAAGAGGGTGTTTAAAAATTATGAGTGGCATTTCTAAGTTTTTTTTCCTATCTGTGAATTGACACCCCACCCTAGTGCATAATTTTCTCGTTGCGTTGGGTTTTTTCTTCTATTTGGTCGGGCTTCTGTTTCTTTGACATTTTCCTCATTTCCATTCTCAATTTTATCAAGGATTTACTATACTCAAAGATTTTTCAAAGACATGTACAGTTACATATTATATGCTCTTTATGACACTCCTTTGCGGAAGCAACGTAAAGAAAGAGATGGACAGCATATTTTAATGTGATTCTTGTAAATAACAGTTAAGATCAGTTAACAGAGAAAATAATGTCAAAAACAGTGAACACTTTAAGTATTAAGTAACAGATAACAGGAATCTCAATTTCAAATAAACAGTTAACAACATTGCAAATTTTAACAAAACGATTACAGACAGTGGGTCGAAAACAGTTAACAGTTTTTAAAATTTATCAGTCAAATAACAGTTTTAAACAAATTAAAACCTTGAAAAGGACAAAAACAGTTTAATATAAAAGGGTACCCCCCCCCCCCCAACCTTAGATATTTGAACTTAATACTTTATTTTCTTTGAAAGGACGGTAAATAACTATTCTAAAATTAGCAAGTTGCCGTACAGCTGAAAACAAGTTGCCATACAGTAAATTTGTCAACACGAGCAAGTTGCCGTGCCCTAGACTTTATTTTTTATGGTCTATATTCTTTAAAATACATCTTTTTGACAACAAATTTCAGTAAATATGATGCCACACTATAATAATCTAAAAACGTGTCTGGAAAAATAATGAAAAACAGTTCAGTATCTTGAGAATGGGGCGACAGAGGACGATCGACCTCGAAATTTTCCGGTACTAAGTGGCAAGTTTTGGAGTATTACACAAAATCTTGTATTAATTTTGTACTTATCGGCCTAATAATTTAAAGAATTATATATCAGAAAATCATTTCTTAATCGGCACCCTCATCAAATGAGTGGAAATGCTTTAAATTGAATGAATTCTTAACTTGTTTACTTTTTTTTCTATTTCTCTCCGCTTCGTTAGTACCCAATTTCCGGTGGCGATGATACACAGTGATTAATCAATCTCTTATTTTCATACAATTGTGTATGTAATTCATTAAAACTGAACTTGTTTTATAGAATGCAGTTGTCGCAAAAGTGATACAAAGACATTTACTTATCTGCTGCTCTATACCGTGCCAAACTGTCATGATAAAATTCTGTCCAACACGCCAACAACTACTGTTCGTAAACTGACCACGAATGATACCCACAGATTCACTTGCTGTGTTGAGTGCACTGACTTTGCCTGCTACATGAATTGCTGGTAAAACCTCATTTTCCGCTGCAAATCATAATTAATGTTGTAGTAATACCGATAGGCAATCGTATAATAATCGATTTTATGTTTTCTTTGTCTATATGTACCGGGTTTGTGATAACTTGAGCAACACGATGGGTGGCACATGTGGAGTAGGATCTGATTACCCTTCCGGAGCACCTGATATCACCCCAAGTTTTTGGTGGTGTTCGTGTTGCTTAGTCTGTAGTTTTCTCTGTTGTGTCTTGTGTACTGTTATTTATTTGTTTGTATTTTTCTTATTTAGCCATGGTGTTGTCAGTTTATTTTCTATCCAGGGGTCGAATTTGAGCTTTTTTGTGTACTGGTTAGCCGGACCAGTGGACTAAAAATCTACTGGTCCGGCTCCAAATCTACTGGTCCTAAAAAATGTCGTTCATTCGACAAACACTAATATAAATAAAAAAACCCACCCCCACCCCCAATACGGGTAATTTATTTCGCAGTTTTTTTTTTTGGTAAATAAATTGAAATTGCCAAGCAGTCAGTGATTTTTATCGACAATTCTCTAATGGTCCACCGGACCACCAGCTGTCAAATTCTACTAGTCCCACGAAAATTCTACTGGTCTCGGACCACCGGACCAGCGCTAATTTCGACCCCTGTTTTTATCTATGAGTTTGTCTGTCCCTCTGATATCATTCGCCCTTTTTTAAGGATATAACAAATAAAATGATTTTGGAGATTCAATACTACATTTGGTTTCCAGTGTTGTTAATTGTAATTAGAGTCAAATGCAGCAATATTTGTGTCCACAAATTTCGGTGAAGTCTTGGATATATTTCAGTGTCTCAGTCGTTCAAAAAATAAGTGTCCTTCCTATGCTGCGCAGCTTTATTTTATGTTCTTATATGACAAATATGACTTAAATAAACTCGTTACAACATATACTTACCATCTATTAGTTCCAGAAGTGTCTGTTTTAGCTACAAAAATAAAATACGAGTTGAGGTTACACATTGTAGATCATTGTATACTACGTATCGTTAGTCAGTGTTTCGATATTAGCAGGATCTCAATAACACATGTTTTTGTTTCTATTGTTTTACTTGTACTATACCTGTTCCATCAGGAAAGTTTCCTGTAAAAGTTCTGGCTGTTTCAGTCCCTTTTGGCTATCAAACGTTTACCTGTTATGGTTTTTAATAATCAAAGTTCCAAGCGTACCGTCAAGATTAATTTTTTTTTATTCTACAGTAAATCGAAATCGCTTTTATATTCTATATCCTTTGCAACTCTTGATAAAGGATAAATAAAAATGATCAATATTATCTTTAACAATAATAAGCTTCGTAGATTCGGCCACGTACCATTGTGTCCGCTTCTCTCACGTCGGAGTTACACTTTCTCTAAATCGAAATAGAGCATTCAAGGAGTTCTTAACTCCTGACAGAATAGAGTATTGTACTTTAAGTTAACAGTGATTCGAAGAATATTATTATATTATATTTATTTTTAAAAACTCACGAAAGGAAACATACGATCTCAAGATGATGTCAGTTTCATTGTTATCTTACTGTGTATAACTTGAATTTTTTTTCGACTATTATTTTTGAAGCGTGACTATACAGATATTCATTTATCATACTGTCACACTACTTGCTTCATAACACTTTTTGTATGTAACAATTCATGTATTTACATAAATCATTTGTCAGGAAAACGTTCGGAAGATGTTCAGATTTTGAAAATTAAACAAGAAATAGACAAGACAGTACAGCGATTTTTTTTAATGCAATACAAAAGTATAAATTTGATGACAGAAAACTAGACGTAATTAAAATTTCATTATTAATGAAAATTACAAAACATCTTCTGAAAGTTATACTGCATCTGGAAAATGATCAAAACTAGTCTGTTGCTCTTTTTAGAAAATGAGGAAAGATAAAACAATCTTTTTTTACTTCTATTCAAATAAGATGAAGTCGTCTCATATTTTCAGGTCTGACGCCCCTCAGATATGAGCAGCCTAAATTCAATACTTATGCTTCATTGCAAGTAAGTGGGTAGAATTATAACTCAAATGTTCAAAGCAAATCTAAGATAATTCTTACACTGCGAGTCATCCTATAAGTGTCTGTCTCCCGAAGAATATCTTTGAGATAATCCGTTGAAAATTCTTCCTGCATCAACCGAATTTGCTTCTTTTGTTCTTTTTTGAAGAACTCTCCAACATTACCTGCCAAGCCAATAACAGCTGTTTCAAGGATATCCCATTGGATTTGAAACTGATCTTCAGAAACTTCTGATGTGTGAGCAAGTTTGTTTCGAACTTCACGCACACTGTTCAGCCATTTAACTTGGGATTCATCCAAATCACAACACGCTCTAACAATAGCAAATGTAAGAGTTATATCTAGCACCGACACATCTATATCGTCTTTTGGCAAACATCTGCAAATACAATGTTGCAACACAGCACCATTTTCAATTTTAAAATGGTCTTTATTTGGTTTCCCTTTGACGTAATACAGTACTTCAAACTGTCGTTGTCTCAGTTTATATAATCGTGATTGTTTGCTAAAAGTTGTACACCCACAACAAGGTGTATCAATGATATATCTATGGAAGAGTTCATGTCTGTAGTTCTCTAAAAATTTCGAAAAGGTAATCTTATCCAAAACTACTCGTTCAAAGTGCTGTCTAATAACATCCTGGGTTTGCCCAAAACAAAATGTCAATAATCTCAAATAATTCTTTCTCTCGGGATTGTTCATAGTATGACTGTGAATAGAAAAAAAAAAATTAAATCACAAAAATATCGAACTTCAAGAAAATAACAAAACGAAAAGTCCCCAATCAAATGGTAAAACCGAAATCTCAAACACACCAAACGAATGGATAACAACTGTCATACTCCTTACTTGGTACAGGCATTTTCTTATGCAGCAAATTGTGAATTAAAACTGGTTTTAAAGCTAGCTTAACCTCTCACTGGTATGACAGTCGCATAAAATTCCATTACATTGACAACGATGTGTTCATCGGCCTCATATTAACATTCGAAATACCATTGTTAGTGCCACTAGTGAATTGGGTACTTGTTCTCATAGAATCCTCTTAAAGACAAACAGGAAACGTATATTTCAAAGTTTTTTAATTTCTAATTACAGATATGTTAATGACGTTCAGTGTCCAATGACAAACATTTCAATGAGTGAGTGCTTATATTTCTACCTTAGTTGTTTATGCAAAAATCTTTGTCATCAAAGCTGTTTTTTTATTCGAGCGTCAATGAAAAGTGTGTCTGGTGTACCAGATATTAATCCTGGTATCTATGATGAGTTTATTTACATTTAGTTTATCAAAGCAAATCTGAGACTAAAGGTACTACTTTTCATGTCTGCGTGTTTTGTAATGGTGTTTTCATGTTTTTCTTCAACTTTCAATCTCCTTGGTACTAGTATCACCGCCTCTTTTTTACGGTCACTATAATAACGGATTAGTTACTATGTGTTACAAACTACATGTTTACGTTGAGTTAGATCTTAGGATACTAGTATTGGCGTCTTACGATTGTGTTCTATTCACAATTTTTACAACCGAACATGAATTTGCATGGCGGATGATGCATGTACAGCTAAAGACGCTTATCCTGTCGTTTCTTTAGGTAGTCATGTGATTCCCTCTTTATTTTTGTTATCTTGATTTATCTTTTCTTAGTAGAGTTTTGAGATTTGAATAATGATAACTACAGTCGTCCTTATTTTGTCTAATATGAAAATAACAAATTTAAAGTTGCATGATACAAGATTGCAATTTATTGTATTTTCTGTGTAACATATGTATATGTAGAATCAAAGATTTTTGGACCTTATATTTTCGTATTGTTTTCACATTATCAATATAAAAAAATAATGGAAATTATCGGATTTGAATATTGAATAGTTTTTGTTTTTCATTGATTTAAGGCTAGTAAATGTTAAGTAATATTTGAGACTAGAATTTTAATAGAAATGACTTTAGAAAATATTTTCATTTTTACCAGTATCGTTTGTATCAGTGTTTGAATTTGATTTTTTTTTTACTTAATGGGAAATTTTTGTCATTGAAATATATATCTATAAACGATGTAGTCCACATAAACATTTGTTTAGCTTTTGATTTCAATTCTCTTAATTCTTTTCTTAGCACTTCGTCTAAAATAGTATGTTTTGCTGTGCACATTATATTTTAAAGTTTGTGAAAAAAATTAAGAGACCATCAGCTTTGTTATTGCTTTTTATTCATTAAAATATAAGAGATTTATTAATAAGTTCGGTATACCCACTTTAAAGTATGTACTTTCAAAACGGAAACGACGGTATCAATATCAAATCAATTGTAAACAGATGTTTTGTAACACGCTTTCAAGAGATAGTAATTTTAAGTGAATAAGACACATTATAATACAACTTTTCATTACAATTTAGACTTTCATGGATCGGCACTTTTAAACAGATTTTTGTAACAGGCTTTCGAGAGAGTAATTTTACGTGAAAAAGAATGTTTGATATGTTATAATGCTCGTTTTTACTTACAATCTCACGAAATTGTAATTTATTATATCTCTGTGAGTATAAATAAACACATCATAGATACTTGGATATAATTTTTTAATTTGCGCCTGACGCGCGTTTCGTCTACCAAAGACGCTCGAATAAAAAAAAAGTAAAAAAAACGTCAAAGAAAGTATGAAGTTGAAGAGCACTGAGGACCAAAAATTCCTAAAAGTTTTGCCAAATACAGGTAAGTTAATCTATTTAAGAGGTAGAAAATCCAGGTAGAAAACCCAGGTAGAAAACCCTTAGTATTTCAAATGCCACATACATATCTTTAACAACGAGTCGTATATGTAAAAAAAAAACCTTATATAAACCACCGAATTACGTATACCTCACCTTAATGATGTGTGGTACTTAAAAACATCTAGAAATCCAAGCAGATGAACTTCTTCCCAAGTGTAATTCCTCAAAATTCAAACTTCAGGAAATGAATAATTGTGTACTTTACATTGATATAGTAAACGAGGGTTTGGATGGGGTTAAATGATTAAAGAATAATGCCCTTAAAAAAATGAAGATTAGAGAATAACGGGCCAAAAAAATAAAGATTAGAGAAATGCGTGGTCTAATTTTATGAAGATTAGAGAAAAAAGGGGTTAATGTTTTGAAGATTAGAGAAAAAAGGGGTAAAACTTAAATGTTTACAGAATAACAGACCCCCCATCCAGACCCTCGTAAACCCATGTCGGTTATGTCAATTCGATTAACATACATGTATGGATAAATGTGAAAGGTTTACTATCTCCACATCCTGTTTGATTTCGTAGTATATTCGATTTGCGGAAATTCACATTCAGTTTTTATCATTTAATTCGAGTATATTATCAAGAAATTTAATCGACAGGGATTTCTTTAAATTTTCAAATAAACAATATGTGAATGATTTCAACATTTTCAACTGTTTCAGCATACTAAGTTTATAGTACATGACTTAATTCAAATTCGTGCGTGCAATGTTATCGGAACGATTTTATATAATTTTAAGTAGAATAGCTTCTCATTGAACATAACATTCGAAATTCATTGTTTTTCCGACTTTGGTGACCGAAAGTCTACTTCTGAGCTGAAGCAGTTTATTATCGGTATGTATGGAAAAGTAGTTATTTTATACAACAAGTAAACAATAAAGATGACCAGTTCTTGCGCATGGTAATAGAAAAATAAAAAGATACTGTTAGTAAAAACTGATGTTAAACATACAAAATCTGAGCTTTAAAAATTACAAGAAGACTATCGATATTATAAAAAAAAGAAGACGTGGCATGATTGCCAATAAAACAACTATCCACAAAAGACCAAAATGACACAGACATTAACAACTATAGGTCACCGTACGGCCTTCAACAATGAGCAAAGCCCATACCGCATAATCAGCTATCGACTATAGAAGGTGTTCATTACATTGAATTGAAATCAATAGGGATGAAACCAAAAGGTAATAGCTATTTAGAGAGAGTCTACACAATAAAATATCAAATCTGCGTTAGCAAAGATTGATTACAAAATACGACAGGATGAAAATCTACATCCCCTTATCATAGTTATCGGGTACCGTCTTCTCTTAGAAACGCGCACAAACTAAAAAGAAAATTGGATTCTTTGAAAGGAGACTATCTTTTTAGACTATTGTAAGAAGAAGGATATCTAGATTGATTTTAGTCCCTGATGCATGATATTTTATTATTAATTGTTTTGGTTTTTAACTAGCTTTCAGTAACTGCGAGTACTATGAAATCGGACTTTCGTATTAATGTGACCTGTTGACACCATTTGTAATGCATTCCTTTTCTTCAATGTTTACTTACTAGGTGTTATATTTCGTCTTAGTATTTTTTATATGCACCACCTTTAATAAGTATTGAGTATGACGATAATGTTCACTTAGGGACGACATCAAAAGTTCAATGAAGGATAAAAAACTTAATTCACATAGTTTTTTCACTGACCCCCACACCCCCCTTCTTAACTTAATTTGGGAAAAGTTGATTGACCAATAGGGATATATGTAAAATCGATTTTAGATTAACAAAACTTGCAGCAATGTTGACCCGCACCCCCAAACTTTTCGATGTGAGCCAATGCTCCGTGTTGAATGTCGTACTTTTACTTTTAATTGTTAGAAACGTCGCACGATGCTGGTGTTATTTTAGTGAAATCGCGGACAAGACACATTCAAGTCATTAATTAATAAACAAATTAATAAACATTAAAAGTGATCTTCTAAAGTGTTATATATCATTTTAAAGCTTTTAAATTCTACTTTCAGAATATTGTAATTTTGTTTTTGTAACAGACTTTTTTCATTGAGTGAAAATCAATTAAACCTTTATTTTTTAATATTATTTCCTTGTCCCGCGTTACACTTTTTAAGTTTTGGGAAATTCGGAATATTGTTAAAAGCATTTAAAAGATTCCACCAAACGATATAATAGTCTGTCTACAACAAGCACGACATAAAAGGTCGATGATGTAATGTCGGTTTTTCTTTGAAAAGACGGAATTTCGAGAAAAAAGGATCTAGATGATACAAATTATGTGTCCCATGCACAAAAAAATTGCCGTAATTTTTCTAAATTGTCCTATTAAAAAGGGAAACCAGAGCAATCACCATGTCGTAAGTAAATTATTATTATACTAGTATTTTGTACAAAGCTCACACTTTCGCCTCATGCAATAATCAGAGATTTTAATAACAAATTCTTTTTATTCGAGTCGATTATCAATGTCCGACAATTTGTCCCCTTCAAACCCAATTGACGTAGGGTTACGTTTTTCTGTTTTTTCGTGATATTTATTTAATACAAAGCTATTCGCTACATAAAATAAAATATAAGGGAAAAAAGTACAAAAAGTTACCTCTATTTTGATAGTAAATTCTCATAAATTTAATCTAAAATACGAGATATCGGATAAAACTATAATGTCCGATACAATGTCCCCACATACGATTTTAACGTTATGTAACAAAATATACAAAATTTACGTCAATTGTCATTATTGCGGTTTTCACAGACGTTTTAGAATACGGGTAATTTTTGTTGCTCGTTCAGAAAACTTCAAATGTTTTAAGTAAAAGTTCAATACCGATTCATGGGAGGGGGCAATAATTCCTCGCGGAACTGCATGAAGTGTTTTCCGGAATTTATAATGATCGACAGGTCGATCCGCTACAATACAAAATCATAGAAAAGAAAACAGCTATTGTTCCCACTGATTCCTTTGTAAATTGTATATATTTGTGCAGACCTTAATGGCACTGTCATGCTATATATACCGTAGACCATTCGCCTCGACATTCTGCAGTGTATAAATGAGGGCATTATCCATGTTAGCAGTGCGTAGTGTCTTAAAAAAAATCGTTTGCTTTTGTAATTAAAATGTTTATTAAACAAATAGTTTCAATTCAATTTTTATTTTTCTATTTGTTAATAAAAAGCTTAGTATATTATCTAAGAAAACATGAATCTAATGTTCATAAATTTCGCTCATAATATCCGTTAATTTTAGAAAGCGATCTGAAAAACGTGCATTCTAACATTTTTATTTTGGATAACGTCTTCCAGTGTGTAACGTTAGGTGACACCAGTATCTTGCGACGTTTCTTAACTTTTTAGACATTGTTACTTAGATGGATAGTTGTCCTATTTGCGTTCATACCACATCTTATTTATATGTATGTAATCTAACGGATCTTTGGATGTTTTCAGTTTCTTCATCTGAACAATTAGACCCTACAGAAAGTTGATTCACACCGACTTTGACGCCCGGATTCGTTTGTTGATAGAATTCATGTTAAAATTTAGAAAGAGTTGTCGTAGAGCAATTAGAAGATCCAGCAATATAAAAGATATGAAAATCCATGCGGCACACTGTTTAGGACCATATATGTCTGCATTGTTCACAAATCGTTGTAAATAGAATAGAGAGGTTAAGCGCTATAAAACCAGGTTGAATCCACCATTTTCTACATTTGAAAATGCCTGTACCAAGTCAGGAATATGACAGTTACTGTTGTTGTCCATGCATTTGATGTGTTTTATCATTTGATTTTGCCATTTGATTAGAGAATTTCCGTTTCGAATTTTCCTCGGTGTTCAGTATTTTTGTGATTTTACTTTTTATATTGAGAACAAACTATTGAAAAACGATAGAACTGCTAAAAAATCCTATCTAATGACAAAACACCTTTACCCTATGTCATCAACGTCTCATTAAAGTCCACCCCAGGGTGACTGGGGTATAGAAATATGGTCACTTGGTCTTCTCCCGACCGGCAGTAAAACGCTTGCCGAAGTGGGGGGGGGGGGGTCCGTTTGGCTGTGCGGGATGTATCAAATTCGCAGTCACGTCCGGTCAGAAGGGGGACGTTAAATCCGATGCCTCGTGTAAAGAGAGTGCCACGCTCTTTGCACGTTAAGAACCCTTGCAACAACTCTTTGAGGGGTCCGTAGGTGGCCTGTTGCAAGGCAAAATTTCTTTCCCTATCCAATATACCCTCATTTTCCGGTGGCAGTCTAAATTTCTCCGACCATCATCCCAGATGGCCTCTATTGCATCAACCTACCTATTGTATTTATTGTGAACTTGTTCTCGTCCTGAATATGCATAAAATATTTGCCACTGGACGTTAAGCAACCAACAATCAATCAATCTCATTAAAGTCATCTTCTTTTGTTACAGTTCATGTGTCTAGTTTGGCAACTAACTAGATATATTGTATTTTTGCAGCTTCCATAATAATCTTAAAAAGCATTAACCATAATATTTATATTTTCAATTATGTTCACTCTGTAGTCAAAAGACATGCTTTTTTCATACCAATGTGTGCCATGATTCATGTAAATCTACATAAATCCGTAAATTGGAAAATAAGCGTGGATCAAATTTGTTTATGAGAGGTATACCTCGCTGGAATAATAAGTAATAAGGATAATTCAAGTACATATATTTGAGATATTGGCTATTCTAAAGCAATTTTGTGAGTTTTTTTTTATCACCTGGACTTAACAATGAATGAAAATCTTAAATTAATTAAAGTTCATTTTTAGGGAAAAGTTATGTCAACTTAAGTTCTTATCGAATGTCTTTTGGCATAATGGAAATGGATAATGAAAATAATTTAAAATGTAGAGACATGTATGGTAGGATGCTTGTCCAAAATGTCTGACACTATTACAGAACTTGGACATGTGATTCTTCGTCAGAAGTAATTATCTTAGGGAGCTACCATTTGATTTTTATGGGGGGGGGGGGGGGGGGGCTGGGAGGGGGGCTAGGATGAAAAATTTTGTCCTGCATTTTTTTAGCTGTATTCTCTGTCCTGCCTTTTTATTTTTCACGCTGTTCGGTCCTGCCTTTTTTTTTTTAGTTTATCCTGACTTTTTTTTTACCTAAATTGTCGTCCTGACTTTTTTTTTTGCAAGTGTCTCATCCTGCCTTTTTTTTTACTCAAAACTCCTGTCCTGCCTATTTTTTCAAATTTCATCAAATTTCATAAAATTGGTATCATCATCAGATGAAATAAAGTTAATCCGTTATTCCTAATAATAATTGTATAGATCCCTACGATAAACTATAAGCGTTTAAGCACCAACGTAGATAGATACTATAACATTTGTTATCTTGGATAGTAATCCGATTCTACTCCTTGATTCGCAAGTCAAATCGTTTAACGCGTACCGTATAAAATTCATATTTTATTGAAATTGTTGCCGTATAAGAATCGGACTAAAACATTTTTCCGACAAAGAAGAAAGCCTTATTTTATTTTTATAAGTCGCTCAATTCTGAGAATATATCATTCAGAAATCTACTTTAGTCCTAACTCAATCACAACCAGATTAACGTCAACGGTTTAAAGTCCTCGTGCAATTTTTCTTCATTTTGACTGTATTACTCCCCAGTATATTGTACCTCTGGGAATAAGATATTTCAATAGAGATAGTATGGTATGATATGATAGAAATAGAAGCCGACAACATTAAAATTAAAAAGAAAAACGGCGAAAAGACTAACACCCGTCTCTTAAACACCTCATACGATGCGTAAGCTTATATGCTGCATGTGAGCAATTTGAACACCACCCAGGTGCTTCGGAAGGATATTATCAAATGCTGCAACAAATTTCTAGTTGTAAATATATATAGAGTTGTGTACGTCGCGTAGAACACTTTCGTGTAGTGAATTGTGCCGCAGCATAAATCACCAATGCAGTTCACTCTTTGAGGAACGTGTTTGTAGATTTTCAACGTGGCCAACTATCTATTGGCCACTCTAAGGTGGAAAGATGGACTTAAATCAGGAAATTATGATTTTGGTTGCATTAAACCAAGAACTTTTATAGTATACAGTCGTACTATTAAAGTATCATTTTTTGATAGATTTGCCCTACACTAACCAAAATTCTAATTTGGAACACTCTAATTAAAAGATCTCTGATTTCGTTCTGCTCATATCATATATTATGTACACGACCCTGTGTGTTTCGATAAATCTAAATTGTAATAAGATTTAAGTTGTAAAAAAAATATGATGGTATCTAATATATTAGTAAATTTTGACATCTACCTCTTTTTACCATAACTATATCAATGCTGTAAAATGGGCGTTTTTTGTTTATATCCACGACAACTTGTTCTGCTAAATACCACTTATCATCCCTGTGCCAGCTGCTTCTTAATAATATTTATGTTCATAAAGTAAATATCTTATCAAATGAAACAAAAAGCAAACATTTGTGTAGAAAACATAGTTTAGTCTTAGATGCATGATTTTTTTATTAGTTGTCAGTGGCTTTGAACTAGCTGTCAGATAACTGCGAGTACTCTCAGATTTGTTCATTGTGTCGGGGTGTATAAGTACCCGGCCACGTCTACTTGTATTTTTGTCCATCTGATGAGTTAAGCCTTTTCAACTGATTTTTATAGTCCGTTCTTATGTTGTACTGTTATACCACTGTCCTAGGTTAGGGGAGGGTTGGGATCCCACTAACATGTTTAACCCCGCCACATTATTTATGTATGTGCCTGTCTCAAGTCAGGAGCCTGTAATTCAGTGGTTGTCGTTTGTATATGTGTTACATATTTGTTTTTCGTTCATTATTTTTATACAAATAAGGCCGTTAGTTTTCTCGTTTGAACAGTTTTACATTGTCTTATCGGGGCATTTTAAAGCTGACAATGTAGTATGGGCTTTGCTCATTGTTGAAGGCCGTACGGTGACCTATAGTTGTTAATGTCTGTGTCATTTTTGTCTCTTATGGACAGTTGTCTCATTGGCAATCATCTTCTTTTTTTTTATATTCACATGGGTAAAACTACTTCGGTAACAAACAGTTTAAAAGTAGTCTAAAGACCCTAATCGATAATTAAATGTAGAGAACATGCAGATGAACCGACAATGTACAGTTGTTTGTACAGAATTTTGTGAAGCTTAGGTATGGATACTACTAAACGATTGCCAACACATATAAGACATACATCTAACATTTTACTACGTAGGTGTAATGCAACCTTTATTCAATAGTGTTCTTCACTGTACATACGACAGGTCAGCCATTTTTTGGTATAACTGAATGTTATAAATTCTCTTTAAATGTCAGGAATGGTTGCTTGATACCCCTCAATTCATCTAGCAGATCATCAATGTATATATCATGTTTATCAAGACGTTGTAATAATTGTACTAGTTTCTTTTGCTTATCTAAAGGATATAATTCCGGTTTTAAGAGATGCGCGAAGAATGATTCGGTAAATCTAGCCATGTTATGTTTTAGATTTGTTCCTCTGCACACACCAATTGTGCAATTATTTGTAGATTTACAATTGGTGTATTGAATTTCGTAACTATTTAATGGTTGACATGTGATATTATAATAAGAGCATCCAGACGAAAAATAACACGTCGGCTCCACATTATTTATGTAATCCAGATCAATCAATTTGATCTTACCCTTGACCATAAGGAAATGGTCATATGGCAAAAAATCAACAAGTTTTAAAGATCCAAGCGGAGAATGATGCAAATAGGATATCAGATCAGCTATATCAAGTGCATGATTGAGTCTGTCCTCTATTTTAAATTTGGCTTCCGCAATTCTAAACTCTTTGCCAAATTCATACACTGCAGAAATGTCACCAAAAGGGAGATAACCTTGGTAGATATTAAGATCGTGCTTTAAATGATTCACACAAAAGCCTAACATTTTTATAATTGATGGATGGTCAAGTTGGTCTCGCATTAGTATGTCTTTCATAAACAACACTTCTCTGAACTGTGCATCCCTTTCTTTAGGGTTTTTACGTGGTGAAAGTCTTTTAACCACTACCGTTTCTCCTTCAAATGTACCAATATCGATAGTTTTTGACATTCCTCCACCAATATCATACTTGAATAATCTAATGCTGTTTATATTTGTACAATTAAATTTATATTTTGATGCACTTTTATCGGACTTGTTTTCGTCTTCACATGTTTTGTGTCGTGGGTATGCTTCTTTGTTATTTGGAACATTGTAATACAGTACCAACAGTACAAATTGAAGCAATATTATGATTATCATATTTTTGTTTATTCTGCTAAACATTTTCCGTATTTCTCGGTGTGTTTATCTAACTAAATTGTTTGACAAAGAAACTTCGAATGATTCTACCGGACTCTATTCCTTTACATTTGTTGCCAGATCGAAATTTCTTCTTTTTTAAATTTTGGTATGCGGCAATTTAATCCACATTATTTCTATGTATCTTCTGAGAAAACGATCCTTTCTTTCTTATTTATTGCTTTAAAACGACGTCGGTTTTCTACCTGCAAGCGAATGAATTTAATGTATAAATAGATAGATAAAACAATGAATATTATTGAACCATGGATAATTTAAACAATACTAACTACCATTTTGGAATTAAAGTAACTATAGATTCAAATAAACTCATCATGAATGCCAGGATTAAAATGTTGTCAATCAGACGCCCGTTTCGTCCACATAAGACTCATTAGTGACGCTCAAATGAAATACAGATAAATGCCGTACAAATTTCAAGAGCATAGAGGACCCAAAATTCCAAAAGTGTTTGCCAAATACATCTAAGGTACTATAATCCTTGGGTAGAACATCTGTAGCATTTAAAAAAGTTTTGTAAACAGTTATTTTATAATTATGACCTTATCAACGATAGTTCATGTCAACAGAGAACAACCGGGTTGGTAATACCATCTGGGAAGACCCTCACCAAGCATTGGCATCAATCCAGTTGTTTTAAATAAAATCATCAAAGTTACCAGGATTGAAATTTTGTTTGTCACACGCATGTTTCGTCTACAAAAGACTCATCAAAGTAACTATAGAAATATTTTGAAAAATGCCATGAGCAAACACGTGCAATTGATCAATAAAAGAAAAAAAATAGAGGCAGTAAAATCCCACCCCTGATTGTTCCACATCAGGGTCAAAACAGTGTTCCATAGTAGTATCACAGCCTAATGTCTGTTGCAAAGGTTGTAACAATTAAATAGCTTAATCATTTTGAAAAAGGTAACACATTAGTAAAAGCCTGAAGATATCCCCAAACCGCAATTCTAACAAAAAAATATAAAAAGGACACCGTTGAACTAGACCTTAATTTCTTTTTGAAGAAAACACATATGTATTGTCTTTCGGATTATAAAAAAAATAATTCAATTTGGCAAACTACTTCATTGTATCACGGAGGTTATATTTATTGAGATTCTCCTTTCTACGAGCACAATTTGACACAAATAATGTGAAATGGCATTTAGCTAACACAACTTTAAAATGTACTGTTTGAAAAAGGTTTAATTATTCAAAACGCTAAGATTTTATACCCAAGAAATATATTGACTTGATCGTATTTGGTACATATTTTCGGAATTTAGTGTTTTAATGTTCTTCAGTTTAAGTTAGTATTTGATTTGGCCTATCCACTGTTTTAGTTTACCGACCCTTATATTCACGGAACGCACGACTAAAATTATGTGGTCAAGCAAATGACAAAAAATTATTCGGAATCTAGATTTTCAACATACCATACATACTAGTGCTAAATTTTGAAAAAAAAATAAATATTGATATGAAAAAGAAGATAGTTAAGATTATAATATTATAGTCTGTTCACGAGCAGGCAGATTTGATATTACATAAGGAATATGTTGTTACCTATGGGTTTTAACGTCATAGTTGATTAGGACTTTGATTTTGAATTGTTTATGTAGAATACACGCTAGTCTGGCGTACTCTATTATGAGCCTATTTGTCTTCTGAAATGTGCTTCGTACGCACGAATATCCAAAGTGCTTTTTTCATTAACGATCACTGACTTGAAACCCCTTCTAGAGAACTGATAGTTCCAGAGGGTATAATCAGCTGAGTGTTTCAGTAATTGAATGAATTTTTATTTTTTAATTTAACGTTGATAGGTTAAAAATTTCTAAGAAACTAAAGTTCCAACTACCTCAGGCAAAGTTTAACATCGATGATCATAGATTATGGATGGTGATGTCAGTTTTTAACAACATTGACTGGCTCTACAGCCCTCACACGGTCGGCATATGATTATATTCAATAACATTCCTACGTATATACGGCATCACTAGTTTTCATATTCTTTAATTTCATTGCTGGTGAAGAAGGCCAATCCAGAAAAACGCTTCGTACACGCAAGTTTATAAAGTGCTATTCACATTTACCTACAGGCGATTCTTTATTTTTGTGCAAATACGAGATACTTCATTTGTGATTAAATGTTTTTACTTTTAGATAAAAAAAAATCACCGATACTAGTCTTCGTTTTCATGGTTCGGGAATTAAAATGCTTTGAGTTGTCATCAAATATCTTGTACGTCTAGAAAAAAACCCTCTCCGTTGTCTTTTTAAATAACCGATTGAATGATGACCAATTCTCTTTCCATCTCTAAATACTTGTAATTACATATATGTCTAGATGGGTTTCTTTACCTTTACATCAGTATGAACATACATCTTATGCTGTCTTATGCTTATTTGAAATTGGTGTTATACATCTATCTTTCTTGCAAACTTTCTCTAAATCGGTGTAAAAGAATCAGTCACATCCGACACGTTTCATATATATTGTAAAATATCTAGCATTCTCATCCTTGCAATTCACGTTATAAGATGCAGACTAGATACAGATCAGAAACAGACAAAATGGAACCTCCTTTTAAATATATAAATTCTTACGTTACTTCTGTTCAAATTTTAGTAACCATTTGATGCTTTATTACTTTGAAATTTAGTAATCACGCGAGTGACACCTTTTTATCATTATGTAAATATGCTGATCTGCCTATAGCAGTTGATAAAAAAGTCAATATTTAATAGAAAATATATAATAACTTTAATTTCTTTATTTTCTTATTATCAAAATCAAGACTTGTGTGAAGGTTAAAAAATCATGTTGGTCTCTCTCAATATATTTATACTTTAATTGACAACATGTGTTTATCTTTCAAAGGCAAAATCTTTATAATTTCTTTCTTTAGTTCCTACTACTATACATAATACGGACATTAGTACTGTATGTGTAGCTGGAATAAGTGATATGTATGATTTGAACATTCATTTAAAGCAAACATAATGTTGTTAAGAGCTTTTATAGTATTAAAGCTGCTTGTAACAGCTTGAATTAATAATATTGTATGAATAACACCTCCACGCAATGTAAATATAAAATATGTATCTCTTATCATGATCATTGAGAAAATATGTTTGGTTGTTTTTTTTTGTTTTTTTTGTTTGTTTATTCTTTTTGTATTTGTATTTTGTAAATGTCGGCTGGTATCATTTCTGTATAGGAATTTACACCAATAAAATTATTTGATTGATTTGATTTTATACATAATTGTTGTAAAGGGATGGATAAACTAATAAACGTATTATCGGCTAATGATTATAATGATTTTGTTAGACATTAATAGCAAATAATTTAATTTTGGATGCAACGCGTCTTCTGATTGGCTGACGTTATTTTGTTATTAGCCCATAGACATAATTTAGTCATGTGACAGTGACGTCATCAACGATTTTTCATGGTTATCTACGGTTTAGAATGGAATTTAGAATAAAATTATAAGACATGACTGTAATATTTGTTCTGTCTATTCGAAATAACATAAACAATGTGGTGCACACTGTTAAATAACCCGCTACGCGCGTTATTCAATGTGCACCAATTTTTTTATGTTATTTCTTCATAGACAGAAAAAATATTACCGTCATTCCTTAAATATTAAAACCATATAAAGAATTGAAAAATCATCAATACGAAATAACAAAACCACATCATGTAATGAAACAAATTCATAAGGTTAAGTCACATACACATCACGTGGTATTTCGTAGTGCATTTCTTTTAGACAATAAATTCAAATTAAAAAAATCGCACCTGCTCTTTCTCAAAAAGATTTTTACAGTGTAGTGTACTACCAGTGAGACAAATAATATCAAAATTATAGAAACTTCTACCAGCTCTAACTCAAAATATTGACAATTCTGTGTTAAGGGAGTGTAAAAGTCAGTTTGACAGCTTCAGACGTGATAAAATTTGACCTTTTTGAACTGGACCAAATCACTACTTAACATAAAGATTCAGCACCCAAATGTTTGTAACATGTAAATACATCCCCCTGCTTAATATTTCATGCATTTGATATCAAGAAATAAAATTGGAAAGTGTATCAAATAAAACATGCAAGTTATACACTGTTTACACTAGGGACTATATTACAACGAAAACCAAAGGACGATAACTGTGTTCTTGGACCACACAAAACCAAAAGACGATAACTGTGTCCTTGGACCAAGTAATGTCAAAACCACATCAACAAATAACACAACCACATTATAATGGTGAAACCACATCGAGTAATGACAAAACTATATTAGAATGAAATTCAAAACAGTGTGGCTGTGGCTGTTGATTGACACATTAAATTCATCCATTGACTAGGTGAACGTTTGTATGTAACTACCACTGCTCACTATGTACTTTTAAACGACACTTAAACTATGGGGTCACCAAAGGTTCTCAACACCTAAATAACGTAATTCGAAAAATTAATCAGAAATAACACAATGTTTTGATTTATATCGATTATATAAATCAAAACATAAAGGTTATTCCTGATTATTTTTTTCGAACTATTTTATAATTAAAGACGTTAAGAAACCTTTGGTGACCCCACAGTTTAAATGTCTATCGTAGGCAAACGTTCACCTAAATTGTCCCAGTCAATGGATGAATTTAATCTGTCAATCAACAGCCACAGCCACACTGTTTTGAATTTCATTCTAAGTGAAACAATCTCATGTAAAACAAAAATTCATTCAGTAATGACTATTCCATATTGAGTTATATCTAAACATCATTACGTAATGTCATAAACATCAGTGGCGGATCCAGGGGGAACCCCCCTTTTTTGGACGATCAATGCATTTGAATGGGGACATATAGTTGAAACCCCCCATTTTGTCCTAGGCTGGGACCCCCCTTTTTAAAATGGCTGGATCCGTCCCTGACCATATGATGAAAAGCAAAAATATTATTAAGTAATAATAAAACAAGATAACGCTAATATCAGTTCCATTTAAGACAAAAGTGGCGTTTCATACTAATGCTTTCAATATTATGGTCAAACATAAATTTGAAGTAAAAGAATAAGTGTAGCCAGTGAAGATGGAGATCGACTTTTCAGAATGTAAAGGAATATGAGTAATATCATTAATAGTGAAATAAAATGAAAAAGAAAATGACGTCATGCTATTTGTTAGTTTTCACTCTTAACCGAGTTACAACGTTTGTGGTAATTTGTTGAAAATATCGCCCATAATTCATTGAAATCTTCAACGTCGCATTGAATGTTTAGATTAATACGAAATGCTAACCTCAATTCAGAGACACTATAAATTAATGAATGCATGGATAAATGTTTTATTAGAGTACATAAAGAATCCGCGAAAATAAGTTGGTTTACAGTATACGTATAAGGAATAAATAAACTCTCGGATAATCTCATGTACAAAATGTATCTTTTGATAAATATGATATCTTGGCGAAGCACAAGTCATTCGTTACCTCATTAAATACTCCATTGATCAGTAAGTCTTAAGACTTACCTTGTTTGTTTTGGACACCAAAAGCTTCACAAAACTCCATACAAACAACGATACATTATTAATTGGCTCACCTGCCTGTTCTACTTTAAAATGATTGTCCGTTAAATTCACCAAAATTTGTCCGCAGTGAAAGCGATTTTACAGAAAAAATGTGATACTATTTATTTGCGTATTGTTATTTTGCATATTAATCTAGAGTACTTTACTTTAAAAAAAAATATAACATTTCCGTCCCCGAGAAGCAATATTTCAACGTCATCTGCGTATGCTGTATTTTATATTTTTAAACTCATACGTTGTTCAGGAGCTTACAGCTGCTACTCAAACTTATAAAACTAATCAACTAGTGTTTTGTTAAAGAATGTCTCGTCTTTTATTGAAAGCACAAAGACCTACGAGATAGATATTTAATATATGCTAATAGCTATTGTTCTCTGTGTAGTTTATTCACTTGGACATTTAAATTTCTTCTAGGAGAAATCTATCACTCATTGATTAATTTGCCTGACCAAAAAAATATCTTCTTTGTTGATTGAAATACATGTATAAACTCACATAAACTGCATGTGATACAGCATTTATTCAATATCAATAATATATTTTCAATCTGTTCAATATAAGCCTGATTTAATCATAAAACGTTTATTTCTGATTTTTTTTTAACTACTGCATGCCTTTATGTTTCAAAGAATTTGCGTTTTGTTGTGGTTGTTCAGTTATAAAGAATACATTTATGAAGACCTTTATTTAAACATTATCATTTCCGTTTTTATTTGTGAACAGACGAAAAAAAAAAGCAAATTTTAATAGGTAAAATGTTGAAATTTGATCAGAAATCAACTCTTAATTTTTAATTAAATCAGTGTTTATATCAAACAAATTGAAAATGTGTTATTGATTGAATGAAAACAACATCACATGCAGTTTTATAATTACTTATTTGTACATGTATTTCCACCATTGACAGTTCAAATTTGTTCAGATAAATTAATCAGTGAGTGATAGATTTCTCTTGCAAGAAATTTAAAGGTCCCATTGAATAAACTAAACAGAAAACAAAAACTATTGTATTTGTTAGATGAGACAATAGAACTTACAACAGTTTAAATGGACAGGTAACTTGCGGGTGAATCTTTTGAAAACTATGATAGGGTTCGCAATAACATAAACGATAAACAAGAAAAAAAAAATTTACCATGACACACTAACACAATGACGGGTAGTACATGTACTGAGCCACGTCAAATGGATATCTGCAACATAAATGATATATGATACGGATCTCAGTTTTCACACAATTACGCAGTGAATGAATTGGAGGCTGTTTATACACGCATAATCATACCTATAAAGAAGCACTGTACTTTATCTGACCTTTCCTTAAACATTTTTTGATTCGAGCTTCACTTATGAGTCATTTGTAGAAAAAACGCGCGTCTGGTGCAAATATAAAATTTTAATCCTGGTATCTATGATAAGTTTATTTGTTTCATGGATTGTGATATTATAAGGGATTAACAGTGCACTGCGTGTACCAAAAAAATGATATGATGACCAATTGAAAAAAGAATATGGTGTGTATTAACAAAAACCAAAAATCATACCCGACTGAATCCAATGCAACGAAACAACGCTCTTATTTTAAGTTATTTTTGAACTTTGAACTAATATTACAGTTTAACTGCACGAACTACTAATGTTCCAATTGTCGTAACCACAATCACGTCCTCTTTTTTCCAATTTTTCCAATTAAACTTATCAAGGGGTTTGTACCACATGTCAGGTATCACATGACGAGCAAGATCCTTCACCCATCCGTAGCACCTGAAATCGTCCCTGATTTTTGGTTCGTGTTGCTCAGTTTTTCATGTTGTAATTTGAACACTGATGTTGGACTTTTGATGTTTTTTTTTACATATCTTTTCAGTTTGTTTTTGACTTATGAGTTTGAATATCATTTTGGTATCTTTTGTCTCACTTTTACAATGATGATGCAAAGGATATGAATAATCAAGAATTAAATTGAAGTTCGTGAAATATATACCCTACATAAAATGAAAAAAAAAGGATGTTTAAGGTGGTACCCAACACTTTCACTAAAATTAATTTGGCTCGTTTAATTTTTATAAAATTTTGTCAAAGTATTTACTTTGACCATTTAACAAAAATATAAAAATTTCTAAAATTTTGAACCAACCGTTTTGTCAGAAAAATTACACTGGTTATATAGCAGTTTGACAAACACCAATTTGATCATTGAGAGGCTTAATATTCCTTTTACAATACAACGTAATTAAAACGTTTAGCTGACTTTACAGAGTTATCTCCCTGTAGTGTTAGGTACCACCTTAATCTATGTGTTTAGACATTTAAACTATTTTCAAATATGAAGAAATTTTAAAAACAACTTCATGTAACATCACCCCAATTGTACTTGCAGATATTCTACATTTTGAATGAGGTGCATGTACTTATTTCTTCTGCATGTAATATTGCTTTTTTATTTCCGCATTATGTTTAAACAGTCTGACGCTAAGAAAAACAATCAAAATGAATATGAAATGATGCAATTGGTAAAATTTGTAACTCTCTCCGGAATATCGACTTCAAACACAGTTTTTGGTCTGAAATGTTACAGAAACTCCATAATGGTCAGAAAGCGATATGTTTTGTTCATCAACATCTATAAATCTGTCTAATACTCTCTGAAAAAGATGTTATCATGAATAGTGTGTTAACGTAGATTGTTAATAATGTATTGATATTTTCATATTCTGTGTATTTGTGACATTGAATAACACAATCTCATTTATTGATTTGTTGTGAATAATATAGAATAAATAAATACCTTAAATAAATAAATACCAAATTGGCAATAAAAATCGTCGCACTTCTTGCTCGTTCTAATAGGATAAAACATATAAATTGGACCAATGATCATAGATATTTAGAGATTATCGTTGATCCTCTCAACGAGATTGATTTTCTCGCTTGAGCTGGTACAGCGAAAGTGAGAAAAGCAATCGAGTTGAGATGACCAATGATAATCTGTTTATTGTTTTTTACCTATGATGACGTTGTTAATTTCCTTGGCAACGAGCACGTGCACCCTTAGTTTCAAGCGATAATTTCTCATATCACTCTACTGTGCAGAAAAAAGAAATTATCAGTCATGAAGATCAAAGGAAAATTTCGTAAAAAGCCATAAAAAAATTATATAGGATACATTTATTCAAGAAATGATCAGTTGATTCAATTACATTTTTTTCGTTGATATGTAGATCACATATGTCTCATTGAACTTTTGAAATGAAAAAAAAAAGGCAACAGCATGACACAACCATACCACTTATATATAATTAACAAATTATCAACAATTTTTCTTTACTTTGACTGTTTGTGAACACGCATTTATACACGCATGTAGAATTCCTAGGAAAATGTTCATCTTTCAGTTGATAAAATTGTCTAAGTTCAATTAAGGTTTTATCGGAGTTACTGTCACAAATTAATAGCATATTTGTCCATTACGTATATGACCCTGTATGAAAAGATATATTTGATATAATTCCCTTATGAAGGACATATATTTTCATCTATATATGAGGCCCCTCATGGGGGTCCTAGTAATCACATAATCACCATTTTTTTGCCAATATAATCACATAATCATTAAATATTTGCTTATCTTTAGTAATCAAATAATCATAAACTAAAAATACAGTCCTAGGTAATCAAATAATCATGAAATATTTGGCTTAATAATCAAATAATCATTAAAAAAACGGCCAAGTAATCACATAATCAAAAACCCCATGAGGGCCCTCATATATGAAGAAGAACTATCAGATGGATCATTTTATTTCTGTGTACATTTTGTATAATCTTGATGTTTTTTTTTAAATCTTTTAATTACTCTGTATGCTTTGCATCTGGTAAAACTTTTTTTATTTATAAAACAGCGGATAAAACACGCCTATATAAAACTTTAATCTTATCATGCTGCACATGGACAGTATTTCCTTTCGTATTGTGTAGGACCGTCTTCAATTAGCAAAAGAAAACAAGTTGTGTTAAAAATGTGTGATAACAGAATCAAATCCGTATTTGGCAGACTACTTTAGGATGATATTAGTTCTGTTTTCTATGTTTGGGACTGCACGTTGAAACTTTTTTCATTGCATGACGTCAACCACAAATACTATACTTACCCTTGTTGATTTGACATTAAATCCTTTGTGGACGATGTGATCCAAAATATAATTTCCAGACCGGTTTCTGGACAAAGAATTGAAAATTCCGTAGGTTGGTAATCCAACGGCATCAACATAGGGATTCGACAGACCACTCGATAAAAATTGCTTATAGTTATCTATAATAAAATCAAATTATTTTCTATTCGCCGATAAATGGTATTTGTACAGTATAACATAATAAGATAATTTGTAAAATGTTAACTAATTATTGGGTTTTAAGCTCATGTAATAATACATTATCTGTCATATTCATAAATGACACAGCGAAACATTGTGGCCGAATCATGTTATAAATCATTTGCAAGGTTCGTCAGATTTTTCCGGAGCACCTGAGATCACCCCAAGTTTTTGGTGGTGTTCGTGTTGCTTAGTCTTTAGTTTTCTATGTTGTATCTTCTGTACTATTATTTGTCTGTTTGTCTTTTTGTTTTTAGTCATGGCGTTGTCAGTTTATTTTCTATCTATGTGATTGACTCTCCCTCTGGTATCTTTCGTCCCTCTTTTGTATTTACACAGTGTAGATACTATTCTGTACGCTATCCGGAAGTCGCGATTTTCGAAGCGAGAACTTTTTGGATCACATTTTAAATTTGATGGGTATACTGAATTAAACGGTAAGTTGATCATCTGTACATTGCTTAATGATTAATTCAGCCGACATCGATATTCTCAAATGGTTTAGAATTAAATTCCGCACATTCATTATTCGTATCTTTGCCTAAATCAAGAGATTTTCAAGTGCATCACTAAGAAAAATCAGTCGGCGAAACTAAAAACAATATTTTTACCCTCTTAGTGTTCAAATTAACGTAAAATCCAGACTTAATTAACTAAATGAAGTATATTTCAAGTGGTGGTAAAAGTTTCAACCAGATCTTTGAAGCCAGAAATAAGAAAATTACACTTGTTTGAATTTCTCACTGTACGATCAGTCTCGCTTGTATATTTTTAAACTGTATGATCAGTCTTTATGTCACTGTATTCTAGTGGTGATTTCAAAGTTATTTACGATACATTAGAAGGTGGCATTTTTCTAAATAACACAAATATCATTCAATACATTCACATCCTGAAACATACTTTAGCTTAATAGGGTGTACACGACTTACTACATTAAGTATAAGGATGTTTAAATGTTGCTAAAATAAGAGGAAGGTTTGATGTATACTAGTATATAAGTTTCAGAAATGTCCTCCATCGTTAAACTTAAAATTGTACAAACACACAGATTTAGTTGTTATATAAAAATGCATGTATTTACACACATTCGAGGCCGTACTGTAGCCTATAATTGATCGCAGTTCCTTCACTTTGTTTAAGATGTAGAGCTGTCTGTTTGACACTCAATTGTACACCACTTTGTCAAGCGGGGGGTTAAAGTGATGAAGAAGTCCGTCTTTCCGTTCGTCCGTTCGACCGGTACAATATGTTTCGCCGGTTTTGTAAGCGCATCTCCTCATAAACCACTTTATATACATTGGGGGTTCCGGCCATTTTTAAATGGAGAGGGGGTCCAATCCATGAGAAAAGGGGATTTCAAATATATGTTCCCATACAAATGCATTGATAGTTAAAAAAGGGTTTCAAACTGCCGGATCCCCCTTTTTTTAATCCGTCACTGATATAACTATTAATTAATCTTATTCGGATTCCTTATCATAAATGATAATGACTGTATTGTACACCGTCTATTTCAAATTTTTGTAATTTTTATGGGGTTACTTTATATAAGATACGGACTTGAACATTGCATTATATGGGGTCACCCATCAGGTATTTCCAACACCTCCTAAACCAATCATTTAAGTTTTCTGAAATTGCTCCGTTTGTACTCGATTAATGCATTATGGACCTTCTATTTCTGTAAACTTACCAAAATTATATCACATGAATTAACCCCCTACGCAAAGCTGTCTTTATCCATTTTTTGTTATTTTAAAAGCGACAAGCTTGATTTATGTTATCATCAATTGGTCAACGGAGGACGGTGTAAATAATCTTTAAAAATGTAATAGCTATAAACAGATAACTGTAACGATACACTATTACAAAGTCCACAAGCGAATCATGTATTACATTTTAGGCATTTGATTTTAAATAAGACTGATGGATCAAAAATACAATTATTTTGCCATCTAAAAAATTCATAAGAAATATATTTGTATTGTCTGATGAAAGTAATTACACGTTATAGTTCCATGGATAGTTCATAATACCACATATACACGTATATACCTTCAAATTGCTGTTGTTTTTTCTTCAAAATCACGACTGGTCATACAGTCAAAAAATCTGAAATCGCTTCTAGAATACAGTCAGTTCTAGACTGATCGTACAGTAATTTATTTTGGGATCCTCAAGGAAAACATATTTTTTTATGGGAAATACGAATATTCTACTTAAATACGAAAAGAATATTGAAACAGTATATATTTAACTGTAAACTGATGCAAATATTTGCAATAAAAGATTATTTGCTTTGTTCTACGAGAGCAAAATTGTCCATCGATTTCACCTTTTTCTACCAAGTTGATGTGATGCACACGTATATTTTATATTCTAATGCATGTTTTTGTTACAGTAACTCATATTTATGATGCTATATATACCTTGAAGATGTTCAAAGCACTTTGTAGATATAGGAGTAAACAAATGATGAGAAAAGTTACCGTAGGCAAAACCGTCCTGTTAGCCGGTTGGAAATCATCGCTTCGAAAATCGCGACTTCCGGATAGCGTACAGAATAGTATCTACACTGTGATTTAGAATACTTTTTTATTCTGATACAATGAAATGTTAAATGAGATATATAATTGTGCTTGGTGCTCAGATGAGTTTCTAGAGTGAGAAAGAGAGATATACAATTATACTTTGCACTTTATAATACAGGAACAAGATCAAGTGTAATGGTGATTTAAATACGATTAGGCAGCAGACAAGACGCCGAGACCTCAAGTTAGATTTAGAATTATCAAGATTTAAAATAGGAAAGAGCTTTAAATACTCTCCCTGAAAGATGTTCATGCTCTTCATCTTTGGCTTGTTTGGCTTTCTAACTATTTTGATCTGAGCGTTACTGTATGTCTGAATAGACGAAACACGCGTCAGGCGTATTAAATTATAATCCTGGTACCTTTGATAACTATTTACGCAATTTCGAATCACACTATACACTGTTCAAACCATACACTCACAAAACAGTACTAGGCTCGTCGAGATGAAATTATGGACATTCACGGGGGTCGGGGGTTTGGGGATGACACTTCTTATATACAAGGCGATAGGACGTGCCGCTGGAATAGTAAATATTCGGGAAAAACTATCAGAAATAATGATTAGGTCAATAATGTTCCCATTACTTGTAACATGAAAAGCCCTGTATTTTTTTTCACAGCCAATAGTCTCGCCGTAATTGAACATTACACAAGGCATCTGAACCTCAGATATGAGATCCAAGCATGATATATTTTCGATTATTAGAGACTGTGATTATTGTTCGCTGCAGCACTCTTAAATAAAAGTTATCACGTTATAATGACGTCACTTACCTTACCATTACGTCACAAGACTTTTGTTTTGTCGGAAAAGGATACATTTTACCTACACATTGTATGAAAAGAATCAGGTTTTTAAAAAATGAAATCATATGAAAAGGGTGGGGTAACAGAACCCCAGCGACACCAACTTTCAATTGAATATTGAAGTGCCCCCGCTCAACCGAGTACACTGTACGTTTTTTTACTCACCTTCAAATTCAGGCGTTATATTTGTTGCCTGAACACGTGGTGACTGATTTAAATCTCCCAACAAAATATATTTTTTTTCTGCTTTGAAAAATTCAAGTATTCTTAAAGTGTTGTTCAAGTTTTCTTCTTCATAGGTTGAAAACAATGGCGGTGAAACAGCTATCAACGAAACATAAAGCATAAAAACATTTTGTTTATCTTTGTTGACACATTTGCGTGTTTAACAGCTATTAATATTATGACACAATGTTGACAGCTGTATTCCAATTTTTGACATTTGTAACTATTATGTCTGTTTCTTTTTTTCACACATCGTTATTAATACAATGAAATTTTATGCAAGTGAGAGGTTTAGCAAGCTATAAAACTAGGTTTATAATACCTCCATTTTCTACACTTAAATGTGTACCAATGACAGTTTTTTCTCGATTCGTTTGTTGTGTTTGAGCTTTTGGTTTTTCCATTTGCTATGGGACTTTCTGTTTAGAGTTTTCCTCGGAGTTCGGTATTTTTTGTTATTTGACTTTAAACTAAAAAAAAAGTGGAATGATAACTCCAACATAAAAACCTTTGATGACAATACCCTTACTGAAATTTAAGAAAATTGAAACAAGTATTAAAAAGTAAAACCTACATTAAAAAAACAATCAACATCATTTGTTATAAACAATGAAACAGTTACATTTTTCAAGAGATGCCAGACGAAACTATTTACACCACTGGGTCGATGCCACTGCTGGTGGACGTTTCGTCCCTGAGTGTATCACCAGCCCAGTAGTCAGCACTTCCGTGTTGACATTAATATCAATTATATGGTAATTTTTATAAATTTCCTGTTACAAAACTTTGAATTTTCGAAAAAAATAAGGATTTTCTTCTCTCAGGAGTAGATTACTTTAGCCGTATTTGCACATCTTTTCGGAATTTTGGGTCATCGATGTTCTTCAATTTTGTACTTGTTGGCTTTACAACTATTTTGATCTGAACGTCACTGATTAGTCTTATCTAGACGAAACGCGCGTCTGGCGTACTAAACTATAATCCTGGTACCTTTGATAACGATAAACAAAGGCAACAATAGTATACAGCTGTTCGAAACTCATCAATCGATAAAAAAAATCCGGGTTACAAACTAAAAATGAGGGAAATACATTAAATATAAGAGGAGAACAACGACACCAAATTAAAATGTAACACACACAGAAACGAACTATAATATAACAATGGCCAAATTCTTGGTACAGGCCCATTTTTAAAGAAAAAATGGTGGGTTGAACCTGGTTTTGTAGCATGCAAAACCTCCCGCTTTAATGGCAATGTTAAATACATTTGTATAACATTAGAATGACAACATAACATTACAGGACTACAATACAAATAAATAGGTGAACATATCGGACAAAGAAACACACTAATAATAACTAATAAAAGGCACCAGATTTTAAAATTTGATACGCCAGAAGTGCGTTTCGTCCACGTAAGACTTACTAGTGACGCTCAGATACAAAAGTTCGAAAGCCAAAATAAGTGCAAAGTTGAACAGCACTGAGGACCAAAAGTATAAAAAAAGTTTGCCAAATACGGCTAGGGTTTTCTGCTTGGAATGAGAACATCCTTATTATTTAGAATAATTTATTCTTTTGCAAACAGTAAATTTTATAAAATGACAAAATAAAAGATGTACATGATAAAACTGCAGTATTAAGTAATTAAAGAAAAAAAAAAAAAAAAACCCGGATACATTTCATAAACCAACATAATCCAACACAAAAATAAACCACACACGAGTTAGTCAAGGCCTAAACGCTAAAAGTGACGTCAAATTTAAAATTATAAAAAGGCACAAAAAATGACGTCACATACACATGAATAAAACTATTTCTCAAAAATAAGATATAATAAGAATTGATTTAAGATTATATTTGTATTAAACACTGATATTACATTTAATAACAATGAAAATTGCAATACTTATTAATATCAAACTGAGGTAGCAATTAGACAATTAACTATATTATATAGCTATGTCCGGTTTATTATGAATCAAACTGCAAACGTAATACAGGGTACAAATTACGTTGAACCCAATCAAATCCAATAAATGAATGCGGTGATTTATTTTCTTTACCATAAAAGAGGGACGAAAGATACCAAAGGGACAGTCAATCCCATAAATCTAAATCAAACTGACAACGCCATGGCTAACACAGGAATATAACAGAAAAGACGTCAAGACATTTGACAAAATCCGATGAGAATTACAAATATAACATAAACTAGTACATGTACTAGACAGTTTGTCTTGTTGGGTTTAACATTCTATCAATTTTATCAATTAAGAGGAAAAAGACAGGCGAAAGATATCAAAGAGACTTTCAAACCCGTAAGTCGAAATTAAAATTAAAATGTCAAAGCTTCAAAATCAATTACATGCAATAAATCTAAAAGTGGATTATGATTGCTTGAACACAAGTTTTGTTTCGTTCGGAATGAGGAATGGTTGAATTTTTAATTACCCATGGAAAAAATGGCATGGTCTATGCAAATAAAAATCCCGTTTCACCAACTCTTTGTGACATCCGCTGATGAGTCTTATGCGGACGAAACTTGCGTCTGGCGTACAAAATTATAAACCTTGTATATTTGAAAATGTTTTACCAATTTGTTTTTAATTGCTAGATAATACAACACACTGAGTAAATCCTGGATAATCATAGGTCTGTTCTATGTTCCTTTGGAGTTTTAACCAAAGATGGTGAACTGGATCTTCCATCACTGTATTGGATACCTAAACTGCATAAGTGTCCTTACAAACATCGGTATATTGCTGGGTGTTCCAAGTGCTCCACGAAACCTCTTTCTAAATTATTAACATATATTTTATCAGCAATCAAAGACGGGCTTCAAAGTTATTGTGAAACTTCCCATTCTAGAGGTGGCGTGAATCAGATTTGGATACTTAAAAATTCCAAAGATCTTTTAGAGTACATACAATCTAACTCTCTTTCATCTTGTAATAGTATTAAAACATTTGAATTTTCCACACTTTATACAAGTATTCCACATTCCAAACTAAAAGACAAATTGAAAGGGTTGGTATTGCTTTGTTTCATAAAAAAGAATGACCAACGGAGATACAAGTATCTTGTCTTAGGAAGGGATAAATCCTACTTGACAACATATTTGTTACGTTCGGAGGACGTGTTTTTCAAAAGACTATCGGCATTCCAATGGGAACGAATTGTGCCCCTCTTCTTGCCGACTTGTTTCTTTATTATTATGAGGCTCACTGCATACAGGAACTTCTTAGGAAGAAAGATAAGAAGTTAGCATTATCCTTTAACTCTACTTTCCCCTATATAGAGGATGTTCTTCCACTAAATAATTCAAAATTTGGTGACTATGTCGAACGTATCTATCCCATTGAACTAGAGATAAAGGATACAACAGATACAGTTAAGTCGGCCTCATATCGTGACGTACATCTAGAAATTGGCAATGAGGGTCGATTGAAAACAAAACTTTACGACAAAAGAGATGATTTCAGCTTTCCAACTGTGAACTTTCCATTTCAAGTAGCAACATTCCAGCAGCACCTGCATACGGTGTATATATATCTCCCAATTGCTACGATATTCCCGTTCTTGAATTTCCTATCATGATTTTCTTGATAGAGGGTTGTTGCTTACAAGGAAGCTATTAAATCAAGAGTTCCAAATGGTGCAGTTGAAATCATCTCTTCGTAAATTTTACGGACGCCATCACGAGTTGGTTGACCGTTAAGGAATAACCGTATCAGAAATAATATCGGATATGTTCCTAACGTCGTAGCTACAATCCCTTTCCTTTCATGAACATGACCTACCGAATTATACTTTTTACCGGATTTGTTATCTCATAAGCAACGTGACAGGTGCCACATGTGGAGCAGGATCTGCTTACCCTTCCGGAGCACCTGAGATCACCCCTAGTTTTTGGTGGGGTTTGTGTTTATTCTTTAGTTTTCTATGTTGTGTCATGTGTACTATTGTATTTCTGTTTGTCCTTTTCATTTTAAGCCATATGGGGTTGTCAGTTTATTTCGATTTATGAGTTTGACTGTCCCTCTGGTATCTTTCGTCCCTCATTTAAAGAGGTTGTTCGAGTAATGCAGAACAAAAGACAAATCAATGAAGCGAGAAAAGATTGAGAAAAAGTTCAAAGCCTGCGAGGTAAGGATCTTGATGATTTGCTTACCGGTGCACCCCGGTATTTGTTGGGGTTGGTGTAGTGCATTTGTGTTTCTTGAATTTCTCGCTGCATTGAAGACCTATTGGTGACCTTCTGCTATTGTCTGTTCTATGGTCCGGTCGTTGTCTCTTTGACAAAGTCCCCATTTCCATTCTCAATTTTATTCTATTTAATGTTTCATGTCTTTTTGAGTTTTTTTGCATGGTATTGACGGTTTTCTTCTTCTTATTATTTTTGATTGTCCTTTTGATATCTTCTGGTTTCCTTTCATTTATACTTACGGTCAATATACATGATATAGCGGCTTGCAATTGCTGACGGAAGGTGCGTACAACCTATTTTGCCAATACCTTTTACCTGAAATACAGTGTAATTTAAATTAAATATTTGGGAAGATTTGGTATCAAATTAAAGCACTGTAGAACCCTAGTTTCTTTTATATAAAACACAAAGTATATAAAATTGTAATGGAAGGGCACATTTGCCCTGTTGTACAGAAGTACCTGTTATTGTACTATCAAACTTCTAGGAACCAGTACTTTCTAATATGCAATTAAAGATATGTAGAATTTTTCAGCACAAGTAAGGATGAGGTATATTGTTTAACATTGTCTTAAAAGGGTTAGGTTTGGCTATCCATAGATATAAAAAAGAAGATGTGGTATGTCAATGAGACAACACTCCACAAGAGACCAAAAATGACACCGAAATTAACATCTATAGGTAACCGTGCGGCCTTCAACAATGATCAAGGTCCATACCGCAAATCAAGCTATAAAAGGCCCTGAAATGACAATGTAAAAGAATTTATTTAAACGAGAAAACTAACGGCCTTAAAGTCTTAGTGTTTTGTTAAGTACTGTTTACACGTTTGGCAGCGGCGTTATCTTTTTTTTAAATCGTTTTACGTGTACACTTGTGTTCAACTGTCCACTTGGTGTCTTCTTATTTTTTTATAAAAATATGAAACATGTGCTAAATTTATGCATATTCGGGTTTGTATTGATATAAAAAACGAACACACCAGCGTCTTTCCCTGTATGTCGATGTTGTTATACAGTTGCTTACACACTGAATGTATAAATACAGGCAATAGTAATATACCGCTAGCTGTTCAATAGTTATAAATCGATTTAACTGAAACAAATCCAGATCACAAACCAAAACAAAGGGAAACACGACAACTATAAGAGGACAAAAACGGACCGACAGAAATACAGAGTTGCTACAAAAAACACCCGCCAACATACATAAACACAGACTATTTGATAACTGCCATATTCCTGACTTGGTACAGAACATTTTAAGAACAAAAGGTTGGTTGAACCTGGTGTTATGGCTAGCCAAAATAATATAAAATGAGAGAAAAAGTTATCATAAGGATATTCAAACTTATAAGTTGAAAACAAACTGATAATGACATGGCAAGAACAACAAACGAACATGACGAAAAGACAAACATCTGTACACAACAAACAACAGAGAAAACTAAAGACTGAGTAACACGAACCCAATCAAAAACTGGAGTGATCCGGAATGGTACTAGTAAGCAAATTTGCTCCACATTTCGCACCCGTCGTGAATAATTAACTCAGTATCTTTCCCCAAAAATATCATATGTTATAACAGTAGGGAGTTACAATTTTACATGACTACATTTGTTTTGTTGTATGATTGATTGATTGATTGTTAGTTGATTAACGTCCAATGGCAAATATTTAATACATGCTCAGGACGAGAATGGGCTAAAAGTAAAAGAGAATATGAAGGTTTTGTAATAACAGAGGCCATCCGGGAGGATGTCGGGGAAAATTTGGACTGTCACTGGTAAATGAGGGTTTAGTATCGGGACAGATATTTTGCCTTACAACAGACCACCTACGGACCCTTTTGCTGTATGAAAAAATATCTACGATCCTTCATAATTCCAGCTAGCCATTCATCAAGAACTCTAGTCTGCTGCATGCCCGAAACGGTAATAGAGTAAAATAATTGTTACTATCAGTAATCGTCGGAGTCATTTGGATCATGACTTTGTAGTCTCAATGTACAGCACATGTATATTTGTTGGTAATAAACGACCAGATATCTTTCTTATTTGTACGTTCATTTAAAGTAATGTAACTAACGGCGCGCGTTTTTATTTCGAATTCAACAAGAGGTGTTCAATTATATAAACTTTGTCTTAGTTTGATATCACAATCCAAATCTGTCTTCCTTTTACTGGTATGTGACTAGCGAAACTCAGAAACCGTATTGATGTTGCTTGAGTCAGCGTAGTGTAGAAAAAGAGGGACGAAAGTTACAAAAGGGACAGTCAAACTCATTTATCGAAAATAAACTGACAACACCATGGCTATAAAAAAAGACAAACAGACACGTAATAATACACAAGACACAACACAGAAAACTAAAGGCTAAGCAACACGAACCCCACCAAAAACTGGGGTGATCTCAGGTGCCCCTGAAGGGTAAGCAAAACGTCAAAAGTAACTAGAAAGTTTCATAACTTTAAAAACTAAGGTTCATCGGAGGAGAGATTAATATCAGGCGATTGTTCCGTGTCAATCACAAATCAAATAGATGAAATTACCTAGTACCTATTGTTCATATGATTTGAAAGAAAGTTATATCTTGTTAAAATATTAAAAAAAAAAAAAAGATTCTAAATGCATAATTACCTTTGGGGATAACAACCATCTTGAAAAGGGTTTTTGTATACCAGGTATAAGGCTTTGTGCTTTTCTTTGTGTCATCGGATATTTACTAAATAACGCAAGGCCAGGACCATTGAATGCACCTATTTGTTTCTCTTGAGTAGAACTTACACACTGTTGTACTGACCGGTTAAAACCGCTTACAATCAGACATGCCAAACAATCATTCGACAAAGAACAAGCAGCTTCGCATCTTAGAATTAAACATTCTATGTGTTCGTCTGCTGAATCTAAAGCATTGCAATAACTCAAAAAACATTTCAGAACTTTTTGAAAATTTACAGGATTGCCTGGATGCTTTTTAAGTTGTTGTTGGTTTAATAAGATAGTGTCGTCGTTATGGATTTTACTAAAATAATTACGGGAATTTTCTTCGTAGAGATTTTTGAATCAGAACTAAATCCTCTGCATACCAAATCTGAAATTACACAATAATATTAGATTTTTACCGACCACAAACTGCTTCCAATAGTGGATTTTAACTGCGCTGTTCCTTTGCTTTTTGTGTGTTTTTTACTGTGCATATACAGATCATAACCCATATCCGTTGACTTTTGACAATCTCCTTGAGACTTATAGATTATCGTTGATCATCTCAACGAGATTGAGCCGGTACGGCGAAAGCGAGAAAAGCAATCGAGATGAGATGACCAATGAGTATATGTTTATCGCTATTTTACCTATGCCGACGTTGTTAATTTCATGTCAATTGCATAAGCAATGCCACGTGCCTCCTTAGTATTTAGCAATAATTTATCATCTCAAGCTAGTAGTATGATATAAATAATTATCACAAAAAAAGATCAAAGAAAAAATGCACAAAATAGCGATGATATATAATACCGTAATAACAGACAACAAAAACAAATCGATAATTAATAAATGTAAAAGTAAAGATTGCGTGTGGCTACTTGATTCCTATTCAAACTACTCCTCACCTTTTGATATAAAAACAATCCGTCCCACATTTGGTACTAAATGATACGATCTTCAATTAAATGCCAAATTGAATTTCCACAGAATACGATATAGAAAAAGGAAACAATGTTTTCATGTTTTTATCTTTTAAAAATAGTGGGTATTCAAAAGCTATATGTACTCGGTCACTAATTATAACATGCCATGGGGCGGATCCAGGATATTATTAAAGGGTGTTACCCCAAAAAAATCTATATACATAGTCGAGCGATATATTTACCAATCATAACGGGGGCTTATTCCTTTTACGACCTTCTAATCTGCAACTGATTCCTGTCCTGAACAAGTATTTTCGTTAATCATTTCCTTATATTTAATGCTTTGTCCATTTGTCTAATTTGATTTTGATCGAGAACTTTGAAAGTCTTGTTTAATTTATTTTAAAATGTTATCGTACGGCCTTCAACAATGAGTAACACCATACTGCATAAAGCGATAGAATGATCCAAATGACAAATCAAAACAATTCGAAAGAGAAAACTAACGACTTGAGACTCTTTTCACATAAAAATCTTCAGTACAATCTCTTGTTTTTACTTGTTTTATTTTTGTGTGGAAGAGCTGCTGTTTTATGAACAAATAAATAAACGAAAACAAATATGATATACATGAACAAACGACAACCACTGAATTACAAGCTCTTGGCTCCGGACAGGCATATACGTAATGTGGCGGGGTTAAACATAATTGTTGGCGCCAGACCCGTCCCCTAACCGTGGACAGGGCCGGATGTTACCGTACAATATAAGTATAACTTTAAAAAATCAGATGAAAAGGAGTTAACTAACCAAATCGATACATAGCACACAAAATGTAAAGACAGAAAAATATTACCTTGTGCAATAAAGACTGAAAAAGCACGAACCACATCAGAAACCGGGGACGATCTCAGATGTTCCAGGAGAACAGACAGATCCTGCTCCACATTCGACTCTTAGTAAATATGTGCATACGTCATATTAATTGATTAGGCATCACACAATAGCGGATTAGTAGAGGACTGTTATGTAACCCTGACATCTCAATTTTTTTCTGCTCAAATACTGATTTATCAATATACAACTTTTTGTTTATTTTAATGTATAAAAATATCGATTTTACTTACATACCTCGTTTAGACAAATGATATCTGGATCCGCATGTAAAATAGCATCATCGATATGATTCCGTCTTTGATCATAAAATTGTAAAAATGTTGCCAGCCCAGTGTTAAAAGTGATAATATGTATTGGAATGCCAGTCTTCTTGTTTTTCTTCGATTTAGTGACATATCTACCATAAGCTTGTAACACAACAAAGCACAAAAACAGCTGTACAAGTAACTACATTATCAAATACCTGAAAAAAAAATTCCCCACCTTACAGTCTAAAATAAACATACTGTGAATTCATTTATTTTCCTGGGTATCATTTTTTTTGGACTGAGGAAAACTCCATTTTCGTGGATAGGTCATTATAAAAAAGTGCAAATAGCGAGGTAATATTATGAAAAATGATGTCATTGTTTGAAACATTTAAATGTGTCCCCTATAGTATGGAACGATATTCAGAAATATGCAATTGGAAAAATGAAGAGTTCCTTCAATTTTAACAATTTTAGATCATCCTTTGATATAATCATGTCAATGGTGTTACCAATTTAAAGCATACATTTAGGTATTAAATATTATTGTTTAACATCAAAGTACTGTTCCTATTTGTTGTTTGTTTAGGTTTAAATCACGACTTATTTACATTATTTACACCACTGGGTCGATGCCACTGCTGGTGGACGTTTCGTCCCCGAGGGTATCAACAGCCTAGTAGTCAACACTTCGGTGTTGACATGAATATCAATAATATGGTCATTTTTAGACATTTCCTGTTTACAAAACTATGAATTTTTCCAAAAACTAAGGATTTTCTTATCCCAGGCATAAGATTATTTTAGCTGTATTTGGCACAACGTTTTGGAATTTTGAATCCTCAATGCTCTTCAACTTTGTACTTGTTTGGCTTTGTAAATATTTTGATGTGAGCGTTACTGATGAGTCTTATGTAGACGAAACGCGCGTCTGGCGTACTAAATTAAAATCCTGGTTCCTGAGCCGTTGTAAATACTAAGAAATACACTTAAACTGAATATATGTGAATTGAATAAGATTAAATGATAATAATATACCTAATCCTTCGTACACGACCTAAAAACACATTCATTTATGAATAAAAATTAAAAAAATGTCTCATTTTTATACAGTAACACCACTGCCCCTTCTGTAACTCCAATGAGTATCACCATTGACGTCACAGTTCAAATTTTACCTTTATTAAGTACTGAACACAAAGCCAAGAATACCGAGCAAAAGAAAAAGATGAAAAAATAATTCTGAATCTAAAATATCTCAAATTATATAATATAACATCAATAACTAAAAATGGCAATAATGTTACTAAATAGTGACATTGGTGTTACCAGCATACGTCAGTTTGTGAAAACTTTGTATATGTCATACATGCTATTGTTAAAACATTGTTAAATAAGTATAGTTTTTCATAAATAATATGAGTTTTCGCTTGTTAAGCATGAAAGAAACACAAAACAATGCTGATTGCCATGACATATTCAGTGGTGTTACTAAACTGGTCAATGGTGTTATTTTAACAAAATAGTCTCACCATTGACAGTAACAGTAATGATTTAAGGTGTATTTTGAGATTTAATTACGAAATAAGTGCTACATTCCCCTATTCTAAATGTTGTTACTGGTGCATGTTTTTATAATCAATATATTTCATAATTCAAAGTTCAGGAAATGTTTTCAAAAAATGATTTTTACAAAGGTACACCATGGACACTATTTTCAATTATGATATAGCTTTTACCTTCTTTTAAGATTTTGTCACTAAATTATTGGAATTTAAGTTAATAGACTTAAATTCAGTTATCGCTGGGGCCTCTGTCAGATAGTGTTTCCTTTTTTAGCTTTACCAATATGAGTGACGTAATATTCTGTGACGTAATTAAGTCTTTTACAGAAATTCCAAGGAAGCAAGCTGTAAATTTTTATTGTTAGCGGAAAATTTGTAAAAAACTATCTTTAATTCTAAAGTAGGGTTAGTATGGTATTGTTGATGTGTTTCACTGCATCTAATATCGTTTAGCATTGAATTTCATTATAAAGTTTGGTTTCTTTTACCAATTTTGGATATTCCAAATTATCGCCACGTGGCGAACACATGCGACTAAGGCATGATATAAATCTATTCTTCGTCTTACATTGTTATTTTATTTTAGCAATAGAACTTACGAATTATGATATTGTTCAAAGTTTTTCAAATGAATAATATTGATATCGTCCTTTATGTCTTATTTATTTAAATTATAATTCATTCACGTATTTAAATTAGAATTCACGTAGTTAGACTGGCATGGTACCGTGTGAACGTGTTACACATGTTTGACGATGAGTTAAAACAATTGTTTTTATATTAGGTTTAGCTCGTAAAAGAACGGCTGTGTGATTTAATACGCTGTTACAGATAAGTAACGTTATAGTTTTCGCAACTAGATCATTGAAACATATCATTATATAGCAGGAGACATGCGTTTTTGATGGGCCCCTGCATGTTCATTAAGTTTTCATTAAAAGGTAGCCATCGTTATATGTATTCAGATCTTATATATATATATATATAGAAAAAGTAATAATATCACTACAAAAGATATTTACGGACCACGTGCGTAGGGACGTACACGGCTATGGGGCGAAAGGACGTTCCCAATTTGGGGCGAATGGACCTTTTTAAACAGGAAGTGAAACTCTCGATACAAACAAACTTAGTTTGAAACTTGGAATCTTACACAGAGACAGATAGATAGCAGTAACTCAAATCGTTACGTAAAATGATCATAGAATGGGTTTAGAGTATACCAATTATAGTTAAGTACCCTACTGTTTTCGCGTGTTTCTACACCAGAACATCATTCAGATCACTTGATCGGAAAACTGATTGATTCAATGATTGATTGTTGGTTGTTTACGCCGCTCTTAGCCGAGGGTCGGTATACATATAAGAGTACAATGTATGGTTGAGATAAATCACAAAACATACTAAAATGTCAACAAGTTACCGGTCACAGCTAAAATATTTTGTAAATGTGATTATTATTTTGCTTTAACATTAAATTGTGAATTGATTTTGTTAAGCTATTACTAAAATGTGATAATGAAACACTTGTTAAGATTTACTCTTTGAGTTGTAGCACAATGTTGAGAAGAACAGCAAGGAAACGTAAAGCAAAGGGACAGGAAATTACTCTCCCGAGGAACGCAACTACAAGGGCCGAAATACTTGCAACAGGACACCAGACACAGACATCCATGACAAGGCCACCAACATTTTCGACAGCTATGTCTACATCTGGACCTATCCCTTACACAACCAACGTAGGATCTGTCACATCACTACATTTAGGTGCCAATGATGCAACTGCTAGCCAACAGAGCTCCACATCAGCAGATACACACACTGTGTCAAGCCACACACACCTCACAGACAATAACGTACCCATGCAAAATGCAGGTAATCAGTTTATTAACTTGACACCTACATGTTCATCCAATACTAGTATACCACAAATGTATATCCCACAGCAAATATACGGGGTAAATACTGATATTGCAATAAATGTACCACAAAATATAAAAGACAAAATTTATAAAAGTGAATATATAGATTTGGCTGTTTTATTAGCACAAAACATGACATCAGATTCAAACACGTAAAAGTTAGTGGTACAAAATGGGCAAATTGTCATGCAGTCTGCTCTAAACCTGTCAAAAATCTTTGGTATTGAGGTGTGGACATCCGCCTTTATAATATTTACAAGCATTTATTGCAATCTTCATCCTGGAAGATTTCAGGAGTTGCTCAAATACATGAGTACAATACGTTTAGGTGCCAAGCGTTGTAATAATTTAGGTTGGAAGCATTATGATGAACAATTTCGTTTGCGTAAAGCCTTCGACCCTACTGGTTCCTGGGCTACAGTTGATTCTGAATTATGGTTGATATACATTAATGGTAGTACGGAGAACAAAAATGGTAGTACTTCAGTTAACTTGAACACTGTGTCTAACTTGAAATGTTATACTTTTATTTATGAGGGTAGTTGTTTTAAACAATCTTGTTTTTATAAGCATGTTTGCATGCGTTGTGGTGCAGGTCATCCTGTTATAACCTGCCCAAATGGGCAGACATTGGCTTTGCATAATCAAAGACCTACTTATGCTAATCCAAGATTCAGGTCACCTAGACCTCAAAGCAGATATAATTTTTCATTTAGGCAACCTGGTTCAAACCCACGACAGAGACCTGCTAACGCTTTTATGGGACATGGGGCATACCCCCATAAGAATTAAATGTTTAGACTTTAGAAGCTTGTTTGGTAAGTTACCCTGACAAAGTGGTTGCTGCTGAAATTTTATTTGGTTTTTCTCATGGTTTCAGACTCCAGTATACACCTCGCATTCATTCTTTTTCAAAAAATTTAATTTCAGCTGTACAAAATAGTGATGCAGTTTTACACAAGTTGCAAGATGAGGTGAAGCGTGGTAGGATGTTAGGGCCTTTCAAAGTTATGCCCATTTCAACCCTCCGTATAAATCGTATAGGTCTTGTGCCTAAATCAGACAGTAGTTGGAGACTTGTAACAAATTTATCGTTCCCGCCAGGTGAAAGTGTAAATTCATATATTGATCAAGTATATTGCAAGGTGAATTACACTTCTTTAGACACTATTTTAGAAAAAATTTATGAATGCGGTTTGTCATCAGAACTGGCTAGAATTGATGTTAAGTTAGCTTTTCGGAATTTGATAGTAAATCCTGCTGATTTTGATTTGCTTGGAATTAAATTCAATGACCACTTTTACATCGACAAATCTCTTCCTTTTGGATGTTCGATATCGTGTAATTTATTTGAAAAGTTTGCAACGTTCCTTCAGTGGCTTGTTGAAGAACGTAGTAAGTTACATTCAGTTGATCATTACTTAGATGACTTTATTTTTATTGGTGCCAAATCAACTGGCCATTGTGGTATTTTAATGGAAGCTTTTAGCAAGGTTTGTAATGAATTGGGGGTTCCTATTGCAGAAAACAAAACAATTGGACCTGATACAGTCATCCCCTTTTTGGGTTTTGTAATTGATACTGTTCGTATGATGGTTATTATTCCCCAAGAGAAATTGGAAAAACTGCAGTCTGAGTTGAGTTCTTTATTGCAGAAGAAAAAGATAATGTTGAGAGAGCTGGAATCTATCACAGGTTTAATGTCTTTTTGTTCAAGGGCAATTCCTTCTTCCCGTGCTTTTATACGTAGGTTTTATGATCTCATTGCATCAGTCAAGTGTAAAAAGCATCACTATAAGGTTAGATTAAATAAAGAGGTTAAAGCTGACGCTATGCTTTGGTTACAATTTTTAAACATTTTTAATGGTCAGTGTTTTTTCCCTGAAAGAGTTTGGTTATCAAATGATATTCTACAGCTTTTCACAGATAGTTCTGGCAATCAATATTTAGGTTGTGGAGCTTTCTTTAATGGTAAGTGGTCTCAGTTTAAGTGGCCTCAAATTTGGTGTTCATCACCCATATTGAAAAATTTGGCTTTGCTTGAGTTGATTCCTGTTATTCTTGCTTTGTATTTATGGGGGGAATTGTTGCGTAATAAGAAAATTCGCTTCAATATAGACAACTTAGCTCTAGTGAGTATAGTTAACAAGAGAACTTCTAAGGACAAGCAAATAATGAATCTTATTCGTCCCCTGGTGTTGTTAACCATGCTTAATAACATTCAGTTTACTGCTGTGCATATAAAGGGTTCTGAGAATAAAATAGCCGATGCCATTTCTCGTTTTCAGATGGATCGTTTCAGATGTTTGGCCCCAACAGCAGATATTTACCCTGCTCCAATTCCACTGGAATTTATGAATGTTATTTTAGACCTTTAGTAAGCAGTTTGATTGAAAGTTCCATAGCACCCAGTACATTGCAGATATACCAAAGAGGGCAAGCACTTTTTTATGAGTTTAGATCTCTCTATGGTTTAATGAATACGTGGCCTATTCCTCTTTGTGAGTTGTTAAGTTTTATTGCTTACTTGTTCAAGAAAAAATTAGCGCATTTAACTATTAATTGTTACGTTACTGGACTGGGATTTTTTAGTAAGGCAAACAATTATGAGGACATTACACAAAAATTTGTAGTTCGGAAGCTGTTAGAAGGTATAAAACGCTCAAGGCCTAAGAAAAATGATTTACGTTTACCAATAACCAGAGATATGCTGAAATCTATTATTTTTTTCTTTAGATTGTGTTTGTAAAAGTCGCTTTGAATTAAGTTTATTTAAAGCTGCCTTTTCACTAGCTTTTCATGGTTTATTTAGGGTAGGAGAATTGGTTGTTACTAATAGTTTACAGAGCCATACATTACAGTTATCAGACATACATATTTTAAGTGGTTTGCTTCACGTGTGCATTCCTTCTTCCAAAACAGACCAGTTGGGTAAAGGTTCAAACATTTGGATTTATCCTCAGTCAGATTTGAACATTTGTCCTGTTAATTTGGTTAGCGAGTTTATTAAGTTGAGACCCCCAGTTTTAGGTCCTCTTTTTTGTCATTTTGATGGTAGTCCTTTATCTAGGCATCAGTTTGTGACTTTATTAAAAAAGGCTATTGATTTGTCTGGTATTGATCAAACTAGATATAGTTCCCATTCTTTTCGTATTGGTGCAGCAACCCCCTTGTCAATGGATGGGGTATCAGATAGTGAAATAATGCGGTTGGGTCGCTGGAGTTCCAATGCTTACAAGGGTTACATAAGAATTTAGTATCATTTATTTGCCTTAAGTAGTTGATTGTATTTGTATTATATATATGTATTGTAGGTGATCCTGTAAATGTCTGGATAGTAGGATCATCTATAGTCAAGCACGCTTTTGTGACAGCTCGTGATCGGCCTGGTGGGGTAAACTTAGGTCTAGGTCGATTGAATGCCTCATTTTGGTGGCAAGGCAAGGGTGGCATGATAGTGAGGCATGTTAAAGCTCAGCTAAGAACAATGAAAAAATATGAGGATCCACCACAATTTTTATTATTACATGTAGGGGGTAATGACTTGGGTAATTCCAAAGTGGGGTTTTTGCGTAACGAAATAAAGAACATGATTCGATGGATAATGAAGGAGTTTCCCACCTCTAAGTTGGTATGGTCTCAAATTTTGACCAGGTTGAAATGGCGTTATTCTAATGACCACAAAGCAATGGACTTGTGTCGCTATAGGATAAACAACTCTATTGCCGCCTTTATAGTTAGCTGTGGGGGTTACTACGTTAAACATCCAGATATTCATGCAGATCAAATTTTTTTTTTTTTCAATCGGATGGTGTCCACTTGTCATCCTTAGGAAATGAATTGTGGCTGAACGTATTACAGGGTGCAATGGAACATTTTATTCAAAACAAGGACTGTGCTTCCACTTTTCCATATATTATAGGATATACAAATAAAGTTACAATCATTACATGTATATGATATACAATTATAGTTACAATCAATATATGATATGCAAATATAGTACATCAATATATGATATACAATTACAGATACTATTAATTTAGAATATACTTATACAGATACTATCATATATGTTATACACATACGTTACAACCTATATATGATATAATAATACAGATACAATCATCTATATGTATATAGGACTTGTTGTTGTTTTGGTTAATTTTGTATGTTTCTTTTACTTGTGTTTGTAAATATTTTTCAAACAATTGTTCGATAAAATCAAGAGATTATCTATCATAATTATCTGGTTCACAGCTTTGCAGCGAACCGCCCTTTTTATGGCGGTTGACAGAGTCTCTGTTTTCCTCCGTCAATGTGGCAGAATTCGCTGCATAGAATCTTAATTTTAACTATGACATTTTAGGTTTTTGGATAATACAGACTACACTTGTGTATCCCACGGTGTTTTCTAAATTTGAAGCACCCGTGTATCCCACGGTGCACCTTTAAATTTTAATATATCTATCTATCTATCTATCTACAAGGTTGCCATATTATCTTCGGGTAACCAATCATTTATCTATCTACATATACATCTATCTATCTACATATATATATATTATATGAATCTATATTATGAATAAAAGCTGTGGCCAGATATCGCCAATCCATATATGCATTTTGTTTTAATGGCACCATCTGAGATAATGGAATTTAAGTTAATAGACTTAAATTCAGTTATCGCTGGGGCCTCTGTCAGATAGTGTTTCCTTTTTTAGCTTTACCAATATGAGTGACGTAATATTCTGTGACGTAATTAAGTCTTTTACAGAAATTCCAAGGAAGCAAGCTGTAAATTTTTATAGTTAGCGGAAAATTTGTAACCCGCCCTCCCACTCCTTTTTGTGTGAGATACTGCTCTTTTGCATTTATTTTTCAGGTTTCTGTCCGTGGCAGTGGTAATCCAGTTTAGACAAGGATGATCTTGACTTGTTTGCTGTTCAGACTAAAGACTTTATTTGAACTTTAAGCATCATAAATAGATTCCCGTAAATGGCAGAATTCGCTGCATAGAATCTTAATTTTAACTATGACATTTTAGGTTTTTGGATAATACAGACTACACTTGTGTATCCCACGGTGTTTTCTAAATTTGAAGCACCCGTGTATCCCACGGTGCACCTTTACATTTTAATATATCTATCTATCTATCTATCTACAAGGTTGCCATATTATCTTCGGGTAACCAATCATTTATCTATCTACATATACATCTATCTATCTACATATATATATATTATATGAATCTATATTATGAATAAAAGCTGTGGCCAGATATCGCCAATCCATATATGCATTTTGTTTTAATGGCACCATCTGAGATAATAACATAAATGTTTGTTTTCTTTTGCATAACATGCTTACAGGTAACATTGCTAAGGGAGAAACTATTGCAACTGCTGAAATATTAAGAAATAACACTTACCCTACCAATTTGTCTTTTGGTTACACCATTGACTTTAAAAATGAGACTTCCTTTTGGTGAATTTTTTTATTATGAACCAACATACACCTCCCAAATCATTAAAAAAAATGTTTGTATGTATCAAAATGCAATAAAAAGTGAAAAATCCTAATAACAAATGGAATAAATAATAGTCCTATTTCAGGTATGAAAGGATTTATAGTAAACAATAACAGTTGACTCTGGCTATGTCCAAGGGTTTAAGAAAACATTAAGGATATTTTTATAACATTTCATACTGTTAACTGTATATTGTGTATCACGAAACGGTTTTTGATTAAGTCAAACCTGCAAATTGATATTTTATCGTGTGTTTTTCTATGTTGTGATGTTATTCCATTGTTTCAGAAAAAGGGAGAAGGGTTGGATCAATTAAAATGTTTATTTCCGCTGCAAATGTTTGCACCTGTCCTGAATCTGATGTACAGTAGTTGTCGTTTGTTTATGTAATTTATACATGTTTCTCGTTTCTCGTTTTTTTTATATAGATTAGACCGTTGGTTTGCCCGTTTGAATGGTTTTACACTAGTAATTTTGGGGCCCTTTATAGCTTGTTGTTCGGTGTGAGCTAAGGCTCCGTGTTGTAGGCAGTACATTGACCTATAATGGTTTACTTTTTTTAAATTGTTATTTGGATGGAGAGTTGTCTCATTGGCACTCACACAACATCTTCCTATATCTATATCTAACATATGTAAGTGTAATGTTACTATATTTTGATATATGTTCATGTCTTTTGACTTACACATACCAAATAACATAGTTTTGCATGTTTTTGTTTTATAATGACCTTGATACAAATGTATTTTATTTAGTAGTTTCGCCCATCTCTGCTTATAAAGTTTATAGAAAAATATGTGAATGGTTGAACATTTGAATTCGTGGTTCACCTGTACCCAAATAACCCACGAACAATTAAATCACAGTATGTGAAACTCTTTTATAAATGTATTTCCAATTTTTTGGTACCAGATAAAGACATTGTTTGGAGGTTTCATTTTGGTCAATATCTCAATTGCGTCTCCTAATAAGGTACTTAATTTTAACATTTAAACAAAAAATCTCCGTGCAATATTATTGGAGAAGAAGTTATTTTTTACAAGTAACGTGAGATTAACCATTTGTGCTTATTTGAGAACCATAGAAATAGGATGTTAAAACTTAGTTTGCAAGAACTGAACTTTTACAGGATTGAAGTATGAAGATGTATTTCTGACATCGGGAAGCCGAACATGAAATGGTTTTTCCAGGGATGGAAAAATTGTCAAAAAAAATCTCGTTTATATCCCGAGGACTAACTCAACATAGGAAACGTCTTTGCTAAGAAAGAAACATTGTACATCAAAGTTTACCATATGGGCAGAGATATGGGGATAACACCGACCATGATCGTTTAACGTTATTTATATACTACACGGTTTTGTCTTGACAATGTCAGTTTGTTTTCTACGCATGACTTCGAATACCCATTTGGTATCTTTGAGAATGGGGATATCGACATAACTTAAATGCATAATGGTTCTGAAATTGAAATGTTCAGTTTAAAAAAGAAGTGATAAGAGTAAAGTACCCTTTCTGTATACTATACTATTATATTATAATTATAGTATAATCTTGTAACGGAACTTAAGTTTCATGTGAAGAATTATTGTAATTAAGGTGGTACCTAACACCTGAACTAAAATTAATTTGGCTCGTTTGATTTTCTTTAAATTTTGACAAAGTATTTAGTTTGACCCTTTGACAAAAATATAAAAATTTCAAAAACTTTGAACCAACCGTTTAATCAGAAAAAAATACACTGGTTATAAAGTAGTTTGACAAAAACTTATTTTGATCATTGAGAAGCTTAATATTCCCTTAACAACACAACGTCATTAAAACGTTCTGCTGATTTTACAGAGTTATCTCCCTGTAGTGTTAGGTACCACCTTAATGAGGAACTGTTCATTTACAGGGTTGATATAATAGCCGAATATCACATATTACTGAAACACAAGTTTTAAATACTATATAAACTCAGGGGACTATTTATTTTGACTAATTTTTATTGTGCCTGGAAGTTTTATTGGTATGTGGAGGTAACTGGGGTGTACAGCTAGGATATGAGTGTGATTCAATGAGACGGCAACCAATTGACACAATTACAAACGTTATTTTGAGGTCAACACAAGGTGTTCAACAATACATAATAGTTATCACAGGTACCAGACTTATAATTTAATACGCCAGACGAGTGTTTCGTCTTCATTAGACTCATCTGTGACGCTCAGATCTAAATAGTTAAAAGCAAAAACAAGTACAAAGTTGAGGAGCCTAAGTAACACGCAAAGCTTGAAATGGCCACAATAGTGTTGTGAATAATTCCATTGAAGGACAAAACGCTTTTTAATATAATTGAAAAACAATGTAAATAAAAAAGTCTTGATTCTTAAAATCTTAAAGCTTATATTGATTAATAAAAAAATAGTCTGACCTTCAAATGAACAAATTCAATACAGATATAAAACAGTTAACTACGGATATAAAATAAATTTACACTCAAGCTGTTGTATTTATTACCAAATCATAGAACTATATAAGCAATATACAGAAGATTATGAATCACATGACATTCTGTTGTGAAACATAAATAGAATTGTTTAATATATATGTAAGACTCAGATCGACGTCTGATCTCTAATCGACGTCCATTTCTCAAATCGACGTCCAAATCTGACGTCACAGTAAAATATCCTTCCAAATCGACGGCCAATTTACGTCTATCTAATCGACGTCTATTTTGTGGGCTTTTCTAATCGACGTCCAATTCTTAGCTTCTCTAATCAACGTCCATTTTGGACACAGAATACAAAATTAACAATAACCGACAGCAGCTGAAACTTTTAGACCTTTAAACACTTTATGTGTGACAAATATGATATGTTTAAAAAAATAAAATAAAAATTTTTTTTTTCTAAGATTTATAACATACTGGACTAAATATGTAAACTGGATATCAATTTTTAAATTTTAGAGATTACATAAAAATAAGGAGATGTGGTATGACATGTCTAATGCAAACAATTCAAATTAGAAAGTTAACGGTCTTATTTATAAAAAAACAATTCCAAAAAAAAATAATATGACAAACATTAACCATCAAAAACCACTGCAGTACAGGCCAATAAAGCATATGTCGGGGTTAAACATGTGAGCACTTAACCTAGAACAGTTGTACACAACATGAAACATAATGGCAATTTATTGCGTATATGTTTTACTCCAGGTGTAAAACTCAGAAATTTGTTCAAAAATAACTTACACAGTCCGAATTATAATACTGAAGAAAACAAAATGGCTGTACTTCTTTATTTTGTCTATTGTTGAAGACAAAATAATGCCTCTAATTGTCGTTTGGTTTTCTTTGTCGTAAGGTTGTTTTCTCCTTACCATACCCTCATATGCATGTCATTTATTAACATGAATAGGAATGACACATTACTTTGTAAATCGATTCGATTAACTTTTTATCAAGATAAACTTTGATATGCATGATACCTAATTCGGGTTCAAAAAATTCTATATGAAAAGTATGTATAAAATGTTTGAACCCTATAAAACATGTACATGTATGTAAGGCCACACCAAATTAATTAGTAGTTCTTTGGAAAACCCGCACCTAAATTGCCGAAATTAAAATAAAAAATAAAAATAAATTTCCCGCACCTCACCTGCCAAAACCAAAAAATAAAAATAAAAATAAAATTCCCGCACGTCGAAAATAAATCCGCATTTTCGACGAACTCGATTCCGGTATTTAAAAAAAATCTTTATCAATTATTGTAAATAATTTTAAAGTTCAGTAATTTATTATCTATTTATATTGAACAATTATCGATTAAAGACGATTAAAATCAATCGGAAGCAGTTTTTGCATTGGGCAACGATTAGAGGGTCAAAGTATTGTACGTCGATTTGAGAATGTGACGTCAGATTTGGACGTCGATTTGAGAAACGGACGTCGATTTGAGGAACGGACGTCGATTAGAGGCCGGACGTCGATCTGAGTCTAACATATATATGTTAGACTTGGAACACATCTTGAATTATCAGCTAAACATAGTTACAAACGTATTAATTTCTTACGTTTAAGTTATGTCTGATATTTATATATATTGAATTAAGCTAAAATAAGGCCCATGTACTTGAATTCAGTCACAAATCCGCCATGTCGCGGCGTGGTTGAGGCTTCGTGTATAACAGGCACATGGCACACACAGATGTGCTTCTTTTTAGAGTTGACGCAACTCCCTTAGTTTTAGTTTATCACCTTGATATTGCATCATCTGAATTGATATGTTCGGTAAACAACTGTTGCCTTCTTTAACTCTTTATCATTGTTATGACTAGAAAGCAAAAATGTACAAATTAAAATTCAAAGAAGTCTAATAACATTATCAAAATACACTGTCTGTAATATATCGAAACAGAAATAACATGAGGAAAATTGATGAGAATGTTGCTTTAGAGAAAATGAAAAAAACAAAAACAGTTGCATATTGGTACCTTGTTCGAAGGTGACTTTATAGTAATAATTCAGTCTATTATTGTTTGAGAGAAAAACACATATTATCTATTTTAAAATTCAAATATGAAGGAAGTTTATTGAATGGAAGAGGAGAAAACAACATACAAGGAGATCAATGGTTTAATGACAAGTGTTGGACCGACTCGCTGAGCAGAAATATAGACCTGCTGATTCAAGTGTCAAGTATTAGAAATTAATATCACAAAAATACTGAACACCGAGGAAAATTCAAAACAAAGAGTCCCTAATCAAACGGAAAAAAAATCAAAAGCTCAAACACATCAAACGAATGATCAACAACTATCAAATTCCTGATTTGGTACAGGTATTTTCCTAAGTAGAAAAGGGTGTATTAAAACCTGGTTTTATAGCTAGCTGAACCTCTCACTTGTATAACTGTCGCATGATATTTCATATATTGACAACGAAATTTGAACAAAAGAATCAAACACGATAGGTAAAAATGTAAAAAACAGGGATATAGCAGTCAACATTGTGTTGTTATCTTAATAACTAACAAAATATATAAAAAAAATAACATGTTAACAAACATTTACAATGGCACAATAACAGAATGACGCGATGTATAAGTAAAGAGCCATGTCAAATGGATACAAAAAAAGAAGACTAAACAGTACAAGTTAAATTCATTAAGACAAATAAAAGAATACTGTAACACGTTTTCAAGAGGATAAACAACGTCAATACCTAGAGTCTATACTTCAAAACCATCGTGTATTATTTGTGGAGTTGATTCGGAATATTTATCAACAAGATCTTCTGATAAACTTCTTTTTGAGAATGGATCAGACGTTCTTTGACGTTCCTTGGTTCACTTTGTTCATGAACTTTCTTCTCAGACACTGATAACGTTTTACAAAGTCTGAACAGTAACTGCATGCTATTGAATAACGAACAAAAGAGGGGCGAAAAATACCAGAGGGACAGTCAAACCCATCGATCGAAAGTAAACTGACAACGTCATGCCTAATAAAGGCAAATAATAAAACAGTAGTATACCGCTGTTCGAAATTAATAAATCGATTGAGATCGATCGGTCTATAGAAAAGAATAAAACAAACAGACAAATTATAGTACACAAACCATAACATAGAGAACTAAAGACTAAGCATCTTGAGCAAAATCAAAAACTTGAGGTGAACTCATGTGCTCCAGAAGGGTAAGCAGATCCTGCTCCACATGTGGCAACCGTCTTGTTGCTCTTGTTATCACAAACCCGGTTAATAGTCTTTTTTGGTAGGCTACATTCGTGAAAAGGGAAGAAGGTGACTGTAGTAACGACATAAGGAACATATCCGATATCATCAGTGAAACGGTTATTGCATATAAGTCAACCAGCTCGTGATGGCGTCCGTAAAATTTACGAAGGAATGATTTCAACTTCACCATTTGGAACTCATGGTTAAATAGCTTCCTTGTGAGCAGCAACCCTCTATCTAGGAAATGATGATAGGAAATATAAGCCCGGGAATATCGTAACAATGGAAAAATACATACTCCGTATGCAGGCTCTGCTGGAAACATGCTACATACAAATGGAAAGTTCACAATTAGGATTCTGAAATCATCTTTTTTTTCGTAAAGGTTTGTTTTCATCTGACCCTCATTATGAAATTCTGAATTCAAGATATGAGGCAGACCTAGCTGTATCTGTTGTATCCTTTATCTCTAGTTCGATGCGATAGATGTGTTCAACATTGTCACCAAATTTTGAATCATTAGTGAGAGAACATCATCTGTATAGCGGAAATTAAAGTTTAAAGATACTACTAACTTTTAATTTTTCTTCCCAAGAAAGTCAACCTCATAATAATATAGGAACAAGTCGACAAGAACAGGGGCACAATTGGTTCCCATTGGAATGCCGACATTATACCAATAAAGAAATCAAGCATTTGATAATGTCAGTTTTAGAGAATTGTTTTGTTTGAATCAGATTGATTCGTTACAAAGTGTGATTTGTCCCTACGTAATACAAGATACTTGTATCTACATTGGTCGTTTTTAATGAAACAAAGCAATACAAACTCTTTCAGTTTGTCGTTCAGTTATTATTAGCTATTCAAGTAAAAATGTTTGACATAATGTTACTTTTTGTATTGTCAAAATATGTTTTGGTGTTAGCTTTGGGTCTACAAAAATGAACATGTAGTTAAAATTATCAGATACGAGATGAACAGTCAAACTAATAGACCGAAAATAAACTGACCACGCCATGGCCAAAAAAAAAAGACAAACAGACAAATAATATTACACAATACACAACATATAAAACTAAAAAATAAGCAACACGAACCCCACCAAAAAGTGAGGGTGATTTCAGGTACTCCGGAAGAGTAAGCAGATCCTGTTCCTCATATGGCACCCGTCAAAATGCTCATGTTATTAAAAATCTGCTAAATAGTCTTATTCGTTAGGTCATATTCGTGAAAAGTAAAGGTGATTGCAGTTACGACATAAGGACCATATCCAATATCATCTGTAAATCTGTTATTCCATAACGGGCAAGGAACTCGTGATGGTGTCCGTAAAATTTACGAAGGGATGATTTCAACTTAACCATTTGGAACTCTTAGTTTAATAGCTTCCTTGGGAGCAGCAACCCTCTAGCAAAGAAATCATGATAGGACATACAGCCCGAGTTATCAAGGAAATCATGATATGACATACAGCCCGAGCTATCAAGGAAATCATGATAGGACATGCAAGCCCAAGAATATCGTATCAATTGGGAGATATATACTCCGTATGGAGGCGCTGCTGGAATGTTGCTACATAGAAATGGAAATTTCATAATTGGGAAGCTGAAATCATCTTTTTTGTCGTAAAGTTCTGTTTTCAACCGACCCTCATTGTCAATTTCTAGATGTAAGTCAAGATATAAGTCCAACTTAACTGTATCTGTTGTATCCTTTATCTCTGGTTCGATAGGATAGATGCGTTCAGCATAGTCACCAAATTATGGGTCTTTGCTTCTGTATTGAGCACCTGCATTTTGAATATTTTATCTACCAGAGGATATTCTGCATATCTTCAATGCAAGTGTTCTGTTTCTGATCTAACAGCTTCAGACTCGTATGGTCTTCCGGTGTGTTTTCTGATCAAGTAAAGCTTAGACACAGAATCTGTAATCCTATCATATTTAGGCACCAACTCTTCATCTTTTATAGGTGGCAGCATGAATTATTTCATGAACTCAAGTTAAAAATATTTTTAAAACCAAAAAAAAAACCCTACATTTTTCAATAACATTGTTGTTTTATTTCCTCCCTCATTTCCAATGGAACCAACTATTTGTCCGTGTACTTCAGAAAAAATAATGTCTTTTTCAAGAAATGTGGAATCCTACAATTAAAGATACATGCCTCTCTAGAGAAACAGATTCCACCACTTTAACTCGTTCATTATGATATTTCTCCACTTTCAACAGTTAAAATCTGAAAAGATTGGAAAGTCTCGCTCTTTAAATATCAAAATCAAACTGTCTCGAGTAGAGAAATATCGTAATACACTAATTGCAATGTTGGAATCTATATTCATCATAGTTTCGTCTCAGCAGAGAAATTCTCAAACTAGCGCCTTTATTATGGATCTTCATCTTCCTCAGAAATGCTTGTAAAGTTGATTTTTGTTAAATTGCACTTTTTAATTTTTTTTTTAATTTTTTTTTTTCTAAAAAACTGCACTTTTAGAAGCTAATATACACTGAAATTTGAAACAAACAATTGTAGAAGAGCCCCTGGTAGATAAAATATTTGAACTGCAATACTGAATGAACAGCCGAAGACCTATAATTTTATAATTTTAATTGTTCATTATTGTAGACCCATCGATTACATCTAAACTTTGCAATTTATATGTAGAAATTACCATCAACATTATATTTGATTTTTCATCTTTAAAACGTTGACTAAATAAAGGCAACAGTAGTATACCGCTGTTCAAAACTCATAAATCCATGGACAAAAAACAAAATCGGGGTAACAAACTAAAACCGAGGGAAACGCATTAAATATAAAAGGAGAACAACGACATAACACTAAAATGTTACACACATAGACAAAATCCCACGAGAATAACAAATATAACATATGTATATAACATCAAAACCAAATACATGAATTTGGGATAGACAAGTACCGTGACACGTCTTATCGCAATGTGAATTTACACTCAAAAATAAGAGAAAACAAACGACACAACGTTATAATGTAATACACACAGAAACGAACTATAATATCACAATGGCCATATTCCTGACTTGGTACAGGGCATTTTTAAAGGAAAAAATGATGGGTTGAACCTGGTTTTGTGGCATGCCAAACCTCGCACTTTTATGGCCATGTGAAATATAACATCAAAATGACATCACAGGACTACAATATAAATAAATTGGAGAACACAATTGACAAAGAATCACACGAACAACAGCCAACAAAAGGCAAGAAGTTCAAAATTTTAATACGCCAGAAGTGTATTTTGTCCACACAAGACCTACGTGTGACGCCCAGATACAAAAGTTTGAAAGCCGAAACGAGTACAAAGTTGAACAGCATCGAGGACCAAAAGATCAAAAAGGTTGTGCCAAAAGACGTGCTACTGATTTGAGTCGGTTTGTTTTAAATCTGGAGAAGCAGATCGTTTTTAATCGTAATCATGTTTATCATTATAACAAAGATGAAAATACATCATATAAGGACGTTTTGACATCATAAAATGATGTAAACTGAATCATATCACATAATGTTACAAGCACATAATATTATGACGCAACTAAATTATATAACGATGTTTGCTCATATTATAAGGGAAAATGCACATTCTATAAGTGCATTAGACTATCATGAAAGTATGTCTGCGTACCGTATAAGCATCTATGCAAATCATATAGGGATATGTGCACATCATATAAGTATGTATATCTGTAAATCATATTAAGATATCTGCACATTATATAAGTATATTTGATCATCATTTAATGTCAAATGGATACCACATAAAGGTGTTTGCACATCATATAAAGGTAAAATCACATCATATAATGATAATACACATTACTAGACTTTTGTTTACATTCCATGTCATGGCACGAAATGTTACCTTCTGTCAGCATACACTGATGATTGTCACTCTTATTTAAAATGCTGTGAAGTTACATAACAATACATATTTTTAGAATGGTTGTTATTACATTAACGGTATCAATATATCTGACCAGCTGTGCATTTGGACAATAATTATTTTACAGGAAATTAAAATTATAACATTTTATAGGAGTCTGAAAGTGATATTATATGGCCATTATAGGTTACAAAAGCGCAATTAATTATTTTTACATTTTACCGCCAAGTATATTTTACTACAAATGGTACCTAGAATAGAGACTTGTGAATATCTAATTAGATGCTACAGAATTGGAATTACCTTCATTCAAAAGCTGTTCTATTTAACTTAAAAAATTCAAGTGTACATTTTTAAAATTCCAGAAAATCATATTCATATTTTACAAAGTATGAAATATCTATTATATTTCTGCATGTCGTCGCCGTTAAAAAATGTCTTTCAAAGAGCAAAAACTTTAAACGTTGTTTGTTTCGAAAAAAATATATATCATAGAAAGGAAATATAAAAAAGAAGATGTCGTATGACAACTGTCCACAAGAGACCAAATTGACACAGATATTAACAACTATAGGTCACCGTAAGGCATCCAACAATGAGCAAAGCCCATCCCGCTTATTCAGCTATAAACGGCCCCGATATTACAATGTTAAACAATTCAAACGAGAAAACTAACGGCCTTATTTATATAAAAAATGAACAAAAAAACAAATATGATACACATAAACAAACGATAACCACTGAATTACAGGCTCCTGACTTGGGACAGGCACATACATAAATAATGTGGCGGGGTTTAACATGTGAGCGGGATCCCAACCGTCCCTCTAACTTGGGACAGTGGTATAACAGTTTAACATAAGAACGAACTATAAAAATCAGTTGAAAAAGGCTTAACTCATCAGATGGACAAACATACAAGTGGACGTGGCCGGGTACTTGTACATCCCGACAACACAAAGACACTAGGAACACATCTGAGAGTTCTCGCAGTTATCTGACAGCTAGTTCAAAGCCAATAACAACTAATAAAAAAAATCATGCATCTACGACTAAATTATCAATCCGTACACATCCAACATCCAATAGATTTAGTAAAAGACGTCATAAACAGCCAGAGAAAAACATGACCTTGTGCAATGCGAAGTTACATGTATCGACAGATTGTAGATCCATAAATATATAACATACTAGTAACATTTAGTTTACTTTTAATTTACTGATAACAAAATTAATATTTATGCCAATAAAAACAATATTCAATGATCTTATTACAGTGTTGAATTGGTAACCTTTTAAAATAAGTTTATTTACAGAAGCGATAAGTTTACATGGATCATTCTAAATTTCCGGGCACGGTTAACAACATTTCCATAAAAATGAGGATTTGCTATCCCGTTTGAAATAAGTTTTCTACAGGCACAAACAAACTTCAAAACCAAATCCTTATATCTATGGAAAAATTTAGTAAAGGTTTTAAGTAATTTATGGTAACGATATCCCTGGTTTAATAATTTACCAGTAATACATAGATTACGTTCGTTAAAATCAAAAACGTCATAACAGACACGGGCATAGCGAACGAGCTGTGAAATATAAACACCGTAAGATGGTACCAAAGGAACATCACCATCTAAAAATGGAAAATTAACAATAGGGAACGAAAAATCGACCCCTTTTGCCATAAATTTTAGTGTGGAGTTTCCCGTTTAAAACCGAAATATCTTATCCCAGGAAAGGACAGTTATTACCGAATAAATTTGATTTATTTAAAGTAAATTCCTTGGGGTAAATGTCTGCAGTATTTTGAGAAAATTCTTGATTATTTAACGAAAAATATTATCAAGATAACGGTAAGTGTTGTTGAATTTATCGATTAAATGCAATTTCGACGAGTCTTCACTGAGTTTAGTCATAAACTGTGATTCGTAACAGTACAAAAACAATTAAAGGGGCACAATTAGTACCCATGGGGATACCTACAATCTATCGATAAACTTTGTTGCTGAAACGTACATAAATATTATCAAGGAGAAAATTAACAGCTTAAATCATCTCATCACACCTTCAGTAAGTATATTTAGCATATTTACCTTTCTCGTTAGAGAAGAAGGCTTTAAATGAGTTGCAGCAAATATATTTGCATTCAGCTTTACCAAACGACCATTTAATTAAATAGGAAAACTTTTGTTAAATAAGATAGTGTAGAAGTGTAATATAAAGAGTAGAAAAAATCAAAGTCAACAGAATGAAAATGACCATCAAAAGCACGTACTTTATCTAAAACATCCAAAGATGTTTTTACACTCCAAAAATGGTTTATACCACTATGTTCATATATTTTATTACAATAGTTTATGATAAGCTCTTTAATAGTAGTTAATGAACTTGTTAAGAGCACTGAAAGATTAGTTGTAGAACACTTACTAGAGGCCGAGATGAAACAATATTTTTTTTTTTTTGTGTAGTTTCGGTAGCAAATACATACTAGGGAAAGCCCATATGCACTACTATTTTTTCAAAAGGTCGAATTATAGGGCTGTGCGTCATATTTTCAACATTTTTATGCCCTGAACTTCTATGAGTTTAAACTTGTACTTGAATTCTGTACTACCCTTAACTTCACTTTTAGTCTCTGGAAGTTCTAGAAATTAGCCTATCAATCCCTTTCGTTCAATTCAAAGGTACATATTGATTTCAGTTCGCAATTTTGTAAATTTTTTAAAGAAATATTGGATTGTATTTTACTAAGCAAATAAAAAAAAATAGTTGAAATTGTCATTCTCTGTCCATGATTGTAAATTTGTATTTGAACTTATTTTTAACAACAGATTCGTATGGATAAGTGATAAACATTGGACAATATATATATATATATATCAAATTTCACTAGTTGAGGATGTAAAATGCAAATACGTATATGACAACATAGGTTTCAATCTATTTATATACTTATTAGCACATTATTGAATAACGAGTTTTTAAATAATACCCAGGTAGCAAATGAAATCGACTTCCTGTTGGCATTGAATCTGGTTATAGATCTACCTTAGAAGTAGTTATGGAAGCCATGTGGGAAAAGTTCTGACAATTTTATGGTAACTATTTTGTTAAATAATCGACAGGATAAATGTTTAGTAGCACGGACGGATTAAGATTAAAAAATAAAAGACAATGGTAATAAAATTGTCTTTTATTTTTTAATCTTAATCCGTCCGTGCTACTAAACATTTATCCTTGATTTGAGATCACCCTTAATAACAACTTCACACTTTGATGAATTCTACATTATTTTTGAATAAAGTTATCTTTTTATATGAAATGGAAACAGAATTAAAAAAACCAAAAACAACCATACAATGTATACTTTACACATTTCTATTTTTTCATTGCTTAAATTCTCTAATTTTCATGTTAAAGTGTTCTTTTATTTTTCTGTGTAAATTATTGATTTTACTGTTTAATCAATTTTTGATGATGTATATTTGGTTTGGGTTGGATCTTATAAACCCCATCATTGTGTTATAGTGCTATGGTTATTGTTTTATGCTCTTTTCTTTAATTTGTGCTGGTGTGATTTTTTTTTCTGACTTCGTGTTTTTCCTAGTTGATGTTTTTGTTTGTTTTATAGTGATTAAGATTATAGCGCAATGTTGGCTGCCGTACCACTATTTTTGACACTTTTACATATCATGTCTGTTTGTTTTGTTCTTAAGTTATTGTCAATATATTGGAATTTTATACGACTGTCATTAAAGTTTAACCCTGGTTTAATCTAACATTTTCAACATACGAAAATGCCTGTACCAAGTCAAGAATATGACAGTTGTCAACCATTTGTTTAATGTCTTTGAACTTTTTATTTTTGTCTTTTCAAAATAGACTTTCCGATTTTATTCTTGTCGGAGTTTTTGTCTTTATGTATACTTTTTCTTGTTTTTCTTGTTTTTCTTGTTATTTCTTATTATAATTATTTTGTCCATGTTGAAATCTCTTCGTTTTTAGTTCAGCGTTCCATCTTGATAGTGAGAACTACAACCCTCTGGTTATTGATCTGTGTTAGACGTTATGGCAGACATGTCGTTAATGTCAAAAACATATAATTTGATTGAATTTTCTAAATCGAAGGTACCCTTTCAGAACAAATTCTATTTACAAGACCAGAATTCAATTTTGATCTGTAACTCGTCATGTTAAAAGTATACAAACAATATCAACTCAATACCCGTAAAATTTGTATTTGAACAATGTCACAATTATAATATAGTGAACGATATGTAAACGAGGAAAATGGCATGAAGCCAAATTGATCAACTTATATTCAAAGGATTAGGTAAACTTATCTTAAAAATTCTAAAATATAAAATCTGTTTCGTAAGCTAAAATTCTTAATTAAAGGGCGACATAGACTAGTAATTTAACTACGACATGAATTTTGAAAAAACTTGATTACCTGAGTGGAACATTTCTTTAGTTAAATTCTCCCTCGCCCTGCTCGTCCGAATTTAAAGCATTTAATCTCTAATTCAATAGGCTATAAACAAGACAAACACAGATATAGGATTAGTTGCTCGCAGTAACATATTATTTTCTCTTGCGATACAATATTTTATTTTACTTTATTGTACATATTTCTTCGATTGAAACAATATATAAACACATGACATATAACATTGTTCCTCTTTCGCATCGTTTCTTTTCCCCCGGCTAATACCTCCAACGCCTGTACGTACAATAAACATAGCAGCAACCGCACATATACCTATGTGACCAACTTCAATTCGACGTAACTGCGAGCACCTTCGATACTAAAACATTTAAATCCCAAACTTTATATAGTACCTTTAAACCTCACCCATAAAAACCGCCAAAACTTTCCTCGTGCCTCCTGCACATAACATCAAACTTATAAATAGTACATACTGTTACAAAACCAGTATCCGAACTAGTTATACTAGTTCCCATCTATAAATAATACTACAAATAGCAAACGGGAAAAACCCTATTTCAAACGAAATAAAATACATTTAAATTCTCCCTCGCCCTGCTCGTCCGAATTTAAAGCATTTAATCTCTAATTCAATAGGCTATAAACAAGACAAACACAGATATAGGATTAGTTGCTCGCAGTAACATCGAAACAAAGGAAATGAAACAGTTCAGAATAAGATGCCGATATAAAAAGTCTTGAAATATTGCTAATTGAAGATAAATATTTAACCACTAAACTGGACCAATATCAATTTCAAGTCGACAATCGGAACGTCAAATAGGACATATTGAACCGGACGCTTCCGCAGTAGATGGTAATGCAGACAAATCTTTTGCAAATCTTGAATCGTTGAATAATTTCTCAAACTGTTTTCATTGATTCTGTAAATAGAAGAAAACAATCAAAACTTCATACATACATGTACATGTATCTTAATCAGATAAACATTAAACTTCTATAGATATATACATATTTCATATCTATATACATCGACTTCTAATCACACTGTGTGATTCTTTATGTTACATAATGCAACATAGCTCATGAAATTCAATACATATAGACATTTCATATCTACATACGTCAACTTCTAATCACACTGTGTGATTCTTTATGTTATACAATGCAACGTTAGCTCATGAAAGTCTAAACATATATATATCTCATATCTACATACATCAACTTCTTATCACAGTGTGTGATCCTTTATGTTACATTCATAATTTTTTTTTTTTTTTTTTTTACATATATATATATCTCATATCTATTATATCAACAACAACAAAAAACAAAGTCTACAGCTATGTACTAATTTTCTTATTATCTTTGTTACATTTTGATTATCGGTGTAAATTAAACAAGTTTTCCACTCAATATGTTATGTACCATGTGTACGGACTTTAAAATATTACTGCTTACCGTTTTAAAATCTCTCCAAGTTGAACTCTTGGTACTGTCCGATTTATCTCACATAAAACGGGCTACTTTTTATACCTACACCTGCATATTGTGGCATCCTGGAAATTATTCTTACAGACATAAGGTCTTCAATATGGTACTAAAACTCTGATCGTTTTATAGTAAATGCGACCTGCTGATAAAATAAAAGCAAAACTGTGGTATTTTATGAAAAAACCTATAAATTTGATGATGATTACAAGTCTCATCTTCAAATCAAATGTATACATATATTGAATTATGTGCAAAAGTTAATGCCTTCATATTTAATCTTTTGTTTTCTATATATTAATTTATCTATACAACATCCCATGGTGCACTTTGCAACCAATCACATCGCTCCCAGCGACAACATCCCATGGTGCACTGTGCAACCAATCACATCGCTCCCAGCGACAACATCCCATGGTGCACTGTGCAACCAATCACATCGCTCCCAGCGACAACATTCCATGGTGCACTGTGCAACCAATCACATCGCTGCCAGCGAAACATCCCATGGTGCACTGTGCAACCAATCACATCGCTCCCAGCGACAACATCCCATGGTGCACTGTGCAACCAATCACATCGCTCCCAGCGACAACATCCCATAATGTACTTTGCAACCAATCACATCGCTCCTAGCGACCTAATGAATAATGTCCATACATTACAACAGTTTAAACTCAACTGTTACTCAATTCACCCTGAGTGAATTATTGTCGCACTGGGCGACCAAAAACATCGCTCCCAGCGATCTAAAAAAATAATTTCATACATACCATTTCAAACTCATCTGTAACTCGTATCACTCTCATCTCGCTGCGAGAAGATTAATACATTTCATATGAAATAAACATTAACTAAAATCAACTAACAGTACCAACACGTGACTGTTCATAGGCTGTTTTGCAAAAATACTGTTGTCATGTGACCCAGCCACAAAAAAGTTTTTGGATTTTTTTTTTTTTTTTTTTTTATTCTCTTAAATCCTTTACAAAATTTTGATCAGTGTCAGTAAAACGATCTACAATCATAGGCCAAAAAATGGACTTTCATTTTTGTTACTACTAAAACACGTTTGGCTTTGCACATCTGCATATGATTAATTGTCCGAGAAATTAAATTAACAGGAGGAACTACCCAATTATTAAATTTTGACCAATCATATGCAAATGGGTCTACACCTGGTGTACCTGGATTAAAAAAATTTGAAAAGAATACAGAGAATCTCTTATTTCTGTCATCTGCAAAAGTATCACAAGTAAATGGATGGACCCCATAAAGCATTAAAACATTTTGAAAATATTTGTGAAACACCCCAGTCATCAAAATCAAATATTTTAATGAGCGCATCTGTGCAAGTATTTTCATTCCTAGGTATCCATTCTACCTCTAATACTATATTATTGTTTAAACATATGTTGTTTACATGTCTCAAATCTAGTACAAGTCTTGCGAATTCTTTACCTGAACTTTGTACTGAAACAGTAATCAGATTTACTACAAAAGGTTGACACTGTAATATTTAGTGAGCATTTCATCTACCAACTTTTAAATAAAAGTTGCATGCTTAAAAACTGATTTGTTTATCATATTAATGAACTCAACATGGTTCACATGGTTCGGTATTGAATGGAATTATATATTAAGCAAATTCTGTAGTATTTTAAAATAAAATCACAAACCTGTAAAATGGTTTTTAAAAAACACAAATATATTGATATTCGCTTTTAACTTAATAATATGATCTCCAGACATGATTTTAGAATGTAAATAAAGTCAACATTATACTCAACTCCGTTCATGTGCATTCATATAAACATGCTCCTCTTTCGCATCGTTTCTTTTCCCCCGGCTAATACCTCCAACGCCTGTACGTACAATAAACATAGCAGCAACTGCACATATACCTATGTGACCAACTTCAATTCGACGTAACTGCGAGCACCTTCGATACTAAAACATTTAAATCCCAAACTTTATATAGTACCTTTAAACCCCACCCATAAAAACCGCCAAAACTTTCCTCGTGCCTCCTGCACATAACATCAAACTTATAAATAGTACATACTGTTACAAAACCAGTATCCGAACTAGTTATACTAGTTCCCATCTATAAATAATACTACAAATAGCAAACGGGAAAAACCCTATTTCAAACGAAATAAAATACATATAGTAACCTCTGAACTGTTCATTTTGTATTTGTAGAAATTAAAGTTCAAGGAAGTTCTGATTTCTTGAAATACAAAACGCATTCATTATACTTATCAATACCAATCCCTGAATTTTTCGAGCTGTACAGATAAACTGTTTCAAGATATTAATTTTCTTTAAAATGAGGATTACTTAAGAATTGAATGCTCTTTTTTGTAAATTTATTGGGGTGTAAAAGCGTTGACCGAAGTACATTTTGTATGAAGCCCGAAAGCGCTTTATACTAAAAATGTGCGCACGGTCAACGCTTTTACAACCCTATAAAGTTACAAAAAAAGCATTCAATACTTATAATTACATTTTTACCTATAGAATCATGAAAACACGCCTTTTATCAAGTATTTACTTCATTTACCTGTGCACTTTATTGTGGGACCTCGTGTCATCATGAATGAAAAGTTGCATTGTGTAATGCAATTGATTAAGGAATATCACGAGATTGCTAGTTAGCCAATCAGAATAACGTATTATAATGAAACATACATCTAATGTAATTATAAGAGAAAAGTAAAAAACTGCAGTGCAGGAAATCTTATTAAATACTTTTATTGTAAGGTACGAATACTTTCGGATTCATTTACAGATTTTTGGCTAAGTTTTAGGATTTTGTTTAGGGTTAGTGTTCATTTAACGCTTTTCATAGGTTTGAGGGTAAGGTCTTGAATTTGTATAGTTTTTGGAGCAAGATTAAAGTCAAACACAAAATTGATCAGGTTTCATGAAGTAGAAGCCCATATTTATCGAATACGAGTATGAATACTTTATTTCTCATAAAACTACAATTACATAGTTATAGAGAACATATAATGAAATTCAAAACAGTGTAGCTGTGGCCATTGATTGACACATTAAAATCATCCATTGACTGGGACAATTTAGGTGAACGTTTGTATGTAACGACCAATGCTCACTATGTACTTTTTAAAGACACTTAAACTATGGGGTCACCAAAGGTTCTCAACACCTAAATAAAGTAATTCGAAAAATTAATCAGAAATAACACGATATTTTGATTTATATCAATTATATAAATCAAAACACAAAGGTTATTCCTGATTGATTTTTCGAATTATTTTATAATTAAAGGCGTTAAGAAACCTTTGGTGACCCCACAGTTTAAATGTCTATCGTAGGTACGTCGTGAACAGTGGTCGTTACAGACAAACGTTCACGTAAATTGTCCCAGTCAATTGATGATTTTAATGTGTCAATCAATGGCCACAGCTACACTGTTTTGAATTTCATTCTACATATCAATATCTTGCGATGAACCTTAATGTTATAGCTCTTTGATTCGGTGTTGATTTAAGCTGACAGTCGTGCGCAAAATACAATAATTCAGTTGATGCTTATGCATGTTAAAATTTACGTTATTTGTTTTGTCCCATTAATCGAAATATTGGCTGCAGAGATAAAAGGGATTTGAACACTAACAGATGGTTATTATTGATGAATAGCAAAAAGAAACATTAGTTTTTTATTATTATAAAATATACAATCTTAAACTGAATGGCAAGTTTGACAAGAGTTCTGTAAAAGCGAACATTTCGTCCACTTTGCAAATATTTTTTAGGCTCCATCATGTTAAAAAAAAAGTTAATTTAGCGCAGACGAACTGTATAATCAGCATGCAAAGACGACCACCATTTAATTGAGTGAAGTTGTATAAATGGCAAATAAAAGAAAATAGTACAATAAGTATAAACGGACAATCTTAAACATGTTAAAGCAAATTGTTTGTTGCGAAATGGACATTGTTTTTCATGGACGCGACTTTAAAAGTTACCAGTGCAAATCAATTAGAACTTAATTTTGAATACCTTTTTAATTTTCATATTTAGCTCTATGACAAAACATTGAACAAAGAGTAAAAAAGTTGGTAAGTTTAATGAAATATTGAAAATTTAAATGAAATTTCAAATGTGGAATAAGCGTTTCCTGTGATTGAGCCCTTTGGTCTGATATTTTCAGAGATTTCATGCCAAAAAGCAGACACAACGTGTTGTCATTGTCTTTAATAAGTATAATTTATGTAGAGAAAATAAAAATAGAAGTATATATAAATTTATCACAATTTAAGCCCTGGACAGACAATGTTGACCATTTTATGGTAAACGGCCATATAATTATGGCATAATATTGAGCAGGAGAACAATACAAGGCAAATTGAGTAAGCTGAAGTTTTACCGAAAAAACAACTCAACAAATATAGCTGAATTTATAAACACTTCAAAGTAATTCGAATGCGTGTAAGATTAGTAAAATGCAAACACTATCTTGAAATAGTCGTATAAGATACCGGGTTATTGATTTTTATTCGAGTTTTTGGAAAACATAAAAAAACAGTCATGTAATTCTAAGGTAGGTTATTTTTTAACAGATAACCCTTTATATAAACATCTCATTTTGATAAATTCGACATCTGATTTGATTGAAGTTATCTTTTCAAGTGACGAGGAAACATCCAGACGACGACACAATTTATATACAATGTGTATTCTTTTCATATTTCTATTTTATGTTATATCTTCCTTGTCGTTTTTCTCTTCTTTTGTATATAATTATTTTATTCTTGTTGAAATCTTTCGGGTTTTTCCAACGTTTCATTTTGATTGTTTTATTTATTATATGTATTCCTGGTTATAAGGGGGACATTTCACCGAATAATTTTCATACTGTTCATTGTGTTGAATGATATCTGTTCTCAATGAAATTACTTTTTATCGATACATTAACCACTAAAACAGAATTCAATAGTTGCGTTTATTTTGCTATATATTGATTATAAGGGGGGAAATTTCACCGAATTGTTTTGATACTGTTCATTGTGTTGAATCATTTCTGTTCTCAATGAAATTACTAATTACTCGATACATTACCCAATGCAACATAATTCAAAAGTTACATTTATTTTGCTTAAACAATCACTATAGACTGTAGATAGAACTACATCTCTCAATTAAAATGTCTGACATTTTAATATAATCTATCAGATTTGTGTATGAATGTGATAGTGTAACAGATACTAGTCAAACATAAGTTATTTTTAAAACAGTACTGGAGGCAGAAAGTATATTAACATATTTATACAACAGTTTCATAATATAAATGTAAAATGCACTTGAATTGGTTCATACTTAAAGAGAAAGCATTTTGAGAGTATTGCAAGGACTGCAACTCGGCACAATGTGATCATACAAGAAAATCACAGTTCGAACTTATTATCTAACTAATGTCTTGTCATGATCAAACTAAATACCTACCATCAAATTAATATCTTCAAGCATCCCGACAATTAGTGTAAAAAACAGATTATTTGACTGAATTTTCGACATCCAAAGACTATAATTCTGAACAAATTCATCCTACTGTTTCTGCTATATCTAGTTATTATATCATTACTACTGATATATCCTTGATCAATTAAGGGGTAAATGTTCCATTATTGTTGTGAATAGGTTTGAGGGTTGAGGCTAGTGTTGAGTATGGTTTTGGGGAAAACCTTCAAGGAAAGACCTAAATGGGTCGGGTTTCGGAAAGTAAAAGGTAAAATTTATCTAGATCTTGTTATTAATCTTAAGGTTAAATTCCTTTGTTTCTGTACTGATTTCAGCATAAATAAGAATAAAGGAATTCACTTGGAGCTTATGTATGTTCTTATTTGGTCTAATTTGGGCGAATAACAAAACAAAAAAGGCAAAATAGCTACTAGCAAATCGTACAAGTGGTTTTTAAAATATTTACGAATGTTTGCAGCGTAACGATATAATTCCCTTTTTATGAAACGCTCTTTGTCTATTACGCAACAGATTGTGTCCACATCGATACGAAATATTGCAAAGTGGACAGTTGTGCAGTGGACGAATTTACACGCGCTTTCTCAAACACAAGTGTGCAGATTTCATAAAGTCCACGTTTTTTTTTATGATTTGAGGTCAATATTTCTTACAACAAGTCGTTTCACGGAGAAGAAGTAAAAAGAAAAAACTGTACGCTACCAATTGTACTTGCCAATTTATTTTTTGTCATCTTCATCCAAAAATAACCGCCATTTTACTTCATGATGTTGTATAAGTGGCAAATAAAAGGAAAGACAACAATTTGTATTAACGAATACATTTGTAATGATAAATTTGCAGATTGTTTGTTGTCGTTGCGAAATGGACATTGCTTTTTCAAGACAACATCATAAGAGTCACCAGCACAAATCAATTTAAAATTACATGACATTTTGAATACTTTTGTTTTTATTTACAGATGAAGCCTCATGACAAAAGATGGAAAAAAGAGTAAAAAAGATTGGTAAATTTAATGAAATATTGTAAATTTAAATAAATTTTCAAATGTGGACAAAGCGTTTTTGCTTTTTTTTAGTCCTTTGGTCTGATATTTTCAGAGTTAATATCACAAGGCAGACACTACGTTCTGTGGTTGTCTTTCATTAGTACAATCTATAAACAGAGACAAAATAAAAATACAAGTAAATATGATTGAATCACAATTTAAGCACTGGACAGAGAATGTGGATCAGATATGAAAAATGGCCATATAATCATAGAATAATAATCAGTGTATATAAAGTGCGAATCCAGTTCATTTTTACTGTTGTATGCGAATATGTTCATTGTAGAATAAAGGATCATGGACAAACTTTATTTGTTTACGTTTTGAAAATACCAAAATAATTGATTTGAAACTAAATTTTAACATATTTTCATTATGATGTGTCTTTTTAATGTAAAATATCAGTATCAAAGTTCAAATATGTGTTATAAAAGCAACATATCATAGAATATCAGTTATTAAAAGCGATCCATTTTCACTATAGATGCGATGAATTATCACTGTATGGCATTCATTTCTGATGTAGAATTTTCGAAAATGCGATGAATTTTTATTGTAGATTAATTAGACTTGCAACAAATGAAAAACTTATTTGATGTCTTTAATAGTATATCTATTTATAACTTGTATATGTCTATAGAAACTGGCTGGCCATTTATACGTTTTCCCACAGTATTTACATGTGTGAACTGTAAACTGAAATGTTTCCCCGCAATGTTTTTTTTCCGGTTCGTATATTGCTATGATGTCGTTATCGTCTGCGTCGTCCGAAGACCCATTAGGTTTCCGGACAACTTTAATTTAAGTGAATGGATCTATATCAATTTTAAAGAAGGTTCAATACCACAAAAGGAAGGTTGGGATAATGTTGGGGATGATGGTTCCAACCGTTTACGAAAAAGGGGCATAAAAGAAGCATGTTTTTAGTTTCAGGATAATTACTTGTGTTTAAGAATTTTGATTGTTCTGAAATTGTACCACAGTGTTCAATACCACAAGTAGAATGTTAGGTTTCATTTTAGGGTTATGGTACTAACAGTTCAGGAATGAAGGAACAAAAAGGGACAAAAAACAATCATGTTTGTAGTTTCCGGATAATTACTTGTATGTACGTTTTTGGATCTTTTTCACATTATCACAAAGGGAAGACAGGGATTTTGTTCGGGGATAATTACCCCAAACATGCAGAAATTAGGGGCAAAAGAAATGGCAAAACAAACATTTTTCTAGTTTCCAGACAATATCTTGTGTTCAAGTGTATGGACCTCTCTAAAATTGTACTACAAGGTTCATTACCAGAAAGGAAAGACTGGGATTTGGTTTGATGGTGATTTATCATAGAAGGAAAACAAAATGTTATGGCCAGGAAGAAACCTTCAGTTGCACAGTATTGCGCATACGATTTAAGATCTTCGATCACATTTACCTTGTGTCAGAAACCTATGTAACGTCATAAATTTTATCACAATCCAAATTCAGATAGTATCAAGCTTTAATAGTATGTCCAAATTTTCCCCAACTGTTCAGGGTTCGATCTCTGTGGTCAGCGAAGCATTTTTAATGTTTTACTATAAAACGAGCAGATGTGATTAAAAGTTCCTGTTGCTTTCTTCATATGGTAAACTATGCCAGCATAGGCGTATCCAGGGGGGCCTTGGAAAAATTTGGTTGATTATATAGGGAATCACTGAAGCATGACTTGAGCCCCCCCTTTTATGTCAGCCATCGGGCCCGCCTTACAAAAAGTTCTGGATCCGCCACTGCCCAGTTCTGCTTTTGAAGAGTTTAGAACAATGAGTATCAGGCTTTCTCCATGCTATCATTTGTTAGGCTTATTGAGAAGTCTTAAAATTTTAATTCACACTGGTCACATTTGCTTAACCCATTATTGTTGATCTTCTTATGCCTGGGAAAACTAGCTTCCCATTTTGTCTTAAAAGGTCAATACGTGCATTGGTTCTTTTTTCTGTGATTCATCTTCACTTACCTCCCCTATTGTTGAGCCCCCAAATGCTTCAACATCCATATTCTGAAGGAAAGATAGTTTTTAGCTCGATTGTTGCTTGCATGTTCTTTACTGTATAAATTGAAACGACAATGTGACATATAATTATCCAAAGTCATTAAAGCTTGAAATGCAAGTCAAGTTGTGTAGGGCAAACTTTATCTGATACGTATACTGATAAAGTTGCAATGGAACATGATGTACGTGTTGTAGAGCACCCTTGATACTACCGCAGAGGTCGAACCCTGAACAGTTTGGGGTAAGTATATACACAACATTCAATCCTAAACTTCATTTTTGATGAAATAAAAAAAATGTTGAATTTCGGACCCTTTGGGCCTCAATGTGGACCATTTCGATAACTTGGCCCAAAATAACAAAATCCCAAATTTAAAAATACGGTAAGATTCAGGATTCCAAAGTACAATTTATTTCTTGACAGTCTGGACCCCAAAAATTTGTTAAATGGACCAAAAATTAAAAAAATAATAATAAACACAATCATGTATGGATTCATCCTACCAAAGAACCTCAAATTTTATTTTGGACCCTGTGGGCCAATTTAAAACCGGACCCAAAATCAAAAATCTTACTTCAAAACCTCATTGAAATTGGTCAAGAAGTGATTTATAAAAAAATATTAGAAAGTATTGTTGTTTTTATCCCTTTTATCCCATTCTATTTCGATAGACATGCGAGATGTACGTATTCAGTGAATGGATGAAGTTTTAATGCATTGGACAAATATAACTACACTTTAAATAAAGATTCTGATGAATAATAAAAAAGTTCTATGACATGCATGCTTCTTCAGATTGGTAAATAGACCCATACTCGAAATCCAATGATAAAAATGTGTTTGCACATGCGTATAATGACTACTGCAGAAACATGAATTTTATCAAATTGGCATGCATTTGAAAATATTTTGCATTAATCTAAAAACACTTTAAACTCTGAAATAATCCACATATTGTTATATTATGACAACGATGTGTTTTATTTGAAATAAATATTTTAAAATTTTATTGAATTTATTGGAGTGTTCAATCAAACTTTTCATCTCAAAGTAAGCACTATCAAATCCTTTTCTTACTTTAATTATTGTTTATGCAAGTCGGCTGAATTTGGAATCTAATGAATAAAAATTAATAAAATTCATACAGTGAAAACGCACCGCATATACAATACTAATGAATCGCTCTACAGTGAAAATGAAATAAAGTATCATTATTCAACAGTAAACATGGCTCGCATAACGACAGCATCATAGTGGAATTCAATACAATATGGACAAACTGAATAACAAAAGCTATTCTACGTTATACAACATTAATAATTAAGTTGTAATGAATATTATTTTGCAACAACATCTTTCCTGCTAGTTTTTAATCACCTGACAGATTTGTTCGTAAAACGTCCTAAATATTCACCTATTTCGGTATATATTTCACGTATGGATGGCTCTCGGCGCGATAAAAACCCGTTCCCATCTCTTACTTTGTATAACTTGTATTACTTATTACTAAATATAATACATGTGAACAATTTTCTTCTTTTTTTCGTCTGTTTATTTACCATTCTACATCAGAAATACATGGCATATACAGTGAAAATGGTATTTTAGGATCCGCACTTTACATATACTGATAATGAGCAGGAGCATAATACATTGAAAATAAAGTAAGTTGAAGTTTAACCGAAAAAACCAACCCTGTCAATGTAGCCGAATTTAAACACACTTCTGAGTTAATTGACAACGTGACGCAGATCTTGTGTAAGATTCGTTAGATGCAAACAATCTTCTTGAAATAAATGTATAAGATAACGATTTTGTATTATTTCTTTTATATATTCTTCATTTAAATTGCCTTGCATCTGGTTATTGATTTACATTAGAACAAATGGCAAGCATGTTAGAACACTCCAGGCAATGCTATGGTAGGTATTTTGTTAAAACATCGATAGATTCAGGTGTGTACGGTAATACATTTGTCTTTTATTTTAATCTCAATCCGTTCGTGCTACTTCACATTTTTAGATAACTGGTTAAAGATAACCCTTGATTCAAACATCTCATGTTGATAAATTTGACATCTGATTTGAATGAAGTTATCTTTTTAAGTGATGAGGAAACAAAACAAACGACGTAACAATGTACATACAATGTGTATTCTTTTCATACTTCTATATTTTATGTAGCTTATGTATGTTCAAATTTACGTGACTCATTTGGTCTCATCTGGCTGAAGAACAAAAAAAGAGCCAAAATAACTACTTGAAAATCTTACAAGTATTTTTTAAAATATTCACGATTTTCTGCAGCTTAACGATATATGTCCCTTTTTAAGAAACGCAGTTTGTCTACTTCGCATTGGATTGTGTCCAGATCGATACGAAATATTGCAAAGTGCACAGTTGTGCAGTGAACGTATTTACACGCGCTTTCTCAGATATAAGTGTGCAGATGATTGTCTATAATAATATATATTTCATTTAAAGTTCACTTGTTTTTGAGATTTAGGTCAATATGTCTTACTAAAGTCGTTGTACGGATTAGTAAAAAGAAAAACGTACGCAACCAATCTGACTTGCAAATTTAATTTTGGTCATCTTAATCCAAAGATAACCGCCATTTTACTTCATGAAGTTGTATAAGTGGCAAATAAAAGGAAAGACTACAATTTATATTACTGGATCAAGACGCCACTATAGTAGTTACCATCACAAATCAATTTAAAATAATATGAAATTTTGAATACTTTTATTTTTATTTTCAGATGTAGCTCCATGAAAAAAGATTGAAAAAAGAGTAAAAAGGATTGGTAAATTTAATGACATATAAAAAATTAAAAAAAAATTCAAATGTGGACAGAGTGTTTTTGATTGTTTTTAGTCCTTTGGTCTGATATTTTCAGAGTTAATACCACAAAGCAGACACTACGTGCTGTTGTTGTCTTTCATAAGTATAATCTTTAGACTGAGACAAAATAAAAATACAAGTAAATATGATTGAATCTCAATTTAAGCACTGGACATAAAATGTTGACCCTTTATGAAAAATGGCCATATAATCATAGTATAATAATGAGCAGGAGCATAATACATTGAAAATAAAGTAAGTTGAAGTTTAACCGAACAAACAACCCTGTCAATGTGGCCGAATTTAAACAAACTTCTGAGTTAATTGACAATGTGACGCAGATCTTGTGTAAGATTAGTTAGATCTTGTGTAAGATTAGTTAGCATCTGGTTACTGATGAACATTAATTCAGAAGTAATGACAAGCATGCTTAAACACTCCTGACAATTCTATGGTAGGTATTTTGTTAAAACATCGATAGATTCAGGTGTGTACGGTAATACATTTGTCTTTTATTTTAATCTCAATCCGTTCGTGCTACTTCACATTTTTAGATAACTGGTTAAAGATAACCCTTGATTCAAACATCTCATGTTGATAAATTTGACATCTGATTTGAATGAAGTTATCTTTTTAAGTGATGAGGAAACAAAACAAACGACGTAACAATGTACATACAATGTGTATTCTTTTCATACTTCTATATTTTATGTAGCTTATGTATGTTCAAATTTACGTGACTCATTTGGTCTCATCTGGCTGAAGAACAAAAAAAGAGCCAAAATAACTACTTGAAAATCTTACAAGTATTTTTTAAAATATTCACGATTTTCTGCAGCTTAACGATATATGTCCCTTTTTAAGAAACGCAGTTTGTCTACTTCGCATTGGATTGTGTCCAGATCGATACGAAATATTGCAAAGTGCACAGTTGTGCAGTGAACGTATTTACACGCGCTTTCTCAGATATAAGTGTGCAGATGATTGTCTATAATAATATATATTTCATTTAAAGTTCACTTGTTTTTGAGATTTAGGTCAATATGTCTTACTAAAGTCGTTGTACGGATTAGTAAAAAGAAAAACGTACGCAACCAATCTGACTTGCAAATTTAATTTTGGTCATCTTAATCCAAAGATAACCGCCATTTTACTTCATGAAGTTGTATAAGTGGCAAATAAAAGGAAAGACTACAATTTATATTACTGGATCAAGACGCCACTATAGTAGTTACCATCACAAATCAATTTAAAATAATATGAAATTTTGAATACTTTTATTTTTATTTTCAGATGTAGCTCCATGAAAAAAGATTGAAAAAAGAGTAAAAAGGATTGGTAAATTTAATGACATATAAAAAATTAAAAAAAAATTCAAATGTGGACAGAGTGTTTTTGATTGTTTTTAGTCCTTTGGTCTGATATTTTCAGAGTTAATACCACAAAGCAGACACTACGTGCTGTTGTTGTCTTTCATAAGTATAATCTTTAGACTGAGACAAAATAAAAATACAAGTAAATATGATTGAATCTCAATTTAAGCACTGGACATAAAATGTTGACCCTTTATGAAAAATGGCCATATAATCATAGTATAATAATGAGCAGGAGCATAATACATTGAAAATAAAGTAAGTTGAAGTTTAACCGAACAAACAACCCTGTCAATGTGGCCGAATTTAAACAAACTTCTGAGTTAATTGACAATGTGACGCAGATCTTGTGTAAGATTAGTTAGATCCAAACAATCTTCATCAAATAAACGTATAAGATAACGATTTTGTATTACTTCTTCATTCAGATTGCCTTGCATCTGGTTACTGATGAACATTAATTCAGAAGTAATGACAAGCATGCTTAAACACTCCTGACAATTCTATGGTAGGTATTTTGTTATAACATCGATAGATTCAGGTGTGTATGGTAATACATTTGTCTTTTATTTTAATCTCAATCCGTTCGTGCTACTTCACATTTTTAGATAATTGGTTAAAGATAACCCTTGATTCAAACATCTCATGTTGATAAATTTGACATCTGATTTGAATGAAGTTATCTTTTTAAGTGTTGAGGAAACAAAACAAACGACGTAATAATGTATATACAATGTGTATTCTTTTCATATTTCTATATTTTCTGGTTCACATTTTTTAAGTTTCATGTTATATCTTCCTTTCGAGAGCTTCCTTGTCATTTTTGTCTTATTTTTATATAATTATTTTGTTCTTGTTGAAATCTCTTCGTTTTTTTTTCAATGTTTCATTTTGATTGATTGATTTATTGTATATGTTCCTGGCTGAGGGGATATTTAACCAAATTATGTGATACAGTCCCTAGTGTTGTTTCATTCCTGTTCTCAATTAAACTTTTAAGCATCGTATTTAGGCTATTTCGTTGCGGTTTTGACATTTGAAATTTATCTATCAGATTGTTGTAAAAACTTAATAGTGTAACAGAAAACTAGTCAAACATACGTTATTTGTGAAACAGCACTGGAAGCAGAAAGTATAGTAACATATCTATACAACAATTTCACAGCATAAATGTAAAATGCACTTGAAAGGGCGTAAACAGAAAGCATTGTGAGAGTATTGCATGGTAGTACACAGTCCCTATCCGTTTATAAATTTATTGTAGTGGAACAAAAATACTAACTTGATCTATAACTTGTCATTGTGTAAACTAAATAACTCATATCAAATCCATATCAACAAGCAAGACGAAAAAGGTCAAAAACTTGTTCCTTGAGTGAATTGTCTAAGTCCAAGGACTAAAACCCGACAAATGTCATCATACAAGAAGAACACAATTCGAATTGGTATATAACTTGTCATGATCACACGATATACCTACCATCAAATCAGTATCTTCAAACATGCAGTGAATTAGTGTAAACAACTGATTATTTGACTGAATTTTTTATATCCAAAGACCATAATTCTGAACAAATTCATCCTATTGTTTCGGTTATATCTAGTTATTTTATCATTACAACTGATATATCCCGGATCAATTAAGGGGTAAAGGTTAATTTATTGTTGTGAATAGGTTTTAGGGTTAAGGCTAGTGTTGAGTATGGTTCTGGGAACAGTTTCAAGGAGAGCCCTAAACGGGTCGGGTTTCGGAAAGTAGAAGGTCATATTTATCAATATCTGGTTCTTAATCTTGCTGTTAACGTCCTTTATTTCGATACTGATTTAAGCATATGGCTGTCCGCCAAATACAGGAATTCACTTGACACTTATGTATGTTCAAATTTACGTGACTTATTTGGTGTAATTTGGCTGAAGAACAAAAAAAAAAATAACTACTTGAAAATTTTACTAGTTATTTTTAAAATATTCACGAATGTCTGCAACGTAACGATATATGTCCCTTTTTATGAAACGCTCTTTGTCTACTTCGCAACGGGTTGTGTCCACACCGATATGAAATATTGAAAAGTGGACAGTTGTGCAGTGGACGTATTAACACGCGCTTTCTCAGATATAAGGATGCAGATGATTGTCTATGATGATATATATTTCATATAAAGTCCACGTTTTTTTATGATTTGAGGTCTATATGCCTTACTAAAGTCGTTGAATGAAGGAGAAGTAAAAAAAAACGTACGCTACCAATCTGACTTGCCTATTTTTTATTGGTCATCTTAATCCAAAGATAACCGCCATTTTACCAAATGAAGTTGCATAAGTGGCAAATAAAAGGAAAGTTTACAATTTGTATTAACTGTTTTTCAAGACGCCACTATAAGAGTCACCGGCACAAATCAATTAAAAAATGTATGAAATTTTGAGTACTTTTATTCTTATTTTCAGATGTTGCTCCATGACAAAAGATTGAAAAAGAGTAAAAAAGATTGGTAAATTTAATGACACAATGAAAATTCAAATAAATAAACAAAAATCAAATGCAGACAGAGCGTTTTTTTTTTTTAGTCCTTATGTGTAATTTTTTTAGTGTTAATACCACAAAGCAGAAACTATGTGCTGTTGTTGTCTTTCATTAGTATAATCTATAGACTGAGACAAAATAAAAATAGAAGCAAATATGACTAAATCACAATTTAAGCACTGGACAGAGAATGTGGACCAATTATGAAAAATGGCCATATAATCATAGCATAATATTGAGCAGGGGCACCATACATTGACAATCAAATCGAGTAAGTTGAAGGTTAACCGAAGAAACAAACCGCGATAATAAGACAATGCCGATCGACGTTGTTTTCACATCGCGTTTATCGCTTAATAGAATAATAAAGATAAAACATTCGATTGAAGGATAATTATAACAGTTTTTGTGGTTTATATTTTATCAGACAGCAAATTTCATGGAATACCTACTTTTGCGTTAACCAACAAATTTATTTATACGTCAGGTCTATTCAATGACACTAATATACAATTTACGTGTGATAGAAGTTACCAGTTTGGAAAGAATAGACTCCTTATATCCGAAAGATAAAGAATTATAAGGATTGAATGCCTTTTTAAATGAATTTATTGGTGTATAAACTGGACCAAGTTACTCACAGTTTGTAAGTAAATTGGTCGAGTTTATACACCAATAAATTCATTTTAAAAGGCGTTTAATTCTATAATAAACATAAACAAGAATATAATAGAAAGCGAACTCGTGACAAAACTGAATCAAAATGGCCGGAAAAAGCGATTTTTTTCTTGATTTTTTCCTTTTCATTAATAATTAAACCATAAATCATAAACAAAAACTTTTTTTTTAACATCTCGTAGGGAGTGCCACTTTAAAGTCAAGAATCATAAAAGATATCACATGGCCAACAGAAAAAATAAAAGAATTTCAAAAATGTCGACAAATGAAATTATTTATCCGAACAAGGATATACGCATTGAAAATCTTTTCTCCTATACAACTGTTTTGTATGACCGCCCGCGATTAAAAAAGCCGAAAAAATATTACTTTATTTAGTAGAGTGTATTACCTGAAGTAATCTAACGGGAAGATATTCTGTAAAAAAAATTAAAAGGAACAAAGTTCTACAATTATCAATGGTCTCGGTGTGAAGAGGATCCAAATCGTTTGTCACATTTGCGGAAGCTCTTAGTAGGTTTAATTGTGAGGATCTGACTGATAGTTCGGAAAGCAACCAACCAACTAATTTATTTTGAGACTGTACATTCTATGATCTTTGTTTTTTCTTTGCTGAACAGAGATTAACCACAACTTTTATGATTTGTGGTTTAACCATTTTGACTGTAAGTAAATTAGAATTATTAATGTAAAGGGCCCAATGAAAAAACATGTCTTCAAGGATAGATTTTATGTAAATTTAACAAAGAGTGTTTGTGTCTGTATATTTAAATATTTGTGAATCTAGATTTCAAAGTATTTATGTAATTTAATCTAAATAATTGATGCCAAGAAATATTCGTACCAAAATAAATAAATAAAAATTTACGAATAAATAGTTGATGCAAAGAAAGATTCGTACCTACAAAAATAAATAAAGACCCACCAATAAATAATTGATGCAAAAAAATATTCAAACCAACAAAAAAAAAAAACAAACTGCACCACGCAGACAATTTCAAATTAAAAATTAAAAATAAACAAAGGGAAGAAAAATGAATTAAAACCGTCTATCAGTTCCTTGGATGTAACTGGTACAGATACGACTCATGGCTTACTAAAAACGTCAAGGACCAGATATGGTAGATCAAAGCCACCAATCATTCGTTTGATGTGTTTGTGCTTTTATTATGCTATTTAATGAAGAAATTTCCGTTTGGAGTTCAATATTTTTGCTAGTTTACTTTTTCAAAGATTGACTATGGCCATCAAAACAAACAAGTTCAAGTCAGCTGTTTACGAGGTAATGAAAACCATACTCTGATGTTCCTGACAGAAAACAAGACGTTTAAATACAAAATCATGAGTATTTCAATGTAAGTACAATATCACTAAACTTAATTTTTGTCAGCATAGGGTAAAGTTAAAATTAAGTGTAATGTTGTTTGTATTTCTCCTAAAAAAGGAAAAGGAATGTTGAACTCAAACTTGTCCCTGCATATAACCCTTATACAGCAAATGGGCCTATCGGGACCGAATGACGTTACTTTTAACTGTCAATTAACAGATCGGGCCGATTGACGTATCTTTTGCTGCCAAAACAGTAGATTAAGCTGTTCTTAAACTGCCGATGGGCCGATATAACCAGGGGTTAATGTTAATAAAACATACATTGATTTCAGTTATAAAAGCATAATGTAATTTCGTTTTGAAGTAAGCACCGATATGATATACTCATTTTTGATTTATAAGTCGTAGTTTTGAAACCGGTATGTAACAGATAGGTGAACAAGACTTATTCCTTTTTAATGATACTTCTATAAATAAACTCATTATAGATACCAGGAATAAATTTTGTATTTACGCCAGACGCGCGTTTCGTCAAAAAAGACTCATCAGTGACGCTCGAATCCGAAAAAGTTAAAAAGGCCAGATAAAGTACGAAGTTGAAGAGCATTAAGGACCAAAATGTCTAAGAGTTTTGCCAAATACAGCTAAGGTAATCTATGCCTGAGGTAGAAAAGCCTTAGTATTTATTTATTCAAGATACCTTGTCAGAGGCATCAATTCAGATCACTAATGCATTTATTTGATAGTATTTTGTCTTTTTTTCCGTAGAGTATTTCCAAATGGAATGTATATGGATGTATATTCAAGTAAAGAATCGTTACTTATCTATTATAATTTTTACTTCTTATCTAAAATCAAAATGATGCATGAGTTATAAAAAGACACTGTACAAATGTATGCGTAGTGTTATTACTCACAAATATAATTAAATGTGTGGCGTTTAACTTGTACAAATCCGTATATATCAACAACAAGTATATATATGAAATTCTTGATTGAATTGTTTGTTAAGAAGGATGATCAATTCAGTTTTATGACCAAGTTATGATAGCATAAGGATATCAATTTTGCTAGTGTGTCTGTCTGTCCATTTGTCCGATCAATCCAAGAGATAAAACTTTTAAAATGATCTACCAAATTAGAGTTTGATCCGGGTGTAGTGTTTCACTGATCATTGAAATGTGAAATTGTGAGGGGCATGATGTATTGAGCTAACATATTCTATATCAATAGCTGTACATGCATGCGTTTCTTCAGTAATCATTACCGTCTCTTTGGTTCTGTGGTAGCGTGAAATTCTACTAATAGCGCATGTGTACCAGTTTCCGAACTTGACTAATAGCCTGTGACTTATCTATTCCTAATTTGCTTTATAAACATTGCACCTTTTTAAGGCTATCTTTTCTTTTTTTGTATCTTGTGTAAGCTTTTGGTTCATAGAAGAGAAATATAAAGTTATAAGTGCACATGTACCCTTTGCAAATTACTTTAACTGCAACCAATACAGTATCCGCCAACATTTTAAATTAAAAATATGAATCCGCCAAAATCCCTAAATCGCGAAATTTTACAACCGCGAAAAATACCCGCTATTCGGTATTCCCTTTTATACGTTGAAATCTTTCAAAGCATTCTTTCCTTTATTTGTTCCTGTTTGGTGTAAAGTTTGGTTTTGTAAAAATTAAGTTGATACGATCTTTGCCTCCGGTTGCGGGATTTTCTCTCTGCGTTGAAGACTGGTGTCCTTCGGCTCGCTTCGATAGCTGGTAACTTGGATTTCATTTTTAGCGAGGTAAATGATTTAAATCTTGGCAGTCAAAGCATAAACTTGGTTTAAAAACCGCAATGTCTTGTTTTGAAAAGGTAAAATTATACAAATAGCGCGTGTGTACCCGTTTCCGAACTTGACTAATAGTCTGTGACTTATTCGTTACCTATCCATTCCTTATTCGCTTTTTCAACATTGCACCTTTTTAAGGCTTTCTTTTCTTTTCTTTTCTTGTATCTTGTGTAAACTTTTGGTTTGTAGAATTGAAATTACGTTATGAGCGCACATGTACCCGTTTCAGCGCTCAACTGATATCTTGTCACGTATTACCTACTTTTTCGATACGTTTTCGCTTGTATACGTTGAAACTTTTGAAACCTTTTATTTCTTTTTTTTGTTCATGTCTGGTGTTAGGTTATGTAAAAGTGAAGTGCATATTTTTTTTACTCCGGGTGCTGGATTTTCCCGCAGCGTTGAAGACTCATTGGTGGACTTCGGTTGTTGTCTGCTGTTTGGTCGGTTTGTTGTCTTTTCGACATATTACCCATTTCCATTTTTATACGCCCGTCAAAATTTTGACGGGACGTATTATGGTATACAAATGTCCGGTGTCTATCCGTCTGTCTGTCCGTCTGTCTGTCCGTCTGTCTGTCCGTCCGTCTGTCCGTCCGTCTGTCCGTCTGTCTGTCCGGCGGAAACATGTCGCACCGTATCTTGAGAACGACTTATCTAAATTTCATGAAACTTAATAAAGTTGTTTTTTATGATGGTCAAATGATCTGTATACCTTTTGGTGAAAATAAGATTTAAACTTTTTGAGTTACGGCACTTTGTAACTAAAACAGGTTTTTTTTTTTCACATGTCGCACCGTATCTCAAAAACGATTCTTGATTATTGCTTAAAACTTTACACACTTCTTAGTTATACTAATCTCAATATCTGTATACTTTTGGTGATGATTCAAAATTTCATTTTTGAGTTATTGAGTATTTTGTAAAAAAGGGGGAGGGTTTTTTACATGTCGTGCCGTATCTCAAAAACGATTTATGATTATTGCTTAAAACTTTACACACTTCTTTGTTATATTAATCTTAAAATCTGAATACTTTTTGGTGATGATTCAAAATTTCATTTTTGAGTTATTGAGTATTTTGTAAAAAAGGGGGAGGGGTTTTTTACATGTCGTGCCGTATCTCAAAAACGATTTATGATTATTGCTTAAAACTTTACACACTTCTTTGTTATATTAATCTAAAGATTTGTATACTTTTTGGTGATGACTCAAAATTTTATTTTTGAGTTATTGAGTATTTTGTAAAAAAGGGGAGGTTTTTTTTTACATGTCACGCTGTATCTCAAAAACAATTTATGATTATTGCTTGAAGCTGTACACACTTCTTTGTTATATTAATCTTAAGATCTGAATACTTTTTGGTGATGATTCAAAATTTCATTTTTGAGTTATTGAGTATTTTGTAAAAAAGGGGGAGGGGGTTTTTACATGTCGTGCCGTATCTCAAAAACGATTTATGATTATTGCTTAAAACTTTACACACTTCTTTGTTATATTAATCTAAAGATTTGTATACTTTTTGGTGATGACTCAAAATTTTATTTTTGAGTTATTGAGTATTTTGTGAAAAAGGGGAGGTTTTTTTTACATGTCACGCTGTATCTCAAAAACAATTTATGATTATTGCTTGAAGCTGTACACACTTCTTTGTTATATTAATCTTAAGATCTGTATACTTTTTGGTTTGATTCAAAATTTTATTTTAGTGATATTTGTAAAAAAAAAACAGGGTGGGGGGGGGGGGGGGGGTTCACATGTCCCGCCGTGTCTCAAAAGCAATAAATGGTAATTGCTTTAAACTATCTCAGAAACTATTTATGATTACTGCATAAAACTTCCACACAAGACGTCGGGCGTATCATGCGCTATTATTTGTTCGTAAAGTTGCTTATGTAAAATTGAGAATGGAAATGGGGAATGTGCCAAAGAGACAACAAGCCTACCATAGAAAAAAAACAACAGCAGAAGGTCACCTACAGGTCTTCAATGTAGCGATAAATTCCCACACCCGGAGGCGTCCTTCAACTGGCCCCTAAACAAATATATACTAGTTCAGTGATAATAAACGTAACTGTTTCTGTGCTACCTTTGGTATAGTTATACTTATTCGTTTCTTAATTGCTTAATTGCTTTTTATAACTTCGAATGCTTTCTTTTCTTCCATTGTGTTGTCTTTAGTGTTTGCTATGGCTATTTATTGGTGAAAAAATCCAACAAGCGCATATATATTGGTTTCATAGCTCGACTTATACCCCATTACTCTTCGTACATTAATCGCTTGTTATGACGTTAAGCACGATATTGCGTCTCAAATGGTAACGTCAAATTTTTACGTTTTACGGCGATTACCGATTATTTGGGATAAGTTTTGTACTTCGCTTGCAAGTTTTGTTTTGCACATCAATATGGATTCTTCTTATAATGTTTGTTGTACTGAATATGCATTGAATATTTCCCAATGAAGGTAACGTAAGCAACAAACAACAAAATATATCGTATTTGGGTAATGCATATCTTTATGAAATGAGAAGATATATACGGTATGATGAGTGCCAATGAGACAACTCTCTACCAGAGATCAATTGACATAAAAAGGAGGAGGATATATACTTTGCTTTAATATAAAAAGTTTGTCGAGAATAACAAGTTAAACGGGTCTTGCTTATAAAATTCACTATACTTTCTTTAATAGCGGTACAATATTAGATTATGAAATGAAATGATTGTCAGAATTAATGGTTAATTATAATTCATCTCATATGTTTACAAGCTTTGTATGATGTGGAGAGGTATATAGCCACGCTTTAGGCACAATTTTATTTTCACTTTCAATTCTATACACATGAATCTTATTGCAGAGAAATAAAAAAAATATCGCAGTCAGTTTACGCTTCCCAAATTTGAAAATTTGATAAAGATGATTTGTTATCCTCTTGTGATACAAAACTTTTTCACAACTTAACAACCTCATCTAAACGAACAAACCCAGTCATCGGATTTTTTTTTATGATGCTTTGTGGTCTTGTTGATAGTATTTGACTATCAAGAAAATTCTATCTGAGGAACTATATACAGATGATCCACCATAAATAGCGTACCCAGAATAGACAACGTTGAAAACGTACGAAAATCGTCCAGTGGACAAACTTGCAAGACATTTCATTTCTTTGAAAACGAAGTCGTTTTGACTACGCAAGTTATCAAAAAGTATGTTGCTGTTTTGTAAAGTTAAAGCACAATTACGGAAAAGGACTATTTAGCATGCAACTAATCAAAATTTTTAATAAATAACGTCGCAAATGACAATTTATTTGTAAAAAACGGCGAAATCCGACATTGGACATCTTGCAAGACATTTGCCAGAAGCCGTTGCAATTTTAGATGTAGTGTGAGTGCTCCAAAAACTCGATTTTGATATGGTCTATGTATGCACATATGTGAGCCGAATTTACACAAACGAAATATCATATAATCTTATATTTTAAAACCTATAAATTTTGATAACTTAACATCTTCCAAAATCTGACCAATATGAACACTATTTGTTTTTGCCAAAAAATAGCGTTGGTCGTATCAAAACACATATCAAGTTATATTGTTATACTTTATATATGGAGCATATCATTCATTCGAATTTTCGTGGATATAACACTATTTTGAAGAACACAAACACCCCTGCTAAAGTGATTATGCGTATAGTCTGTTACGTCTGACACGCATATTTTTGACGTTTTGTCAATATGTTGTCCTTATTTTAGACTAAAGTAAAATATGATAAAAAAAATTGTACTTTTTTTCGAAATAGTATTTACCTGTCTAGTCTATGGATATAAGTTTTATATAACTTAACTGTTATGATTTTATAGAAAAGCTGTTTATTAGTGTGGACTGGTTGATTACACGGTATTGACGCAATAACGTGCGTTACGTCTATACGATACACCTTTATAATGATTTCTTTTCTTGTATATTTTCTTGCCTTTGGTGATTGTTCTAGTAAATTGGAGTTAAATTAACCCTGTTAGCGCATATACACCAGTTTCTGCGCTCGAATGAAACCGTATAACTTATTCATTAATTATTTGTTCCTTATTCGATTTTGATTAGTTGCACCTTTAAGGGGGCTCGCGGGTCTAAATAAATTTTTTTATTTAATATAGGATTTCTCTGTATTTTTATATAAATGAACATTATCTTATACTTAATAGAAAAATGAAATAAAAAAATGGGGTCACCGTTCATTTACGCTCATAATCTGCCTTCGAGAGAAGCATACATTTTTGTTAATGTTCTATTTTTCTGTTGAACTAATAGGAAAAAAGCGGTAATATCGAAATAAAAAAAAAGAACTAAATTACAGAATTCGCTAAAATTTTACAATTATTTAGTTTATGTACAGCTTATTCGAAAACAACAATAAAATAATATAGGTCACCGATGAGTTAAACAAGATATTTCAATTTTAATGCCATAAAATGGCATTTTTGCACCAAAGGAAGAAAATTTGGAGCTTTTTCAATGATATCTACATTTTAAAAGTCACCTGGGGCCAACACGAATTTATTTTTTGAAATGACTTTTGTACCATATAATAAAGTAACAACTACTAAAGGTAATAAATAAAATTTGTAATGAAAAATTAATGTTTATTTTTTACTAAAAATCTTATACCCGCGAGCCTCCTTAAACTGATTAATGTGTGTGTCTATGGTATCGGTTAATGCTTCGAAGAGGTGATTTCACTATGAGTGCGTGTCATCCCTTTCCGAATAAGTTACTTGTTTGTTATTTTTTTTGCTTTTTATACGTTGAACCTTTTTTATGTTTTCTTATCTCTAATTTTCTTGTTGCTAGTGTTAGCTATGGGTATAAGTACGTTGACAAGTAAGGTAAATTGAAAAATTTAATGTGCCGAAATACCTCACGGCTTATTTTAAGATAAATATAATACCTTTGACAAAGGGCTGTCGTAGAGTGCCAACGTGGTGCAGAATTTTCAAAACTGTTCAAATATTAAAAGGGGGATTTAAAAAAAAAATCGGATTCTTTTTACATTGTTTGACAATTTCTCGGCAGTCCCTCATGATAACTGAGAGCAAAAGTTTATTCACTCATTCTCTGGGAATGTTGCACAAATTCAGCTGGTCATATTAGTGCATGATTGACAGAGATTAGTGATGAATGCCCCGAAAAATATGGAAGAAAATAATCTTCATCTGCTGAAATTATAGACACAAAATATTTGTATTTAAGATTTAGCGGTGCAGTAATATATCAAAATATGTTAAGGTTTTCTTGGGAAAGTTTTGTTAACATGCCACAAAGAAAACCCTGAAATAAGTGCAGTAAAGTTGACACCCGGTTCGTTATTCAATAAAAATAATGATGGTATTTCCTTAGCTGTATTTGGCAAAACTTTTAGGAATTTGGGCCTCAATGTTCTTCACTTCGTACTTTATTAGGCCTTTTAAATTCTTAGGATCCGAACGTCACTGATGAGTCTTTTGTAGAGGAAACGCGCGTCTGGCGCAAATACAAAATTTAATACTGGTATCTATGATGAGTATATTTACAACCACTGGATCGTTGCCGCTGCTGGTGGAGTTATGATTCCCCGAGGATATCACCAGCCCAGTAGTTGGCACGTCTATGTAGAGATGAATATTAACATTGATTTGGTCCTATTTATAAACAAACTATGTACAAAACTTTTGAATTTTTGAAATACTAGGGCTTTTCTACCTCAGAAATAAATTACCTTAGCTGTATTTGGCAAAACTTTCAGGAATTCTGGTCCTTAATGCTCCTCAACTTCGTGATTTATTAGGCCTTTTAACGTTTTAGTATTCGAGCGTCACTGATGATTTTTTTTATAGACGATACACGCGTCTTGCGTAAATACAAAATTTCATCCTGGTATGCATGATGAGTATATTCATCATTATTTTTTTTTAAACCAAAATGAATGTTGGAACTATAAAAAATAGTCGTGATGTATAAATTTCAGCATGAATGGGATAGTATATGTATTTTATTTTATGTTAAAAGGTCATTCAGTACGAGAGCAATATGATATTTAAATGGGTGTCCCCCTTTTTATAAAACAAACAAAATGGAATAAAGAGCACACTCTTGACTCAAAACGATTTAAAGAACGACATTTTTCAAACACACAATTCACAGAGATAAAGATGAAATTGAAGATATTTCTTTAACACTTGACACTACTATGCACCTACTTTTGAAATTGTAACGGAAAACTAAAACAAAAATGTATCGATTCTATACTTTATTAATATTCGACAAACTCTACAGTAGGTTAAGAATCCAATCAACAACGTCAAGATCGCTGGCAGTTTTTGTTTATTTATTTTATTCTAAACTTCATTTTGTAATTCAAATTCTTTTAAGAAAGAGAGAAAACCTCAATATAAATAATGTTAGGTAAAAAGCCACTAGCAGCTACAGAAAATCAAACTAGTATTGCATCTGTTATAGGATATTGAACAACAATGATATCACCGTAGTTATTTTCTAGATAGTGACGAGTTAAGTAGTTGTATAACTACTTCCCATTTTTTGAAGAAGGAAAAAAATGCTTCTTTTTTCACAAACAGATCATCTTGTAGACTTTTTAGGTTTTTGAAAGTGACGTCATGCTCCGACCAATTTAAAACAGCATAATCAAGTTCTCTTTTCAAGTTCAGAATGCTAAGTTAAACAGTGCGAGCTTGTCCCTGAAGTTATCTATTACATGTTTGTAGATAGTAAACTGAACAATGGAAATTCAGCCCTGTCTTTTGTGGCATATAATATATTATCGACACGTTCAATAAACTCGACTCACTTTAATTGCTTATCTCGCTTGTATGACATTTAAACTAGTCTTATTGTAATGCTATAGAGCGTGTTTTACCGCAATTCAATTGATACTTGGAACGGTTTGCACTTGCTGCTGAGAAGTGGTCTTTCCGTATTTGGCATGTTTCCATTTTTTCTACTTGGATAGGCTATATAACACGACCTATCTTGATACTTTAATGGAATCATATTGCTTGCTTCAAATTCATCATAAAGGTGGCGGTAAACAGTTCCATTTCCCACATCTATTTATTTTCCGGGTTATTTTTTCGGCGGTGTACCAATCTGACTTCATATTAGATTTTTTTTCGAAAAAAATCATCGAAAAAAATCATCAGGAAAATAAAACACCAAAAATGTTTCTATAGCATAAAATTTGTACTTAGTCAAAAGTCTAGACTCAAACATTGATATAAATATTTATTCGTATTTGCAAATAAAAAATACAGTTAAGATTGCGCAGGTGTCTTACTACATCTTGGATTTTGAAGTAGCAGATAACGTTGATCTAGATCTTTGATGAAATGTGCATATTTTGAGTGTAGTATATAATTTATTTGTAAAATAGAAAATTATGTGCTTTATCATAATAACGGCTGAAATTTCTCAAAAAACGCCTTATTTGTGTTGGTTGATTTTTTCCCCCTTCAACTTTACAAAATATGGCGAGATAACTCAGATAAAGTAATTTTTATAATATAAAATTTTGAGAATTTACCTATTTTAATCTGTAGCAAGAAAACAAGTTCGGTGATCCCATGTTTTCTTTTTCCTATGCACCAACACCCACGTGCGTGAACAGCGGCATGCTGAACAAAAAAAAAAAACCCACACATTTACGATTTTCAGCATTCTTTGTTAAAAATGTTTTATAAAACGGATAATATTTCTATTCAACCAATCGGGTTTAGCTAGCCTAACCTATTTGTCATCAATAATGAACAGCCGATCGTTCGTCCAACCGTCTGTGAGCTCATCTTGAACAAAATCTTTTTTATTTTTATTTTAGAAGAGTTTTATTATTTTTAAGGCGACGATGTTCGTCCGTGCACCTATTCGAATTTGGTTTCCACTCTCTAAATTAGGTTTGCCTCAACCAAAGGTTTTGAAACTTATACACAATACTAAGTTCCATAAAACACAGATCAAGTTCGATTTGCAGCCAGATCCAATGTATCAAGTTTTCGAGTTAGACCAGTAGGGGCATTCTAGTCCTTCAGACACATTCTACTTTATTTGTTGTCTTACTTTAGTTTCGTGTATCATATAATCAAAAGTATGATTCACATCGGTCGCGAGGTTGCTCGATGGAGACCACGATGGTGTATAAATCTCGCAATCAGATGCCAACTTAGCTGTTTGAGACACTCGATGCGGTAAGCCCAGTGCCATATCCTTTGTAGACATTATTTTGAGTATTATGTTGGCAATGAAAGTAACAAGTGTTACCGTGGATAAACCGTTCAATGTAGTACGTCGGTTGAACACATTAATGTACAATCAACCAGGAATAACGATAGGTCATTCATGCTAGCATTAATGAATATTCATTTGGATTTCAGTGTGAATATGGACAAAGTCATGGAGAAGTTCGCGCTATGACCCGAAGAGCAGATTTTGGACAATTCTGAGTAAATTCTGACTCACAAATATATGTTGCTAATGTATTGAATGTACAAAGATGTACCGTATTCAAAAGAATTCTCAATAGTTATGCATTAATGAATTTTCTAAAAGTCGTATGAGCACACCATTCCTATTACCACCCCCCCCCCCAAAAAAAAGAAATACTTTTGCATAAAATGGTCCCCAAAAAAAGAAAATCGTATCTGATTATAATGCAACTTATATTGCAAAATTCAAAACTCAATTTGAACTGACCTCATCAGTTATCAATCATTAGCCAATTATTGATAAAAAAAAACTAGTATGGTCATGAATCATCTTTTATTTAGTATAAGTGATAATTTATTTGATTGGGGTGAACAGTTATTACATTTAACTATATTTTCGCCAAATACATGGATGAAATGACGCCATAATATAACAGGAAAAATCAAACAATTTCATGAAATATTTACGACGACATTTTTGTTTGTAGTTAACAACCTATATTTTACTGTTTACTATCGCAGATAAAACTTTAAAAAAAAAGAAAATGAGGAAAAAAGTACTCTAATCCGAAATATTGCACTTTGTCACTGTACTTTTTAAAAGCCTCATACTTATGACAAAGCCCATTTCTTTTTTTACGGAAATTCTGGAAAATCGTACGACTGTTCTATGTTCCTATGGAATTTCAACCAAAGATGAAGAACTGGATCTTCTATCACTGTATTTGATAACTAACTTACATGTATATCCTTACAAAAACCGGTATATAACTGGGTCTTTGAAGTGCTCCACGAAACATCTTCCTAAATTAACATTAATTTTATTAACAATCAAAGCCGGGTTTCAAAGTTATTGTGGAACTGACCTTTCTAGAGGTGACATGAACCAGATGTAAATACTAAATAATTCAAAAGATCTTTTTATAGTACATATAATCTAAGACGCTTTCATCTTGCAATTGTATTAAAACATTTGACTTTTCCACACTGTACACAAGTATTCCTCATTCCAAACTAAGACATATTGAAAGAGTTGGTATTGCTTTGTTTCATAAAAAAGAATGACCAATGTAGATACAAGTATCTTGTCTTAGAGAGGGATACATCCTACTATGTGAAAAGTCACTCTTATTTAAACAAAAATTCTCTGAAACTGACATTATCAAGATGCCTGATTTCTTGATTGACAACATATTTGTTACGTTTGGGGGCCATATTTCTCAACAATCTATCGTCATACTATTGAACTTAATTGTGCCCCTCTTCTTGTCGATTTAGTTCTTATTCTTATGAGGCTGACGAAACACAGGAACGTCTTAGGAAGAAACAAAAGAAGTTAGTATTACCCTTTAACTTTTTTTCCGCTATATATATGATGTTCTCTCAGTAAATAATTCAAAATTTGGTGACTATGTTGAACGCATCTATCCCATCTTACTACAGCAAAATGATACAACAGATACAGATAAGTCTGCAATATATCTTGACTTACATCTAGATATTGATCATGACGGTCGGTTGAAAACAAAAAAATACGACAAAAGAAATGACTTCAGCCTCCAAATTGTGAACATTCCATCAGCGCTTGCATACGGAGAATATACCTCCCAATTGATACGATATTCCCGGGCTTGTATTTCCTTTCATGATTTCCTTGATAGAAGATTGGTGCTCACAAGGAAGATATTACATCAAGTGTTCTAAAAGGTGAAGGTGAAATCATCCCACCGTAAATTTAACGGACGCTATCACCAGTTGGTTGACCGTTATGGAATGTCCGTTTCACAGCTGATATCGGATATGGACTGTAATATAAATATTCTTCATCTTTACAAATCAAGCATTTAAAAATCTTGTATAAAAATTACAAGATCAATACCAAACAAATCGATATTAGGTTATGACGGTTCCTTATAGAAAAATTAGTATTCTGTCCCTGTACTTCTTAAAGGCTTTACAATAATGTCAAAGCTCATTTCATGAAAACATAGATGCAATGGAAGCTTTTTGGCACAAGTTGACGTTATTTTTCGTACAATCTTCTAGTTGAAAATGTGGCTGACAAGGATGCTGTGAATAAACTGTGGGAGGAAGCTTAGGGGTATTTGGGAAAACTTTTGTGTTCAGATTGATTGAAACAATAGAAAATACACTTAAGAGACATAAATACTCTCCCCATTTTACATAATGTTTCTTTTAATAATATTTAAAATCCTTTGCAAAATCTGACTTATCTTCCTTTGACAAAGTGTCTCATTTTTGTAGTGTTCCTCATGTTTAGTTGCAGATCAAGTTTATATGAACCAAGTGTCTAGTATTTTGATACTCAAATAATCTGACCATATAAAGATAACCTTTATTTGTTTGTTTACAAAATTGATTGCGTTTCTTCAACTAAAAACAATAATGTAACTGCTTTTGAGGATCACATGCCATTCAATTATAAAATTTGTGTTGCAATGTTTCACTTTGTATTTGGATTGCTATGTTGAGGTAGCACTACAGTCTAACAATGATATTTTGAAGATATGTTTTTATCACATTATTTTAAAGTAAGTATTATTCTGCACAATGTGTAAAAATCGCAAAGGCATTATCATTTCACAACAGGGGGTAAATTGATAATGCCTTGATGTAAATAACAGCACATGGTAATTAATCTAAAAATATAGGCATTTGGGAGGGGCTAATATATCAATTATCTGATGTTACCAGTGTCAAGCTGTTTATCCCTGACCACAAGATAAATATCTCATTGTAGTGCAACAAACCTAATTTATAAATAAAATTGAGAATGGAAATGGAGAATGTGCCAAAGAGACAACAACCCGACCATAGAAAAAAACAACAGCAGAAGGTCACCAACAGGTCTTCAATGTAGCGAGAAATTCCCGCACCCGGAGGCGTCCTTCAGTTGGCCCCTAAACAAATATATACTAGTTCAGTGATAATGAACGCCATACTAATTTCCAAATTGTACACAAGAAACTAAAACTAAAATAATACAAGACTAACAAAGGCCAGAGGCTCCTGACTTGGGACAAAAATGCGGCGGGGTTAAACATGTTTGTGAGATCTCAACCCTCCCCCTATACCTCTAGCCAATGTAGAAAAGTAAACGCATAACAATACGCACATTAAAATTCAGTTCAAGAGAAGTCCGAGTCTGATGTCAGAAGATGTAACCAAAGAAAATAAACAAAATGACAATGATACATAAATAACAACAGACTACTAGCAGTTAACTGACATGCCAGCTCCAGACTTCAATTAAACTGACTGAAAGATTATGATTTCATCATATGAACATCAGGCACAATCCTTCCCGTTAGGGGTTTAGTATCACACCATCATAACATATATGAGAAGAACATAACCCGTGTCATGCCAACAGTTGGTTTTTGAATAAATGTGTTTAGTTCCGATGCAAAGACCCTATAAGTGAATCAATATTAACGCCAAAATATGCAATCTTTAATGACCTGACAACAGTATCGTAACTATATCCCTTCTTAATAAGTCTATTCAAAGGTTTTGTTAGTTTTTGAGGTGAATACTGACACCTTTGTGCTTTATAAAGAATATTTCCATACAAAATTGGATGTGAAATACCTGAACGTATAAGAAGTCTGCATGTTGAGCTATATTTACGAATGATGTCCTTATACCGATGATAAAATTTAGTAAATGTTTTGACTAGTTTGTGCTATCGAAAACCCTGGTGTAATAATTTTTCAGTAATACATACATTTCTTTCGGTAAAATCTAAAACATTGTTACATACACAAGCGAATCGTACAAGGTCACCATCTAAAAATGGATAATTAACGATAGGAAATGAAAAATCATCTATTTTATCATAAATTTTAGTATTCAGCTTTCCGTTAGTGATATAGATATCAAGATCGAGGAAAGGGCAGTGGTCATTGTTAGTATTAGCTTTATTTAAAGTAAGTTCAACAGGATAAATTTCTTTAATATACATACTGAAGTCGTCATTATTGAGAGCCAAAATATCATCCAAATATCTAAAAGTATTGTTAAATGTGTTTATCAGATGTTGTTCGATGGGTCTTTGCTTATTTTTGTCATAAATTGTAACTCATAGCAATACAAAAACAGGTCCGCAATGAGTGGTGCACAGTAAGTCCCCATTGGAATTCCGATAATCTGACGATATACGGAATCTCCAAAGCGAACAAAAATGTTATCTAGTAAAAATTCAAGGGCATATATAGTATCAAACCAATTGACATAGTTTTTTGTTTATTGCTACTAAAAAATGACCTAAAAGAGTTTGAACATATATATTCACATTCTAAATTTTTAAATGCCCATTTAATTAGGTGTGTGAATTTTTTCTTAATGAGAATGTGAGGCAATGTGGTATACAGGGTAGAAAAATCAAAACTTTGAACAGATTCAAAATCACCATTATAAGCATGCAATTTATCAAGTACTTCCAACGAGTTCTTGACACTCCAAAAGTAATTAATTCCACTATTTTCGAAGGCCTTATTTGAACAATTTATTATCAGGTTTTTAATTGTACCAAGTGTGCTGGTAAGAAGAATAAACAATTTAGTAGTGGAACAATGGTTTGAAGACGAAATAAATCTATATTTGTAAGGTGTTTTGTGTAGCTTCGGAAGCCAATACATAGTTGGGACTTTCATTGTATTTGGCTCTGCTTGTAAAGCGGTAGCTAAAAGTTTATGTTTGTTACAGATGTCGTTTTCTGAAAATGAGGTCAGTTGGAATGTTGGTGAATTGGTGATTTCTTTTTTTCAGAACCTCAATGTAAAATTTACGTCAAACAATAATAATATTATTAGCAGCTTTATCGGCCGGGACAAAAACAAATTTCTTGGTTAGTTCTTTTAGTTTATGTTTGATACGAGAAATAGGTTTATTGTGGTTATTGTTAATAGTAAAATGTTCTTTAAAATGTTGAATACGTATATCAACTATCTTCATTACTGAATTAAAAAAAGAGTCCAAAGATGTTTTGTCAGCCTTTTCTCGTTTTATCCATTTTATACAGTAAGTATGGAGTGAGTCGTTGATGATATTACGACACTCATTCCAATTACTAATTGACGGGGGGCGATATTTAGGTCCTTTACTGAGGAATGATTTTAACTCTCGGTCTTGAACGATGTTAAGATCTCCTGTTATAACATGGGAAATAAGTCCATAAATATATTCGGAGGTACTACAATTACATGAAGTAGGTGTATTTTCACTAATATTAACATCTTTACACAAATGACTATAATTAAACACATATTTCCGGGTAGATTTCTTGTAAATATAACAAATAAGAGGTAGCTCAGTATTGTCAAAATATCCAGGAATTTGTTCTTTAACAGAATGGTCGTTAAATATACCGGCAATCAAAACCTTTATTGACATACTAGTACTTTATTTTAATAAAATGTTTTTTATGATCTTCAGGGCGATCAATTTTGGGAAATAGTTTAGAATAACAATATGCCATAATAATTTGAACAATTTCATACTTAGGAATGCTATATGAAATTGTGTTGCCATCCTGCAAAATTTTATTTTACTAATTAACCGGTAATGAACAGAGTTTTGTTAACAGATAATGTCTGCAGTTGTTTTTTGAAATAGAAATTAGGTCCGAAATATTGGTATGATTGGTCCGAAATTTTCTTTGATTGCGATTTGTTCTACGACCGTGAGAACGGTTTTTACGAACAGTTTTAGAAACTATATCCAAAATGTTAACGGAATCGGTTCTAGATATATTACCAATTCCAATGATATTATCATTAAGACCGAGAGGGTAGACTGTCTGTAATTTTTTAATCCAAATTAATTCAATTAATTTCCGTGATCGTACAAACTTTGAATGAGATTCACCAGGCTGCTTATTTACTACTTCTAAAGGTTGAACTGCTAAATATTTAAAAGGATGGTTGTGCTTCTTAAGGTGTTGGTAAATGATACTTTTGAATTGATGGGGTCTTTTAAAAACGATACAGATGTTCTTGAGATAAATATCGTCCAGTTTCTCCTACGTACTGAATACCACATCCCGGTTTGTTTCATGTGAGTAAAAAAATAGTACTGTTTGTTTTTCAAGTTATATCAGTTTCAAAATTCAAAGAAAATGTGCGACCATTAAACGTGGACCTTACCGTATTGTTGGTAACATAGAAGTAGACAGAGAAAAAATAAAAGATATGAAATGGAGAAGGAAAAGTAAAAGTATACAAAAATGAAAAAAATAACTATGGAAAAAGAGTGTGAAAGTATCTTTTGAAGCCTTTGACTGCCTGTATAAATTTCTCGTCTTTGGTCTTCTACATTCAAAAACAGTTTTTAGGCATTTTAAAATTTTTTAAGTATATGTAATTTTTTCCCCTAAAACTAAAAAATCATGTTAGACAGTCTATTTTCAAGAAAGGGATGGTCTCGATCTTTTTATGAACCTGTCTTTTAATGCACATTTTTATGTTCTAGCTTATTTCAGGCATATTTAATGTCTTTTTATAATATAAATGAAAATCATTCTTAATAGTGAGAACAATGATGTTAAATATTGATAATATGCAGCTGGTCAATCCTGTTATTCTCTTATCTAAGACTGTCTGGACAGAGGTGGAGCTTTGTCTATATTTAATTACTACATCACAGATGTTGGTCAACTCTGTGACGTCAAACTCCCGCCAAATACCAAGTTAGTGTTTGAAAACATATATAATGCAAATTTTACAGCATTAGAGCAAAGTGTGGTGTTCTATTGATGAAGTGATAATGTGTCAGAACACTCCTGGGGTGATTCCAGTGGATTTTTTGTATTTATATTGCATTAAAAGGGGTTCTAAGGAAGAAATTCAATTTTTATGTTATTTCTCTGAACAATTTTGTATAAGAATTGTTAGGAAAAAATGAAAAAAAACTTTATAGGTACGCCATTTGGCTTGGCTTTGACCTTTGACTCACCCAGCAGTTAAATCAATATATCTTCATACTGGAGGCATACATTAAAAATCTGAGACATGGTTTTGAAGATTGTGTATGTGATTAAAGGGATGAAAACAAATTTCGACTACCGTTTGACCTGAATTTGCCGTTTTCATCAAAGTTGGATGACTACTTTTTTGGCAATTAATGAGCTCTATTTGAGATTTATCATATCAAAACTAAATGTATCTATAGATTAAGAAAGAGTTGTATTTTAGCTTTAAAATAAAGATTTGAAAAATCCGTTGAATAGTTTTGGAGAAATTTATTTTTAAAGATTGTCGGTTTGAGTCAGAAAATTCTGACTGTAGTCCTACCTTAAACGATCTCTTTTGTAGAATCTGATTTGTTACTTAAATCTTTTAAATACAACGTGCGCTCATACCCAGTCTCCTTTTTTTATATTTGGCACATTTTTCTTGTTCAGTTTTGGCTGTAAAGCTTTGACAAATAAACCATTCGGATCTTTGGGTATTTTGAATTTTTGCAATGTGTTTGTCATTGACAGTCTTTTAACTTTACGAGAAATTGAAACACATATTTTGTAAACTGACACATACATGTTGTTTTTTGGAGTATGAAACTGCTTAAAAATCTTTTTAAAATGTCTCTATATGTTCAGGGTAAATAATCAAAAACTTCCATAAGGCATCATTTAATTATGTACTTAAGAATCTTGTATTGTAACTGGAATTTGAAAAAAAAAGTTGCATGATCAATATTAAAAAAAAAAGGGAAATGAGGAAAACAAGTCTTTTGAAGGAAAATAAACACTCTGTCACTGTACTTGTTTAAGGGCACAAAATAACCACAAAGCTCGGTACCTTTAAATATTATTGCAATGAAAGCTTTTTGAAACCAGTGAAAGTTGTTTTTGATACAAATGTCTATGTTAAACTGCAGCTGGCAACAATGCACTGAGTTTACTAAGGGAGGAAGCATTTGTGTTCAGATTTAAAGAAACAATAGAAATTACACTTAATATTTGCAAAATTGACGAAAGACATTGATATTCGCCACATTTGACATTAAGTTTGGGCATTCTTCTTGTAATATTGTGTAAAAGTCATATGCACAATCAGAATTACCTCCCTTTGACAAAGCGTCTTTTTGAACAGTGTTCCCCATAATAAGTTGAAAATCAAGTTGTCATTAAACTCTTTTCAATAATTTTTACAATCTAATTATCTGATCGTTTGAAGATAATCATTTTATTTACATGTTTTATTGCATTTCTTTGGTATAAAATCATTCTGGTCAGCTTTTCGGGTAGATACCCCTCAAATATTATATCGGTGTATAAATGTTGATTGCTGTGTTAAATTATTGCTTTCAAATATTCTGAATTGTTTCTTAACTCTTCCAAATAAAAATTTTGTATTACCCAATAATTTGTTTTCATATGTGACACTTTTTTCTTCTTCAGTTTTTGTTGTACAGTTTTGGCGAAAAAAAACCAATCCTGATGTTGTGTTTACGGGAATTTCTGCACAGTGTGTCATTGACAGTTTTTGAACTTTACAAGTAATTAAAACACAAATTTAATCAAATGAAAAACAAGTTGTAAATAGAGTTTGAAACTGCTTAAAAAACCGTTGTAAAGTCCTCTGCGAGCATTTACAGGATTACAATCAAAATCTTCCATAGAAATCAAAATTTAACTACAAAAACATCAAAGACTTTAGTTCCGAAGTGTACTTGCACTACTGTCCAAAGCAAGCATAGACAACAATAATTACCTATTTATCATTTGACACCATTCTTTTAAAAAATGTCAATGGGCAAATTTATATACAAAATACAGATAAGCTGCAGTGTGTATTGTAGTATCAATTTTCTTTATCTTTACAAATGAAGCATTTAAGAATCATGTATTGAAACTGGAACTTGAAAATTTGATAAATTATATGATCAATACATAAAAAAAGACACAAAAAAAAATGAAAATGAGGAAAAAAGGTCCCTAAGAGGAAAATCTGCTTTCTGTCACTGTACTTTTTCAGGGACACACAAAAATCACAAAGATTATTTCCTTTAATAGTATTGCATTGAAAGCTTTCGGAACCATAAAACTGCATTTCATACAAATTTCTATGTTTAACTGGCAAGGATGCACTGAGTATACTGTAGGAGGAAGCATGGGGTATATGGGAAAAATCAGTTTTGTGTCCGGATTGAAATAAATAATAGAAATTACACTTAATTATAAACTTGATGATTTGAATTGAATACCCTTTAAATGTTAAATTGGTGTTGAAATGTTCATATTTGGATTGCTAAGTCAAATAATTGCATGCAATTTGAATATTCTAAAGTGTAACTGAAATCTTTCAAACTCAAAGTTTGGTCATTCCAAGTCTAATTTTGTGAAAATTTCAGTTCTGGTTGTCCAGTTCTGGCCAAGAAATAATCCTAATGTTAGTTTAAAGGGAATTTCTGCACAATGTTTGTCAGTGAAAGTTTTTGAAGTTTTCAAGTAATTTAAACTCAGGTTTAGTTAAATGAAACATAAATGTTGATTTGTGGAGTATAAAACTGCTTACAAAGCCTTTAAAAAACCTTTCGGGAGCATTTTCAGTGTATAAAATCAAAAAGTTTCACATTAAGCAAATTTAACTAAAAGACATTAATTCCTAAATGTTCTTCCAATACTGTCCAGACAAACACTGAAAGCAATTCATATTCAATTGAGCATATGATTTTACATCATCCTTTTAAAAAATAGTCAATATGAAACTTTATATACAAAATATAAATTGACCTTTATCCTTTATCTTAACAAATTCAGAATTTAAGAATCATGAATTGAAACTGGAACTTGAAAATTGGATGAATTACATGATCAATACATAAAAAAAGGAAATGAGAAAAGGTCCCTTGTAGGAAAATATGCACTCTGTCACTTGTCTTTTTCAGGGCCACATAAGAGTCACAAAGTTCATTTCCTGTAAATATTATGCAATGGACGCTTTTTGGAACCAGGTAAAGTTGATTTTCATACAAATTTCTATGTTTAACTGGTGCTGGCAAGGATGCACTGAGTATACTGTGTGAGGAAGCATGGGGTATATGGGAAAAATAAGATTTGTGTCCAGATTGAGAAAAATAATAGAAATTGCACTTTAAAGTTATAAACTTGATGAGAGACATAAATATTCTCCCCATTTAATATTAGAGTTTCTTTCTCAGATTTCTTCTAATAATGTGTTAAATCATATACGAAAATTGACAAAGTGTCTTGTTTAACAGTGTTCCTTATGTTTATTTGCAGATCAAGTTGTAATTAAACATTTTTCAACCATTTGAACACTCCAATATACAGACCATATTAAGATTATCAAAGATTGTTTGAAATAAAACATAAATGTTGTTTTTTCAAGTATGAAACTGCTTTAAAAGTCTTTAAAAAACCATTTGGTGGTATTTTCAGGGTATATAATCAAACACTTCCATATCAGGCAAAATGTAACTAAAATCACATCGAGACTTTAGTTCCTAGATTTAATTGCAATACTCGTCAAAGCCAACACTTAAAAGTATTCATATTATCTAATGTGCATATTATTTTACATTATTCTTTTCAAAAATAGTCAATATGCAACTTAATACACAAAATACAGATTGGTTGCAGTATGGGCTGTAGTATAAATTTTCCTTTTATCTTTACAAATTCAGCATTTAAGAATCTTGTATTGAAACTGGAACTTTATAATTGGAAAAATTAAATGATCAATACACCGCCAAAAAATAGGAAATGATCGAAATACTCCTTTATAGGAAAACATGTTTTTTTTCATTGCTTTTTGTCAGCGCCACTTAATAATCACACAGCTCATTTCTTTTAAATATTAAAGCAAAGGAGGCTTTTTGGAACCAGTTAGAGCTTTTTTGTATACAAACTTCCAATTAGTGCTGGCAAGTATGCAATAAAATAAATATACGTTATCAAAGACAGCCCTTTGGGGAAAGTTTTCTGTTTAAAACTGCAGTCCTGTTCTCTTCTGGTTGACAAATAATGTTTGTAATGCATTTTTGTTTTGATAGATGGATAAAAACTAGAGTTGAAAAAAAAAATCAAAACTGAAAACACATATTTTGTTTAATACAGGGTTGAAAAGTAATAGGAGTCAGTATAGGAATTAACCGCGAATCTCAGTGTTTGTAACCAATGCCATGTGAATGCCCAAATATGCCGCATTACCCTATGTACTATTGGTGCAAAAATAGGACTACATTTGTACTTTAATAAACGATATATGAAAGCTTCTGGTTTCTAAAGGTAAACCAATTATAAATTGAATTAAAGACATAAATTTGCATTAAAGTCTAAGGGGATTTGATATACTCCCAAAGGTGTTCAGAATCTTTGGAAAAGTTATTGTATTATGGTAGATATTGCAATTCATAAATGAAGCTTAATTATCTCAGCTTGAAAATATTTTCATTTTGATAACTGATTTAATTTATAAGGACTTATGAAGTAAGTTGGAAATTTTAATTTATATCATACTTCTTCACGGATACAATGTTTGTACAGTTTTGAGTGAAATTATGGTGGCTGTTATTGAATTATTTCCAAGAAGTTGTTGTTTTTCATTATTATCATTATTAATGTATTTCAGATTTATGAATATATTCAAACTGTGAGAAAGTAACTTGCATATTTATAGTAAAACACAGAACAGATGTTATCATGTCAAGTGGAGAAATCCCTAAAATAGGAGAATTTATTTTCTATGTGTTCATCACATATGTGTTATATATAATTTCAAAATTGCTAAAAGGATATAGCAATGTGAACGGAAATGGATAGATTTAATGTGATTCATATACTACAAGGATTAAGTGATTAAAATGATATTGTAGGAAATAATTTTGTTATCAATGAGGTAGGTAGTATACTTCATTATATCTATGATAGAAAACGCTGTTCCAGTGGAAATGTTTATTGATAGTTTGACAGGTAACATTATTTTTCAAAGAATTTTAAGTACAAATAAATGTCATTCCAAACTTGATATACATATTTAATAATAGTACGGGAGCACATGTATTTGTTTTGGTAAAACACGTGTGTTTGTTTATTGTTTACATCAACACGTGTTTTTAGAATACCTGTAATGTTTACAATATATTCCATTGGACAATATTTTGTCGCATTGCGACTTAAAAACAGGTATTCTAGGTATCGTATGATTTTTGGCTCGTGTTTCTCGTGCTTGTTGTTTGATATAAATTAAATGGAATTTATAATGTTATTATTCGAAGTTCTGCCTTACGCTGGTTAGCATACGCCGTACTTCTGCATTGCCTGTATTACCACAATGACAGACCACCGTTCCGAAGACGAAGACGAATTGTTACTACACGAGTCCTCAACTCCTTCAGTTCTTAACAGAGTAACTGTACTTTCTAGTTTGCCAGTACCAGTACCGTCGACAGCAACCCAACAAAGAGCAACACAGCCACAGATAAGTGACGGCACATTTCAACTGTTTACGTCGTACTTTGATTCTAAGATTTCAGCACTGAAGAACGAGTTAGTGTCGGGCAACGACTCCCTAGCCACCAAGTTGAAAAAGGAAGCTTCGGTGAAACTAAAGAGTGAAGGTAACCAAATCCAATTTACTTTCAATTCCAAAGCCCTTGCTGACCTACATAAGCTGCAAAAACGTCTTTTGCAGGAAGATTTCGTTTCTATCAATTTAATTTCTGGACTTATCTTAAAATTGAACAAAAGAAATAAGCTCATCAGAATAGCCGATAAATCTCCTGCTGGTTGGACCACAGTTCGTGAGTACGAGAGTGACCAAATAGCATCAGATTCCGATGACGAGAAAAGACTACGTCAAGCTGAAAGCAGAGCACTCAAAACCATCAAGGAGAAGAAGAGTCGTCTTAAACCTTACACTAAGCCTTCAGCTACTGTTTCCAGACCTCCTACTAATACTACAGATATGTCTCATCAACAGTACAACCAGCCCTTTCGGAGGATCAGTCGCCGTTAGGCGACTTCCAATGACATGTGCTATGAATGCCACCAGTTTGGTCACTGGAGGACAAACTGTCCCAATAGAAGCAGCAAGCAATTTACAACAAGAAACAACCCAGCCACATAAGATAAAAGATAAGTATCTTAATTTAGTAGATGAATATTTGTTGCATGGGCACATGAATATAATTTTAGAACATGTTAAGTATTTTGAAAAAGTTGATTTTTCAAAATTGGCCAAAGGTGTCAAAAGTAGTTTATCGAAACATGTAGCATTTTGGGAGCACATTGGAGCAAGCAAATTTATTATTGATACTATAAAATCAGGGTATATGATTCCTTTTGTGAGTTTATCACCCCCCATGAAATTCCGCAATAATAAATCTGCAGTTGATAATACTGATTTTGTAAACGAAGCTGTTCTCGAACTTTTGAAAAACGGATGCGTGCACGAAGTACCATTCCAGCCTTTTGTAGTAAATCCATTAAGTGTTGCCATTCAAAAGTCAGGGAAAAAGAGATTGAAATTAGATCTATCTGAATTGAACGTATACGTTTCGAAAAATAAAATAAAATTCGAAGATGGAAAGTCGCTCAGCAATTATTCAAGAAAGATATATACCTGATAAAATTTGATTTAAGATCTGGATATTTCTCTTGGAACGGAAAGTTTTATTGTTTTCAGTTTTAGCTTTTGGTTTAAGTTCAGCGCCTTACATTTTTACAAAATGTTTACGACCCATGGTTAAATACTGGCGTGAAAATGGTGTAGATATAGTGCTTTATCTAGATGATGGTTTAGGTATGTCAGAAGGTTATTCGGAATGTTAAAAGATATCTGAATTCATAAAGTCCGTATTAGAATTAGCTGGGTTTTGGATAAATGAACAAAAATCTATCTTTGATCCAGTTCAACGCTTGGAATGGCTCGGATTAATTTGGGATTCGGTAAACTTTAGTTTAGCAGTGTCCAAACGTAGATTAAATGATGCAAAAGAATCGCTTGACAATATTTTGAAAAAAATTCCCATTATAAGCACTCGTCAGTTAGCACAGTTCACAGGAAGAATTATTTCTATGTCCCCAGTTATGGGAAATGTCACTAGCCTGAGGACGAGGCATTTATATTTTGCAATTGAGAACAGAAAGTCATGGGATAGTATTTTAGATATTGCTTACACTGAGTGTGTATTAGCAGAGTTGAGATTTTGGTCAGACAGTTTGATTAATCTTAATCAGAAAAATATTGTGAATGACACCTTACCGAACATAGTGGTGTATTCAGATGCTAGTAATGTAGTCGCAGGTGCTTTTACTGTAGAAGTGAATGAAAAAGTTTTTCATTTCACATGGAGTGAATATGAGAAAAACGTAAGTTCGACTTGGCGAGAACTAAGGGCTATTCAATTAGCTTTGTATTCATTTAAATTTGTTTTAAAAAATAGTACGGTTAAATGGCTCACAGATAATCAAAACTGTGTAAAAATAATCAATAGAGGTAGCACAAAAATGCATTTACAGTGTTTCGCATATGACATTTTAAAATTTTGTTCAAAGGAACGAGTCATTGTACAATCAATATGGGTACCTAGATCAGAAAATTGTAGAGCTGATTTTTTGTCTAAAATGATAGATATAGTTTTTAGAATTCATGGATAATCTATGGGTCCTTATACCGTTGATAGATTTGCCATTTTTGCTAATTCAAAATTGAAGCGATTTAATTCAAAATTTTGGAATCTCGGGAGCGAAGCTATTGATGCTTTTACACAAAATTGGAAAAATGAAAATAATTGGATAGTACCTCCAATTGATTTAGTTTCTAAAAGTATAAACGTTTTGGACTTTATTTTTTAGAAAAAACATGGAATTTCGTCATTATGTATTGGAAGTCATTGAATTTTCAAGTGAGCAATGCATATTTCTTCAAGGGAACAACAAGAATTCCATTTTTGGCTCAAAAAAATTTAATTCTGATATATTAGCAGTTAAGCTAAGTACAATATGTAAATAACTGTTTTTGATTTTCTGTAATATACACATGAAACACGTTGACAAGGCTATAGAATGATAGCGAGGTCTTTTTTTTTTTAGAAAATTGACAAGGCTATAGTACAGAGCAAGGTCAGAAATGATTATATATGAAATGCATGTGCCATGTATATACTTTTTTATTTACTATTTGTTTGAATTTTTACATTTTTCAGATATTTTCAGCGTTTGTAGGTGGTCATTAGACACTCTTACACAACACCAGCACCTACAAAATTTAGCAAAGTGTCTTCCAGAGTTTTGTCTACAATCCAGAGCTGAAAATACGCGAAAGTAGTACAGGTACGCCGTTAACAATTTCTGTAGATGGTGTATTTCGTTTAATCTTAACTCTTTACCAGCATCAGACTACGATGTTTCGTTATACTTGATTTATTTATGTAAAAAACACAAATCTGCATCTGTTGTCGAAGGAGCTTACTATGCAATTAGTTGGTCACATAAACTAGCCGGATTTGCCGATCCTTGTAATTCTTTTTGTATGTACATCTATTAAAGAGGGAGTTCATAGGTCAATCAGACATTACATTGTAAAATAAGAAAGAGCCTATTACACCTGAAATTCAGTACCAAATTGTACAAAAATACGGTAACAAATTCAGCACTTTAAATCATAGAAGAATCGCTTGTATGTGTCTTACAAGTTATGCAGGATTTCTAAGATTTTCCGAACTTGTTAATTTGAAAAGATCAGATAAACAGTTTTATTCTACTTATGTGTCTTTATTTATCGAAAAAAGTAAGACTGACCAACACAGAGAAGGTAGTAGAGTATTAATTGCGAAGACTAGTTCTATAACATGTCCGGTATCTATGTTACACACATATTTATCACAAGCTAACATAGCAATCGATTCTAATGAATACATTTTTAGAGCAGTATCTTTTCGTAAGAAAACCAACACGTATGCATTAAGGGGAAATGTTCCTCTATCTTATACAAGAGCGAGAGAGTTGTTGTTAGACGCTCTTGGATCTTTAGGTCTAGATAAATCTAATTTTGGTCTACACAGTTTGAGAGCAGGTGGTGCGACGGCTGCAGCCTCTGCTGGTATAAATGACAGCTCATTCAAGAAACATGGGAGATGGGCTTCTGAAACTGCAAAAGATGGGTATTTTCAGGAAAACATATCAGAAAAATTAACAGTTTCTAAAAACCTTGATATATGACCCCTTTTTCTTTCTTTGTAACTTTCGAAAGTATGCTACCCTCACAAGGAGAGCTCATTTCTGATACATGTGTTGAGTTTTATTTTATTAATAATTTATGTTCGTTTAATAGTTATCAAAAGTACCAGGATTATAATTTTATACGCCAGACGCGCGTTTCGTCTACATAAGACTCATCAGTGACGCTCAGATCCAAATATTTAAAAAGCCAAACAAATACAAAGTTGAAGAGCATTGAGGACCCAAAATTCCAAACAGTTGTGCCAAATACGGCTAAGGTAATCTACTCCTTGGGTAGGAAATCCTTAGTTTTTCGAAAAATTCAAAGTTTTGTAAACAGAAAATTCATAAAAATGACCATATAATTGATATTCATGTCAACACCGAAGTGCTGACTACTGGTTGGTGATACCCTCGGGGACGAAACGTCCACCAGCAGTGGCATCGACCTAGTGGTGTAAATAGTTATCAAAAGTACCAGGATTATAATTTTATACACCAGACGCGCGTTTCGTCTACATAAGACTCATCAGTGACGCTCAGATCCAAATATTTAAAAAGCCAAACAAATACAAAGTTGAAGAGCATTGAGGACCCAAAATTCCAAATAGTTGTGCCAAATACGACTAAGGTAATCTACTCCTGGGGTAAGAAGTCTGACGAATTAGAACATAAATATATTTAATAATAGTACGGGAGCACATGTATTTGTTTTGGTAAAACACGTGTGTTTGTTTATTGTTTACATCAACACGTGTTTTTAGAATACCTGTAATGTTTACAATATATTCCATTGGACAATATTTTGTCGCATTGCGACTTAAAAACAGGTATTTTAGACCATCTATTGTTTTTCATATTGAAAGTAGTAATTAAGTTACAATAATTTATTTAACTTGTATTTCTTGTTTTGTAGATTGATGTATATTTTGTATATATTATTGATGGCTGACTGTGATCGAGCCAGTATGACTGTTTTTTAGTAGTGTCTCAATAATGAGAATACGCGGTTGTGTGCTTGGATGGTTTTGAAATGAACTGTTTGATTTAATATTTGATTTACATTAGTTAATAAAAGTATGCTACCCTCACAAGGAGAGCTCATTTCTGATACATGTGTTGAGTTTTATTGTATAAATAATTTATGTTCGTTTAAGTCTGGCGAATTAGAACATAATATTTTTTCTGTACCTAACCAATAACTGGTATTTATGTTTAAGACATTATTTCTAATTCTTAGTCAAATGGTCAACTCTCACGGACAGCTCTGCCTTAAATGGAGATTTATAACATATATCTATATAGCAAAAGGCTCCTTATTTCTGCATTGGTATGAAATTGGAAATTAAAATATGTAAAGTTGTTATCCAACTGAATCTATAGAAAAGGTATAAAGCAGGGAATAATACTAACATTATAAATCTATGGGTCCTACATGTAAAAATATTAGTGTTGTCAAATTGTATACTTTTTCCTAACCGGTTACTCAGATAATCGTTCGACCGATTTACGGGTTAACCGGTAGTTTAAGTTGGTGTTTGAAAGCCTTATCAATAGTACCCTACACATAGATAAGATGTGGTATGAGTGTCAATTTGACAACCTTTCATCCAAGTCATAAATTTACGCTAATGGAATTGAAGTTTGATCTTTGGCATTATAAGGCTTGTCTGTAAGGATTTCTGGCGAAGTTTGACTTTTAATAATCGAATACGCCGTATCAGCTATGGCGTTTGTACCAACTTCAGATTGAAAAATAAAAAACAACTTCTTGATCTCGTAAAATTAAATATGTCTGAAACCGATTATTCTTTCCTTTTCTCTTGTTGTCTCCGAAAATAATGTGGACTGTTTCAATTTGAAATGATTAACTATTAAAAAGAAGATGTGGTATGATTGCCAATGAGACAATTCTCCACACAAGACCCAGAAATGAACAACTATAGGTCACCGTACGACATGTTTCTTTTCTTTGTTTGCTTGTTTCTTTAAGTATGTTATTTGTACACATTGAGTACAGTCACATTGGTTTGCATTTCACAATTTTTGAGTTAGCATTTCGTTTAAAGTAAGACTAAGTCTTGCACTAGGCATGTTGCACATTCAGATGTAGGTTTACACAATATTAGATCAAAAACGAAATAATAAAGTAATTAGTAAAATCTAATTGCATTACTGATTTAAAGTTACTGTTAAAAAAACATGTATACTAATTATGTTTCTTTAAGAACCTGCCCCGAGCTTTAATTAATTTTAGGTTTTTAGGATTAACAATAGCAATCAATATACTGCACAATTGACCTATCACGGCGGCATTTTTTTTTTAAATAAAACATAACTTTTTATTAATTTCTAAACAAATTTATATCAAATCTATCAAAATTGAAAAAAAAGTCCGGTTAACCGGTTAGCGTTTTTGGTATTCGGTATTCGGTCGTTCGACCGGTTAACCGGTTAACCGTTGACAACACTAAAAAATATAATAACATAAGCATTATTTACATTTTCAAGTAACTTTTTTTTAAAGTGACCAAGTTCAACACCTCTAGAATCTTTTGCTCCTGGTCCCCTGCTGATTACCCCGGCCATGTAAATTACTTCTCACCTGGTATTGTTTTAAATTATATTGAATTACAAGAACTTAATTAAGTAAAAGAACAAAATATCTAACTTCGAGGAAAATTGAAAGGGAACATGTATATATATATAGATATTTAAATATTTCGTCTAAACATCAGCTCAACAATGTTAGATCTGTAAATTTGCTTTGGCAAATTTTTGTTTTTCCCTTGCCGGGATTCGAACTCATGGTACTGAGATATCGTTACACCAAATCGACTGCACTGTATCTTACGCGCTAGACCACTCAACCACCTTGGCTTCACAATAATAAAGCTTTCGGTGGCCGGGTGTTACCTGTCTTCTTCAGTTTTTATCTAGCGTCGTAATATAGTACATGATATATAAGGCATGAAGATGGGATTCATACAGATTAGCAGAAATATGTATTGTAAAGAATCCTTCAAAGTAATGATAAATACAGTCACAGAAATAATTATAAATATATGTAAATATATATATACAACTCGACTAAACATCAACCCAACAATGTTAGATCTGTAAATTTACTTTCGCAATTTGTTTGTTCTTCCCTCGCCGGGATTCGAACTCATGCTACTGAGATATCGTGACACCAAATAGCCTGCACTGTATCCGACGCGCTAGACCACTCGACCACCTTGGCTTCACAAAAATAAAGTTTTCGGTGGCCGGGTGTGACCTTTTATATATATATATATATATAAAGACCTAAACAAGTATCACAGAACAGATTCAACAATTACTAAATCATTAAAGGGAAATACTTAAGAAGACATATATGAGGGTCTTGCGGGTTATACAGAATAGAGAATAAGGAAAAAGTTAAAGAATAATAAACAAAAAGACAAAACAATTATTAAAGACTTGAGGAATGTAGGAACCTAATTTATCGTTAACAATAAACTTCATAGATGAAGGCTTTAGGTTGACCTATAATTTGGTGGATATATTTATTGTAGTTTTCCCCGGCAGCGGCAATCTTTTCATATCTTCCTATTTAATATTGACATATATGAAAGACTCTTATTTGTGTCTTAATATTTTTGTATAAAGAACTGTATACCCATCGACTATACTTTGATATAAGAAATGTTTTTATTGACTGGAAGATAATCGTAAAACCACTACATTTGGCGAACAACCTTAACATCCCAGCATGCAAACCGTTGAACGACTTTGAAATTTCAACTCCTTTAAATTATTGTATACAAAACCCTTAAATAAGACAAAACAATCATGAATGATGATATTGACTTTATAAGTAAAGGGATGGGTTGTTTGTTAGACCAGCCTTCATCTTAAATCTTTTGTCAATTGAATTCTTGAATGAAGATGGCTGAAGATTGTCTCCATTAAATGAATCCCAGTTATACTCATTGGCATGAGCCACAGCCTCCTTCAATTCTGTGGTCAAAACAATCAATCCTAGTTCGTGATAAATTGTAAGAGGTAGCAACATCGACATGGTTTGTAACATCCTCGGTCGCCCCCTGGAAATCATGTCAGCGATCATTACGATAACTTTGGAATACAACGAAATCATTCTGAAAAAGGTCAATGAAAACTATTCTTATTATCGTCTGGTAATCTTGTTAAAGATCTTCTGTATTATAAACGTTAAATAATAGGACTAATAGATAAAAGAAAAAAAAACCGAATGATAATGATAGAAAATTTGCAAAACTGAAAATGAGTCAGAAATACGATGTACAATGGTACAGACATGTTTATAATACCTTTTACTGACGCATTCTTTTTTGTGTGCTTTATGCAACGCGTTAGCTTTCAAATGTTGTTGTGTTTTGCTATGTGCATTCGTGCGTTTATAATGCTGAAAGTTTACGGTTGATTTTTTTGCCATTTTTACTCTTATTTTGTGGGATTCAAGATAAAAATATGTAAATTTCATCAATTTTCAATATAATTATTTCAATATCTAATATTAACAGTTTTTGTATCTATATAAGCTATCATATATGATATCATTGCATCCTCTAAAATTTCACATCGATTGGTACAATTAATTTAATGCTTTCTCCAGTCACAAAGAAATTTTTTCGGTCCTTTTTTAGCTCACCTGGCCCGAAGGACCAACTGAGCTTTTCCCATCACTTTGCGTCCGTCGTCCGTCGTCTGTCGTCCGTCGTCGTTAACTTTTACAAAAATCTTCTCCTCTGAAACTACTGGGCAAAATTAATCCAATCTTGGCCACAATCATCATTGGGGTATCAAGTTTTAAAAATGTGTAGCGTGACCCTGCCAACCTACCAAGATGGCCGCCATGGCTAAAAATAGAACATAGGGGTAAAATGTAGATTTTGGCTTATAACTCTAAAACCAAAGCATTTAGAGCAAATCTGACACTGGGTAAAATAATCTATTAGGTCTAGATCTATCTGCCCTGAAATTTTCAGACAAATCGGACAACCCGTTGTTGGGTTGCTGCCCCTAAATTAGTAATTTTAAGGAAATTTTGCAGTTTTTGCCCATTATCTTGAATATCATTATAGATAGAGATAAACTGTAAACAGCAATAATGTTAAGCAAAGTAAGATCTACAAATAAATCAACATGACCAAAATTGTCAGTTGACCCATTAAGGAGTTATTGCCCTTTATAGTCATTTTTTAACCATTTTCTGAAATTTTAGTATTCTTTTTAAAAATCTTCTTCTGTGAAACTACGTACTGGGCCAAATTTAACCAAACTTGGCTACAATCATCATCAACTAATCTAGTTTAAAAAATGTGTGGCGTAACCCTGCCAACTCACCAAGATGGCCGTCATGGCTAAAATAGTACATAGGGGCGAAATGTAGATTTTGGCTTATATCTCTGAAACCAAAGCATTTAGAGCCAATATGACTGGAGACAAATTGTTTATCAGGTGAAGATCTATCTGCCCTGAAATTTTCAGACAAAACAGACAACTTGTTGTTGGGTTGCTGCCAAAGAATTAGTAATTTTAAGGAAATTTTGCAGTTTTTTGTTATTATCTTGAATATTACAATAGATAGAGGTCTGTACACAGCAATAATGTTCAGCAAAGTACGATCTACAAATAAGACAACATGTCCAAAATTATCAGTTTACCCCTTAAGAAGTTATTGCCCTTTATAGTCAGTTTTTAACAATTTTCATAAATGTTTGTGAATTTTTAGAATATATTTTCCACTGTAATTACTGGGACAAGTTCATTATAGATAGAGATAATTGTAGCAACAAGAATGTACAGTAAAGTAAGATCTACAAACACATCACGATCACCAAAACACAATTTCGTCATGAATTTATCTGTGTCCATTGTTTAATATGCACCAAGGTGAGCGACACAGGCTCTTCAGAGCCTCTAGTTACACTTCTAACCATTTTTTGGTTACTAGAAAACTGTTTTTAAATAGAACGCATGGAAAATCAGTGGTGATATCTATTCTGAATTTACAATCTGACAATTAGTTACCCTATAAGACACTTTATTATACTTTAAATCTTTTTTGTCTGAATCAAATTCGAAATGAAACTTATAATATGGTTAATGTAAATTACATCTTTTTTTCTTTAACAATCTTGGGTAACATGTGTCAAGTAAAACACTTTGCAAGACAGGTTGATTATTCTGTAACTGTCTTACATGTATTACATCGTTAAAATGTAACAATTGATATAATTAAGGTAGTATGGGAGTCAAAAATAAAAATGATAGAATTTGTTCATTCTTTGCCAAAACGTAAGATCTATTGATACATGTTGAAAAATATAATAAAAATGATAGGTGACCGCGCATTTTTTAAGCTACAGGACGGGAAAAAATGACACATTTTGTAAGGGTTATACAGGAAAAAACACCATTTTGTGATTAGAAACTAAACAAAATGATTGAATTGTTAAATACTTCAGGAAAAGATAGCTTTCAGACACTGCTTTGGAATATGAAAAGAACAGATAGGGTCATCGTACGTTTTTTTCCGGCTAAAATACAAAATAGGAAAATTCCATGTAGAATCCTTCAGAAAAGGCACTGTTTTAGAGTTACCCCCCCCCCCCCCCCCCCCCTTAAAATGCCAATTTAAAAAAACTATAAACAACCAAAAATAGTTAAAATTTGCAAAAATATTAATATTTATAAGTTATATTCTTATAAATTGGTTCTTATAAATGAAAATTCACATTAAATATCTGCATTCCTGCATCAAATTTTGCCTTCTTGATGGAAAATCTGGACCTTTGGTTCTCTTTTATGGAGGAAGACACCCATACCACCTTAAAGAGTCATATTGATTTATTTTTTTGGATGAGCTACATCAGAAATTAGTCAAGAGTGTAACAAACGTTTCACTCCTGACCAGAACTAACGACTACCATATTTTATTGCGTTGTTCTCCTCTTATATTTGATTCGTTCCCTCAGTTTTAGTTTGTAACCCGGATTTGTTTTTTTCTCAATCGATTTATGAGTTTCGAACAGCGGTATACTACTGTTGCCTTTATTTAACCTAAACTGACCTGAAATCATGTAGAAGCTTTATATTAAACATGTAATTTTGATGCACATTGAAAAGTGGTTAAAATTTCTTCATAGTTCTTACATATTTACAAATTTATATAATGGGCTATTTACGAAAATAACTCCCCTACATGTCTCTTGTATGGTACTATGTATGTGATGATTTTATATCAGATATTGTATTACGATCAATCGGCTCTTACTACCAAAGATGGTACCAATATATGCTCTGTATGAAAAAAAAAAAATGACCAAAATTGTACGTTCATAAAAATGTCAGAAGTGTGACGCTTTTAATATGACATTCACACGAAGCATGTGCATTCATTGATTACATAAAATAAATGAAACAGCTACAATACTAAACAATATTATCTTACAAAACTAATATATCATGACTTTGATATCTTGTACAATTCTTGCATCGGCTTGCATCTTTATGAATAGCATAAGGCAAGTCAAATAAGTTTGTTGAAAACATGTCTATGTAGGTGAGATAACCTGCTTATCAGATCTTGCAAGTTTTATATATATTGCTTACAATCATAGCTTGGAACAAGAGCATCCAGATGACCCCGAAGTTCTACAACTGGAATACTATGGTTACAATAAGAAGACTTCAAAAGTCTTTCAGGAGTGTAACAATATAATCAAATTGAGATGTAATTTTGTTTACAAACAATGTTCTTTGATTTCAGTATACAACACCCGTTTGAGATCACCAGAAACAAGCGTGCAATCGGTCTGCATTGCTTTTGTATGCTCAATCCTTCTATGCCAACAGTTTAACCCATCTAAGCCAACGAGAAACAAGCTAGTGCGATGTCAGTTTAAGTTATACATTATAAAAGTAATAATGTAAACTTGACTTCTGTAGTTAGCAGAAGTAGAGAAATGTAATTATTAATTATTGTCAGCATATTTAAGAAAAAGTTTAAGTAATATAAAATTGTGATAATATTGAGTTTTGCTGAAAGTAGTGTAAGCTCGTTTGTTTGAATATGTTTAAGTTAAATTAAGACGACCATCTTCATTTTATAATAAATATGTTACACTTCTGATGCCAAGGACGACTTTTCATCAAACAGGTTTCAAATAGCTGCGACCTTATAATGCTGCTGTTAGTCTGAGCATTCTATTAAAATAACAAATGAAACTAATTGTAAAGCCGTCAACAACAAAAAAGACAAAAGTACTAACTAAAGCAAGCAATAACAAGATAAAAATGACAATATAAAACTTTCAAACGTGAAAGTCAGAATAGCTCGTGAAAGATTGGAACATAACGCAAAGAATACAGGCACAGAAAGAAACTAGAAAATATACATACAATGCAAAGATAGAAACAGAAAGAAAAGACAATTATGAAGTAGATGAAAAATTAAGAGAAAGACAAAATATAGTGATAGGTTCTATGAATTATATTCCAATCTTTCACAAAATAGTCTCACTTCTTCTTTCGAGGTCACTAATTGTTATCCTTGTCTTGCTAATTTATTGCTTAATTCGGTACTTGGGATCTTCTTTTTGTTGTCAGTTTCACAGTTATTTTCATTTTAAGGCCACCTGCTCTCTTCACATGGTGTCCGTCGTCGTCGTCCGTTAACGTTTTGAAAAAATCTTCTATTCTGAATTACCAGATTTAACCAAACTTGACCCAAACCATCTAGTTTAAACAATGTATTCGCTGACCACGACCATCATCCAAATGGTTACCATGCCTTAAAATAGAACATGGGCGTAAAATGCAGTTTTTGACTTATATCTCTGACAATTAATTATTTAAAGCAAATTTGAAAGGATAAACATGTTCATCAGGTCGATATCTATACGCCCTTAAATTTTCAAACCCATCATACAACCCGTTTTGGGTCGTTGCCATTTATAAGGATATTTTTTTGTCATTATCTTGAATATACTAATAGACAGAGATTAACTGTTCACAGCAAAACTGTTGAGTAAAGTAGATATACAAAATATCAGTATGAATAAAATTTTCAATCGACTCCTTAGGAGTTAATGATCTTTAAAGTATTTTTTCACAATTTTTCGTAAATTTTTGTAATCTTTTACATAAACCTATTCTTCTGAAACTACTTGGCCAAATTAAATCAAACCAGTCCTAAATCATCCTTAGGGTATCTAGTTAAAATAATGTATCCGATGATCCCGCCCATCAAAAATGTTGGCAACCATTACTAAAAATAGTAAATGAAAAGTGTCGGGGGGTGGGGGGATAAAATGCAATTTGTCTTATATGTCTGAAACTACCTCATTTATAGCAATAATGATAAAAAAATGTTCATCAGGTGAAGTTCTATCTGCCCCGAAATTTGCAGACCCACCAAACAATCTTGTGTTGGGTTGCTGCCCCTGAATTGGTAATTTCAAAGAAATATGCAGATTTTGGTTAGTATCCTTAATATTATAATATATAGAGATTTACTGGAAACAGCAAAATTGTTCGGCAAAGTGAGATCTACAAATACGACAGCAAAACTAAATTGTCAATTGATCCCATAAAGAGTAATGGCACATAAAAGTATTTTTTTCACAATTTCTTCGTAAAATTTCAATCCAGGGATCTATGATGAATTTAATGACATACATTTTCTCTTCTGAAACTAATTGGCCAAATTAAACCAAACTTGAAAAAAAATGTATGAGATGTTCCCGCCCATCAAGCAAGATGGCAACAAAGGCTAAAATAGAACGATGGGTTTGTTTGGGTTTTTTTTTTGGGGGGGGGGGGGTAACAGTTTGGTTTATATCTCTGAAACCTTATCATTAAAAGCAAATCTGACATGTGATACAAATGTTTATCAGGTCAAGATCTACCTGTCTGGAATTATTAGACATATCAGACAACCTGTTGTTGGGTTGCTGCCACTGAATTAATAATTTTACGGACATTTTGCAAAGGAGTAGGTCCATTAAGACCTCTTTTTGGCCCCAAAATATAGCAGTTTTACAAAATTGTTATCATGTTAACGTTTAGTTATTTCTTTGAAAGTAGAATGCTTCTGCTACATAAATATGGTTTTTTTTTTACAATACAATGCACATATATTTGGTACTAGCATCATAAAGTCATGCTAATTTACTGAAGTCTTCAAAGTTTTAGCATTTTAGTTAAATTTTAGACGGTTTCCTGCTTTCATCAAAATATTTCTCAACCCCAGTGCACCACAGAAGGCAAATAAACACTATTACTTTCCCCTTTTCAAAACTAAGATTGCATTCGAACTAGATTGTTTTTCATTTGTTTATATAAGTTACACTCCTGATAATGACATACTGAACATACAAAAGCAATTAAAGGCATAATAATTGTATGCTTGTAACTGATTATATACAAAAGGTAGTGTTTACTGAAATCCAAGAACAAAAACCCAACAATAAGAACATTGTTTCTTAAAAAACATACATTTAAGTTCAATTGTTACACCTCTGACAAAATTGGGTGGTCTTCTTATTTCAACCATACTATTCCAGTTGTTGAACTTCAGGGTCATTTTGATGTTCCTGTTCCAAACTATGATACTAAACAAAAAAATATGAAACATGCAAATTGGGGTTGGGGGTTGAGCAAGTTATTTCACCTTCAAAGACATTTTCTGGCAACAAATTTACTTTTCCATCCCTTTATTTTTTTACACAAACTAATTTTACCTTATACTGTACATAAAAGGTAAACAGATGCAGATATTGTACAAGACATCAAAGTCAAGATATATCAGTTTGATACAATTGAGATGGTAATTTTAAGGAAATTTGCTGTTGTTGGTTATTATCCTGAGTATAATAATAAATAGAGATAACATTTCCACAGCAGGGTGGGTTGGTTGTAACAGTTTGGCTTATATCTCTGAAACCTTATCATTAAGAGCAAATCTGACATGGGATAAAAATGTTTATCAGGTCAAGATCTACCTGTCTGGAATTATTAGACACATCAAACAACCTGTTGTTGGGTTGCTGCCACTGAATAAATAATTTTACGGACATTTTGCAAAGGTGTAGTCCATAAAGGTAGATTCATGGTATACCGCCATCTTGGATTGACCAATCACAGTAAAAAATCGGTCTAGTTATTTGCCTAAATCTGCAAATTTGGAGACAGATTTGCAATTTAATAGTTAGACTGTTCAATAATATATAGGAAACTTGGCAATTTATTGTGTAATACATAATATTTAAACAAATATCATTTTTCTTGCTTTTAGAATCATTTTTTTTCAAACGAGCCATTTAAGGAAAGATAACTCTTTTAGTAAAAAATTATACTGGACAGATAGGGATTTTTTTTGTTTTTACTTGTAGCAAGAAAACAAGTTCGGTGACACCATTTTTTCTTTTTATTTTCTTAAAACATATTACAAAACCTATCTTTTACAAATTATTTCAAAATTCTATCTATTAGATTTAATTTTATGCACACAAATGAGTTTTTCCATGAACAATCTAACCAAATTTAGTCAATTTTCATCGACTCATAGCTTGAAAAATAGCACGGTGACACCTACTTTTTATTATATTTTTGAAAAGAGCATATTGAAATCTTTATTCTGCCTAAGTATAAGAAAATTCTGTCTCAAAAATATTTACTTATGATCTACCTTAAGACCTCGTTTTGGCCCCAAAATATAGCAGTTTTACAAAATTGTTATAATGTTAATGTTAACGTTTAGTTATTTATTGGAAAGAAGAATGCTTCTGCTACATATATATGGATTTTTTTTGACAATACAATGCATATATATCTGGTACTAGCATCATAAAGGCATGCTAATTTACTGAAATCTTCAAAATTTTTGCATTTTAGTTAAATTTTAGACGGTTTCCGTTTAAAATGAAAGTGACCGCTTTCGTGTTCATTCATACTATTGAAATTAAAGTTGTATTAAATGATAATAAATAACATATATAAAGGTTGAGGATGAACACGGATGCGGCAACTTCCATTTTTGACAAACACAATGTGAAAAGTGACATTTTTTTTTACACATTTGAGATTTTTCATATTTAAGCTTGAATCGGAGCTTTTTTTATGACCTAATCGTTTAAACCTTTTAAATAAACTAATTGTATTAACTGAAATATACACTTAAGTGTTTAAAGTGTTCATAATCTTTCGTCAGATGAACCTGAAATTTGAGGCCAAAATTTGGACCTTACCGGACCTACTCCTTTGGATTTAATCATGAATATCATATTAGATGGAAATAAACTGTAAACAGCACAAATGTTCAGCAAAGTAAGTTTAACAACTTCGTCAACATGAAAAAAAATTGTCAAATTGAGCTTCTCTCATCATTTGCATCCGTCGTACGCCGTCCGTCGTCCGTCGTCGTCGTCTGTTAACTTTTACAAAAACCTTTTCTTCTGATACTAATAGAGCAAATTTAACCAAACTTAGCCACAATCATATCTAGGGTATGTATGTTAATAAAAAATCTGTGTCCGTTGACCCTGCCTACCAATTAATATGGATGACATGGCTGAAATAGTACATAGGGGTAAAATACAGTTTTTTTCGTATACCTTTGACACTTAAGCATTCAGAGCAAGTGTGACGTGATACAAATATTCATAAGGTTAAGATCTATCTGCCCTGGAGTTTTCAAACGAATTAGACAACTTGTTGTTGAGTTGCTGCCCCTAAATTGGTATTTTAAGGACATTTGCAGTTTTTGGTTATTATCTTGAATATCATTATAGATAGAGATAAACTGTAAATTGATCCCATAAGGAGTGATTGCCCTTTAAATCATTTTTTTTTACAATTTTTCGTAATTTTTTATAATCTTACAAAATCTTTTCCTCTGAAAGTACTGAAACAAATTTATCCAAATTTGGTCACAATTGTCATTAGGGTTCATAGTGTAAAAATTGTGTCCGATGATTCCGCTTACCAAACAACATAGCCGACATGGCTAAAAATAGAAAAAAGAGGTTATGAAGTAATTGTATAATATCTCTAAAGCATTTAGAGCAAATCTGACATAGGGTAAATGTTCATCAGGTTTAGATCTATCTGTCTTGATATTTATAGACGAATCAGACAACCTGTTGTTTAGGTTGCTGCCCCTGAATTGGTTATTTTAAGGAAATTTTGCAGATTTTGGTTATTATCTTGAATATCATTATAGATAGAGATAAACTTTAAAACAGCAATAATGTTTAGCAGGGTAAGATTTACAAACAAGTCAATATGACCAAAATTGTCAATTTACCTCTTTAATGTAATTGTCCTTTTAAAAGGACATTTTTTACATTTTTTCTGAATTTTTTGTTATCTTTTACAAAAGTCTTTTTCTCCTAAATATTGACCTAAATTATCATTAGGGTATCTAGTTGTTATAAAATGTAACTGATGACCCAGCCTGCCAACCAATATGGTAGACATGGCTAAAAATAGAACATAGGGATAAATGCAGTCTTTTGCTTAATATATCTCTAAAACTAAAGCAGAAATATAACAGTTGCATTATTTCATGCATCAATTGTAAATAATAATTTCATGTGAGTGACACAGGATCCTTGGAGCCTTTAGTTAACAATCTATGTAATCTTTTACAAAAATCTTCTCCACTTATTCTTCTGGGCCAAATAGATATAAGCTAAATCACAATGTTTCTTCAAATTTTACTAGTGGGCCGATTTAAACCAGAACTGGCCTCAATCATTGTAAAGTTATCTAATACTATATATCCTTTTAGTATTTTAACCTTATTTTCCATGATTTCCTAAACCACAGTAGATACAGGTGAGCGACACAAGCTCATGAGAGCCTTTAGTTGGTTTTAAGAAACCCAAGATATAAAATGGTTGGAGAGTTTCTCATTGGCACTCTTACCACATCTGTCCATATCTTCAGTCTAACAGCAGAATCAGAAAGTGACAACTTTTGAAACCTCTGCGATGAAAAGGCATACTAAGCGTGTTATTTTTTATGATGAAATGAAGATATTCATCTTAATTAAACTTTAAAAAAATTTGAACGAACAATTTTTATCCTGCTTTCATCAAAATATTTCTAAATCCCAGTTAACCACAGAAGGCAAATGTACACTATTACTTTTCCCTTTCCAAAACTAAGATTGCAATCAAACTATCTTAATGGGGCCTTTTATAGCTGACTATGCGGTATGGGCTTTGCTCATTGTTGAAGGCCGTACGGTGACCTATAGTTGTTAATATCTGTGTCATTTTGGTCTCTTTTGGACAGTTGTCTCATTGGCAATTATACCACATCTTCTTTTTATGGATTGTTTTTCATTTGTTTATATAAGTTACACTCCTGATAAATACAAAAGCAATAAAAGGCATAATAATTGTATGCTGGTAACTGATAATATGCAACAGTTTTTTTTACTGAAATCCAAGAACAAAACCCCAACAATTAGAACATTGTTTCTTACAAATAATTATATTTAAGTTCAATTGTTTCACCTCTGACAAAATTGGTTGGTCTTCTTATTTTAAACATACTATTCCAGTTGTTGAACTTCAGGGTCATTTTGATGTTCCTGTTCCAAACTATGATACTAAACAAAACAATATGAAACATGCGAAATGGGCTTGGGGGTTGAGCAAGTTATTTCACCTTCAAAGACATTTCTGGCAACAGATTTACTTTTCCATCCCTTTATTTTTTTTACACAAACTAATATTACCTTATACTGTACATTAAAAGGTAAACAGATGCAGATATTGTTCAAGAAATCAAAGTCAAGGTATATCAGTTTGATACAATTGAATTGGTAATTCTAAGGAAATTTGCTGTTGTTGATTATTATCCTGAGTATAATAATAGATAGAGAAAAAACTTTTCACAGCAAAATTGTTCAAAGTAAGATCTACAAAAACATCATTATGAATAAAATTGTCAATTGACACCTTAGGAGTTATTGCCCTTTCAACCATTTTGTTCTCAATTTATCGTAATTTTTTGTAATCTTTTACATTAATCTTCTTTTCTTAAACTACTTTGCCAAATTAAATCAAACTATACCTGAATCAACCTTAGGGTATATAGTTAAAATAATGTATCCGATAATCCTGCCAATCAAAAAGTTGGCAACCATTACTTAAAATATTACATGCAAAGTGGGAAAAGGGGGGGGGGGGTAGTAAAATACAGTTTGGCTTATATCTCTGAAACCGTAACATTAAGAGCAAATCTGACATGGGATAAAAATGTTTTTAGGTCAATATCTACCTGTCTGGAATTATTAGACACATCAGACAAACTGTTGTTGGGTTGCTGCCACTGATATAATAAATTTACGGACATTTTGCAAAGGAGTAGGTCCATTAAGATCTCTTTTTGGCCCCAAAATATAGCAGTTTCACAAAATTGTTATCATGCAAACGTTTAGTTATTTATTGTAAAGTAGAATTCTTCTGCTACATAAATATGGGCTTTTTTTGACAATACAATGCACATATATCTGGTACTAGCATCATTAAGTCATGCTAATTTCCTGAAATCTTCAAAATTTTAGCATTTTAGTTAAATTTTAGACGGTTTCCGTCTTAAATGAAAGTGGCCGCATTTGTGTTTATTCTTATTATTGAAATTTTAGTTGTATTTGATGATAATACATAACATATATAAAGGTTGAGGATGAAAACGGATGCGGCCACTTTCATTTTTGATTAAAACAATGTGAAAAGTGACATTTTTTGACATATTTGAATTTTTTCATATTTAAGCTTGAATCGGAGCGTTTTTAATGACTTAAAGTAGCACATATAAAGATTTTTCATCCGAAATCAGACATCTTTAAACTGTTGTTATTCCACTCATCTTTCTTTAAATTTTATAAATGAGGTACCAAAAGAAAGAAGAAAGATAGATCAGTCAAATTGTGATAATTTCATTATGACATAATTATTACATAATTAATTATTATGTAATTAGTTGCCATATTGTGATGTCCATACTTGAATGAATTTAAAATTGAGAATGGAAATGGGGAATGTGTCAAAGAGACAACAAACCGACCAAATAAAAAACAACAGCAGAGGGTCACCAACAGGTCTTCAATGTAGCGAGAAATTCCCGCACCCGGAGGCGTCCTTCAGCTGGCCCCTAAACAAATATATACTAGTCCAGTGATAATGAACGCCATACTAATGTCCAAATTGTACACAAGAAACTAAAATTAAAATAATACAAGACTAACAAAGGCCAGAGGCTCCTGACTTGGGACAGGCGCAAAATTGCGGCGGGGTTAAACATGTTTGTGAGATCTCAACCCTCCCCTATACCTCTAACCAATGTAGAAAAGTAAACGCATAACAATACGCACATTAAAATTCAGTTCAAGTGAAGTCCGAGTCTGATGTAAGAAGATGTAACCAAAGAAAATAAACAAAATGACAATAATACATAAATAACAACAGACTACTAGCAGTTAACTGACATGCCAGCTCCAGACTTCAATTAAACTGACTGAAAGATTATGATTTAATCATATGAACATCGGGCACAATCCTTCCCGTTAGGGGTTTAGTATCATACCATCATAACATATATGAGAAGAACATAACCCGTGTCATGCCAACAACTATTTTTTTTAGAATAAATGTGTTTAGTTCCGATGCAAAGACTTTATTAGTGACTCAATATTAACGCCAAAATATGCAATCTTTAATGACTTGACAACAGTATCGTAATTATATCCCTTCTTAATAAGTCTAGTCAAAGGTTTTGTAAGTTTCTGAGGTGAATACTGACACCTTTGTGCTTTATAAAGAATATTTCCATAAAAAATTGGATGTGAAATACCTGAACGTATTAGAAGTCTGCATGTTGAGCTATATTAACGAATGATGTCTTTATACCGATGATAAAATTTAGTAAATGTTTTGACTAGTTTGTGATATCGAAAACCCTGGTGTAATAATTTTTCAGTAATACATAAATTTCTCTCGTTAAAATCTAAAACATTGTTACATACACGAGCGAATCGTACAAGTTGAGATATATAAACACCGTAAGATGGTGACAAGGGAACGGTACCATCTAAAAACGGATAATTATCGATAGGAAATGAAAAATCATCCCTTTTATCATAAATTTTAGTATTCAGCTTTCCATTAGTGATATAGATATCAAGATCGAGAAAAAGGCAGTGGTCATTGTTAGTATTAGCTTTATTTAAAGTAAGTTCAACAGGATAAATTTCATTAATATACATACTGAAGTCGTCATTATTGTGAGCCAAAATATCATACAAATATCTAAAAGTATTATTAAATTTGTTTATCAGATGTTGTTTCGATGGGTCTTTGCTTATTTCTGTCATATATTGTAACTCATAACAATACAAAAACAGGTCCGCAATGAGTGGTGCACAGTTAGTCCCCATTGGAATTCCGATAATCTGACGATATACGGAATCCCCAAAGCGAACAAAAATGTTATCTAGTAAAAATTCAAGGGCATATATAGTATCAAAGCATGTCCAATTAACATAGTTTTTTTGTTTATTGCTACTAAAAAATGTCCTAAAAGAGTTTGAACATATATATTCACATTCTGATTTTTTGAATGCCCATTTAATTAGGTGTGTGAATTTTTTCTTAATGAGAATGTAAGGCAATGTGGTATACAGGGTAGAAAAATCAAAACTTTGAACAGATTCAAAATCACCAATATAAGCATGCAATTTATCAAGTACTTCCAACGAGTTTTTGACACTCCAAAAGTAATTTATTCCACTATTTTCGAAGGCCTTATTTGAACAATTTATTATCAGGTTTTTAATTGTACCAAGTGTGCTGGTAAGAAGAATAGACAATTTAGTAGTTGAACAATGGCTTGAAGACGAAATAAATCTATATTTGTAAGGGGTTTTGTGTAGCTTCGGAAGCCAATACATAGTTGGGACTTTCATTGTATTTGGCTCTGCTTGTAAAGCGGTGGCTAAAGGTTTATGTTTGTTACAGATTTCGTTTTCTGAAAATGGAGTCAGTTGGAATGTTGGTGAATTGGTGATTTCCTTTTTCAGAACCTCAATGTAAAATTTACGTCAAACAATAATAATATTATTAGCAGCTTTATCGGCCGGGACAAAAACTTTGTTATTCATAGCATCCCAAAATATTTTATAGATTCTTGCACAACACAGTTTGACCTCCAAAACTGTGTCTTAGATTTTTCCTATTGTATTTCATTCTCTCATAAATCTTCAATGAAGTTTGCAACATCAATTCATAAGAGACCACTAAATTCAATTGGGTATAAAATTTGTTCTATTGATGTTTTTGTAAATCTGAGACACAGTTTTGGAGGTCAAACTGTGTTGTACAATAATCTATAAAATATTTTGGGATGCTATGAATAACAAAGAAGCTAAATTCATTCAAGTGTTGACATCACAATATAGCAACTAATTACATAATAATTAATTATGTAATAATTATGTCATAATGAAATTTTCACAATTTGACAGATCTATCTTTCTTCTTTCTTTTGGTACGTCATTTATAAAATATAAAGAAGGATGAAATGAATTACATCAGTTTAAAGTTGTCTGATTGGGAGTGAAAAAAATCTTTGCATTGTGCTACCTTAACAAGTTAAAATCTTTTAAATAAACTAATTGAATCAACTGAAATAGACACTTAAGTGTTTAAAAAGTGTTCAAAATCTTTCATCAGATGAACCTGAAATTTGAGGCCAAAATTTGGACCTTACCGGACCTACTCCTTTGGATTTAATCACATGTGAATATCATATTAGATGGAAATAAACTATAAACAGCAAAAATGTTCAGCTTTTGTAAGTTTTACAACTTCGTCAACATGAAAAAAATTATCAAATTGAGCTTCTCTCATCATTTGCATCCGTCGTCCGCCGTCCTTTTCTTCTGATACTACCAGCCCAAATTTAACCAAACTTGGCCACAATCATATCTAGGATATGTAGTTAACAAAATGTGTCCTATGACCCCGCCTACCAATTAATATGGATGACATGGCTAAAAATAGTACATAGTAGTTAAATACAGTGTTTGGTGTATACCTCTGACACCTAAGCATTCAGAGCAAGTGTGACGTGATACAAATATTCATAAGGTTAAGATCTATCTGCCCTGAAATTTTCAGATGAATAAGACAACTTGTTGTTTGGTTGCTGCCCCTAAATTGGTAATTTAAGGAAATTTTGCAGTTTTTGGTTATTATCTTGAATATTATTATAGATAGAGATAAACTGTAAACAGCAATGATGTTCAGCAGGTTAAGATCTACAAATAAGTCACATGACCAAAATGGTCGATTGATCCCATAAGGAGTAATTGCCTTTTAAATTATTTTTTTTACAATTTTGCGTCAATTTTTATAAACTTACAAAATCTTCTCCTCTAAAAGTACTGAAACAAATTTATCCAAAGGAGTAGGTCCGGTAAGGACCGATTTTGGCCTCAAATTTCAGGTTCATCTTTTTGACCACTTTTTAAACACTTAAGTGTCTATTTCATTGATTCATTGTGAAAGATTTTAACTGATTATGTCATTAAAAACGATCCAATTCAAGCTCAAATATGAAAAATCTACCAAATATGCCGAAAAATGTCACTTTTCAGATGGTTTTTGTCAAAAATGAAAGTGGCCGCATCCGTGTTCATCCTCAATCTTTTTATATGTTATGTATTATCATCAAATACAACTTACATTTAAATATTAAGGATGAACACGAATGTGGCCACTGTCGTACACGAAAACCGTCTAAAATTTAACTAAAATGCTAGAATTGTGAAGATTTTAGTACTTTGCATGACTTAATGGTGCTAGTACCCGATATATGTGCATTGTATTGTCAAAAACAGCCCAGAAGCATTCTATTGTACAATAAATGACTAAAAAATTACATTTTAACAGTTTTGTAAAACTGCTATATTTTGGGGCCAAATAGGGGTCTTACTGAATTTACTCCTTTGGTCACAATCGTCATTAGGGTTTATAGTATAAAAATTATGTCCGATGATTCCGCCTACCAAACAACATAGCCGACATGGCTAAAAATAGAACAAAGAGGTTATGAAGTAATTGTATAATATCTTTGAAACTAAAGCATTTAGAGCAAATCTGACATAGGGTAAATGTTTATCAGGTTTAGATCTTTCTGTCTTGATTTTAATAGACGAATCAGACAACCTGTTGTTTATGTTGCTAGCCCTGAATTGGTCATTTTAAGGAAATTTTGCAGTTTTTGGTTATTATCGTGACTATTATTATAGATTGAGATAAACTTTAAACAGGAATAATGTTCAGCAAAGTAAGATTTACAAACAAGTCAACATGACCAAAATTGTCAATTTACCTCTTTAAATGTAATTGTCCTTTAAAGGACATTTTTACAAATTTTCTGATTTTTTTGGTTATCTTTTACAAAAGTCTTTTTCTCTGCAGCAACTGAGACAAATTGTAACCAAATTTGACCAAAATTATCATTAGGGTATCTAGTTTAAAGAATGTATCTGATCTGCCAACCAACATGGCAGACATGGCTAAAAATTGAACATAGGGATAAAATGAAGTGTTTTGCTTATATCTCTGAAACTAAAGCATGAATATAACGGTTGCATTAATTCATGCATCAATTGTAAATGATAACTTCATGTGAGCGACACAGGCTCCTTGAAGTCTCTAGTTAACAATCTTTGTAATCTTTTACAAAAATCTTCTCCACTTTTTCTTCTAGGCCAAATAGATTTAAGCTTAATCACAATTTGTAATAGGGTATATTGAATGTAAAATGTATAAGGGGTCTTCATTATCTATTGTAAGACTTCAATGGAATAGTCAGCTTCAAATTTAACTACTGGGTCGAATTAAACCAGACTTGGCCTCAATCATTGTAAAGGTATCTAATTCTATGTATCCTCTTATTATTTCAACCTTATTTTACATAATTTCTTAACCATAGTAGATACAGGTGAGCGACACGAACTCATGGGAGCCTCTAGTTGGTTTTAAGAAAGCAAAGATATAAAATGGTTGGAGAGTTGTCTCATTGGCACTCTTACCACATCTTCCTATATCTACAGTGAAACAGCAGAATTAGAAAGTGACAACTATTTGAAACCTTTGCAATGTATCATATTTATGATGAAATGCAGATATTCATCTTAATAAAACTAAAACAAAATTGAACAATCAATTTTTATACTGCTTTCATGAAAAACATTTCTAAACACCAGCTCGCCACAGAAGGCAAATGCACACTATTACTTTTCCCTTTTCAAAACTAAAATTGCAATCAAACTAGATTGTTTCTCTTTTCCTTATATAAGTTACACTACTGATAATGACATACTGAGCATACAAAAGCAATTAATGGCATAATAATTGTATGCTTGTAACTGATAATATACAAAAGGTAGTGTTGACTGAAATCCAAGAACAAAAACCCAACAACAAGAACATTGTTTCTTAAAAATAATTACAGTTTAGTTCAATTGTTACACCTCTGACAAAATTGGGTAGTCAACTTCTTTTAAACCATACTATTCCAGTTGTAGAAATTCAGGGTCATTTTGATGTTCCTGTTCCAAACTATGATACTTAACAAAAAAATATGAAACATGCAAGATTTGGATGTGGGTTGAGCATGTTATTTCACCTACAAAGACATTTTCTGGCAACAGATTTACTTTTCCATCCTTTTATTTTTTTACACAAACTTATATTACTTAGTACCTTATACTGTTCTTAACAGATGCAGGTATTTTACAAGAAATCAAAGTCAAGGTATATTAGTTTGATAACACATTTAGTTTGGTATTGTAGCTGTACTTGTTTCTTTCATGTTATCAATGCACATGCTTTTTTTGTGAATGTCACATTACAAGTGTAATACTCCTGACATTTCTAGAACATGTTTGGATTGAAATCATATTACTACCATATTCAGAGTAAGAACATATTAATCATAATACATTATCTGATATAAAAACATCATATATATAGTATCAAACAAGAGACTAACCAATGGTTGAGAAAGTTTTTGTTTGTTTGAAATATCCCTTTGCTCCAACCATCATGTCCCTCTTTTTTATTACTAGTAGAATCAGAGAGATTGAAGAAGATTAACAATGTTAAGCACAAAGTCTCTATTAAATAGTACAGAAAAAAGTGACTATTGCTTTTTGTGCATGTCATGAATATCCAATGTGTTTACTTTTAATAAACATTAAAAGCAACCTGCTTCACTTAAATATGCTCATGAAGATGCAAATTGGAATGGTGGAGTTCCAGTGCATCTCCAGCGAAGTTTGCTTTTTCTCAAATATCTCGTCTAATATGCAGGTAAAATGATAAATTTACACACAAACATATTACAAAAACAGTAGGATGGCAGGCTAAATATCTTACGATAAACCTTAACATTATAGCCTTTGGTTCGGTTATGAGTGTAACCGACCATTTTCTGCAAAATACAGCAATTCACATAGAACTTAAGCAGGTTGAAGACTACGTAACTGCTACTTTTTATAACAAACAAACAAGAAATGGCTGCCTTCATCAAGGACGAATGTAGCTTATCTATCCTACTCAAGGAAGAGACCGATTTCATTAAGCCACAACTGATATGAAACCATACAAAGTCGAATATATTTGTGAAATGACGTATAAATGTAGTGTTTTGTACTTACTTGTCCAGTTTTCTTGGTTTTTTTTGTCAACAGAAAGCGCCAATTGTTTCGATCCGTGTCTTATACGCTTGCGCTTATATTCTATTGCACATGCTCAATCGATATACTTCCCGCCAAATTTAAAATATCTCTGTTTCAAATCTTGTCAACTTATACCGTGAGTTCACGACCATCTTCTAGTGAGTTATCATAAAAAAACTTGAGGCAACGAAAAGGATCCGTTATAAATCTGGTTTATTCTAAAGAGTTATGACCATGTACTGCGGAAAGAATAAAAAACCAAGTTCAAATAAAAGAGTTGCGAACACAAACTTTTTATTGTTTATTTCTTTCCTATGTTTGCTTTGAGCAAAAATATTTTCAAAATGGTAAACCTTTGCTATATTGCTAAAATATTACCTCTATAATACAATTATTTGCAAAATATTAAACCCACACTTTTTAAATTACGTTTACCTTTGCACTACACTATGCAAAATAATGATAAAAAACGTGTTATGTTTTTGAATTCAATGAAGGAACAGTTATAAATAGAGAAGGCTGTATACGTGTATTTTATATTATCGCTCTTTGTGTTAAGCATATACTCATTGCATATCAATGAGCCGGAGAACAATGCAACAACAAATGGAGTTATTTGAAGTTTTGACAGTAAAAACGTCGACGAGGTTGGGGTACTGACCTTAACCGATTAGTGGATGTTATCTGCTCTTTGATCGGGTTGTTGTCTCTTTGACATATTCCTTATTTCCATTCTCAATTTTACTTATTCAAAAATTCTATCTTATTGTATATATGATATATTTTAAGAATTTATGTTTGGTCCGGTACTATTTTTATTGTATATTAATGACATATTATCTCCAGAACCTAGCCTGTGTTTGCAAGAGATATATCCCCCCCCCCCCCATATTCGGTAGCAGCAACTTTCAAACAATTGAAAATTGTATTAATAAGGACCTTTTTATTTTAAGCCAATGGGGCACAAAACGGCTTGTAGATTTTAGCCAAAAGAAAACCATATCATTGGTTATTACAAATGTTAACCCATAAATTAAAATTTGTTTCTACAGATGAAAATTGAACCAGCCATTAGTTTATGTTACAAAGTGTGTTTTAAAACAAGTAAATGTACATAGGAAACCCAAATTTACTCTTTCCAGAAAAAAACTCATTAAACATCTATGTCACTTTTATAAAACCACTTTTGGAATATTGATACGAAGTATGCGATGGTTGTTTTTATTATGATTCTATTCACTAGAAATTATACAAGAAAAAGCTGCAAGGATAGTAATAGGGCTTACAAAATTTTCAAGTTCCATCAATTATATAACAAATCGTGTTCCCAATATATAATTGAGTGTCTACCTCCAGTTACATCCGATGTCAGTGAATAAAATCTAAGTACTATTGATATTTGACAACCCTAAGATGTAGATTAACAAAAACTGAAAAGTAATTCGCACCATCTACTGTTGAAATGGAATAATTTAAATCAAACCAAAAAAAAAAACCGCACAAACTTCCCACGATTTAAACGAAAATCTACATGAATTATTTAGACTCTCAACATACTATGATAAAGGGTCCAAAAATTAAACAGCTGCATACAAGACTAAGGCATCAGTGAAGATTAAAGCAGACTAACATAAGATAAATGCAGTGATTGGTTCTAAATACCCTGTTATAATCTTGTTACGAAACTACTCCTTATAAGTTTGCTTCATTAAACATTCAAGTCTGCAGTTTTGTCCTTGTTTTTTTTTCAATTTTAATTGTTTTTCTTTTGCCATACAGTTGGGATAAGATTAAGCAAAACATAAAAAAAAAAACCGCGCAATTACGCCGCATGCACATATTTCAGTTGTGGTTAACTCAAGTTTTCGTGTTTACGTGTACACGCGCGTTTATTATAATTACAGTAACGCGGTCAAAATTACAATGTCTAATATTTATTCGTGTATTCGCGCGTTTACTATGTGTCCATTTCATCAGTTATTCACGGGCGTCTACTAAACAATTTACGTCTTTACTTGTACGTGCACTTAGAAAACACGCTTTTTCACTTCTTGCTATATTTTAAAATTGTAAAAAAAGTTTGAATATAAAACCGTAACTTTTTATTAGATTGTGATTAAAAATGGTATTCTTAAATTTCTTTATTTTCAAAGGCTCATTCATATGTTGCAAATGATAAATTAATGAAGTATCGCTTGAAATGTTTTTAGAAAAATATAGGAATACTGCAAACAAGTCAATGCATCAAGACTTCAAAAATAAAACAGACGACATAATGTACTCTTTGAAACTTTGTTTTAAAAAGTACACTAATATAAAAAAAAATGTTGCCGTAGTTCAAGGTTTACGGCATTTAAAAATTATTTAACTGATTGATATTTATATATACGATGTAAAATGTCAATTTTATTCAACCTGTTCATCGATCGTTATCCTGCAGACACAATGAATTATTTCTTTAAACATAGAATCGTTGAAATAATTCCTTCCCTTTTATGTCAATTAATCCATCCCAAAATATAACCCATTTTAGTATATAAAAATATTCAGTTATCAGGCCACCACAAGAATATTAAAAATTAAAATAAAAGAAATAAATATTGTAACCTTTTTGTTATCAACGCAAATATAAGCAATAGTAGACATAAGGAGCTCTCAATTTGAGTAAATATTTTCATCCTTCGAGACTAATAAAAAACTGAATCTTAAATGCTGTAGTATGATATGATAAAATAAATTGGAAAATAATGGCGCTTTGTTCTTATGCGACATCCAAATTTATAATTGATGACTTCATTTTCTTCATCTTCACTTTAATGTCTAACAATCCTGATATATAAATAATATTCAATTTTAAGGCTATTAAAATAATATTTACAACAACAATAAATTGTATAACTGTTGACTTATAATGCTCCAAATGTGTGTAAAATTATTCATTCTTAGGGACCAAAAGACCAGAATTTTAATGTCATTTTAGAGTACTTAATCAAAATGTAAAAATTAGCACCTTTTTGATGCCACAACAAATTTGGCAATTTTTCTTTTATGTTTAACAATCTTCTTCAGACACTTGTCAAAAATAAGAGGATCAAAGAGGCCAGATTATTTAATTTCCCTTTCAGATACATTGATAATGTTCTTTCCATAAACAATCCGAACTTTTCTGATTGGGTTTCATTAATATATCCCCCAGAACTAGAAATTAAAGAAACAACAGACACGGCTTCCTCCGCCTCATTTTAGACTTATATCTCGAATTTGACTTACACAGTCATCTCAGTACCAGAGTCTTTGACAAACGAGACGATTGCAATTTTGAAATTATAAATTTTCCCGTCCTTAGTAGCAATATACCAACTTCACCTGCATGTGGGATATATATTTCCCAACTTATTCGATATTCAAGAGCTTGCAGCTCCTACTCAGACTTTGTAAAATGTCATCAGTGTCTGAGTAGAAATTTGGTGAACCAGGGATATGTCAAAGAACGTCTCGTCCTTTTTCTAAAAAAGTTCATCGGAAGGTACCAAGACCTTGTTGATAAATATTCCGAATCAATTTCACAAATAATACATGAAGATCTTGATGTATAGATTCTGCGTACTGATGTTGTTTATCATCTTAACAACATGTTATATTGTTATTTCATTTGTCTTTGTTCTATCATTAATATTACTTTTACTGTTGGATTGTTTTATGTGATATCCTATTAACTTGGCTCGGTACTTGAACATCCCGTCAATGTGTTTGTATTATCTTTCATTTTTTGCTGGTGTGTTTTGTATATGCGACTTTTTGTGGTTTTTTTTGTTCTTATAACGTGACTCTATACTTTAATAGACCCCGTCAGTATGATTTTGTTCTATTATATATCATTATGACATATTTCTATTATGAATTAGAAAATACGTTGAACCACAAGCGTCAAAATTATTCAATCGCGTAGTGGCATGAACTATTTGTGGATTCTTATAAATTCTATATAACTTTTAGACTATTTTAGATCTCGGTCTATTTCTGAAATTAATTCTTTCATACTTTTAATTTTTAACCCTGTATGCTAACATTGCCCATGTGAAATTTTAAAATTGTTTGTATATACATTGAACGACAAATAAATGAACGTATAAAATGTTCTGACCTCAGACACGCCAATCAATGAATGTGTTTGTAGATAGATGTTTTTGAGTATTGTTAAATTGTTCCTTTTAAAATTGTTACACGATGGTGACTGCTCTACCCGTATTTTGACTATTTTATTTATTATGTCTGTTTAGTTCACGCATCAATGTAAATATAACGGAATTTGATGAGACTGTTGCAAAGGGAGAGGTTTAGTGCTATAAAACCAGGTTTAATCCACCATTTTCTACATTTGAAAATGCCTGTACCAAGTCAGGAATATGACAGTTCTTGTCCATTCGTTTTTGGTGTGTTTTGTCATTTGATTTTGCCATGTGATTATGGACTTTCCGATTGGATTTCCTCTGAGTTCAGTATTTTTGTGATTTTACTTTTTTCTGAGGTATAAAACGTACTCACTCACAATCAAGCCAGTTCAAGAATAATAATAAGATTATGAAGTATTGTAAATAATATATAAATAGATAATTGTAACTGTACACGTATAGAGCTCTTAATCTGTGAGGACAAGAAGAATTGACTTTTAACGCTGTAGTTAAATATGCTAACAAAATGGAAAATATTTGTACATATTTGTGACAACTTATTTTGCAAATTTGAACCATACATTTTTTTTATTTTTATGTATTGATTTATAAACCTGGTACCATTGATAACTAATTATGTCAAAATCCTGAGGTATAAAAAGAAATATTATTACTGTTTGTTGTTATCGACATAAACATTTGCAACCATTTACTTATAGAGTTTTCAAATTGTGTGAATATTTTTATCTTTAGGGACCAACAGACCAACAGCGCGCGGACAGTGTCATGAAGACAGTATCATTTTTTTAGGGGTTGACTCGATACACGTAATCGTTCGATGTTTCACCTTAAAGGTTCTTATGTAAACAAAAAAGAACAATGATTTAATACATTTATTTTGGTTTTCCACTATATATAGGGCATTATCTCCGGTTTCATTTCTTTGTGCACAATTCTGATTCTACGATTCTCACCTTTATCAATATTTCGAACGATACTATATATCATTATGTTTTAGAGGTTTTTTTTAAATTCAAAGTCAAGATAATGTATATTAATTACCGTTCTCTGTAAGAAATAAATATTTTTTTATAAAGTAAATAAATTCAAAACTAATATAGATTTAATTTTCATATATATTTTATTTAACTGTGTACATTTATCTAAATGTGCACAACAATATTGACCTAAAATTCATTTTAGTACATCCCGTACAAAACCAGGTTCAATCCACCATTTTTTCCTTTAAAAATGTTCTGTACCAAGTCAGGAATATGGCCATTGTTATATTATAGTATTATAGTTCGTTTCTGTGTGTATTACATTTTAACGTTGTGTTTCCGTTGTGTCGTTTGTTTTCTCTTATTTTTGAGTGTGAATTCACATTACTATGATACGTGTCAGGGTACTTATCTATCCCAAATTCATGTATTTGGTTTTGATGTTATATTTGTTATTCTCATAGGATTTTGTCTAATGCTTAGTCTGTTTCTGTGTGTGTTACATTTTAATGTTGTGTCGTTGTTCTCTTATATTTATTGCATTTCCCTCAGTTTTAGTTTGTTACCCCGATTTTGTTTTTTGTCCATGGATTTATGAGTTTTGAACAGCGGTATACTACTGTTGCCTTTATTTAATACATGACATTTGCGATGGAACTTCATACATTAACCATTGACATCGTTAATTAAATGACGCTAATAATTGATTTTTGGAGTATGTAATGTATATAATTGTTTTTGGATTTAATGTTATTGATTTTTGTCTTCTTCTACTGTACATAATTTGACGTCAAGATTTTAGTCTATAGTTAGAACAGATGTAGACGTACAGCATATTCCATCATATTTCTACAATAACTACAACTGATTGAAGCTACAACTGTTGACTAAACCTTTATTATGTTTATGTATATATATCTAATCTTATGCCAGTCCATTTAACTTGCAAAACCAACGGAATAAGTGTAAATATTAGAAATTTCACGTCTTTATCCTGTATAAAAATCGTTATGGACGATTCCATATATCATTATATTTTAAAAAGTTTTCCTCAACCAAATGTATTGAAATTATTCACAATGCTTATTACCACATAATTAAGAACAAGTTCGAAATTGGATGGTATTATTTATACCGTTCTTGAGCTATGCCTCTTTATAACATAAAAAATACTTGTTTTTTTTTTCCGTTGTCTTACTTTAAGTCAGATCAAGTTGAATTTAGGAGGCATCACTTCTTCCGTTCTAGAGTTACGGTGGATTCATCGCTATTCTTTAAATACCAAATGTCGTGATGTCGTGAGTACAGGTTCACCACAAATTCAAATATTCGTATAGATTATAACATGCCCTTTTCCAATTGGCCCTGGTATCACCCCGAGACGCCCATATCGGCCTCGAGGTTTTACGGTGTCCAGTCAACTACCTTATCTGGGTAGCTTCAACGTTAGAATGTAATAATGAAGTAACTGTTGTTTTTCTGGCACTGTGGTTAACTTTACGGCCTGTGAGACCAGCTTTAAGAGACATAGTTTTTGCCATGTCACCAAGCTTGTTCTTTCCAAGTGGTTGTTTACTAAACCACAGTGCTCTAATAGGTGGGAGAGTGCTGTCAGGGGTAATATTGTGGAGTGTTGACAGATACGTCCTACTGTCTGGTGTCAAAGCATCAACAGAACGTCTTTTCATGAACTCTTTATATGCATTTACAGGACATCTTGGGTCACCTACAAAGAAGACCAATGATTAAACATACAAAATAAAAGAAGAAACCTCTTTTTACAAAACATACAACACTTCTTATAAATATTCTTAAATGTATATCGCAGAGAATATATGTTTTGTTATGTATTAAGAATTCGATTTCGGCTTTTTCGTTTTCTGTTCCTATTGCTGCAAAGTAGTTTTATTATTACCTGGGTTTTCAAAAATTTTAAGTGCAAACGACCTTGTTTTTCTAGACTCCCCTTGTCTTGTTTTTGTCATTCTATCTGAATATTCAAGATAGTGCTTTCCTTCAGATGTTGCTTTCATTGTTACATCACCAAATAACATATCTGTATGCTCTTGTCTACTTCTCATTCCAAAATGGAGACTGTTATTTAACCATACTGTGTTTATTAAGGCTTCAGGGTTACCTAAAATAACATAAATTGAATATGAAACGATGCGAAATTACATGTACAATGTATATTATATACGAATAATTTATATGCAATTGTACATTATAAAAATGCAACTACCTTTTTTTCTTTTATTGAAAGAAATTCTATAAATTTGTTGAGAGGAGATTCTCTGGAAATTACTTTTTTAATTATAGTAAAAAAAATAAAATAGGCATGATATTAAAAATACAACCATAGTTTATTGTATAACTGAAACTTTTGACGAATTTTAAACGGGAACTGTATTCTAACTATAAAATAAATTTTAAATACTTTAGACTATTAATACTTGATCATAAAAACTTACTTATTCCTAGCAGATTTTTGTTGAACAAGGAATCAATTTCATCAGAAGTGAAGGGGTCTACATGCTTTTTTTGTTTCCAAGTCCTTTCCCTTTTAATGCTTTACGCTTCGCTCCTAGAACATCCCGAGAGTGTGCAAATTCCTTGTCCTTTAATATACTGATGTTGCTTTTTTCATTCAGATATCTGTGTATCGAGGATTGTATGCATTTTAGTGAATCCGGCTCATATTCTTTTCTATCTTTTGTACGTACTGCTATATAAAATCTGGCCAAATACATATTCATCGCTTCAACTGGAATATCCTCCGGATTGCGTAATTCTCCGACACTTGTTAACCAGTCCTTCAGAATTTTAATGTAACTTACTGGTTTTTTTTCTCGTATTGGCGTTTTTCATTAGTTCCACAAAGTCTCCCGTTTCGCCTTCTCCCACTGCGACGAAACGAGCACCGTCACCGTCATTGTTCGTTATTGTCCTTAAGGACGCAATGACGTCACCTCATTCAGAGGGCACAATATCAATATACTCTTTTTTGCCCCGGGCAATTTTGAGGTTATTGCATATGCAAAACCTAAGGTATTCATAACAAATATGTGATCAAACAAATTATTAATTTTCGATAAGCTTTGTATGCAGAAATTGGCAAAACCATGAAATTAAATATCTACAAAATGCAAGTTTTTCTCAATCCACGAATATTGATACCACGAAAAAAATGAATCCACAATATTTCTTTTACTAATAGAAAAATTGCTGAATTTGTGTTTCCATTCTCTAACTTTAGTTTGCCTTAACCAAATGTTATGTAACTTATACACATTGCTTATTACTATATAATACAAATCAATTTGGAATTTTGGTAGTTTCAATTTTACTTTTCTAGAGTTATTTTCCTTTAGAAAGAAACCAAAAACCAAAAAAAATAGCTGATTTCGTATCAGTTTTTTTAAATTTAGTTCGCCTTGACCAAACGCAATGAAACTTAAACAAAATGTGTATCACTAGATAACATAGATCAAGTTTTTTTAAGGCATCATTTATACTGTTCTAGAGTTATGCCCCTCATTGAATACACAAAAATACTGACGTTTTCTTACTCAAGTTTGCCTCAATCATCCGCCATGGACACATTCATAGGTCCCATTTATTATTACATATTCCGTTAGCCGATGTACTGATAACATAAGTTGCTATCATGATAGGCACATTTTTCTATGGCTATTATTTTGATGAGTTTAACACCTGTGCTACATGACTGATTATGCGTATCGGACTTTTCTCATTGCAGAAGGCCACACGTTGAACTATGTTTGTTTATTTCTGTGTTATTTGGTCTCTTGAGAGTTTTCTAATTTGCAATCAGACAGTATCTTCTATTTTATAAGGAAGTCAATCTTATTTATTGAAAATAAGTGGATCTATCCTTTAGAAATTTTGTTTCGAATAAAATGAATTCACTCTTTTAAATAAAAAGGCTATATTTTCTATTTCCTTTTCTACACCATCACAATAACGGGCATCCTTCTGAATTTTTTTTTTTGGGGGGGGGGATGTAAAGGTCACTATATACGTGGAAATATCAGAGAATAAGTGTCTTGGATGTCAATAATTCAATATCGGGCCACTACAAGAATAACTTTTGTGAATTGTGAAGATTTTGACTACCAGTAAATGAAGTATTTTCTTTGAAAAAAGCTCCCGTTCACTTCTTTTAAGAGTACAACTTGAACATTTAAGAATATAAAACATTTTTTTTAATTTGAAGTTTCATATGACTTTAAGGAGGTTTGCTACTCAGTTCTAAAATAAAAATTGATTTTTAAAAGTGTCTTCTTTGATAACTTTTTTTCCCTCTAATGTTCAACTTCTAGCAGAAATTCTTCAATACGTATTGTGTTCATGAACTGAGTAAAAACATTCGCTGACTTACAAAACCTACAGCCACTTTACCAGAAACATAGGTAAATTCACTACTGTATCTGATTACAAATAAGGCTATTCCTGGGTTGGCTGTTATATGTATACATATATTATTGCTACCTGCTAGGTACCGAATGATTTTACCACAACTTTAATCTGTAAAAGTTATAACCGGTGTATATACAGATAATATGAACAAAGGTATATATTTTTTCTTCAGGACTTCCGATCCATGTAGTTTCGTTTGTTTGTAAGATGATGTTATGGATGGTGGATATTCATGAAGGGCCTGTTGTACAAAGTATATCGCTGGATTGAGCTCTTTGTCTCAGTGTATTATTAAATTTCTTTGCTTTGAGCTCAGTTCATTGTTATGCAATCATTCTTATTGAAATTAAGATTTGACAGACAACTCATTTCTGAGAAAGAATTTTTGAAGTAGCATATGTAAGTAGAAATGGGGAGATAAAAAAGTTTTATTTACATTTGAACCAAACATTTTTGTCAAGAAGCCAAATTAACAGAAGCAAAAACTTAACGGACAATGGTACTTGTGCTACTACCAATATGATGGTAGGAAGTTTTGTTACACTTTTGTCTTATACATCTTAACTGCCTACTGACGACTCAATCCTGAGCGAAAAGGTTCATTCATTATGTAAAAGAAAAGGAAAATATTCATTAGTCCTTTTTGGTCGAATTGATTTCAAAAATTAGATTTGCATTGTTCAACATTGATCATTGTTTGGTATTTTTTTTAATTTGTGTGAAATAACGGTAAATGTTAGTAACAAGATTCCCTGTAATACCAGAAACAACTATCTTACTGTAGTGGTATGATTTATATTTGTATCCGTATAACAGAAATTCGTGAAACAAGAATAATTTGCAATACCTTTTTCATATTGATTCTGAAACTCATAAGTTAGTTAGAGCATATTAAGTATTAGATTGAATCAGTTGACGTTTGTAGGAGCATGAGTTTTTAAGCATGCTTACAAGGTTGTTTAATCAATCATTTTTATACTGGTCTAAACATTTTTTTACATCGTTATTTTTTTGCTTTGTTGAAGAATTTTTTGTAATATTGTACACAAAAAAAGAAAGAAAAATATTAGCACTTTTTTTTGGAAGAAAATATTCAAATGCCATTGTATTGCACTCTAAAAATGTATAATATTGACACTTTTTAAATGCGACTTCAGATCTTGAAACGTTTAACTGTAAATATCTTCACTGTTATGTCTAACAAATCATCCTGATGTATTAAAAGTACTCAATTATCTGGCCTGTAAATATTTTTTATCTTTTTTTTTATTTTCCATCACTGAAAACATATACATGACATACATACAATATAATACATGTAAGATATATACAATGTTTTTTTTATAAACACATCATAATTGAAAATATTTTGAATTTTCTATAAAATAGATCACAAGAAAAATGTTCAAAAAATATAAAAATTATATATAAATATACAAAATAAATAAATGATTTGGAAAATACGTTGAAGGTATAAAAAGTCATGAGAATTCCGAATGCAATTAGGTTATATCCGGGCACTCTGGTTCTTAACCTTGGTTCCATCTTGGTTTTCTGGTTCTGAACCTTGGTTCTTTGGTTCGGAACCATGGTAGCTGGTTCAACATCCAGGTTGTTTGGTTAAGGCAACCCAACTTCTTGGTTCCATCTGGGTTCTATTCTAAATCATTCGGATGTTCCCGTTGAACATAACAGAAGATAACCGCAAGTCTCCGAATAAAAAAGTAAAGTAGGTCAAAGACGCTAAAATTGTTTTATAACATTAAACATTTTAGCATCGACGGTAATTGAAGCTGTCAGGTATTTATCTTCTCAATTTAATTATTTTGAACAGGAAACTAGATTAAAATAAAGCATCGTATAGATTTTTAAAATAAACCGAAGTATACAGTACATCGAACATCCTTTTATTTAATTCAGTCGTTCTGTTTTCATTTTTTTCCTTTACTCATCCCTTATTTACGTAAATATGTCTATAGAAGTTTTAAAACCACACAATTATGACATGTCGTTTATATGACAAACGATATGTGCATCTAGTCACTTGACCAGTTGACGACTTGCATATATATTTGATTGCACATTTATTTTCAAGTTCGACTGCATTTTATTTAATGGCTTTGTAATAATGACAGAGTTGAAAGAAATGCACATGTGTGAAGTATATGTAACAAATCTTTTTGTTCAAAACAGAATGTTAAAAGAGATATAAAGGAAAGTGAAGATCAATAAGTTGGTAAGCTTTAATTAGTTGGAAAATAAGTTATAAAATATGATAACGTACAATAAATTTGTCAAATTAGATACTCATTCAGTCATTGTGAAGGGCATGCATATAATCATTCGGCCAAAAATAAAGAAATCAAAATTAAGATTGAATATTTTTATAATAAAATTATGTGTACATGTGTTAATGGCTGTGCTAGTGGGATGTGTATCTCCAGCACAATAGTCTGTGTAGGCGCCATAATTTAGGGGCATAAAGTGTTACCCTAGTCCGTCCGTCCCGTTTCGCTCTCCTAACTTTAGTTTGCCTCAAACAAATACTTCAAAACTTATACAATATATATGAAAGAAGCTGGTACATGAGTGCCAATGAAAACTCTCCACAAGAAAGTAATTGACACAGAAATTAACAACTATACAATGTAGCCTAGGTCACCACACGGTCTTCAACAATGAGCAAGGTTCATACCGCAAAGTCAGCTATTAAAGACACCGACATGACAATGTAAAACAATTCAAACGAGAAAACAAACGGTCTAATTTATGTACAAAAAATAAACGAAAAACAAGATAGGCACGTACATATGAAATAAGGTGGGGTTAAACATGTTTCCGGGATCCAAACCCTCCACCTAATGTGTGCCAATGAGAACTCTCCACAAGAGACCAGATGACACAAACACTAACAAATATAGGTCATATACAGCTTTCAACAAGGAGTAAAGTTAATACGGCATATAGTCAGCAATAAAAGGCACATAAATGACATTGTAAAACAGTATTCAAACGAGAAAATAAACGAACAAATTTATGTACAAAAAATTAACGAAAAACAAGTATGTAACACATAAAAAAACGGCAACCATTGAATTACAGGCCCCTGACTTACCACAGGCACATACATACCAAATAAGGCGGGGTTGAACATGTAAGCGGGATCGCATCCTCAACGCAAAATCAAATTTAAATGTTTTAAGTATTACTTATACCGTTCAAGAGTTGCAATAGCAGTTTTTCAAAAACATTCCATACATTGTCAAATTCAGTTATCTTTTTTTTTTTTACAGCTATCATGCTCTCCAAATAATAAATATCTTTCAGTTTTATCGTAACTGCTTGCAATGAGAGATTCTTTTTAAAGCATCTAGAACTTTACATATATTGTTTAATATAAAAAAAAAATGTTGTATGGGTTGTTAGAGAATATCTTGGATAAGTCTCCAAAAAGAAAGTTTAGTTTATTCATTGTAAAACTTATCTGCTTACCCTTCCGGAGCACCTGAGATCACCTCTAGTTTTTTTAGGGGTTCGTGTTTCTTATTCTTTAGTTTTCTATGTTGTGTCATGTTTACCATTGTTTGTCTGTTTTCTTTTTCATTCTAAACCATGGCGTTGTCAGTTTATTTTCGATTTATGAATTTGCCTGTCCCTCTGGTATCTTTCGCCCCTCTACAGACTGCTGGACAAGGCCACTAATATAAACTGCAACGGATAATTCAATTGCGGGTAACGGAATGACTTTATATGTGATACACCATTCTTTAAATTTTTCGAAATACACATCAGACTTTTTATTTGTAGAAATTACTTAACTGCTTTTCACAATATTGAAAATGCTTTTTTCACATCCGGTAAACGGTTGATTTGAATTCGCAAACTGAGAAGTTTCCCTCCATGTTGCACTGTCCTGTAATAATGAAACATAAATAAAACTAAGCACAACTTAGCTAAATAATAAATATATATATATATCATAATAAAATAACAATCATGCAAAGTGCATCTGTAATCATAAATTGCACAAGGTGCTTTTTTTTTTTTTTTTTTTTTTTAAATAATATCTTTATTGCACTTTTCTTTGCTGTTGTGACAAATTACTTGACCTACAGCAGTTGGCCGAGTATCCCCGTGTTTTAGTCAGCTTTTTTTGTACTTAAACAGCACAAGATGCTTATCAATTATCAACTGTACAAAAGTGCTTCTTAATATTAAACTGCACAAGGTGCTTTTCAATTATAAACTGCACAAGGTGTGTCTCCATTCTTTCAATCTAAACAACTTATAATGTATACCAATGTAAGCGTATGTAACATTCCATAGTAGTTACCTATTGAGCTACGTCTATTGTACCTTGTAGTAAAATATTTACACCCAATAGTAAAAATGTGCATTGAATCAATGTGTGCCGTAATGACCATTTGAGGGGTTATGGGGGACCTAAATGCAAAAATACGGGTGAAAATTAAGAAATAGCCAATTTTGAATAATGAAATGGACATTTGGAATAATGGCAAATGCAGCACATATTGTTTATATATTGTGTTCCTCAGTCAATAAGTTCTCAAATGGTGTATAAACGTTTCCTTAATAAAGGGCTGACGGGTCGCAGCAGCTCATTTAATTATTCAAAATAAACTATTTCTTAATGTTCACGCGTATTTCGATTTAAGGTCCTTTGAGACAATTATCAGTTGAGAACTAATGATTATGCATCACTATATGAAACTGATAAATTGATTTCTCCCGTGCTCCAGTGTCAAATATATCACGCATATTTACGACGAGGCGAAAGTGGATCTGACGAAAATCATTGATACATTACTAAGTTAAAGAGTTTGCTAGCGGTAAAACGTATGTCGTACTAAAATAAAGTTGAATAAGATCAAAATTTTGAGTTAAGCTATTAGCCCCCCCCCCCTTTCCTCACCAATTTTGAATTATCGTATTTCGATGGCTGTTTTTTTTTTCCTATCCTTTTATGGACCCGCTGATTTTATGAGGACGTGTCTAATTAGTCAAGACCTACACCGTTGTCTTTTTTTTTTGCTAAATTATATTTGTTTCCTCATACAAGTAAACGCCAAAATCGTCAGATATTTTTTACTTGTATGTCAGTGTATATTTTACAATGTTTTCCTATTTCAATTTTTTTTTTTATTACAATGCCATCTTTTGATTTACATTGTTTACCAGTTAAAGGTCGTGTTCATGTAAAGAGCTAGTGTACATTAATAGCACTTCATCGCAAAGCTAGATGTATGATAAATGTTAGTTTACGCCGTATTTTGTTTTTCTCAAGAAAACAATTTTGTTCATCTTTCTCTAATTTAAACCAAACTTTGAAATTTCTATTCTGAATGACAAAATCTCGGAAAAGATTGGTAAAGAATTAATTACAATTTTCATTCTAATGCAATAATAAATCATTACGCATTTGTTCTCATTGTTCTCTACTGCATGTATTGAAGATAATTTCAATAAATCGGAAACTTAAGTGAGTATGGTCTAGAATGATCAAGATAATTGCAGTTGTTTTATAATAGACCAAGAGGACAAAGATATCTTTAAAGATTTGAGTTCTATTTCTGTTAATATTCTGTATGAGTGTTTTTTCCGATTCCTGCCGTGCCCTTTCCTTTGATGAAAGAACCATCCCTTTCCAGACGGCCATAGCTATTCCAATGGTGATTCCGTTATGACGTCGTTGAAACAACGTTAAATAACGGGAAACAATAGACGACGTTTACGTTTGTTATTACCTCCCCTGAAACTGTTGGATATGCCCTTAATGTGAGGTTAATAATCAATGCAACTTATAAAATATAAAAATACACGAACAAATAATGATATTTAAATATTTAATTTTTCACAAAGTAGGTACAATTGAAGTATAATCAAACATGGAACATAATATGAAAGTCATAAAATTTAAGTCTTGGATGCATATTTTTTAATTTGTTTTTATTGGAATTGAACTAGCTGTCAGTAACTGGGAATACTCTCAGATCTGTACTTAGTGTTTTTGTTGTGGTGATGTATACGTAGCCGTCCACTTCCCCTTTGTGTTTTTGTTAGGTGTATTTTGTGTACCCATCTGATAAGATAAAATGATTTTTATAGTTTTTTCTTATGTTGTACTGTTTCAACACTGTCCCATTGGAAAGATTGGCGACTTCAAAAAGTTATCCCCGCCACATTCTGTATGTGCCGGCACCAAGTCAGAAGCCTGTTATTCAGTGATTGTCATTTGTTGCTGTATAATATTTGTTTTTCTTTCATTACTTTGTACAAAAAATATGCCAGAAGTTCATTCGATTTTGTTTTTTACATTTGTCATATGTTGGGTGCTTTTATGATCTTTTATTGATATGTGGTATGGCCTTTGCTCATAATTAAAGACCGGAAGGTGACCCATAGTTGTTAATGTCTGTGTCATTTTGATCTCTATGGTAAAGTTGTCTCATTGGTAAAGATACCACATCTTCTTATTTTTGATTGAAATGAGTTTTTTTTTCTTTATAGTTCATGGAGAGGCCTGTTGACTGCAAAAAACAATGGGAATATTGGAAAAAAACACCCTTTAATAGTAATTCTGGAAAAGGCTGGTATGACAAGATTCTAGATAGGCAGAATTTTTGTCAATAAGGGTTTAGGTGCACATGAATCTGACGTTTGATGTTAGCAGTCTTCAATATTGCAAAGAATGTTGTATTAATGACCTCTGACTTTGCTGACGTTTTACATATATGATACCTGCTTGGTGTTAGACCGACATGCTGGGCAGGAATATTGACTTGATGGTTTGCATGATAATAGTCTACACCTATCCGAGCATTTGTTTTAAGATTCAAATTGTGAAAACAGATTTTTACCGTAGATTTTTCATGTAAGATCAGTAAAAATAAATCTAACAAGAGTGTGTCCATAGTACACGGTTGCCCCATTCGCACTATCATTTTCTATGTTAAGCGGACCGTGAAATTTGTGTAAAAACTTTAATTTGGCTTAAAATTAGAAAGATCATATCATAGGGAACATGTATACTAAGTTTCAAGTTGATTGGACTTCGACTTCATCAAAAACTACCTTGACCAACAACTTTAACCTGAAACTTGCACTATCATTTTCTATGTTCAGTGGACCATGAAATTGGGGTTAAAAAAAACTCAAATTTGGCATTTAAGGATGTTAGCTGCTCAATTTCAAAATAAATAACTTTTCATAAAACTAATATGTATTGATAGGGTATAAGTTGAAGAATCTAAAAAGCAAAAAAAAATATAGTGGTCAATGTGCTTGTTTTCGAGATATTAGCCATTGGAATTTTGGCGGGAAAATGTTCTCTCTTGACTTGTCATAGCTTTATCATTGACCAGTTAAAGTTCTCAAATACTATTAAAAAATAAATCAAATTTTATAAGACTTTTACAAATGACTTATAATTATACATGTAAAATATTAATAAAAAGAAAAATGGGGATTCATGGGGAAATTTTTTTAAGGCATTCAAATGGATAAAACCAAAGGATTCCGAAAATCTGACAAAAATTTCAAAACATGACAAGCAAACATCCTTAAATTAGAAAGACAATACCATAGGTAACATGTATACTAAGTTTCAAGTTGATTGGCATTCAACTTCATCAAAAATACCTCGATCAAAAACTTTAACCTGAAGCGGGACAGACAAACGGACGGACGGATGAACACACGAAAAGACGAACGGACGCACAGACCAGAAAACATAATGCCCTCTACTATCGTAGGTGAGGCATAAAAATCAAATAAATGTTAAAGACAATAGATGGTATGTTACTTGCTTAAAAGAAGAACAGAAATAATCTATTACAAAAATCAAAAATAAAGGCATTTAATTGAATTGATAACCTTTGAAATATGCTACATTTAAAATATGTGTTTGTAACCACAAATATATTAAAAACAACATACAGTATATGATCTGCGTTGTGATTGAAGGGTAACCGACTCGACAAAAGTATACCACAGCGTCCATTTGTTTATGCTTCACCTACTGTGTTCAAATCTTAGATGGTAAATAAATGCATCATATCGTCGCTGGGCTTCTAAAATGTCGTATATGACTTTTTTGGCTAAAAATACTTTTTGACACCAATGGTCTGGGCGGGAGGAAATCTTTGGTATTACAAAATAGCATACAGTTAGAACAATCAAAATGTGTGAAATAAGACATATTACAAAATTGCCAATGTCAGTTCTTTGTAAAGTTTGCTTCCAAAATGTTGTATGAAAACTTGAAAATCGTTGTAGAATGGCTTTGGGGAAAAAATAATTGTACATTTCTTTATTTCTGTGAAAATAATTTAAGTTCTTGGATAATCCAGAAATGTCAAAGTTTTTATTTCACTGCTATTTACAAAATTGTTCAAGTTCACATACGACATTTTGGAAGCATGCATTTTGCCAAAATTTTCAAAGCCTGTTTGTGAGATATTTTTTTCTTGAAAAAATTGTTATTTACAACATTTTAGAAGCCCAGCGATGATATATACCATGATTGAAATTTTGTGTTTGTGCCAGACGCACGTTTGGTCTTCGCAAGACTACTGCTTGAATCATAAAAAGGTAAAAAGGCCAAATCAAGTAAGAATTTGAAGAGCATTGAGGACAGCAAATTCCTAAAAGTTTTGTCAAATACAGCTAGGGTAGTCTATGCATGAGAAAGAAAAACTTAGTATTTCAAAATTCAAAGTTTTATAAGCAGTTAATATATATTAATTCTACTGCAAAACGATATATCGTTTTTTCCAAAATTTCTTCTATATTCCGATCAAAATCAAATAAAAAAATTACAATTACACGTATTTAACTTAATCTCTTATTTAACATATTCCCTGATAGATATACAATCAACAGTTTGTGAACTGAACAACCTTATAAAGTCGTATATACTATGGTAGAGTTTAAAGGTTCATTTCCATAACATGATGAAAAAAAATCTGTTGTCTCGTAATTTATTTTGTGATATACTAAGCACAGAGTCTTTAACTTTTTTTTACAAAAAATAGGTAGTATAAAAATCGGAGTCCGCATTTCCATAACATTTGGGCGTAGAAATCCTTACGTTAGAGCTCACTTTTTTTTTTTTATAAATAACCAACAATCAATAATTTTACCTATTGCTAAGCACGTACATGATATTCTATCATATATATTATTTTAGAATTCGATATATATAATTTGAAATTAGAAATATGTTCTTAATTAACAATTTTTGACATATTTACTATGAATTTTATGTATCAAATTGCACTTGAGTTACCTGTAAAATTAATCCGCACATCCATATCATAAGTAGGGATATGTAGCAATTTGTCATTCATAAAGTTCCGTTCGGAATTTTTTTGTAATTTTATTCGTTCTAATAATAAGTAAATAATAATTCTTTAGATAAAAATCAAGATACATTACTATCAGTAATTCAAATAGGAAAGTTAATTTAACAATAGTATTAAAAATTGTATTGATGTGTCGAAATTTTAGAAAATAGGATAAAATTGAGAATGAAAATGGGGAATGTGTCAAAGAGACAACAACCTGAATTTGAATATATAGGTAGACAAAAGTAAGTGTTGTCGATAGATTTATAGATAAGTTAAGACATAAATAAATGAGTACAAAAAGCAGACAGTACCAAGGGCACATTGCAAAAGTAAAATAACAGAACAACCTAACCCCAAGAAAAATTCAAAACGGAAAGTGCCTAATCGTAAGTTGGACAGAAACTGACATTGCCATGGTTAAATACATAAAAGTATCCAAATAAACTCATTATAGATACCAGGATTTAATTTTTGTGTTTGCGGCAGACGCAAAGACTCATCGTTGACGCTCGAAGCCAAACAGACCAAATAAAAGTATGAAGTTGAAAGGCATTAATAACTATAAATTCTTAAAACATATGCAAAATGATTATAGAATTTTACGTTAATCTAACAATATCTGAAATTCAGTTAAAGTAACATTTCTATATGTTTACAAATCTAAAATTGTAACATGTCTTTCTTTTCAAATGTAAGTAATAAAACAAAAATGAATACTCAGATAATAAGATAAAGAATTTGGGACCTTTATATCTGTAAATGGAAAACCGTAACTTCTAAAAAAAAACCAGCCTTATCCACGGTCGTATCATACGCATGGCTCGTGGTAGTTCAAAGTATTGAATGATAGGCTGCAGGTGTCAAACAGATCGAAAAAGCGTTAACACGTTACAATCAATCACTGTTGCGCTGCACACCAGATAAAATCTCATTCTGTGTTACAGGCTAAAAAGTTTGAAAATTTAATGTATGACTTTCCAAATAGCAACAATTGATTATTACTCATTTCTATACGGCATGTTTTCATTAGTACAAGAATAAATGAGAAGAACATATTTCACGAATAAAAGGACTGATGGCTCAAAGAGTTGGATTTAATGACACAACTTATTTACATCGATAAACATTGCGGTTCACTTCTAAAAACGTTGGCTTCCTCTTATTATAATATCTGACTGCTCAGAAATATCACATTAGAATTGAAAGAGACATTAAACACAAATCAATCAATCAGTCAATCTAAAAATAAATTCACAGATTTAAACTAATATACATCGGTAAACATTGCGATTTAATTAAAAAAAAATTGCTTCCACCTCTAATAATAAATGACCGCTAAAATAACGCATTAGTTTTGAAAGTAGCGTTTAACACCAACCAATCGATCTAAAAATAAATTCATGGTACTCTGATAATGTATAAATGTTTTCACTGTTCATAGACGAAAATTTGTAAATCTTTATTTTACTTGTCCCATCACCGCTTTATTTCAGAAGAAAATCTAGACGTCTAAATCAACGAACGGATATGTATGATTGTTCTTTAAAATGTTTAAAAGACTCTTCAATGTCAATTTCATCTTTGGACATAATAAGACCCGGCATGAAAGAAATATTAATAAAAGAAAATCAGTAAATGCACAGTATCCTAAACCATATTTTGTTTCTTGACTTATGTGCAGGATCCAATTATACAATGATTTGAAAATATGTCAAGGTTTATCAAAATCTATTTAGCAGAACGAACATCGATTCCTCTTAAAAAAAAAGAAAGAAAAAAGATCATTGCTGGAAGAAATACATAGATATAAAAAATGCAGATCATTGTGTTGAACGGTCAGATCTTTTTTTCATGTTGTCAAGTATCATATGTTCCACAAAAAAATGTAAAAACACTTTGAGTACATATTTACTTTACACATATATAAACATATTCTTGACAATCTTGTTAACGCACATATTAATTTATTGGCATCTGCTTTCAAGGTAAGTCTTTCATTTTATAAGCGTCGAATTACTTAGCTGTTTTGAAATTTTAAATCATTTGAAGCGAGTCTCTGGTTATATTTAAACATATTTTATCGTCTAAATGAGCAATAGCATTGAATACAAGTTATAACAACTTAATATGATCCTATCAAAATAAATTCAATATACAAATCAAAATATTAACTGTAAATATATTATGTTTAAACATCAACAGTTAGACACGATTACATTATAAGACACAGCAATGTAGATCAAAGAATCGTTTGAATGACGTATATAACTATGTATATTTCTGAGAAAGATTGTGTTTTGTTCAGTACTTATTTTGTCTGTTCAAAATGAAATATCTTCTATAAAAATAGACAGTGAAAAGATATTTTTTGATAGCTGATTTCTAAAATTGTAGTAGAGTGGACATTCTTACAAAAGATGTAATTATAATCAGATATTCTAATGGAAACCCATTTTCAAAACCTAGGTCATTAACTTAATTAACTCTGTATAAACTCAATAAAATGGAAATAGAGGTTATGTGCAGAATTATCAAAAATCAAATTTTTCACAGACATAGCGCCTAAATTGGCTCAGATCAGAAGACGACATGACATTTTTTTTTTAACTATTCTGAAGATCTTTTTTTAAGGAAACATGTTATGCATTGAATTGAAAAAAAACCTGGTCAATTACAATAAGATATATAATAGATAAAACATAAGATTTTTTACACTGCTCTGATTTTCTAGCCAACACTTCGGTGTTGACATGAATATCAATAATGTGGTCAATTTTATAAATTTCCTGTTTACAAAACTTTTAAATTTTCGAAAAACTAAGGATTTTCTTATCCCAGGCATAGATTACCTTAGCCGTATTTGGCACAACTTTTTGGAATGTTGGATCCTTAATGCTCTTTAACTTTGTACTTGTTTGGCTTTATGAATATTTTAATATGAGCGTCACTGATGAGTCTTATGCAGACGAAACGCATACTGGCGTACTAAATTATAATCCTGGTATCTTTAATAACTATGTACAACATTATAATCCTGGTATCTTTGATAACTATTTCTATGCATTGTTTTGTATACTGTTGTTTTCCTTTACTCGATCACATTTTTAACCATTAAATTGTCTATGCATGTCAAGAAAAACAATAACCAGGTTTCTGATAAAGATTTAGCACAAAAGTGTGGTGTCACATACAGGTACATTTTTTGAAGACTATATTGCATAATCATTCAATTCTATAAAAAGTACAAAAAGTAAATATCGACATTGCGATAGATGAAAATAACACTTTAATAATTTGATGGGTTTGAAGCGCTTTCCTATATTCACTGTGTCTAAACCACACCTGCAAAATTTGTTCGGACTCGATGGTATCTAACATCGGGCACAATGACGGAACATCAATAGACAGAAGAAAGATAGATTTCTCCTTATTTTTTTACTTTTTTCATGATATCAAAAAATATATATACATATACAACTATTTTCTATTGTGATATGCAATATTTTCTACAACTGTTCTATATTAACAGAGAAATAAGTAAAAATGCATGTCAAAATGACGAATTGAGTGAACCTTGCCTCGAAATTGTTTAATTTCTCGTTAAATTGTTCACATTGTACGAAAAGAAAGGTACGGGAAGATAGATACTGACAAGGAGATTGCAAAACTAGTCATTATGAGCATCTCAATACTTGTATTTCTGTGTATGGAACGAAAGAAATGGGTCATGTCAAAATAGAACTGGCCGGTTTCGTCAATGTTTACCACCCGGTTTCGTCATAGATTTCACAATGCATAACCCGGTTTGGTCAAATAAAAAAAATCATAATCGCATTACATTATAATTGATTATTTAACTTCAGTGTTGAAAAGGAGTTTTTCACCGGACAACGGCTTATTACATTGTATTTATATGAGTCTCAGATTCAAATAAATAATAAGCAAACACTTGAATTCCTACTCTTATAGAACACAAATATTTTAATTTTACTTTGCATTCCGAATTTTTTTAACAGGAGATTGAGGTTAAAGCTCTCTAAATATGCGTTTTCTATATGAGTTATGGGAAAATATTTTGAACAAGTTTAAACTTGAAATTAAAGTTTACGGTCTTAAAAATCGAAACACACAATTGATATGTGATTTTCTCGCACAAAAGGATGGGCACCTTTATAAGTAATCTAATCATTCTATGTATGTAATCTTTTCTATCATCGTTAAAAAAAAAAAATTCTAAAGGATAAACGTTGATATTAAGACAAATGTATATGCATGCATAATCGACATAGAAAATGAATGTAGGATTACAACTACCATGCATTAAAATAAATTTTATTGATCACTTATTGTAACTATACTGCTATGTACAAATTAGTATAATAGTCTCAGGTCATCGACAAAATTCAATAATAATTATTTTGTTAACATTACTATTGCTTTACAAAATCGTTACATACATGAATCAAAAAAAGAGGGACGAGAGATACCAAAGGGACAGTCAAACTCATAAATCTAAAACAAACTGACAACGCCATGGCTAAAAATGAAAAAGACAAACAGAAAAACAATAGTACATATAACACAGCATAGAAAACTAAAGAATAAACAACACGAACCCCACCAAAGACTAGGGGTGATCTCATGTGCTCCGGAAGGGTAAGCAGATCCTGCTCCACATGTGGCACCCGTCGTGTTGCTTATATGATTACAAATCCGGTAAATAGTCTAATTCGGTAGGTCACATTCATGAAAGGGAAGGGGATTGTAGTTACGACGTAAGGAACATATCCGATATCATTTGTGAAACGGTTATTCCATAACGGTCAACCAACTCGTGATGGCGTCCGTAAAATTTACGAAGGGATGATTTCAACTTCACCATTTGGAACTCTTGGTTTAATAGCTTCCTTGTGAGCAGTAACCCTCTATCAAGAAAATCATGATAGGAAATGCAAGCACGGGAATATCGTATCAATTGGGAGATATATACCCCGTATGTAGGTGCTGCTGGAATGTTGCTTCTTAGAAATGGAAAGTTCACAATTGGAAAGCTGAAATCATCTCTTTTGTCGTAAAGTTTTGTTTTCAACCGACCCTCATTGTCAATTTCTAGATATAAGTCAAGATATGAAGCCGACTTAACTGTATCTGTAGTATCCTTTATCTCCAATTCGATGGGATAGATGCGTTCCACATAGTCACCAAATTTTTATTGTTTAGTGAAAGAACGTCATATATATAGCGGAAAGTAGAGTTAAAGGGTATTGCTAACTTCTTATCTTTCTTCCTAAGAAGTTCCTGCATGAAGTCAGCCTCATAATAATAAAGAAACATGTCGGCAAGTAGAGGGGCACAATTTGTTCCCATTGGGATGCCGACAGTCTGTTGAAAAACACGTCCTCCGAACGTTACAAATATGTTGTCAATATAGTTTTGGCAACCAAAGGTGGGGTCGGGGGCGTGCAACCTATACGTCTTCCAGATTCGCCACTTATCTTATAAAGTGTATACCGAATTAAAATATTGTAAGAAATGAGAAAACAGGGACACCCAGGAAATCGAATTATGTGAGTTGGATTATGTTTATTATGACTATAAGTCGTTCGGTCCGTCCGTCCGTCTATCAATCTATCTATCCGTCTGTCCAGCATAAACATGTCGCACCGTAATTTGAGGACAGCTTATCTTATTTCTTAAAATTTAACATAGCTATTTCTTATAATTGTCAAACGATCTGTAAACCTTTTAGTGAAAATAAATTAAATCTTTTTGAGTTACAGGAAATGTAAGTGAAACAGGAATGTGGGTTTTTCAACATGTCGCGCCATATCTCAAAAACGAAGTATTACAACTACATCAAACTTTACATACTTCTTAGTTATATAAATCTTTTAAACTTCTGTGATGTTTAAAATTTTGGTTTAATAGAGTGATTGATTTTTTTTTGGTAAAAAAAAGGGGGGGGGGTCACTTATTGCGATGTATCTCAAAACCTATTTGTGATTATTGTTTAAAATTTTACTCAATTCTAATTAATATCAATCTTAAGATCTGTATTCTTTTTGGTGATGATTCATTTTTGGTGATGATTCAAACTTTTATTTTAGAGTTATTGAGTTTTTTTGTCAAAAAGAATAGAGGTTTTCACATGGTGCGCCCTATCTCAGAAACTATTTCTGAATATTGCAAAAAACTTCACTCATAAGACGACGGGCGTATCAAGCAGTCATGGCGCAGCTGTTTATTGCCAATTATGGTACAACATTCCCCTCTTTGACAAATTTAAAATTAGTTTGAAGTTAAGTGAAATAAGGGATACACCTTTCATTAGGAAAAAAAATGTGTAATACCATAATTACCTATGTCCAAACGTGCCCGTTTAAAATAGATTTTAACACGCCAAGTTTACTTTACAATAAATATATATTTAAATTCTCGAAAGACAATGTTCAGATCCGTGTCAACATTGCATTTTATTAACTTGTTTGTTTAAAAAAAACCAAAAAAAACGGGTGATATATCTAGACAAAACCGGGTGATTGTGTAGTTAACAACATTGACGAAACCGGTTTATTTTAATTTGACATGACCCTTTTCTTTCGTTCCCGTGTGAACAATTTAACGAGAAATTAAACAATTTCGAGGCAAGGTTCACTCAGTTCGTCATTTTGACATGCATTTTTACTTATTTCTCCCTTAATACAGAACAGTTGTAAAAAATATTGCATATCATATTAGAAAATAGTTGTATATGTATATGTATATATATTCTTTGATATCATGAAAAAAATAAGAAAATAAGGAGAAATCTATCTTTCTTTTGTCTATTGATGTTCCGTCATTGTGCCCGATGTTAGATACCATCGAGTCCGATAAATTTTGCCGGTGTGGTTTAGACACAGTGATATTTACATTCATCACGCGAGCTCAAACCAAAACATAATTTAATCTAAGGAAGTACTAGAGTACTAGATATAACATATGCAGAGCTTTATGAGCAAAAGGGACCTGAATACAGCCAAATTCGTCAAAACTTAACTTTACCTGAGGGATTTGGGTCCATATTCACAGTAATTTTGTTTGTTCATAGAATGTTAAACTATGTAAATGCATGGAAAGATAGAATAGTTACCTAAAACATTTTCCTTTTCCAGGTGGCACCAAAATCATACTACAGTGTACTGATGTTGTCAAAGAAATATCTGAGCTTTCTCTGCAGCAATGGATATTTTTACTTCAAGGACAGTATCTCAAAAACTGCGGATGTGGGGTAGGTGCCCGATGTTAAGATTTAAAAAAAAACTGTAAAACTAAAACCCGCTGCATTTGTTTGCACCTGTCCTAAATCCGGAACCTGATGTTTAGTGGTTGTCGTTTGTTAATGTGCATCATGAGTATTTCTCGTGTCTCGTTTTATATATATAATAATATTTTTAAATTTGCAAACTACATTTCACATCAAATAATAACAGTTCGTTAAAACATTGTTAAAACGTCGCCTGAAGATTGCCAGAAGGCATGAAAGCGCTAGTGACAATATTTTAACGAACTGTTATTATTTGATGTGAAATGTAGTTTGCAAACTTAAAAATATTATTATATACATTCTGTACACCGTGTTTATTTACTTTTGCTATAATATATCAGTCTGAAAGATTGTGTAACAATACCGATAAATAGATGGAAAACAAAACACTAAAAAGTGTTGAATATCATTGCACAAAGATGGAAAAACTGAACAGATGATATAAATTATACAATAATTGCAAATATTTCGGCTCAACAAATGGCATTCTTCGGTGACAAAAGTTTTAACAATAATGATATATAATGTATAAGGTGTAAATATAGATCACTAATAATACAGGTAGGTTTTGGTCGATTGATTTTAATCCAAAATCCTGAATATAATAATATAAACACTAGACTGTAAATTTAATTATTTCTTTCTATCCATCTGGATGGAGGACACCCAGTGTTTTTATCCAAAACTTCTCCCGATTTTCTCTTTGCCTATTTTGCCATGTACAATCCTGTTCGATCACAAGGATCTTCATGTGATCAAAATCTTTCAGATTGTGATCTGGTAACCTGAATTGTTGGCTGACAGGAATATACGTTTTTTTTGTGAGGTCACTCCTGTGGCCATTGAAGCGTTTGTGAAATGGCTGCATAGATTCACCAACATATTGGAGACCACATCTAGGACACTCAAGAACGTAAATCACGTTTGAGCTTTTGCAGTTGACATTGCAGAAGATCTTGTATGTCTTTTCTGTGGTCTTACTGTGAAATGTTGATGAATGCTGCAATTGGTTGCAACATTTGCAGCGCTTATCCCCACAAGGCTGGCAATTACCTACAGTATGGTTAGGTTTGGAAAGGTCAGCACGGAAAAGCTTTTTTTTAAGTATATTTCTCAGGCTGTTAGGTTGTTTGAAGGCAATCATGGGAGGCTCAGGAAAGATTTTGAATGTTTCTCGATTGCTGTCCAATGATCACGAATGGTCTTGAAACTATTTCTCAGTCATGGATGGTAGGTGAGCACACATGGGATTCTTTTACTTTTCTGTTTATCTTTGTAAGTTAGCAGACTGCTTCTGGAGATGGATTCCGCTTTTCGAAAACTATTTTTGATGTTTTTGTGTTTATATCCCCTTCTTTTTAAATGTCCTTTGAGCTGCCCCAGATGTTGTTTTGCAGTGTCTTCAGAGGAGCAGATTCTGAGAGCTTGGCTGTATGGAATGCTCTTCGTGCAGTGTGGAGGATGGCAACTTTCAGGCGACAAGTATTGATGGGGTATCTGTAGGTTTAGAGTATATATCTGTGTTTATTATACCTACAGAGAGGGTGCTAGATGTATCAAGGAAGTTTATGTGGAATTAGATGTTTCATGGGTGAATTTGATGGTAGGGTGTTGATTGTTAGCATTTGTTATAAAAGTTTGTAATTTTTCGTCTCCCTTATCCCATTTCATGTCAACGTCATCAATAAATCGATACCAGGAAAGCGGTTTTTCGATAGAGCACTCCAGCAGTTGCTTTTCAAATTTACCCATGAATATATTGGCATAAGATGGAGTCATTTTTGTACCCATAGCAGTGCCATTTGTCTGTAAATAGTGTTCTCCTTAGAATGTTTAGTTGCTCTTCTTCAAGACCATAGTAAGCATTTCAACTAAGCAATCAGTAGGTGGAAATTAAAAAAATAGAGAGTCCCAAACTTCTCTACATGCTTCAATACCATCCGCATGGGGAATATTCGTATAGAGAGAGGTGATATCCATAGTGACAAGAGTAGTATTGGCAGGTAAAGGGTTTAAATCCTGCATTTTTAGTAAGTAATCTGTAGAATCTTTAATAAAAGATGGCAAGTTTTCTACTTGTGGTCGAAGATAGTAATCAACGAATTCGGATATTTTTTCGGTGGGATGACCATTAGCTGAGACGATTGGTCTACCTGCGTTACCAGGTTTATGAATTTTAGGGAGCAGGTAGAATTGCCCAGGTTTTGAATTTTCAGGTTTTAAATATTTGAGAGTATCTATATCAATGATGTTATTGTTACACATTTCCTTTAAACATTCTGTTATTTCCTCGCTGAATTGGAGGGTGGGGTCCGAATTAAGTTTTTTGTAAAACCGGTCATCATCTAATTGGCGAATGGCCTCTTGAACATAGTTAGATTTGTCCATGACGACAACTGCACTCCCTTTGTCTGCAGGTTTAATAACAATGTCGTCATTATCTCTCAAATTTGTTAAAGCCACACGTTTATCAGGTGTTAAATTGTCATAGGTCTGATTGTTTATTTTTACATTTGTAATTATATCCGTTTTAGAATTGTCTATAATGATTCTAAGGTGGTGTTTTTGCTTGGTTTAGGGACCCAGTTGCTTTTCTTTCTAAATCTATATTCGTTGGAGCCTGCAGACTAAGGGAGTGCAGTTGTCGTCATGGACAAATCTAACTATGTCCAAGAGGCCATTCGCCAATTTTGATGATCCAATACCTATTAAGTTTACTGGTTGGTAGATTCTTATAGACTCTATATTATTTTTGGGCTACCTGCATTGTGTTTTTCACGATCCCAGCAGACTTATATTCCAACTGTGTACAACATGAATTATGATCAATATTTCGAAAGAGGACGATAGCACCACCTCAGATAGTGACTCTGATGACTCCAACGAATATAGATTTAGAAAGAAAAGCAACTGGGTCCCTAAACCAAAGGGAGTGCAGTTGTCGTCATGGACAAATCTAACTATGTCCAAGAGGCCATTCGCCAATTAGATGATGACCGGTTTTACAAAAAACTTAATTCGGACCCCACCCTCCAATTCAGCGAGGAAATAACAGAATGTTTAAAGGAAATGTGTGACAATAACATCATTGATATAGATACTCTCAAATATTTAAAACCTGAAAATTCAAAACCTGGGCGAATCTACCTGCTCCCTAAAATTCATAAACCTGGTAACCCAGGTAGACCAATCGTCTCAGCTAATGGTCATCCCACCGAAAAAATATCCGAATTCGTTGATTACTATCTTCGACCACAAGTAGAAAACTTGCCATCTTTTATTAAAGATTCTACAGATTACTTACTAAAAATGCAGGATTTAAACCCTTTACCTGCCAATACTACTCTTGTCACTATGGATATCACCTCTCTCTATACGAATATTCCCCATGCGGATGGTATTGAAGCATGTAGAGAAGTTTGGGACTCTCTATTTTTTTAATTTCCACCTACTGATTGCTTAGTTGAAATGCTTACTATGGTCTTGAAGAAGAGCAACTAAACATTCTAAGGAGAACACTATTTACAGACAAATGGCACTGCTATGGGTTCAAAAATGACTCCATCTTATGCCAATATATTCATGGGTAAATTTGAAAAGCAACTGCTGGAGTGCTCTATCGAAAAACCGCTTTCCTGGTATCGATTTATTGATGACGTTGACATGAAATGGGATAAGGGAGACGAAAAATTACAAACTTTTATAACAAATGCTAACAATCAACACCCTACCATCAAATTCACCCATGAAACATCTAATTCCACCATAAACTTCCTTGATACATCTAGCACCCTCTCTGTAGGTATAATAAACACAGATATATACTCTAAACCTACAGATACTCATCAATACTTGTCGCCTAAAAGTTGCCATCCTCCACACTGCACGAAGAGCATTCCATACAGCCAAGCTCTCAGAATCTGCTCCTCTGAAGACACTGCAAAACAACGTCTGGGGCAGCTCAAAGGACATTTGAAAAGAAGGGGATATAAACACAAAAACATCAAAAATAGTTTTCGAAAAGCGGAATCCATCTCCAGAAGCAGTCTGCTAACTTACAAAGATAAACAGAAAAGTAAAAGAATCCCATGTGTGCTCACCTACCATCCATGACTGAGAAATAGTTTCAAGACCATTCGTGATCATTGGACAGCAATCGAGAAACATTCGAAGTTATCCAAAATCTTTCCTGAGCCTCCCATGATTGCCTTTAAACAAACTAACAGCCTGAGAAATATACTTGTCCGTGCTGACCTTTCTAAACCTAACCATACTGTAGGTAATTGCCAGCCTTGTGGGGATAAGCGCTGCAAATGTTGCAACCAATTGCAGCATTCATCAACATTTCACAGTAAGACCACAGAAAAGACATACAAGATCTTCTGCAATGTCAACTGCAAAAGCTCAAACGTGATTTACGTTCTTGAGTGTCCTAGATGTGGTCTCCAATATGTTGGTGAATCTATGCAGCCATTTCACAAACGCCTCAATGGCCACAGGAGTGACCTCACAAAAAAAACGTATTTTCCTGTCAGCCAACATTTCAGGTTACCAGATCACAATCTGAAAGATTTTGATCACATGAAGATCCTTGTGATCGAACAGGATTGTACATGGCAAAATAGGCAAAGAGAAAATCGGGAGAAGTTTTGGATAAAAACACTGGGTGTCCTCCATCAAATTGGAATCAACAGAAAGAAATAATTAAATTTACAGTCTAGTGTTTATATTATTATATTCAGGATTTTGGATTAAAATCATTCGACCAAAACTTACCTGTATAATTAGTGATCTATGTTTACACCTTATACATTATATATCATTATTGTTAAAACTGTTGTCACCGAAGAAGGCCATTTGTTGAGCCGAAATATTTGCAATTATTGTATAATTTATATCATCTGTTCAGTTTTTCCATCTTTGTGCAATGATATTCAACACTTTTTAGTGTTTTGTTTTCCATCTATTTATCGGTATTGTTACACAATCTTTCAGACTCATATAATTTTTCCTGTTTGTGTAGTATTGTCAATTTTGATGATCCAATACCTATTACTGTAGATTCATCATTTTTCGTTGGATACCAATTTTCGTGGATTTCGTTGGTACAGGTGAACCACGAATTTAAATGTTCAACGAATAGCAAATTTTTCATTGGCTTGTATGCAGTCTTTGGCAGAACAACGAAATTATATGTCCACGAAAATGTAAGTTTTGTTCAATCCACGAAAATTGGTACCCACGAAAATAAATGAATCCACAGTAAGTTTACTGGTTGGTAGATTCTTATAGACTCTATATATATATATATATATATATAACTCGTCTAAACATCAACCCAACAATGTTAGATCTGTAAATTTGCTTTCGCAAATTTTTGGTTCTTCCCTCGCCGTGATTCGAACCCATGCTACTGTGGTATCGTGACACTTAATCGCCTGCACTGCAGCCGTCCCGCTAGACCACACGACCACCTGGGCTCTCAGAAAAAGATCTTTCGCTGGCCGTGTGTTACCTTTCCTCGTCAGTTTTAATCTAGTGGCGTACTACAGTACATGATATATAAGGCATGAAGATGTTATTGTTACTTATAAGACCGTACTTTGACCTATAATGGTTTACTTTTACAAATTGTGACTTGGATGGAGAATTGTCTCATTGGCACTCATACCATATCTTCTTATATCTATTTAAAAGGTATGTTATAAAAGAAGCAGAATACCTAGGGATCCTCAATTTCATAATTCGTTTACAAAATGGCAATACCATGGCAGAAAACGAGATGTACTCATAGTACAAGAGAATATGTCCATAATTGATCCTTTGAAAATGTTATTGAACAAATGATGTGATTTATCGGTGTTGAAATCAATTATCATTGATATGGTCATAATTATAAATTGATGTTTTACAAAACTTTAAATATTTGAAATATTTAGGCTTTTCTACCCCAGGAACAGATTACCTTGCTGTATTTGGCAAAACGTTTAGGAATTTTTGGTCGTTTTTTTGCCTTTTTTGATTTGATCGTCACTGATGAGTCTTTTAAAGACGAAACGCGCGTCTTGCTCAAATATAAAAAAATATATAAAACCCTAGTATCTATAATGAGCTTATTTTACTGACTTATTCGTTATAGGCAAATATAGAATACACGATTTTCCTATTTTCTGTGTACTCTTTCATCCACATACGAGAGTGTTTATAGACAAAACTTAGTATCATTAATGTGCCAAATTGTTTCTGCTACGGATGCGCATTCCGATATCAAATGTCTCTTCAGTGATGTTTGAAGCCAAAATAATAAGAAATCAAAACTAATAAATATATGAAGAGCTAACAAATGAAAAGGAAAAAAAGACTAACCCAAAGCGAGGCAAGGAATGAGATCGTTACATGCGGGAGATATATTCACAATTTGTTTCCTTCAAAATTTTAATACCACAATATCTGTATTGTCATGCTTAAACCGAAGTAATGGCTACTTGTTCGGTGATAAACTCGGGGATTTTGCAAATACTTATTGTTTTATTTCTTATCTTTGTATCAATGTAAGGCATTGGCTTTATGAGAATAAAGATATAGGGACGATCGAATATGTCACCAGGAGAGGTATCGAACCGAGGGTTATCATAACATAAAATGAAACCATTACGCTGTTCTTTATTAAGATGTATCTAAGGGGCCTTAATATGTTGCTTGATTAGTTTGGGTACCTTTGGTTTTTTATGTGACATATAATTTGTTGAAATAGGTGTGCGACAATTGCATTATACATGTACTTATTATGTCTATCAGATCAAATGAAACTTGTGTTGGTTCAAAAATTAAAATTGTCTTCTATTTGTAATTGAAAGCAAAACTAGCATGTTAGATTTGTCATAATATAAAAGATTTTTCAAAAATGACAAGGCTAACCCGATTGGATTTGACTATTCATTGGCTTATTATTCTGGTCTTTGTCAAGTTCAACAAAGTTATTGATATGATTTCGATTCATCAATTAATGCAATACTTTCTGATGGAACTCTACTACTAGAAAATACATCAAAACTTTAAAGTTCAGTCAGTTTTAAATAGTTCTTTTACAACAATCTCATGTTGTATGAATGAGTTTCACCGGTTAAATAATTGGTGCTTACTGTGACGTAAGTATTGTGACATTGAAAATGTACGGCAAAGTGCACTAATTCGAAAGTTGTCTAAACCACACATATCGCTTATGATATTTGTAAGTACAAAACCGTGCCCATTTGGATATAATGTTGATGTCCTTTTATTTAATAACTAACTTTACAACGATCGTTTGTATCTCGAATATCAAAGTGAACGCGGTCTATTTGAAACACTGCTGTATGACCCAGGTTGCATATGATTAAACAATATGTGTTGAGATTTGAAGCTTATATCTTCTATTTAGCGCTCTCTAAAATATTCTGTTTTATTCAAAACCACATGCAAATACTTTAGCAAGTGTGTCCTTTTCTATAGTTCACAAATACATAATATGCATAAATATTATCATAAAATTAAGAATGGAAATGGGGAATGTGCCAAAGAGACAACAACCCGACCATCGAAAAAAACAACAGCAGAAGGTCACCAACAGGTCTTCAATGTAGCGAGAAATTCCCGCACCCGGAGGCGTCCTTCAGCTGGTCCCTAAACAAATATATACTAGTTCAGTGATAATGAACGCCATACTAATTTTGTATTCATAACCTGCATTTATGAATTAATTATAAGAGTCTGGAAGATTTATATTTCATTACTACTGATTTCAATATAATTCAGGATACACTATATAAAAAAATATATGTGGTACGAATATCAATGAGACAACCATGTACCACAGACTGTACGACTATAACTCAACCCAAACATATGAAACAATGGACGTACAAGACCAAAACACAGAAGGAGCTATAAGAGCAATCTAAGATGACTAAATTAATATAAAGTCTAAGAGAGATAAATTTCGGTGTTTTTTTTCAGATATACTTTATTATACTTTCTTTTTTATTGTAGATTGAGACCGATTATACCAAACCTGCACCAACGAAAGGCTGTAAAATCCCAGAATTTAGTGCTGTGGATTGTGTTTTCCTTATATGTGTTTGTTACAGACAGAAGACAGCTCATGGATGCACTTGTGGATGGCTTGAAAATAATGTAAATCGTTTACATTCCTTTCTGATGAATAAAAGCTTGATAAATCATATATCTTGTAGCAAATTGTATGTGGAATACGAACATTTGCATCTAAATACCAAATATATAAGAGAATATTATACAGCTTTTTAATTATAATTATATAAAAAAAACTTTTCAAAAATACCTCCAGGGAAATTTCAATATAAATGAAAATAAAATGGCAAAATTAAAAAGTCAAAACACATCAAATGTATGGAAAACAACTGTTATCTTCCTGACTTGGTAAAGACATTTCCTTATGTATAGAATATGGCGGATGAGGTCTGGTGTTCTAGGTAGCTAAACCTCTCACTTGTATGGCATTCGCACACAATTCTATTATACTGACATAAATGTTAGAATAAAACAAAAGTACATATTAGGTTAAAACGTCAAAAATAAAGGAAGACACACCGTATCAACACTCAACCAAATAGCCCTATCTAGCAGAGCTTGTGATAATATATTGGTATCTTGGGTTGGTATGGGTGTGGTATTGAAAATGCTGTATTATATTCTCTAATATATTTTGTATTTATTGTAATGGCTAGATCGCGTTTTAAATCCAGTGAGTCTGGCATGTTGCATATACTAGTTGACAAAAGTAGCACAAGTTATTTTTGCAATTGATAAATGCGGTATGGGTTTTCTCTTTGTCGAATGTCATACGATTGGATATAATTGCTTATATCCATTCTATTTGAACTTTGGTAGCTAATTGTTAGATAGTTGTCTTATTGGCAATCATACCACATCTTCTTATTTTTTTTTACAGAAGGACGAAAATGATATGGACATAAATATACGGGATATATAAAAAAAATAAACAACAGATTGCACAACACATATAAATCTACAAAAGGTACTTAGGAGTCAACGCAAAATCAATCACCAGACGTATACATACCATATGTTTTTTGTACTTTAGAATACATTTACTACCAAAGATCTGCAATAACTGCAAATTCTTTATAGATAAAACTTTATCAACAGTTAATGAGACAACTATTCGGTAGTTTTGAAATGACATGATAATAAGCAAATATAGGTCCCAGTTTTATTTTCAACAATAACTAACACTGCAATATTGTCTTGAAGTACAAAAGTTCAGTATTTGATCCTCAAAATCAGAGATAGGTTGTGTTGTTTAGTCCTTAGTTTTCTATGTTGTGTCTTCTGTACTATTATTTGTCTGTATGTTTTTTTTAATTCATAGCCAGTAGTCAGTTTATTACCGAATTATGAGTTTGACTGTCCCTCTGGTATCTTTCGTCCCTCCTTGATTAATTTATGAAGCCAATTTGGGTGAAAATTGAATAATTGGGGGAATTCAGTAAAATGATCAAATAAATCAACATCTCGACTTTTAGATTAAGGAGATAGTGGTATACCGTTGTCTAAATCTCTTAAATCGATTGAAAATAAGTAAAATCACAAAAAGACTTAACTCCGAGAAAAATTCAAAACTAAATGTCCTTAATCAAATGGCAAAATCAAAATGATAAAACACATCAAACGAATTGATAACAACTGTCATATTCTTGACTGGCAAATGAAAAGAATGTAGAAAATGGTGGATTGAACCTGAGTAAAGACAAATCAAGGTACCAAAGAAAAACGGAAACCAACGAACTCCAAAAGGGTACGTCGACATGTAAGCGTCTCCTACTATGTATCCATGACCCAAAGATAATCTACAAGCGGTCACAATATTACTAAAGGGAATAAAAAACAATCGGGGAAAATTATAGATCAGACAATATTCCTGTATCAAAAGATTTAAGACAGTCAAAAACGTGTCGCTATTGAGTTGAGCATCGTATCAGTCAAATAATCATGATAGTAAAGGTTATGTCGTGTTGAAATTAGTTGTTCTTCCTCACAACTTTATTGAAGCATTTTTGTGTAAGGAGCACGCTTCTGTCAACGAAATCCGTATACTAGTCTGACAACTCACAACTGTTATGTTTTAATTGATTTATATAAAGGCTTTACGTTGGAGCAGGGGTTGTGTTACTTCTATCAAAGATGTGCAATAGCTGAAATATTCACGCTGGTGAAACATCATAGTTTGAAGTCGTCCACTCTGTCAATGTCAAGAAAAATATCGAGGCATAAAATCTTTCTACTTTCGGTAGTATTATTAATGACAAGATGGGTAGGCTATATTAGATGTAGGAACTCACTGAATGCGAGTTATAGAGCGAAAAACATCATAAATATGTCAGAGGGTGAATTTAGAGAACTTCGTAAGATGCTTTTGCTTTTTGTCTGTGCGAAGATTTGCAATTAACTCTTCTGCATATGAGTACAAATATAAATTTAATCAGTTGTGTTACTATTAGAAGAGCGACTGTCAATAGTACAACATATATCAATTAACCTTAGGCATCTAAATGATGTCGAAAAAAAAAATCAACATCTTGATGATATCATCCCTAGTTTGTACTTTGCTTGTGATATACTGTCATAAATTCAAGGGAAGTGTCCGTTTTTATAATGTGGTTTACTTGCTGTTAAGTAGTATTATATTATGTATTTATGTTTTTCTCTGTTCTGAGTGTTATTGTGTTTGTTTGTACTTTATGTTGTCAATTAAGCGGTATTTTGTACATTGTCATTTAAGCTTAAAGCGGGAGGTTGGCTAGCCATGAAACAAGGTTCACCCCACATTTTTTTTTATCTAAATGTCCTATACCGAGTACGGAATATGGCTGATGGTGCCAAATAGTCCGTTTTGATGTAAGTTGGCGTTTGTTTTTGTTGCAGTTCATTGTTTCCGTTGTCCCGTTGTTTTCCTCTTATAGTTTTCATTATTAGTCTTATGTTTTCATTCGGATTTAATTCGTTACCCGGATTGTTTTCGCTTAATCGATTTATGAATATTTAACGGCGTTATACTACTATAGTTCTTCTCAATTAAGATTCTCTTGTAACTTTAATCAAGTAATTTGTACTTTGGTTTACCATTTCTGCAGAGAAAAATCTGTTTGATGACACAATGAACTCGTCGTTAATTGATCATGGTTAATACTAGTGTAAAGTTCAGAGAAATCAAAGATATAGATGTATAGTGAATTTTGTAATTGAATATTTTTTAGTAGACAACTGAGTGACAGCGCTGGTTGAATAAACATCAACGCCATATTACTAAGGTCACTTGTTTTTACTGTAGAAAGGTTGGTAGTCAGAAATTTAAAAATATTGTGTCGAACATCTTGATGATCCGGCAATGTATAGGTTTTTTTATGGATTTTTGTTTCAGTATTAAGACCAGAGATTTTTGTTGTCCTTTTTAAAGTTAGAACCATTTGTGCTAATGATTAATTTTTGTCTCTCCTAAATATCATCTTTCGTGAGAGATATTAAGGGTGTATGTAGCTTTGATCTGAATGCAATTTCCTTTAGTGAGACATTATAAAATAATGATTTTTGCATATTAAAAAAAATAACATTGTTTGATGTTTTGAATGCATAGACATTAAATTTGTCTATCAGATCAACTATTAGTACCCTGGTTTTTCTTCAAGTTGCTTTAATTGTGAATTAGATTTTTCTGTCTTTTCGGATAACAAATCTTAAAATGATAAGCCTGGTACCTTTGATAGCCAATTAAAACGCTCATTATTATCATCACCTGTAATGACATGAGCAGCGGGACTATATCTTTATCGGAACACCCATAATTGACTTAATATTATACAAGTCGCAATCCTTGAATAACTATTTAACACAATATGAATAGTATGTTATATATTTTCATTGTTTTACAATCAATGGTAGGAACATTATGATTTATATTCGTTTAATTTATAAAAATCTTCCTGATATACTATAACAATGATGAAATGTGGTATGATTGCCAATGAGAAAACTATTGTTAACATGAGTTGGCTATAAAGGCCTCGACATAAAGAAAGAGAAAAGAATTCAAACGAGTACATAGTAGGGTGCCCAGGATCGAAAAAGACGTCTACTTAACGAGTTTAAGTTAACGGATAACACACGGCTATATTTATATGCAAACTATTGGAAAATCATTATATTTTCCAATCATGAATGTCGTCGTAAGCTCCCGTGGTCACGTTATTCAAAATTTTGTGGTTTCTTAGGGTACCCAAAGATATCTCATCATACAGGCCATCTTCAACACGAAATATTAAAATATTGCTTTCTGTGTTATTTGTTCAAATATGCAAACTGTTGGAAAATCATTAAATTTCCAATTATGAATGTCGTAAGCTCCCGTGGTCACGTTTTTTCAAAATTTTATGGTTTTTTTATGGTACCCAAAGATATCTCATCATACATGCCATCTTCAGCACGAAAAATAAAATTATTGCTTTCTGTGTTATTTGTTCAAATGATACTTATAATTTAGCTAAAATATCAAATTTATCATATAACGAAAGCTGAAAAGATTTATTACAATTTAACTATAAGTATTTCATAATTCTAGTAATACTATTTTTTTTAGCTGAAAGTTACCACATTTTGAACGAAAGAAAATTTATTGCGTGTTACTTTCACGGGATTTTTACTCACTCTGATTACATCAATAAGACATGGTTCATATGTGTGCCAGATATCTTTTGTATAATATTAATCGGTGAGAAGAAAATAACAATTTAAAACGCAATTTAGTAATAATTCTGCCTTGATTCAAACACGTCTTTTCTCGTGCCGTTAATCGTTTTGTAGATTACACTATCAGGTCATTAACTAGGACAATTGTCACTAACTTCATTTCTCTTTTTTTGCTTGTTCATGTTGTTGTGTGGTCGATTTTTATGTTTTGAATAGTCCAGTTAGGTTGAAGATCGTTGTTTCGTTTAAGGAAATATTTTGTTTTTGTTTTTACAACTTAAATTGTTTTTTTTAATTTATAGCTTTGTTATAATATACAAATCAAATCATTCGGTTTCAGACCCAGAATATGGAGCACATTCGCAGTTCTGTTAAACTATGCCCATCAAGTCCTAAACGAAGTAGTAATGAAATACAATAGGATATGTGAGTTATATGTCAGGGTATTACTGCATTGCTTATTAATATGCGAGAAATTAGCACAAACAAAAGCTTTATCGAGGCTAAAATAATTTATTTAATTTAAAAGATCATTTATTTTTTAGTATATTGCATAATGCTTCAGACCTAGATCATCTCGTACTGATGATTACAAAATATCGTACAAACATTCTTGCCATAAATCTTACACTAGCAGACACACTTACAGTTATTTTAAAGCTGAATCAAGTTCTTGTTCGTCTAAAAAAGTGTTGCAGGTCATATATAGAAGGTCGTCAGATTCCTGACTGGAAAAAGTTTCTATGAGTCAGTGAGGACCAGCAGCCCTTACGCAGATTTCTTGGCGAATCGATTTTTTAGCATCATGGTAATTCAAATAATACTATGATACATGAGGAAGTCATGTATCTAGCTAGCACTTCCAAGGACCCTAAATCTGCTCAGAAGCAGTATTCAGGTTGTACGAATTATTTTGTAGAAATGAAGTAGAAACTCGCATGATTTTACATGCTATGCATGTAGACAAAGAGTTCGTTGTGATAGGATTCAAGGGTAGGATAATAATAAAGTCACAAGATACAGATGTTCTGATCTTATGCGTTCATTACTTCCCCTCCAAGCAGCATACGCATGGGCTATGGTTTCAAACAGGCATGCTATAACTTGCAAACAAGATTTGCGCCGCTATAAAGCTGTCCACGAAATATGTAAAAGTGTCGGGTTTGCCATCTGTAACATTCTACCAGCGGCACATACTGTAACATGATGCGATACAACGTCATCCCTGTTTAGGCTCGGTAAGGCACTGTTTTTTAGTCTTTAAGGACAACCCAGATGATTTCACCGATTTGTCAAACCTTTCTAATTTGGACATCGATGAATCTATAGTTGCAGCTTGAGATTTTGTTGTTAGGTTGAATGATCTCAAGTCAAAACTCAAAACAGATCATTGTGACCTAAACAAATTGACCTAAACAAATTGATCGTAAAATTGTCTACAATTCAAAATTCCTTCTTTGTCAAACTTGTTCCTTGTGAATTTACTTTTAAACCATAATAAGAGCTTCACTCCAGACATAAATTTGATGTCTTCTAATATAGTCGGTGTTGACATGAATATCAACAATGTTGTCATTTTTATAAATTTCCAGTTTACAAAACTTTGAATTTTTCAAACAACTAAGGATTTTCCTATCCCAGGCATAGATTACCTTAGCCGTATTTGGCACAACATTTTGGAATTTTCGATCCTAAATGCTCTTCAACTTTGTACTTGTTTGGCTTTATGAATATTTAGATATGGGCGTCACTGATGAGTCTTGTGTAAACGCGCGTCTGGCGTACTAAATTATAATCCTGGTACCTTTCATAACTATATAGCAAAACTACCCTAACATTTTCTTCTTCAGTTTGGATGCGAAAAAAAGAATGACCTGTCTGTCTCGAAGGTCAGATGAAAAACAACGATGACAACGGTATTTCGACGAGGCTTGTTCTCCTCTTTCCAATGATATAAAATATAGTCGTGTGTTATTCAGTTTAAGACAAATCGATCAAAATTGTTGATTGGACACCCTACTAAAACGAACAGCATAATTTATAACTAAACAACTAAACAAATGTAACAGAAATGAACTAACGACCACTGATTCGCATCATGCTTTTGACCTGTTGAATGCACATCAATATTGTGACGGGATGTAAAAATATGTTTGGTGCACTCCACCATGTCGACTGCTCCCTTTAATTTAGTATTTGTATTCATAGTTACTTTATGAACAAACTCATCAACGATACCAGGATTGAAATTGTGTAATTGCACAAGACGGGCGTTTCTTCTACATAAGACTCATCAGTGACGCTCGAAAAAAAAGAGTTAGAAAGGTCAAATAATGTATGAAGTTGAAAAGCACTGAGGAACATAAAGTCACTTCATAGAGAAGACAAACGTGTGTTTTACTATACTTGTGGGTTTGAAACATTCGGGGGGGTGGAAGGGGGGGGGGGGGGGGGGGCAAATGGTCAATGATCGATTGTTGTACAAAGAATACGCATTCTCAGGCGAACTATTTACATTTATTTTTGAATTAGATAGAGGAAACTTAAATGACTATTTATAAGAAAATTTTAATAAGCAGGTATTTTGATAATAATATTGACATCAACGTTCGATTTACATTAAATAATTATATAAATTCAATATTAATACTTATTTTATAAATTATTCATATATATATGTATCACAAAGCTTTGAGTGTTTTCCGATAAAATTTGAAATTTCGAGAAAAAAAGGTATGTGCATCCCTGTATTATCAGTATCTGCATACAATTATGGATACTGTTTTATACTAAAACATATCCAAAAGTTAAATGATCAAAGTATATCAGACAAACAAAAACAACTTAAATGAAAAAGTACAGACAGTCCTCATTTCGGGACAACACTGTAGATAATTATCTAACAAATTGAAAAGAAGTGAATTCTAAAACGGAGAAAAATCAAAATTCCCTCAACACTTGCGAAGTAAAAGAGCACTTACTAATAAGATGATCATCAAATTGATACTTTTAAAAAGGAAACCAGCAATCTCGCGTAGCAATTTTGCTTGATATAAGTCATAAAAAATGAACTTGAAAATTATATTCATATTTATCACAATTATAATGTTATCACACTAGTTTTTGAGATTTATTTTCATTATCTAACAAATTGAAAATGAATTAATTCTAAAACGAAGAAAAATTAAAATTCCCTGAACACTTACGAAGTAAAGAAGCACTTACTAATAAGATGATCATCAAATTGATACTTTTGAAAAGGAAACCAGCAATCTCGCTAAGCAATTTTGCTTGATATTAGTCATAAAAAAAGAACTTGAAAATTATATTTATACTTCCCACAATTTTAATGTCTTTCCCACTACTTTTTGAGTTTTATCTTTCAAATAAATTTACTGTCCTTTTCTCCCTTTTATCGCTCACTTTTCTATTTCATTTAGTTTACATTAAAATCATTTCGGCAGAAATATTTGAAATATCAAAAACTATAGTCTTCGTGAGATTGGGCTATTCTGGTGAAATGTACCAGATGAGATTTATTTATATTCTGTGAAAAAAAATACTTAAACTAATTCATTTAATGTTCACATCAGTAATTTGCTGATGATTTGAACTTAATGCCAAATATTCTTAATTTGGAGCTTTTAATTGAAAGATCAATTTTCTTAATTATAAAATGTCTATACTGACTTCTGATCTATCAATGGAATGTCAATGATTTTATTTTTACACGTTTATTTTGGTTATTTTTTTTTTTGTTACCTCTTCTGACATCGGTCTCGGACTTCTCTTAAACTGAGTTTAACTATGCGTATTGGTGTGCGTTTGTTTTTCTACATTGCTTAGAGGTAAAGGGGAAAAGGTGAGATTTAAAAAAAAAACATGTTGAACCCCGCCGAATTTTTGCGCCTCTCCTAAGTCAAGAGCCTATGGTCTCTGTTAGTTTTGTATGATCTTTAATTTTAGTTTCTTGTATATAATTCGGAGTTTAGTATGACGACCATTATCACTGAACTTGTATACATATTTGTTTATAGGCCAGCTGAAGGAAGCCTCTGGATGTGGGATTTTCCCGCTGTGTTGAAGACCATTTGGTGGTCCTCGGTTTTTTTCTGCTCTATGGTCGGGTTGTTGTCTCTTTGACACACTCCCCATTTCCATTCTCAATTTCATTCTCTATTTGTCCATACATGGAGACATGTCTAACAATAAAAAGTACCCTACTTCTCATTAAATAAAGATAATTCGAATTTTCAATCATCATACATCGTAAACACAAACCTAAGAAACTGGATTAATCGATTTATGAATTTTTAACAGTGGTATTCTACTATTGCCTTTATTTATGAGATAAGGCACTTCCAACAAAGGCTTTATTTTAGAAGGATCCCGTAATGATATTTAGAATGTACAAATAACCCTTTATAAATTTGATGCGTCCGAAGCGCTTTGCATTAGTTAGTTCTGATTTGATTCCTAATGATGTTGTGTAGATTATATTGGCTTAAATGTATAAAAGAGTGGATAATACCATTCGGGAAAGGAAAAGAACCACAGCAGATTTAAGGCTCCTCTGCTAATTTGTTTACTTTAAAATTGATCAAACGCTCAAATTTGTGATGGAAAAAGTATTATTATGTTTATATAAAACTCTAGTTGACTGGCTACAAAATTTTAAAAACCATCGTGTGAATCATTAACTTTTTAAAATACATTCCAAGACAATAATTTTTGTCTGTAAATATATAAAAAAAAGAAGATGTTGTATTGGGAAACTTTCCACCAAAAACCAATAGGGGTGAATTTACCAACTATATGTTACCGGAAGGCATTACACGATGTGCAAAACCTATACTGCAAAGCTAAGTTGTTTTCAAAACCCCAAGGTAACACATGTAACATGTATCTCGCGAATAATATATATGCAAGTATTCAAAAATTATCATCATAACCATTTATACAATAATAAAACATAACAGAAAAAAAAATAACACATAATTTTAAATGCAGCAACAGGTTTTACCTTTTTATACAATTAATTAAACCTTGGTGCTCGTTTAAGTAAAATGGCTTCAAATGTTGCATGTAAAAGAGAATGCATAGACACTTAGAGCTCATAAAATTAATCTTTAAATACAATATGATGTTAAAATTACAGCTATATATTAAAAAAAAATGACTGTACGATAAATCTACTAACAGAACTATTTGTTAATTGGAGGTTTGGAAAGTTGACTCGCACGATTATTAAATGAATAAATGATTAAAAAAGATTTAAAAAAATACCAAATAACTTTAAGGCAATATATAACTTCTACAGAAGACACCTTGCCTTGAGGTTATAAAACTTTCGAGTCATTTTGTTTTACTCATACTCCAAAATCAACCAATCAAAATGCTGGTATTCATTTTTAGAGCATGATTTTTGTGCTCTAGGCACTGAGCAGAGTTTTATGACTTCAACCCAAGATGTAGTTCGAAATAGCTAACAAAGCAGTTATCACGAAGATTTCAGGTAACATATGAGTTCCATGATTTATTGTCATATCATTTTCATACACCCTCGCCAACATAGCAGCTGACACGACTGGATATTCTAACTGATTTTCACTCTGAAGAATGCCTTTCGCGTATTTCCAAGTGTTCGGAGCTGCTAAATGTATTAAATCGCTAGCGTTAGACAATAGAATTTCGGGATATATGTATGCAGTAGTAAATGTACCTTCGATCTTAAATTGCTTGAAAAATGTTTTGCTGTTTACCTCGGGTTCTCCACAACTGGTTAGATTACTGTTTTTACACTTTAGTAGTATGCAAACTTGGATGTAATAAGTACCTTCATATGTATGTAGTCCATCAAACGCACCAAAAGCAAAAACATCATCAGTATCCGTTTTCTTTTCGTAGGTGAGTGAACAGCAAAGTTTGTTATGACATATTGTCCTTTTACCTTGAATATCAACTAATGGTACAAAATTGTAAAGATCACGAAAAACAAGGGACTGAAATCTATCATTCGAAGTCATTGAATTATTTTCTTTTGTCATATTTTTAGGTTCAGGATAGGAGTGTTGTTTCCTATTGCGAATAGGAATTTCTGCTATGAGAAGTTTTCCAACATCTTCATTATCGTAATGAAAATCGAGATATCCTTCTGCGGAGTAAATACCACTGCCATGAACTTTGAAACTAGAGTTTTTCAAATTCGCAGCGAGGAAATTTACGTTTGCACCGGCAGCAAACGCGGAATGAAACTGTATCGCGGCTAATATCGGTAGAGCATCCATCCATGCCGTTGGGAATACGATATTGTCAACGTTATGGTTTTCTAGCAACTCAATAGCCGGATTCCGAAAAATTATATCAAAGCATATCATCACTCCAAATTTTCCAAAAGGGGTTTCGAATGATACAGACTTTCTTTCCGGTGGGACATCAAACTGATATTCATAAAATAAATTGATCTTATGATATTTAGTTATCAGGTAACCAGTTTTATTGTATACTACTGCTGTATTAAATTGGTAATGATCATCGGACGGACAATTCGGATCATTTTGTCGACTACATGGTTGGTTATCTCCTATATTTGCTACAATGTACAATTCATTGTCTTTTGCCATACAGCTAAGAGAGCGCTGAATTTCTGTATTGTTATATCTATCTGGTTCATCACAAGCATTCCAATCTTCAAGGTCTGGATCTGGAATGTATTCTAGATAAGATTCCACACCTTTTCTATTGAATCTATATCCATAGATTCCGTCTTCTGGGAAAACTAAAATATCCACTTTCTGAAAAGAATTTACAGAAACATTAAGTATAGGTAGACACGATGAATGTCATATTGGTAAGTGTTTTTAACATGTATCAAGTGGAATAGCTTTCTATATAACTTTCTTAAATTTGTGAGGTGCTTCGGTGGTCTAATGGCATAAGTAGTTACTACTGTAATCACTAGCCAGTCAACACTGAGGTAGGGAGTTCGAACCCCGCTCATGCTGGTGCAAAACTGGCCGCCATGAGTTATCCCAAAAACAGTTCTTAATAATAGCGTTAAAACACAATAAATCATATCAAATCTAATCTAAAAGCTGTATACTAGGTATGTATCTATTTAATAAAATATCTTGAAAATTAAAGTGTAACTGGATTAGTATACAAACGGTATTTTAAAAGAAATACTTTAGAGTTGCATCATCATTCTCAAGCTAAAGTACAAATCGAGAACAACGCATACATTTATGCTTTGAGATAAATTAATGGGGTTTGCACATACAGTGTTGACATAAAAACTTGCATATCTTATGGTTTTCTTTTACTTTATTGTATACTATGATAGAAAACCAAATTACTTGTGACATATTTAGAATTCTAAGACAAGTATATATCATTTAGAATGTTATGCAATAACGTATTAACATCATTCATTTGATTGACTTAATGAACTGTATTAAATTAATTCATTGTCTAAAGTTAAGGGGTTTATTGTGTGGCAATTTTATCTTTTAATATATATTGAGACTCCGTCTTTCTTCTTTTGATTGACAATAAATGTCTACACGTTCGTTGACTTGTTTTTTATATAAATTAAACTTAAAGTTTTATACCATTCGCAGCTAGAGCGGCAGATAAGTAATGAAGTCTTAGAATAAACATGAGGTAGTAACAACGGATTACTAGTAATCATATGTGCACTCTAATAATGATAACAGTTATAGACTAAGTATAGAATAACAGACATAATCAAGATACCAATCCAAACAAAAAGCAAAACACTAATGGATTTTTTGTACTAGTTTTCAAGGTTACATATATATGAATCAGTTATACTGAATGTTTGCAACTGTATTATTAAAAATGTGTGAATATGTAAGTAAATTTAAGTTTAGTTCAATAATTCTTTATTACAATAAATAAACAGGATTAGCCAACTGCTATATATAAAAACTTACATTATCGTCCTTATGACAGCAAACAAAATACTACACTAAAAATATCCCCACTTTTTATATACAACTTACCTCTTTTCCTGCTTTCATTGCCTGTTTTTGGTAAACATCAATATTTTTCATCATATTTCCTAATGCATAAGATCGATTCACCCATTCTTTTGTATTCTCTGGCATTATAACACTATGTTCGAATACTGCTCCTTTATATGTATGCACATCTAGCATGTCTAGTGAATTTGTACAAGAATAAAAACAAAATAAAATTATTTCGAAAAACATCTTTCCTGTAGAAGAAGTACTGAAAAAATGTTAGTAATAACTTTTTAATACTTTACTCTATTGAAGTAATTACTTCGAATGAAAGTGTATAGGTTTAGATAGTAATTAATAATTATGCGCAGTTCGACCGGAAAACCCATCTTTATGTACTGACTCAAACATGACATATAGGGGGTTATGATGGGGTGTTCATAATGGGAAATATTAAGCTAAGGCTAGTAGAAGAAGATCACAAAAAAAAAATGAGGCGACAAAATTTAAATAACCGAGTGTTATTGGGTACTTAGATATAAAGAATTGAGAGTTACGGGCAAAAAAAAATGAAAGGAGATCGAAAAGATGCGAGAATACTGGAAGGACATCAAGACCGTAATATATCTTTAAACTTTACCTAGATAAATGTTGCCCTGTATATGTTAAATCATCAAGACAAGTACGTATACTTAGACGAAGTATTTTCATAAATTAAATATGAAAACTTGAGAGAAACCGGGATACATATTTTTAGTTTCATGTGTATAAATATGTAAATGTGTGGGATTTTATATCTGACTTCCATGGCAATTTTGATTTCGAATTTAACTTATTGCTCATAGATAAACTATATCCAAACTAATAATGCATGTACGTATTTTCGTCCGTTATTCAAACCACCCTCCAAGTTCTTCGAGGGTTAAGTGAATTTTTTAAACCAATGCTTTACAATATCATGAAGGAAGTCATTGAGATAATTAAAAAGGGTGTGTCCACTGAGTATTTATTCAATTTGATATTTTCATCCACAAAAGACTTTCAGAAATCTTGAGGAATGTCTATATAAAGATAGAATGAAAGTATCAGATTCATATTTCGACAAGCTATGTCCTTTTAGTGATGCTCGCGTCTGAAGAGCTGATACTTGATAGGTAGCTCTTGAATTCAATGCAGGTATCTTATCTGAAAGACGTCATACAATAGAAACTGACAATGTGTCGTTCAAAATATGAGATATTGTAGAATGCCACGATTTAAATATTTTCTCAACTGTGCAGTCACCATGGATAGGACATGCAATGAACGAAATAAACCAAATGTAAACCCCTCGTATATATTTGTGCGAAACAGAACGATTTGGTGTCTGTAGGTTTATTGATCTGAAAGTCCATCGGTCTGGAAATATGGTACTTCTAAGGTCTTATTGCCCGATGTTCTAGTTATCCAAATGTTATGTTGTCCTTCGCTAGATGTGATGGATGAGATTTCAAAAATAATTTACATAAGACTCCGCTTGACCGGCAAATAAAATAGTAGGATTGCAGTCATTTACTATTTGCTATTTATTCCAAGACAATTGAAATTTTCTGTAAGTATTAAAATTGTAAGTAGTAAACGACATATATGCCAGTGTTAAAATTATCGTGTTATTTTTTCACATAATAATAGACTAATAACCCGAAAACAAATATTCAACATATAAATATTAAATGCCGCAACTGGATTGGGCCTTTCTATACATTCAATTCAATTTTCAACTTTCCAATTGTTCAGGCAAAACAACGGGCATATACAGAAACAGATCCTGAAATTAAAATATGCCACTGGCATTTTTATATTTATCTATTAATTGCGAAAATGATAGTACGATTAATAATCCCAGACAACTGATTATTTCCATTGAAGATCTTTCATACTGGAGTTTTATAAAGTTGACACAACTAGTTTTAATAGATTATGTATATTAATAAAAATACCAAAAAAATACCTTATGCAGTGTATTAAAACTGCAGAAGAGATAAAATGTAGTTGGATACAGCTGACAAATATTTATAAAAAGTTCTGACGATTCTTTCAGGTAACATTGGATTTCTCTGATCTCTTGGAAAATCAAACTGAGATTTTTATCTGATATCAATATATGATCCTTTTCGTATACCCTTGCCCACATGGCAGCTGACACGACTGGATATTCTAGCTGAATTTCACTCTGAAGAATTCCTTTGGCGTATTTCCATGCGTTCGGAGATACTAAAAGTAGTAAATTGTTACTGTTAGCAAACAACATTTGGTGTAATACTTAATTACAAACATTCATTTCCATCTTTTGGCAGGTTTTGCAAATATCCTATCGTTAAAATTACATCTATAAAAATTTTCTGCCCTGATATAATCGTGATAATTGTATTGACTGAAAAATATTCCGTGTAATTTTCTAAAATCTGTTTTTTGTATACAACTTACCTCTTTGCCTGATTTTATTGCCTGTTTCTGGTAAACGTAAATGTTTTTCATCATATTTTCTAATGCAAAAGATCGATTCACCCATGTTTCTGTGTTCTCTGGCATTATAACATGATGTTCGTATACTGCTCCTTTAAATGTGTTCAAATCAAATGTGTTTGCACAAGAATAAAAACAAAATAAAACTATTTCGAAAAACATCTTTCCAACAGAAGTAAACAAAGTACTGAGAAAAGCTTGTTTTTATATTTTTTATACTGTTGAGTCGACCAATCAGAATAGAAGTTTTAAGGTTGAAATTGTATTCAACAATTCAGTCGACATCGTTTAAAGTACTGATACATATTAAACTGAAGGTCTGGTTTCAGTTTTCAGAATATAAATAGAAATTTATGAGTCAAGGTTAGAGAAAAATAACATAACGAATACCTGAAGGTTTGGATTGGGTTTACAAAATAGAGAACAATGAGCCAAGGTTAGAGAAAAAGAGAGGATATTTATAAACGGGGGAAAAAAAGAAAGAAAAAAAGGAAATATAGTATAATGGGGTGCTGAATAAATAGCATCATGGGCAAAAATTATAAAAAAAATGTGACATATGGCTTAAAGATTAAAGAATACAAAAATAAAAGACCCCCCCCCCCCTTTCCCATCCAGACGCTCATATCTATTTTTATTTGACCTAAGATTATTGTTAACCAATAAATGATAACATTTAAATGTATGTCTATTAATCCCTAGCATTTATACAATCGACGATCTTTATTCTTTCGCGACAAGAGACCGCCAAAATAAGTATTGCCTATGTCCCTCATCATTCAGCAAAATAATGGCATGAATGGGTAGTATCAACTGTTTTCCAAATAAATTATCATACTTTTTTTCCTTCAAACTTTTTGAAATTGATCCTACCTGGTGAATTAAAGGAAACAGTAGTTTTTACATTTTTTTTATATAAATAAATCATATGAAACCTCTAATTAAAAAAAAGGAACATGTTTTATATACTTGAATGGCTAAAAAGTAATATAAAAAAAATACTGAATTCAGAGGAAAATCAAATCGGAAAGTCCATTAAGCCCCAGTCCCACTAGACAACGATCGCACCACGCTCACCACGATCTAAAATAAATTCAGATCGTGGTGAGGTCGTGGTATGAGTGGCATGGTAATGTTAATTTCCGTTGCTTTCACGATGCTACTACTTCCTCATTACGCTTCTACAACGATCCCGCTACGATTATACCACGTTCTCACCGCACTTTTTCTAGACCTCACTACGTTTATCAAAATCTTTCTACGCTCATCACGTTCTCACTAAAACCATACCAAGAGTTATCCGATTGAAACACAATCTTACCACGCTTCTATTGAGATTAAAGCACGTTCTTACCACGTTTATACTACGTTCATACCGCGATCTTACTACGTTCTCAGCAAAAACATCAACATCGTGTTCCATATCAATACAATTTCATTCCTTCTATTTCTGATTAATACGTAGATGTAACGGAAACAATACTGTCATGCCACCAAAATCTTCCAGAACACGTGGGCGTGGTGGTAGGGGTTGATTTAGAGGCAGAGGGAGCTCTGATAGTAAATAAACGAATCCGGATCAAGCAGAGATGTCGGAACGACCAATCCAACCTAAATTACAACTTATCGCTGGTCCTTAATGCTCAAATAAAGATATTTTAGTGAACGATAGCAGAGATGACACAGATGTGTCAATAAATATAGGAAAATGTGGTATGAGTGCCAATGAGACAACTCTCCATCCAACTAACAATTTATAAAAGTTAACCATTATAGGCCAAGGTACGGCCTTAAACAAAGAACCTTGGCTCACACCGAACAGCAAACTATAATAGGCCCAGACATATTACGAGTGTTAAACCATTCAAACGGGAAAACCAACGGTCTAATCTATATAAAAACGAGAAGCATTGTTGAGCCGTTAGAGAAAATGGACAAGAAGTATAATTACATACAGACAAACTAAACCTGGAGAGATTTAATATATTTTATGTGAAATTGACAATGAGATTGATGGTCGTAGTATGAACGTAGTCAGGTCGTAAAAAGAGCGTATACGTAATGAGAACGGCAAGGGAGTGCTGGAATCGTACTATGGTCTTGAACAGCGTGGTGTAAACGTGGTATAGTCGTAGTGGTAGCGTAGTTGGGTCGCGGTGAGAACGTGATGGTCGTAGTGAGGTCGTAATAACGTCGCTGTGAGATCGTAGCGCAGTCTCCCCGAATAGAATCACGCTTTCGCTACGATGGTACAGCGACCTTCGTGATCTTACTACGACCTTACTGCGCTCTCACTACGCTTCTACTGCGACCTGATTTCGACACGACCGCACCTCGATTGTTTTGAACATGTTCAAAGTTGGCCACGCTCATCACGATCTTGAAGACCTCACCACGACCGTGATACGACCTTACTGCGATCTACACGATCGTACTACGATCATCAAAATTTGCATTTTTTTCACAGATCGTAGTGCGATCGTGGCCTAGTGGGACTGCGGTATTATCACATGGCAAAATCAAATAACAAAAAACATCAAAAACGAATGGACAAGAACTGTCATATTCCTGACTTGGTACAGATTTTACTTAAAAAAGTGAACGTGAACATTTTTTAAAAGAAATACTTTATAAATTTCATAATCTTTATAAATGTACCGAAATTATTTTGCTGACTTTCTACAAAACTACATTATTAAAAAGATATTACTTGATAAACATTTAAGATATAAAAAGTAAATCGATAATTAAATGAGATAAAGTTGCCTTTCTTATTGGCCAACTACAAACAGATAACTAGATACCCACTCGATAACTAACTTAGTCCATCAGCTAGTTTTCAAAAGCGCTCTAGTTAAGGAGTTTGTGTTACACCCCAGGGTACCGCGATTTTTTTTGATAGAATTCAACTTCAGTATCTTATTAATAAAATACAAGGTGTTAGACCAAAAATAAAGTGTCCAAAAGAGGTTTAAAAACGTCCCTTACAATGGTCCCCTTATTTAGCTATCGAGACTAAGTAATTTGTAATTAAAATTTTTAATATTAAGCGATTGAAAAAAAATAAAGTATAGGTTAAAACAACTAAAACAGATATAAAACTATCATATTTAATGTAAAACTAAAGATTTTTGTTTTAAAAAAGTGTGTATTTACATTACAAACAATCCGATTTTTTGGGTTAAAATTAAGGCATATTTTCTCATTTCATGAAGAAATTCGTAATACAATTATCCGTTTTTGTGAATAAAACTTTAAAATTGACCAGTATGCAATGTTTAAACTATTTACAGTATGTATATATGGTCTAAAATATGAATTATTCAATAAAACATAATGTACGTGCAAATACTCGTAAAATACCGGAAATCATCAAATTACCGTCTTCGATTCAGTCGACAATATATTCATACCTGAGTGCACATATACGCACTTTAAGCTTATCAATTTGCAACTGAAAACAAACATTTAATTGTCGATTATATTGTTTTTGTGAGTCAAATTATTTTATAAAGTAAATGTGTAACAAAATATTTATGAAAAAAATACAAATTAAAGTTAATTTTTAGCGTTTTGAAAAGGTGCATTCTATCGAACTCAATAAAGGTGTGCTTTTTTACATTTTGTGTTTTAGCTATGTGGTGATTGAGTTAAGATTGTTAAGTCATTCGATCGATAAACATTGCTTTGAACGTAGGTCAAATAGTCAGTTGGGGAATTTATTAAGACTTTTTACTTTCGTTGGCACACAATTATGTCGATTTGACATACAACTGGTTATTATTTATTTTCTTTTCGTAATATATACATTGTTCCTCATTTGATAGTGTTTTTTATCATTTTTCTTTCCTTCTTGATTGGATATATTGCTTCACTATTGTTTTATAAATTTTGTACATATTGTCACACTACATGTGCTTTTATAACTGTCATTTGGAAACGGTTTGGCGATGCAGGGCTGGGCGCTCTCCTGTTGGAGTCTGGAGTTATTGGGTCAGGTTCTTTGACTGGTGTATTTGAAGGTAAACATTATAATCGAGCGCTGCGATTGCTCAAAATTGTTTTTGAAGCTTTTGAACGATTACGTTGGGAAGCATTTGGTTCTTGGCTGAATTCAAATGATGAGAATGAATTTCTCGATCCTAATTTTCAGCATCTGTTCTGTCAATCTTAGCTCAAATCAGACAAAATTTAACAGAAAACAACTTAAAAACCTTGCTAATTTCACCTTATGTTGGTAAACTATTTGAGGCCTTTAGTGTTTATTGCAATCTAAGTGAGGAACTAATGAAAAAGTTCTGGAATTCTTGCATAGAAATGGTCGAACTTTTATTGGTATTTATAAGAGCAACAAGGGAAGGTAATTAGAAACTTCATTTGGCATGTGTTGAAAAAATGTTACCATGGTTTTTCGCATATTACGTCAAAACTATTCCCGATACATGTCAGTCTATTTGCTTCATATGCAAAATCTGCCAAATACATATCCTGATGCCCATGTATATCTTTCATCTGGTGGTTTTTGTGTTCAGAGAAGCTCTCATGGATTTTCTAGATCTCCAGTTGACCAAACAATCGAGCAAACGTTGAACAGAGATACCAAAACAAGAGATGGCGTTGTTGGTTTCAGTTTGAATAAAGGTTCTGTTAAACGTTGGTTGCTAAATGCACATGAAAGAGCTTAAATATCATCAAAATGTCGAGATTTGGCATGAATAGTTAATCCTGAAACATCCACTCAAACAGAACTTGACAAAACTCGAATGAAATGAGATGAAACTGACGTTTTGAAATTGGTTCAAACACTGAAAAGGTGGACAAACCCATTTGAGACATCTGAGCAGCTATCAGGCTTGTCATCGGGCACTGTTTCTTCCTCTGAATTAATGTGCGACGCCTATAAAAAGGGAAAGTTTTGCATCAGACAATTTCATCAGTGAACGGCTTGTTCAAAAGTCTATCGGCATTTTCAAACCAATTAAAAGACAATCATTGCTTACATTTTCAACAAAGGAAATAAAAGGTAAGCAGTTAATAACTGATATATGAACAACAACACATTAAAAGTAGATATAGAGTAATAGCACAGACAAGACAGTTGGATATGCGAGAGGTCCTCAAGTTTGAATAAGGTCCTCTTCCATAGTCTCTTGCAAACGTTGATGGTACACTAGTAAAGACAAATAAATCTGTCCTTGCTGGTCTTTTAGAAAAGGGCGTTGAACAAATGCAAGCTATTCCTGATGAAAGCAAGCATGTGGATATTTGATGGCATGGCAGTCATTCAATCCATCACAAGGATACCAAGTACTTTTTCTGTTTGGCAAATGTTGTTTTTAAAACCATCCTTTCAGTTTCAAATAGAGCTCCCCGCATTGATTTTGTCACTGATCAGTATCCCACAATATCCATAAAAAAAATTAGAACGGGATCGCAGGTCCTTGGGAGGGCAAATCATAACAATAATTTCGAGACCATCACAATCGTGTCCTGGGCAATGGAAGAAATTGTTGTCAGTTGGTAGAAACAAAGTTGCTCTTGTTTAATCCTTCTGTCGGAATGGAGTAAACAATCCTATAGATTTAATACACTTGAAGGAATTGATTTATTTGTATCACTGTTGAAAATGAAATAATGACAAGTGTAAAATGCACTGAGCTTCTAAGCAAACAGGAAGAAGCCGACACAAAAATGTTTCTTCGTGCAAAACACGCAGCTGACAAAGGTAACGATCCCATTGTAATAAAATCAATCAGATGTGGAAGTTTTGGCCTGCTATTTTCAGAATCGCATCAGTTCAAATATTATTCTTCTGATAGGTACGTCTTCCAAATGCAGATTATTAAATGTGCAATCAATGTGCGCAAAATTGGGGGAGAATGTTTGTAGATCACTGACAGGATTTCACGCCTTTAGTGGTTGTGATTCAGTTAGTGCTTTGTCTGGTAAGGGAAAAGCAAAGCATTTGGCGTTTTGAATCGTTCAGTGGAGTTTTCAGAAGGTCTATCCCGTTTTGGTGAAAATTTTAAAGAGGTAGGCGAAGAACTGTCAAAACACTCGAGAGGTTTTTGTGTGCTATATATGGATACGATTATAATAACATCAATGAATTTCAGATTTGTTTTGCTATGCAAAAAACATTCATTGTCATCTACTGACCCAACAAAAGATGCAATGTTAAAGCACATCAAACGATTCAACATTCAGGCAAAGATTTGGAAATCTACTCTATAACACAACACTGTTCCATCGCCAAACAACCCTGATTGGATTGTTAAGAACGATTTGATCAGCATCAATTGGATAGACCAACCGCCAGCGTTAGATGCTTTATTGATACTGATAAGCTGTTCATGTATAGCTGCGTTGGTTGTGCCACCAAAAGATGTTCATGTATTCCACACAGTTTATCCTGTACAGATGGCTGCAAATATACAAGTGATTGTAGCAACAAGAATAATCAAATCGTTGATATGGCTGACGATGACGACGAAGATGATAAAGATGATGGTGATGATGATTCGGTAGATGGCGTTGACGAAAATGAAGATGATTCTATTGATTGACCTTCTTCATGACCTTAAAAAGTGGTGATTCTGTTGTTAAAAGATCTTTAATATAGATCTTGAAACCCTGACAGTTCTTTTATTTTTTTAGTACTATGTGTGTTTTTCAATAATGACTGTGATATACATTGTTTATGTTTGTGTTTGCCATTGATTCCATGTTTTTTTCCCTTCCTTACCTTTGAATTTTGTTCAACTGCCTTTAGTTACTTGATGCTCTATGTTTCAATGTAAAAAATTTACCTTTTTTATCAAGAAAACTAGTATGTATGCTTTGGTTCATTCAACATCATGCATTTTGGATATAACCCTCCCCCTTTTTGTTTTGGTCCTATACGATTTAAAAATTAAATACAAATTAGCCTCCGTATCAATAAGATATGATTTGTTCAATTTAATAAGGGTAATTGTACCGAATACTTGGTTATTTTTTATTTTTTCTGTATATATGTGTGAAACAAAATTTTTGATATACTCTTAAATAAGACCCCTTTTAACCCCTTTTGGACACTTTTTCAAAAGTCTAACACCTCTTAAAATATTCTTCAGACATTACTCTTTAGACTTATACTAAAAAATTGCGGTACCCGGGGGTGTAACACAGAACTGAAATTTTGCCTTACCAGCTGATGGACTAACTAGATAACTATGTATTTATGATAAATAAATCGTCCAATTTAATTAATCCTGTGATACAAAGATTAGAATTGTTTTGTTTTGTTGGTCGTTGGATACAAAGACCAATAATGTCAAATACTTTGTATAAAACAACCCGACTTAACATGACGTATATTTAAAAAACCGCAGCAAATACTTATCAAAGGTACCAGAATTTTAATTTAATACGCTAGAGATGTGCCTGAACTAATTAGGCAGTACATAATACAAACACTGAACGTAGGTGGTACGAATGAAAGCTAAAGATTTCTTATGTACTGATTTCTAAAAATACATAGTTAAAAAGTCAGATTTCACGATGCGTTAACTAATCTAAGTAGTGCCATAAAGGGACCAAATGGTACACCTGGTCATATTTGCGAGTAGTTTATCCTGACCTTACGTTTGAATTCAAGCGACATGTGTTTAGTGATGTTCAGATATCATAAATCGATTAGGAAGAAAATGTAAACTAGCAAAGAATATATATATGGGTCAGCAATACTGTGTATTTGCAATAATTGTATCAAAAGTGTAAGTAAACTTTAGTTTGTTTACTAATACTTTATTGCAAATAAACAATAGGATTAGCCTACTGTTATATATAACAACTTACATTATCGTCCAGATGACAGCAAACAAAATACTACATCTTTTGATATTACCAAAAATACCCTCCAAAATAACAACAAAAACATACGTTAACACAGATGAAGCACAGTCTACTAGAAACTGATACTTTTCATCGATAGTTGTTTGCAATTAAATATTTTCCCTGTTGGCTATAAGGGTAATTCCCGTTTTTGTGTACAACTTAACCTCTGTTCCTGCTTTGCCTTTATCTGGTAAACATCAATGTTTTTCATCATATTTTCTAATGCAAAAGATCGATTCACCCATGTTTTTTGTGTTTTCTGGCATTATAACACTATGTTCGAATACTTCTCCTTTATATGTGTTCAAATCTAATGAATTTTTACAAGAATAAAAACAAATTAAAATTAATAAAAATAAAATAAAACAAACTAGCGTACGTCATAAAAACTCAAAGTTAATTTTAAATAATTATTTGTCGTCCTTATAATAATCTTTTGTCTTTTACTTTCTTTTTGGGTTGCTAACCCATTGTCAATATAACGAATCTATAAACAACTGTCATACACGTGGGCGGTTTATTTAAACACATTTATTTTTGGTTGATCGGGAAACTAGTTATAACAACTTATATTAATCACTTTCGGCTTTACAGGAGCGAGTGCTGCCTTGTTGTAGCATTTTCCTGCTCTTTTTTTCGAAATCTACAAGGGTGTCTATTACGTGCAAGAGATATGGTCTATCATCCTTTTTCAAGACCATACTCACAAATGATGTCAAGGGGGAGCCGAAAATTTAGTGAGCTTTAAAACCCTTTACCTCGTCAAAAATATTGGTGTTGTTTTTCCCTTTTCCGTTTGATTTTGTAAGTTTAATGGACTTCCCACTTAAAAATTTGCCCTGGAGTTCGATATTTTCTGATAAACCTTTTTCATGCCAGTGCTATACATTCGACTTTTTTTAATTTATATTCAGAAACTGTTCCTTAGCAGGTTTTATTCAAATGGTCAGATACTCTATAGGTGAAAGACCTGACTTTTGAAACTGATGCAGACATTAAAAGTCAATTTCAGTCGTAGATACATAATTCTTGTATTAGTGTTAATGGTTCTGAACTAGCCTTAAGTACAGGCAAACATGCTTAAGAGATCACCTGTATTAAGCAAAAATCTGTGTTAAAAGACCACCATTTTTAAATTCCTCTGTAGTTTTATATAAATTGAATCTGTATTAATAGATCACCGGGGTTGAAAGACCACTGTTTTGCTCTCCCTGTTCTGTCTTGTTGTAAATATTGTATATAATTGTCTTCTCTATACATATGTAAATGGTTTAATCGGAATAAAGATATATTAGTGGTATCTTAAAACAGGTTTGACCGTAATTGTGAGCATTCACAGATCTATGTTTGTGTCTGTAGTCTTTTTGTTAGTTGTGTTTGTGTACATTGTGTCGGACTCGGACTGTTGCGGAAAGCCTGTATTCAATGATAATGAAATAAAATTTATATATGATGATTTGTGTTGTGTTTTTTTAATCAAATGTGTTTGAGAAAAGAACAGATGTGAATAAACTAAAATATTTTTGAAAATATAAACGTTATTTATTTATATTTATAATTTTGACAATGAGGATAAAAATTAGAATTATCATAAGCATTAGTATGAAGAAAAAAATAAATATTTATACTGTAATAGAAAAACAAAAAAGTGCATTTTAAAGGAAATTTGATGCTGAACTCCTGTTATCACGAACATATGGTTATATTATATAACATATTATAAAGTTTAGACTATCGATTTTGCAATTAAAAGGAATACAAACAATGCAATGTAAAAACATAATATCTTTTTTTAACAGCGAGTGTAATCCGTTAGCTTTCAATCTATAAACTGTTCAATCCACCATGCATTTCATATTCTACAGAGCTACATTTTCTGCTCTTGGTAAGATTTTTATTTTAATGAAAGTTTTTTTTAACTATTATTAAAATCTTAACTTGATTACATAATTTAAAGAATGTTTAAATTAATTGATCGAAAAATTAAATTATCAATTTTGTTTATGATATTTACTTCGATTTTTTAATTTCTTTTATTTCTCAAATTAAGCATTCATCCCTCTTTGCTGTCTTGGACTAGAATGGAACACGTATAAAGGAATGGAATATGCGCTGGTAACAACTAAAATGACATGGATCGAAGCAAAGGTAACTTATATACATTAGCATTAATGTTTGATCTTGGGGTTCGGACATATGTTTTGAAATCGTTTTACCTAGTATTACATAATTTTTCAAATTATTTAATGTTTTTTTAAGATTCTTAATAATTTGTTTAAGAATTTTCATTCCATTTGAGGTCACGGCTTCAACCAAATAAAATATAATTGTTTTTATCAAAAACTAGTTCTGCTTTTTTTTCTATTGGCTGAAAAACGTAGCGTTAACAAAAAGAGGAGTATAAGACAGTGTTTCTTTCAAAGAAATAAATCAATACACTATGATGATGAATAATGAGTTGACATCCAATGATCTCCTTGACTTTTAAAGTTTTAAATTTTCAAATGCCTTTCTATTGCTTTTTTTTTAAAGAAGAAAATAGTAAAACAGCAAGTATACAAACACAAACAATCCCATTGATATACAAATACCAACATTAAATACCAATTTTGTTTTTTATACTATAAATTGAAGCAAAACAATACAAAACACTACTATTGTTCATTTTTTAATGTATTTTAGAGATATTGTTCCAATTTCGGAGGTGTATTAACACAGCCAGAAACTGCCGATATCAACAATTATCTGAAGTCATTAACTGACAGTAAGTTTTACCATCACCTCAATTTCTTTGACATTATTTTGATTAAAACGTAGAATAATAACAGATTCTATCCGGTGTATCCCTGGTGTTGTGGCGGGGATTGTCCTTATAAATATAAGTGTACACGGATTCCACTGTACCATTGCAGCTCTGGAGGGGTGGTATGTAAACAGATGGATCTACGTAAATACATACATACATACATAAGCGTTTCAGTACGTGTTAAGGTTCATGTGGACCCTTTGGATAAAAATGATCGTATTTTCACCTCAAACAGAGTGTAGACAAGCCTGTGTATCTGGAAAAGTTTTAAGGCATGGCATGCCCTAGATACATAAATTTCAAATATATTTTATTTCTTTAGAAATTTAAAAACTTAACAGGATTTTACAGTGGACTTTTTTCATTCCTCCAGAAGGTGCCAAAATAAACGAAGTTCGGAACAAGGTTTGAGAACTTCCCCACAGGTAATAATTGAAGTGAGCTGTATAGATTGGCATGGACAATAGATGGACAATAAATACCTGGCAATAATTGATGATTTAAACTGTGCACCTAAGTGGACCATATCAAGCTTAACTCAACTGTTTTATCGTCTTCGGAAAAGACGAAAAAATGTGCACTGAAAAATCCAGTTAAGATATGAATTTTCTAAATCATACAAAGCAATTGAATTCTTTTTATCTAGGGTATGCTATGCCTTAAAACATTTTCATATGCACAGGTTCGTCTGTACTCAGAGTAAATATTGAGGTGAAAATGCAGCCATGTTAGCCATAGGGTCAAAATGAACCTTAACTAATGATTACTTCATTAGATTTTTTTTTCATTTGAAAACTTAAGGCATTGATTATGCATGCAAAGAATAATAACTAAGATAATTTAGATATTCCATTTTTTGGTACTTTGAAGTCTATTTAGAGTAGCACAATACAGGGATTTTTTAACTCCAATCAGACAACTTTAAACTGATGTTATTTCTTAAGCACAGCTTTACTACTTAGTTTTCATTGTTATTGTCTTTAAATTTCATAAATGTGGATCCAATACAAAGAAGAAAGATGTATCTTCCAAATTGTTATAAATTCATTGTTGCGTAATTATTAAAAAAATAATCATTAAGTAATTAGTTGCTAGAGTCTGATGTAAACGTTTGGATGACATTAGCATCCTTGTTGTTCATAGTATCCAAAACTATTTTATAAATACTTGTGTAACACAGTTTAACTTCCAAAATGTTGCGTCAGATTTGTCCTTTTGCATTTCATTCTTTCATCAACCTATTATTTATGCAACCTTACCTCTAAAGAAACCACCAAAATTATTAAAAAATTGATGTGTTCTATTAATTTTATTGGAAATCTTAGGTATCCTTTTGGAGATAAATGGTCAGAGAACAAACTTGTGCCATAATCAGACTATAGGGAACCTCATCTGAAAGTTTAATCATTTGCAAAAACTAATGTGTCATAATTAAATAAACCTCATTTACCTCAACATAATTTATACATGTACCATGGGGATATTCCAGGAGTGGACTTTAATCATAAGTCAATTAGGTTTTGACAAGTTAGAAAGCAATCCATCTCACATTTGTATATATTGAAAAAAATGCAGACTCAAGGACTTTCCTGGTTGAATTTTCCTCGTAGTTGGGTTTTTTTGTTTTTTATTTTACATTCTAGATGAATATCAACTATGAATCGGCTAATTCACGCCTCCGGGTGCTGTATTTTCTCGCTGTAGTGAAGTACCTTTGTCCTCGTCTGTTTTCTGCTCTGTGGTCAGCTTGTTGTCTCCTTGACACATTCCCCATTTTCATTCTTTTATGAACGATAACAGATGTTGAATGATACATTGCATTTTTCTTTATTTGGATTATATTCCTTTAGTAGATAAAATGATATATTTCGTTTTAACATTTATAAAAAAAATCCAGTTAATTTTCATTGTATACATAAACAGAACAGTTGGTCAGTCAAAAAGAATCAAAATATGCATTGGGGAGCTTTAGAATGATTACTGTTTAAACCGAAAATGCGGTAGTTTCCACAAACTGAATGCTCATATTTCTATGGATTGTTTTTTTCGCTCTTGTTTAAAAAAAATGTAAACATTAAACAGTTATCCAATATGAATAAAGTCAAAATGTTACGATGCAGCAGTGTTCATTTTCAATAACTAAAAAATTTAATTTTCAAGGTCCATTTCATATCTAATTATTTATACTAGCAATAGTTATCAAAGGTACAAGGATTATAATTTGGTACGCCAGACGCGCGTTTCGTCTACATAAGACTCATCAGTGACGCTCATATCAAAATATTTATACAGCCAAACAAGTACAAAAATTGAAGAGCATTGAGGATCATAAATTCCAAAAAAAGTTATGCCAAATGCAACTTCGCACATTGTGTTCAAAAGACAAGGGTACTTTGAAAAGGTCATGTACTTTGCAATCACTTAGTGTCTTTCGGTTTTCAGAGACAACATGGTTGTGGATTGGGGCAAGTAATTTACCCGACAAGACCTGGGAATGGCACAACCCGATTAAGCCTATAAAGTTTTCCGACTGGCAAAGCACTCAACCTAGTCATCCGAATAGTGAACATTGTATGGTTTACTGGAAATCCAACGAAGGTTTCAAATGGGGCGACTTGCACTGTACTAGTAAAAGAGGCTTTCTATGCCAAAGGTAAGATCTTCAATAAAGCATTATTTTGTTTTCAAAATTACCAAGATAAATTTCATTTGATTTATATTTTCATTATCAGACCAAGTACGGTACATTAGCTTAATAAAGTTAACTGTAACCAAGAATAATCCCACTTGGAACTGAACCACCGGCTAACTCTGAAACTCTGGTAAACTGAACCGCCGGATCACTTTGCTCCGCCGTTTACCATGGTTACCGTATCTTTATAAATATGTGTTAACATTAATCCATCATTCTGCATTTGATGAAGGTCCCTTATGGATCGAAACCGATCTGGTTATGAACCATCACCTGGCGCTGTTATTTATGTGTTTTGGCATACTAGTATACTATATTTGCATGTGCGGTATTAAATCTTCTAAAAAATGAACAAGTAAAAGGTAACAAATAAATTTAATAACGTTAAGTTTAAACTAGTTTATTAAAACTGGGCATTTTTATCAAAGATGTCTTAAAGTCAATCCTAACAATTAGCTTTGGACAAATATTACAATAACATAAGGACATATACTTACAACATGTCTGGACAAGCACTTCGAAGCTATCTTAGGACTACCTCAGTTTAAACTTTTTAACCATTGATTTAAGTTTTGACTTCAAAGAAAATAGATACAAAATCACATTAAACCAAACAATGACTATATTAACATATTTTATAATTGTTTGCATTTATTTCACAGATTTGTTGCAAATTGAAAATTTCTAAATCAGTGCCTTCCTGAATATATTGTGATGGTTATAATAATTGCAGAATTTTATTTATTAAAATTATTACTTGCAATTTCCGTATGAAATCGAGTCCACGTCCAGAAATATATTTGGGCAATTAGTTCCAAAAATAAAAATGACTATTTCTTATTGTTTCTTTTTTTTCGCGGGAATCGTAGTCATTATCAAATATTATCAGTAAAAATAGTAATATGTTTTTTAGTGAGATCATTTCCACGTTCAACAGTTACAAACTTTACCTTGTTCATTGGAAAATAGTATGTACATTTCCGATGAACACCCAATTCTTCAACTATTGTAATATAGCGAAACATATATATACGTATAAATATAAGCAAAGAAAATAATTCTGAGATCGACGAACTTCACTGTCTAGAGGTATACATCTTTACTTCTCAGCAAAAATATACGTGTAAATATTAGCAGAGGGGCGTAAAGGGGGGTATCTGCACGGAAGAACGCGAAATAACATTGCCATGTCACGATGAACGAACAATCAAAAATGTATTGCACGAAACACGGTAAATAAAGAACCTTTTTCACGGCTGCACGTGAAATAAAAATGGCAAAACACGTTGCACGAAAATAACCTTTTACCACCTTCTTAGCAAAAAAAACGAATTCTGAGATTACTGATAACGAACTAACAATTATACACCTTTACTTCTCAGCAAACTTACCACTCTGCAATAAATAGTGCTACTAAGTATATACCCTATAGACGTGAAAATAATTACCTGTCTTGTCTCTGATGAGTCTTGTGTGGACGAAACGTGCGTCTGGCGTATTAAATTATACCTTTGTAACTATAATGTCGGTATCATCAAAATGGCCCAGCAGATCATCAAAACTTTTACAGAATATCATTTGTCTTAAACCTCAACGTTTATAAGCCTCGGTCGAATCTGTTCACGTGTTAAGACATCATAAAATATATTCTAAAGATAGGAACATCCTTAACCTACATTGGTGTCATACACATGATCAATCCTGTGACATATTTGATAATATAAAACCTAAAAGATGTGAAACGATTATCAATGCTACAACTTTCAAACCATGACGTAGATAGTTATAAAATCATGTTCTGAGCGGATATAAAGGTTTTTTTTTTTTTTTTTTGTTTTTTTTTTATAGATTAGACCGTTGGTTTTCACGTTTGAATAGTTTTACACTAGTAATTTTTGGGCCCTTTATAGCTTGTTGTTCGGTGTGAGCCAAGGCTCCGTGTTGAAGGCCGTACATTGACCTATAATGGTTTACTTTTATAAATTGTTATTTGGATGGAGAGTTGTCTCATTGGCAATCACACCACATCTTCCTATATCTATGTCATAATCCTATGACAACTTCAATCGACAGGCCCCTGTATCCGATTTGTTTCATTTTCATATGCTGCTCTCTATTTGCATTTCAATAGAGTTGAACTAATTGATGCCACGAACGAGATAACATTTGCAATTTAAGAGTAATAATATGCAAAATTAGAAAATTCTAGCTATGTTTCCAGGTAAACATATTATTGTTCTAATCAGGAACATATATATTGATATACTGTTCCATGCTCTGTTTGGATTACCTGGAAGATTCGAAATAAATTTATCATACATTTTATTTCTATATCAGATTTTTTTCAAAATACGAAGGATTTTCTTTTATTCCAGGAATAGATTACCTCAGCCGTGTTTGGCACAACTTTTTTGAATTTTTGGTCCTCAATGCTCTTCAACTTTGTACTTGTTTGGCTTTATAACTATTTTGATCTCAGCGTCACTGATAAGTCTTATGTAGACGAAACGTGCATCTGGCTTATTAAATTATAGCCTGGCACCTTTGATAACTATTCACACAACTAGGTCGATGCCACAGCTAATGGACGTTTCGTCCCCGAGGGCATCACCAGCTCAGTAGTCAGCACTTCGGTTTTGACATGAATATCAATTATATGGTAATTTTTATAAATTTCCTGTTTACAAAAGTATATTTTTTTCAAAATAGTAAGGATTTTTTATTTCAGGCATAGATATATTTGGCACTTTTTGGAAATTTTGGTCCTCAATGCTCTTCAACTTTGTATTTGTTTGGCTTACTTTTTATCTGAGCGTCACTGATGAGTCCTGTGTAGACGAAACACTCGTCTGCTGTATCAAATTATAAGCCTAGTACCATTGATAACTATTATATAGCTTATTGGAAAGTTAGAAAATATGATTAATGAATAAACGAATGAAAAATATTAGATGTACATTTCATATCTGAAATGTTTTTATACATTTTCCTGAATTTTCCCTTTTATTGTAGGACAAAGTTATCAGAAAAGGACAGCAGCTGTAGTGACAAGAAACCAGTAGGACAGAAATGCATGACAATCTGTCTTTAGATTAAAAATGATATAAATGCAATGTCTTCTTATATATGTATTAAACTTTAAACAAGAATGCATACAGGTTAGCACATTCTGCCCTTGGTCTTATTGTCCAGAAGTTATAAACATGCCTCAATGAAAGCTATAAGAACTTTAAATTTCTGTGATTGTTCCCTCTATAACCCAATATACACTTTCTTACTTTTATATTTTGTGTGTTATGTTGCGTTTTTTGTTGTTGTGGCGTTGTTAGTGTAGTTTTTTATTATGAGTTTGAAAGTCCCTTTGTATATTGAGCCTTTCTTTTAAAGTTACTGTTATGTTTAGTTTTTCGATAACGAAAATTCGAACTCCACGTAAAGTTCAAAATGAAAAGTCCCTTACTAATTCAAAAGCTCAAGTAAATCAAACGAATGGAAAACAGCTGTCATATTGGAGACTTTGTACAGGCATTTCAACATTTAATATAACTTAAGATTATCATATCAAAACAGGAATATCGGTGTACAATACAACATGTCCTACTTGTACTATTACATTTCCATGTTCAGTGACCTTTAAATTCATGAAACTACATGACCTCAAAAGTTAAGTGAACTTGCATTAAAACTTTGATGAAGACAGCAGTGAACACATAATAACTAATAGAGAAACAATATATTGCTTTATTCTTAATTATTTCATAATCAATTCCAATACAAATATATCTCATATAACAGATGACTAGGAAAATATCATTATAATTATTATCACAATCATAAAATAAAATGTGTATTTTCAATACATATATAAAACTAATAACAAAAATACTATAGTACTATAAGTATCCTGTACAAAATAATCACAATATCAAAAGTCAAAAAAAAATTATTAGAATTTTCAAATACTTTTCTTCATGTGGTCAATTCAATTTTGATTTTTTTTTTTAACTTTTTTATCCTTTGTTAAATATTGAAACAATTAACTATTGCTTTGGTAAAACAGTTGCTTTGGATTACCTCAGTATAAATTCACAATGTTTGACCTGATCAATTTCGGTTCAACACATGATGATAATACAATTCTTCACAAAACAGAATTGTTGGTTTCCAATGTAAATAGGTTAACACATGAATAATTTTAATTGTACTATAAATCTGAAATTTTTCATGTCGTCTTTCATTACAATTTGCTGACTGGTTCTTAATTGGCATGGCCTTCATTTTCAAGATTTATGGTTGTTTTTAATTTTTATTCTTGGTCCTATGAATTCAGTTCCCGTGAAATATTTGTGGTAGTTTAATTTTAATGTAGCAACTGTTTTGTGCAAAAAGTGAAATAGAACTGCTACAAAAATTTCCCTGTTTACAGTAATGAGTTCTGCATGTAAATATCAGAAGTCCTTGTCCCACATGAATAAAATATGTGTTTCCCTTATTTCTGAAATAACCAGTAATAAGACTAAAACCTCCATACCAGAATAACATTCTCTAACAATAACCTGTTAAGGTAAAAATTAAGTGTGTTTAGCCCACTCACTCACATATTTGGATTTCTAAACTTTGCAACAAATTCTAACCAATTTTAACAAGCAAATAGTTTGCACAATTTTCAGAATTTTTTTTGCTTTAATACAAAAAATATATACAAAAGATATCAAAAGAAAGAAAAGGAATATGTTATTTTAAATTTTTTTTAAGTACACAAGCAATTAACTTTTTTGATTTTATTGTCATTTTTTATTTGTTAGCTGCGACTTGAATGTAACTGATTAATCGGTTTTTGAAATATTGTTTTTTTATCACATAAATTTGAACACAAGTGCTTAACTATATAGCTAATGCATGTCAACGATTTCATAATTGAAGGAACTTATAGTTTTGTAAATATCAATAAACAAGATGAAAATGACAATGGATGACCAGTTATAACGTCAAGTTGAATGAAAAGAAACAAAACCCCAAGGCTTCTGAAGGTTAACATACAGCCTTCAACAATGAACAAATGTATTTACAGCATGTCAAGTTCTAAACCCTGTCACCACAATAAATCTGTTTGGCACAATAATCTTTTAAGCTTTACATTGAGTCATGTAATCAAAAAATGTACAGAAGACATTTTAAATCTTCAATTAATAAATAATTGAAATATAGGATTTCATTTCTATTATCATTTTCAAATTAGAAAAAAAAACATTGACAAATTTACCTCAAATACTCAAAAGTACAATACACACGACAACAACATTTAAAGTGCTTCAATTCACTATAGCAATTCAACCTTTGGCTGCTATTACTTAAGGTGTAATGCCACCATTGATTTTCCCCTATTAGTCTTTGTTAAATTTGCACTTTTCAAAAAAATTGTGCAGAATTTATTTTTGTTTCAAATGAAGAAATACTTGGCATGAGTAAAGTTTTATCCTGTCCAGTACTATAGAAAAAAATTCACATAACATTTCATTGCATATAAGAAAATAACCATCATTGGAAGTTAACCAATCAAATGTCTCCCCTTATTTTATCTGTGTACAAGGTTTAATCACCATGTAACCTCAAGATTACAAAATTTTCTATAGAAATCCCAAATAAAAAATAATGGTGTTTTGAAATACCCAAGACATATGTTTATGACACAGAAATGTTTTTACTGCAATAAAATGTAGGATTAATTACCTACAACTGTCAAATTCAAGGGAATATTTTTTTTAGACCTACTTTCGTATACGACCGGATGTGACGTACCATGATTTGGTGGTATTACACCTTAAATATGAGACTATAGAAATAGATTTCATATGATCCAACTCTTTCAAAGACATAAACATCATTTTCGGTTTCCATTTATGAATTTTAAAAATTAATATGTATCTTTAATACAAAAAGTTAACTGTGTGTTTACCTGTATAAAACAGTCAAGTACTTATGGATCTATATGTTTATTGCATAGACTTTAATGAGTCCCAATCCTAATGCTTCCTTAACAAAACACACCCTTCCCTTGCTCAAAATCCTGGGGCCACAACTTAACCTGCATCTGCTAAGCTATTCCAAGGGCGACTATTGTAAAAATCATAAAAAAGAAAAGAAAAGAAAACCATATTTCTTAAAGGGGCACTAGCTGTCAAATTCATTGTAACCGATTTGACTCAAATTCTCATATTTGGTTTATAACAATGTAAAACATTTATCCAAACTATCAAAAGTCTAAAATAAACAGTTTACAGAGGATGGGGTAGATCATATATAGGTTCGTTTCGTGTGTATTTTAGTCCAGACGCCATCTGATTAACTATCGATTTGACCTAAGATGACCATATAAGCGATGTAAACAAAAATAAATATACGAATAGATTAAACCAACACGTGCAATTGCATTTTTATAGGTCTGTTTGATTTTATTTTATAGATTAAAAATAGATGTTTCTCATTGTTTTTAACCATATAAGATTGGTTTTATGTGCATCGAATTAGTAATCAAATGATTTACCGTAGTTTCACTTTCATTGTTGACATTCTTTTTCTTTAAATAACCGGTACACGTACAATGCATGCGTTGTCAATCTCTAGCTAGGGGTTAACTTGAAGTTCACATGAATACCGGTTAGAATGATGATGACGTTTTCACTTGCAAGTGAATCAGTCAAAAATTATGTTTAATCGCTCATTTCAACAAAATTAAAGGAAATTGATTGCTAAAAGCAAATTATTATTTCATTATTCCAATTTGATTAATGATTGATCTAAAAAAAATCATACTTTATTTTTATATATATATCGTAGCTAGTGCCCCTTTAATAAATGATTCATAGCAAATTTTTAGAAGCATTGTTTTTTAAGAGTTTCATTGCACTTTGTTTGGGTCTATTTGGAACTTGTACAAGGGTTTCAAGCTGAGAAAGATTTTGAAAGTAAAAAAAGCCCAAAACTATACACAAGTATACAAGGTATGACACAAATATTAATTCATAATTAGCAATATGCAAATTAGTGTCCAATAATACCACCACAGATCATGATAGAATGAGATATACTGATAAATGATAGGCACAATAAATGTGGATTTTTTTTATAAATAATATCATAATAATATTCAAATCTTAGGATTTATTTTGCTTTTTCTTCATCATCTTCAAAATTTAACTCGGATCTCAAAAACACATAAATTTTAGTCTTATCTTCTAAACACAAAACTTTAAATCTGATCTTCTAAACACAAATAAAAAAATTGTTTTATGCAAAACTGTTTTCGATGTCAGGGGACTCTAACTCAGATACTGTCCGATGTAAAAATACTGGTGCTTCAGTTGGTTCTTCCAAGTTTAAACTGTAATTGACACGTCGTCTTTGTCTTAAATTCTCCAAGTTAGCTATCATTTCTTCTCTGTTTTGCTCATCTTCTTCTATCCATGTCTGAAATTTTTGAAATGTTGAAACATGTTTATTATCGAGTAATTTTTGAAGATTTAAAAGTACTGTAAACCAACTTATTGTCCTGGTTATTTCATTTAGTGATTAGAAATTTTAGCAGACTTTGCATCGATTTAATTTTTGTGGTTTAATCATTTTATTGACGTAATTATATGAGAGAAAACCAAAGTGCAATAAACTTGCTACAATTTATTTTCACATTATTTTTCAACTTGTGAAAGTCGCGAAAAATTTGTTTATTTACACTAATCATACCAAACCATCTTTATTCATGTAAGAACTCTAGTAAGAATAGTCCTGCATCAAACAAAATTCTACTTGTATATGAAAAACTCCTGATACCACATTTCTGTAAGTGCATTTAATACATCTAACATAATTTAGAAATTTGTCAAGAATTCACAACATTTAATAAATACACTCATTTTTTTCAGAATTAATTCTCAACTGAGATTGTTTACCATTAAAGGGTCTACATATCATAAAAATCCTTAATGATACCCCCTCCTGCTAAAAGTAATGAGGTAAACAGGAAGTTGTTAAGTGATGAATCTGAAAACACATCACACAGTATAGCAGACCCATATAAACTCTGTAACCAAATTTGAGAAATCCTTGTAATGTAGTTTCTGAAGAAGAAGCAATGAAAAATATTCAAGGGACAGACTGACAGACATAGGTTAAACAGTTTATCCCTACTTTTTCAGAGATATAATGAAAATCCAAATAGTTTCGCGTGTGAATTATCTGTTTTTTACAACTAGGAAATCAACATATTTCCTTGCAACCACTATAATAACAAATTAGGGACTGACCTTGACCTCATCACTGTACATCTTCAGACTGTAATCATCCTTATTTCTAAATCTCTCTCCTTTATATAAATATGGTGTCTACAATAGTAATGATTACAAATGAATATAAAACTATGATTTGACTTCTTTAGAAAAATAAAAAAAAATCCCTGTATTTTCTGGTATACAACACAATTAGAATTTTGATACTTAAAGAACCACAATATAATTACAATAGTTTCACTTTTTAGCTAGGCAAACATTTTTTATATTATAAAAATAGAAAATGTTATTTGTTACTGGACATGTTTAAATCATGTAGTCAAGTATGATTGTTTGTTTAAAAAGTCGTAACCTAAACTTAACAGTCAATAAACCTAATCAGTTAGTACTTTCATTTTTCTTTGAATTTTTGTAATTCTTTGTCTGATATTATAAATAAACAAGAGGCTGTCACAACGACAGCAAACCGGATTTATTATTTATTTGTGTCCTGGCAATATCACAAGAACCATTACTGATGAATGGTGAAAGTGAAAATCGTCAATATCAAAATTGACCTCCATTTTGTCATCAGTATCAACATCTTAAAATTTGAAAAGCTTAGATTGAATTGTTCATGAGTAAATGCAACAACGTGAATGGAAACACCATTTCACAATCTTTCAAGAACCATAACACCTGAACGGTATAAGTCAAAATCGTCATTATTGAACTTGACCTCTAATTTGCCATCAGTAACAACATATAAAAATTTCAAAAGCTTTGGTTGAATGGTTCATGAGAAAATGCACGGACACGACTGGAAACACCATTTTTCAATCTTTCAAGAACCATAACTCCTGAAACGGTCAAAATAGTCATTATTGAACTTGACCTCCATTTTGTCATCAGTAACAACATATTAAAATTTGGGAAGCTTAGATACAACAGTTCATGCGTAAATGCACGACTGGAAACTCCATTTTTCAATCTTTCAAGAACCATAACTCCTGAACGGTAAAAGTCAAAATCGCCATTATTGAACTTGACCTTCATTTAGTTGTCAGTAACAACATATTAAAATTTTAAAAGCTTTGGTTGAACGTTTAATGAGTTAATGCACGGACAACATTTGATTGCCGCCCGCTCACCCGCCCGACCGCCCTCCGTACATTCCCAAATCAATTTCCAACATTTTTGTCACAAAAATCCGGTTAAAAACACAATGTAGCCTTTTCATCAAATTTTTTGTTTTTAATGTAAAATTAGAATAATAGATGAAAAAGCCTTTGTGAGACCTTGAAATTGAAAGCATTATCCTTTTTCTTGATTTGACTATTGTTAATCAATAAAAAAATCAGCAAACAAATAATCGTGCTTTGGTACTGGCTGTTATCAAAGGGAGACAATCTAATTTCGATCTCAATGTGTTTAAATCCCAGGAGAGATAAATCTTGTTACACGAGGGGATAGGTCAACAACTATAGTCTATTTTCAAAACATCTAGATATTTATTTTGCTTACCCATGTTTTATTATTGATTCCTCACATTGGGCTCACAAAGTAACCTTTAATAAAACCCCATTATATGTATTTCCTATGTAATCTTTGTAGTTTTGTGAAAAGATAGTTTGTTTTGTGTGCGTTGAAGCCATAGTTGATAGTAAAAAATACGCATGGGAGTTAAAAACGAGAAGTGTGAAAAAATGGCCATCATTAAAGCAAACAAAACTGACTCGTAATTTTTGCATAAAGGAAACAAATTAGGTAGTATAATATAATTTGTCGCTGAATGATGGGTTGTTAATGGGTGCAAGCCATTGCGACACTGATAAGAAAGGAGAGGACTAGAAATGAGAATGTGTTTGATGAAAGCTTGAGGCAGGGTGGTTTTAATCGTGAGAAAAGTGTTGTTAAACAGATAATTCATGTTGATGAAAAAACAGGAGTGCAGAGGAACAGAATATGGAGTGAAGTAGGAGTTTGGGGAGGGAACTGGGAATCAATTCCCTCTGTCCACCAAATAATTTAAAGCCATTAAAGAAATAAGGGAGTGGGGCCAGGCATGTATGTAAAAGGATCAATTATGCAGGGGATGCAGACCACAGATTGGTCTCATTTGACAACTGATCAATAAGACAATGGATGCCAAATGTAATAGCACTTTCTAAATTTTAAAAAGTAAAAACAATATATAATTTATTCAATAGTACATTTTTTATTACGTAGACCAAAAGTAGAGAAATATATCATTGAATGACTTTAAGAATGCATCCGGCAGAGCACAGTTTCCACTGGATCAGTCCTCAGACATCTCAATCATTCAATGATGTCAATAACCATACGCAGCTTTAGCTTATGCAGCCTGTATAGCGCCACTGAGTGCTTTTAATCAACAATATTTTTTCAAACTACTTATATAAAACTATTAAGTCTTTCAACAACGGTTATAAATGATAAGAAACGATGCAAATATTGAACTTTACAACATTTTTAATTATCTTTAATAATAAATTCAAAGAAGTAATATCTATTCAATTTAACAAATATGTACTAAAAAGTGGCATGTTAATCGTTAAATATAGATACACGCAATTTCTATTTTTAAACAAGGGAAATAATAATTACATGACAATCCCGTCTTCCAAATGTATTTTAAAACATTTTGCTTTTATAAACTGTTACTAATTAGAAAGAAAGAAAAAAACACACACACACTGAAGATAACATGTGTTTTAGTTGCAACAACTTTATTGTTGATAAACAACTGCCAACCTGTACCAGAAACCAACAATGGTTTGGAACAAACTATACACTACGATCAACAACTCGACCTAGATTGTTACTCACATTTGTTGATAATGTAAACAAACATTGATTTAAAAAAAAAACGGTAATATGTAGCAATTAATAACGATCAGAATGCTGGAGTAAAGATCACCAGGAAATTGATCTGGTTTGCCGCTTCGAGATGACGATAAGTGATATTTTACAAAATCATGATTTCGGGGGGAAGTGATGAATTGTCCTTGCCAAAATTACAATTAATTCAGGTATCTTACATTACTAACATATATTGATACCACGATAATACATTGATAATACTGCCTTGTTAAAAATACCTTATTGTCAAAGAATGCAGCAATGGTTCTATCGTCGACGGCCAAAGCAAAAATCGTGATGATAACGCATGCAATTCCGGAAATTGACCGTCTCCAAAAATATTAAATTCTAAATTTGAGTTATCGTCCTTTTCGCGCCAGACGACTATTGAAAAGGCTACACAATGGGTGCCACATGTGTAGCAGGATAAATAAGTGTACCCTTCTGGATCACCTGATATCACCCCAAGTTTTTGGTGGGGTTATTGTTGCTTAGTCTTTAGTTTCTATTTTGTGTCTTGGGTACTATTATTTGTCTGTTGGTCTTTGTAGGTTTGTTTTTAATTAATGAGTTTAAATGTTAATCTAGTATCTTTCAGCACTCTTTTTTAAACCTTATATTTTCAACTTTCTACATGAATATTATCACATGACTTATAGGTATATCACATGACTTTGCTTGATTGACAATGTAGTCACCAATTATTATCACATGACTTATAGGTATATCACATGACTTTGATTGATTGACAATGTAGTCACCAGTTATTATCACATGACTTATAGGTATATCACATGACTTTGATTGATTGACAATGTAGTCACCAGTTATTATCACATGACTTATAGGTATATCACATGACTTTGATTGATTGACAATGTAGTCACCAGTTATTATCACATGACTTACAGGTATATCACATGACTTTGATTGATTGACAATGTAGTCACCAGTTATTATCACATGACTTATAGGTATATCACATGACTTTGATTGATTGACAATGTAGTCACCAGTTATTATCACATGACTTATAGGTATATCACATGACTTTGATTGATTGACAATGTAGTCACCAGTTATTTTTTATCACATGACTTACAGGTTTATCACATGACTTTGATTGATTGACAATGAAGTCACCTGTTATTTTTGATCCAATGACTTACAGGTATATCACATGACTTTGATTGATTGACAATGTAGTCACCAGTTATTATCACATGACTTACAGGTATATCACATGACTTTGATTGATTGACAATGTAGTCACCAGTTATTATCACATGACTTACAGGTATATCACATGACTTTGATTGATTGACAATGTAGTCACCAGTTATTATCACATGACTTACAGGTATATCACATGACTTTGATTGATTGACAATGTAGTCACCAGTTATTATCACATGACTTACAGGTATATCACATGACTTTGATTGATTGACAATGTAGTCACCAGTTATCTTTTGATAACGGTGTTCACACATAGCTTGTTCTTCCTCTGATATTGTAATATGTACATGTGTTTTGGCATGATCTGTAAATAAAGCATATCTATTAAAATCAAATATTTAATGCATCATAGTTATGTATGTAATATTTGCATCATGATATTTAGCAATCACAGCTTAATAAATAAGAAATCCTTAATTGCTTCATTACAATTAAAAGCAGAAAAAACTTTTTCAAAATAGATTTTTTTTTAGATATTTTATCTGTTTTTCATACACTGAGAAGTTTAGAGCTAAACAGTTTAATAAAAAGTTGCGATGATATTAATTCTTGATAAATTCATATTTAGAGATGGTAAAAGATTTTCCTGATTAATAGAAAGAATGACATTGTGTCTACCACCATTGAAATCTTTCCTGCTGTACATTAGCATAGGAAGTACCAGAGTTCATATCTGATTTTTGATGAGGTTCATTTGTTTAATCTTAATTTTCATTGTTGCATCATGTGGGCTTTATCATCTTTTCATAGTATTTTCTTCTTTTACCATGGCATTGTTAGTTTTTCTTCTATTTATGAGTTTTAAATGCAGAAAAATTCATAAGAATTTAAACTTTTACTGAGAATAATCATTTAAATGACTTACAGAAAATATCATTTTTGAACTTTTAATTTTTGATTAAAACTTTACCTTCAATATCTTTGACCTCCATTTTTCTGTTATACTGCATTCTAAACAAGAATTGTTCTAAAATAAAGGCTACTACAATATTCATCACCACCTAAAATGCAAAAAAAAACTCAATCTTAAAATTGTTTATAAAGACTAGTCAAATACCTGCATTGAGACAAAGATAAAACTGACCTTTAAAGAGAGTTGACCGGTGAATTCATGTTCAAAATATTACTTTACTCATGTGCACATCCTCAGTCAAGAATCCTTTCTGTGGTTGTTTTATGTCATACCTCAATCTCTTAATGGTTATTTGGATAAATTTTCAATCTTTGACAATTTCTGTTTTAAGATTTCATATGTTTTTTTAAACTTTTAAAGAATGGACAAAAAAGCAAGTTCAATTATTGCCATTTAAGGCAAAGCTACACACAAATATATATATTTGATGTTAGATTGTGAGGTTCTTATTATTGCAATATTCAAATAGTCTAATTTTTCACAGTAATATAAACTTGAATTTAAAAACTGAATTTACAGGACTGTTTAAACACATGGGCATAGTTGAGGACTATATATTGTCCTTGAGATGTCTTTCAGTTACCTGTATTGTTGGGTAGCTGTCTCATTGACATATATCCCATATCTCAATTTATATATTGTTACCTACCATCATAACTATATAAAACAACATGAAATAAACTCTACTCCACTCTCCTATGTGATGAGCATATCCTTCCTGTAAAACAACAAAACATTGTTATCAAAGCATTACATATATTTGGACAATCTAAATGTAGAAGACATTAATTAGATATTTGATATTAGATAAAATGAACAAAAGTATGAATTATAATCATGTAAAGAAATGAAAAGCTACATACAAATAATGCAATTTTAAAAGATAGTTTAACCAAGAATGTGTCCATAGTACACAGATGCCCCACTCGCACTATAATTTTACATGTTCAGTCCACCATGGAATTGGGGTCAAAACTTTAATTTGGCATTAAAATTAGAAAGATAATATCATGGGGAACATGTGTACTAAGTTTCAAGTTGATTGGACTTCAACTTCATCAAAAACTACCTTGACCAAAACTTTAACCTGAAGCGGGACGGACGGACCCACAGACAAATGAACGAAAGGACGAACTAACGAAGGCACAGACCAGAAAATATAATGCCCCTCTACTATCTTAGGTGGGGCATAATTAACGACATACTTTATATTCCATTGTATTTTCTGATATTGAAAACATTTTAATTTAATTTATGGTAACTTAATTGAGACCAAACAAAAATGATAATAATAATCCTACATAAGAATATCTACTCACCATTATTATAAACCAATTATTGACAACAGTCAGTTCAAACAAAGTTACTGAAAAAAAAGATATTTATCAAACATTTGTACTTTCGTTGCTGTTTGTTTACATTAAAGACTCTTTTATGTACATTCATTCATCATAGCAGTTAGAAAAAGCCACAGTGCCCAAGATCAATGTGAATTAAACATACAGGATTTAATATGTTTAAAGAACTCTCTTATATATCTTCATAAAGAAACAATCAGCTTAAGTCAAGGATAAATCTTTCATCACATACAGTAACAAGAGTGTGACTAACAACTTTAAAAATAATAAGTAACTTCTGCTTTAATTCTTTTTATGCTCTGACGTTTTACTGTGCTGAAAATTTTGCTGCATAAATGCCAGAAGTATCACCGGTGAGGTAGTGATCATTTTCATAATCATGCAATGGTTTTACATTTTTTCCCACTGCACACTTTTCCATGCAATATCCGACATTCCAAAAATATTTCATCCCCTCAATAATGTCTATATGACTAAATATAAGTATATATCAACCTTAAGTCATAAAATTTGTCCTCCCACACAGATAGAAGAGTGTAGCTAACTACCTTAAAAATAATTTGTAACTTCTCTTTAATTGACGCTTTAATTCTTTTTCATACTGTGAGTTTTGGTGTGCCAACAGTTTTGCTGCATAACTGCCTGAGGTGGTTGAGGTAGTGCTCATTTCCAAAATCCTGCATTGTTTTACATTTTTCCCCACTACCTACTTTTCCCACCCTATATCTAAAAGTGTGTTGTCCCCTAATAATGTCTATATGCCTGAATGTAAGTACATAACCTACCTCCTGATTCTAAAATATTATCAAAGTTGTTGAGGTAATAATACATCTGATTCGTTGAGTCATTACTATATTTGTAATAAGCTTCTACACTTGTATTTCTGTAATATAAGTGTATATTTGTAATAAGCTTCTACACTTGTATTTCTGTAATATAAGTGTATATTTGTAATAAGCTTCTACACTTGTATTTCTGTAATTTAAGTGTATATTTGTAATAAGCTTCTACACTTGTATTTCTGTAATATAAGTGTATATTTGTAATAAGCTTCTACACTTGTATTTCTGTAATATAAGTGTATATTTGTAATAAGCTTCTACACTTGTGTTTCTGTAATATAAGTGTATATTTGTTTTAAGTCTGCTACACATATATTGGCATGGTCAAAACATAAGAACAATTGTGTTTTCAATAAATTCACTGTACTTAAAACCAGAATTTAAATTCATCAACATTTGGTGAAGAGTTGTCTCATTAGCATTCATACTAAATCTTTTTATCTTATCATAATTGAATGGATTGCTTCTCTGAGCTCATTCTGATATAACAGCAGCTTGATAAGATCGCAGAGATCTAACCCTGAACAGTTGGGGCAAGTTTGGACACCATATTTAAGCTTGATACTGTCTGACTGTGGATTGTGATAAAATGTTTGACATTATATAGATTTCTGACACAAAATAAATGTGGTCAAAGATCTTAAAAAAATACATTGCACAATACTGTTCAATAAAAGATTGCTTTTTGAAATATATATTTTTTTTGAAATTTCAAAAATTTTGAATAAATTAAATATGACCCCCCTCCCCCTTGGAGTAATTACCCCAAAACTAAATTTCAGCCTTCCCTTTGAGGTATGATACCTTGTACTAATATTTTCGAGAGATCCATACACTTAAACACAAGTTATTGTCTGGAAACTAGAAAAATGCTTGTTTACTGCCCATATTTTCTGCATGTTTAGAGCAATTACCCCAAACTCAATCATAGCCTTCCTTTAGTGATATGGAATCTTGTGGTACAATTTTAGAAGGATCCATACACTTACACATAGGTTAATGTCCAGAAAGTACAAAAAAGCTTGTTTTTGGACCTTTTTGGCCTTAATTCCTAAACTGTTGGTATCATAACCCAAAAAGCGATCGCAACCTTCCTTTTGAGGTATTGGAACTTCTTGTAAAATTCTTTGCTGAACATATTTGCTGTTTATGCCCGCGTCACACTGTCCCGATTTTTACGTCGATGGCAACACGATTATGGAAACTTTCAAAATCGGGACTGATTGTATCCAGATCGGGCTATTCGTAGTGCCATCTTTAACCATCGTAGAGCTATCGGCCACTTTTTCTAGACTTCGGGGACAACTTTGGGAAGGGTTCTAAATTTTTTAACATGTTAAAAAATCCCCGAAGGTGCGTCGGATGTTCAGGGTTCGTATTGAGTTCGTATCACCATCCTCACCATCATAATGTCACCGGGAATGCATCTTTGGACATCGTATTGCATTCGTGTTTCCATCGTTTCCATCGGGCAGTTTTGACATTACGATGTCTACACGAATAAATCACGAATCTACCCTTAGGTTTAACGATGGCAACACGACTTCGTGAAGACCTCGTAATCCCGTCGTGTTTCCATCGAATAAAAGTACGAAGGCGACAAGAAGGAACTACGACGGCAATAAATCCAGCTAAATGTAAGTTAATTTTCGCGCTAAAATACATTTAAAGTGCCATGCACGATATGCACTGGTCAGTCTAATACGACAGATAAGAAAGACATTCACAAAACATGGAGGTCATATCATATGATTCTATGAGAACAAGAAAGGCGACAGCGTTGTTTCTATTAATTTAAATGGAACAAGAAGAGCAGCTATTACAGGCTCAGGATTTACTTTTACGAGTAAATTATTATTTTTTGTCAATTTTTCATATCAAGTATCATAATGAAAATCATAAACGCGCCTCGTACACCAACACTGCAGGTACACGTATATAGGGAAACCAACTTTTTCCTCATAGTTCATTACTCTAATTTTTTATGAATCGTCTGAGTTGTTGTCACACGAATGTTTACTCCATAACCATTTTGTTTTCTATTATATGTCATATTTTGCCGCATTTGTTGCTTTCCCCACATCCTTCCTTTTGTCAATATTATTATGATATTCTCCTGGAAAGAGCTCTTTTCGAATAAAAGGGATCAACGAACCCATTACCTTACCTTTAAGATAGATCAGTTAACATGGGCATAATTATGGGTGATTATTCAGACAAGGGCACACATTTTACAGTTCAAACAAGGCAATGCCGAGCGTGACATCCCCTCGTATGTAACATATTGGGGACAAATATGGACACTATATTTGTATATATGACACATGCAGAAAATGGTAAATTGAATATGCATATTTGATACATAAACTATTTTTTTAGAAATCAACCAAAACATTCAGTAACTGGAAATACCTTTAATATTGTCTTTAGGACCAGCAGGTAAAAAAATGAGCAACCAATTTCCTGTGTATTATGCTATTTCAAGGAGAAAAACAAGTCCATCTGCATGACCTTGGCCTTTGGCCTTGAACGTAAAAAATGTCAGATCATTACAAGGAGGAACAATACACCAAATGTGGTTAAAATCTTTTGAAGCATATTGGTTTTAGAGTGTCCACAAGGGTGATATTGCCTTGTATTACAACTGCCACTGTGACCTTGACCTTTGAACTTTAAAGTCAATAGCGCTTAAGATATTCTGAACGAGTAACACCATACCAAGTTTTGAGCATTTTGATTCTAGAGTGTCCATAACAATTTTATCTACACGCAACTAACATGCAGTAGGCGAGGGGATAATAAACTAAGTTTTATTAAAATTAGACAAAAAGAAAGATTTCCCGCCATGCATGGCCCTTCAAGCCCACGGTCTTCCGTCTTATGATTAAACCAGAAATTAAATGTACAATATAATATATATTCAATATTGATCAAACAATTTAAAACGCGTGATGCCTTTGTCATATAATTTTAATGCATCGTAAGCTGTACACGACGTCTTTTTGACAACGTATGGCCATCGCGCCATCATCGTAATCCATCGTGTAGCCTTCGTAATCCATCGTGTAGCCTTCGTGATCCATCGTGTAGGCTTCGGCTGAGATATGTAGCTTAAATACCCGTCTTCGGTTAACCTTCGTATGTCCATCTTTTGCTATCATATATAATTTCGGCACCATCATATAGACTTCGTTATTCATCGTACTTGCTTCCGGCACTTTATGGTATTTTAACGAGATCGGGACCAACTTCGTACGAACTTACAATTTTCGCATTCGGGTGTCCATCGTATATAAAAATCGGGACAGTGTGACGCGGGCATTACAGCTTATCTTTATCATTAATACTATTCAAGATAATAACCAAAAACTGCAAAATTTCCTTAAAATTACCAATTTAGTGGCAGCAACCCAACAATGGATTATTAGATTCATCTGAAAATTTTAGGGCTGATAGAACATTACCTTATAAACACTTTAACCCCATGTCAGATTTGCTCTAGAATGCATTGGTTTTTGAGATATATGCCAAAAACTGCATTTTCCATTTTTAGCCATGGCGGCCATGTTTTTTGACGAAACAGAAAATAAAACACAAACTTTATTCTAGACACCCTGGGGATCATTTAGCTTAAGTTTGGTTGGAATTGATTCTTCGTTTCAGAAAAGAAGATGTTTGAAATAGTTTACATCATTACGGACGACAACAACAGACAATGACGGACGCCAAGTGATGGCTAAAAATGTGGTCATATAAATAGCAGATGATGGAAAGCTGTTTAAAGTCTGATGGGAAAAAATGTAGGACAAGAATGTGTCCAAAGTACACAGATGCCCCACTTGCACTATCATTTTCTATGTACAGTGAACCATGAAATTTTGGTATAAATTCTAATTTGGCATTAAAATTAGAAAGATCATATCATAGGGAACATGTGTACTAAGTTTCAAGTTGATTGAGCAACTTCATCAAAAACTACCTTGACCAAAAACTTCGTAGGTGGGGCATAATAAAAAGTATACAAGTTTCATGACATTGCCAATTTACATTGCACAAAAAAAGCAACCTTAAAAATAAAACAGCAAAGGTTAGAAACACATTCTACAATACATTATAGACTTACTTGCAGCAGTTACGTAGATTTGTGTGTAGAAACATCTCCATTCCAATGATGGCAAAGAAATAATACACTAGAATTATCACAATGGCAAGACTGAAAGAAACAAACACATCAATATTTGAGCTACGTCAGATAGAAATCGACCTTATACAAATGAATATAAATACATCTGTCATCTTATATTTTTAGGTTTAAAAAATCTATACCGTATACGGCCGTGTATTGTCCGCATTTGTGTATAGTCCGCACCCCCTCTTCATCCCCAAATATCGAGGAAAAAGTCTAGTTCGCTTGTATAGTCCGCGGCAACTTTTGACAAGATTGGGTCCGCGAACAATGACGGAAAATGCCGAAATTGCGTATTTTTGTATATTTTTTTTGTCGAGATCGGCAATATAGTAAGTATTGTTGTTGAAAAGATTGATAGTCACGTAAAACTTATGATAAGTTTTTGAATGGGATTTTTAAAAATATGTTTTTAATCTGTGTTAAAGACTGGCAACACAGTAATCATTGTTGTTAAAAGATCGATGATTAATATAAAGTTATGATCAGTTTGTAAAAGAGGACTTAAAAAGATATGTATTTAATCTATTTTAAAAGTTTTCAAAAGATTCTGTTTAATTGCTCAATTAAATAGTCTTTCAGACTATCATTCTTTACTAATTAATTTAAAGTCCCAAACAATGAAAGTAAGAACTGTATTCATGTAATAAATGTTAATTAATTCAATCATGTACATTTAACTATCAGCGTTATCACTTTTGATAACATTGAAAGTGGTAGCTTGCCCAAGCCAATAAACTGTTTAAAATTCTAAAAAATAAATTTTTGGTATGCTATTAAACAAAAGAAAATTAAAGATCAAACATTTAAGATCGAAAGTTTGATGTTTGATGTTTAAAAATTGATTAGAACTCATTAAAATGTTATAACTCTTTAATCTTATCATTTCTTTTATTGATTTGAAGAACTGCCTTAGGTTATTGAATTAAATTCATCACTTGTCAAAAGTTGACATGGTTAATTAATTGCTTTACACACAAACCCGTGAACTCATTCATGTAAGACGATACACCTGCACAATGTGACCTTTCACCTGGAAATATAGTTTCGTATACAAAATTCCACTTCTTTCAGGTTTACACTTTCAGTATTAATGGTTACGATTTACATTTAAAAAATGTTAGGTCTTGATTTATTTACGTCGATAAGTTAACAGTTAAACACAAAAAGTCGGAATACGAAAATGTTTGATACTTTAATTACACATTTTCAAAATGGCGCATCGTGGTTTACTTGTACTGTACACACGCGAATAACATTATACAAAATCTATCTTGGGAAGATTTCACTAGGTTTCAACTTGACTATTATGGTTTTACCATTGAAGGGTTCATCTTTCATTGATATTCAGGATTCAGGTACACTGTTTAGATGCAATGACACAAATTTGACCAAATCCGAAACAAAGCGGACATTCGATCAAAGGCTGATTTTTATGCAAATTACTAAGTCAACACTGTTAGATTGTTTATTTTATTAAAAAAAATAACAAAGAGTAGTCAAGAATACAGTTAGATTGTTTATTTTATTTCTAAATAATACAAAGAGTTGTCAAGAATACATTATAACATTGACAACACATGATGTTTCTGTTTACTTGGCCAAACCTCGTTCAACATCGTATCCCTACATGGAAAAAAATGTCACGAAATCCTATAGTACTGCATAGTCCGTAACCCCTTTCATCAATTTCATTCCCAGGGTAAAAAAACGCGGACTATACACCCCTTTCATCAATTTCATTCCCAGGGTAAAAAAACGCGGACTATACACCCCTTTCTACGGTATGTGAAGTCTGTTACTGTTTAAAAATTAGTTGATATGAGAACCCTACACAATGGACCAAAATTCATCTATTATTTCGTATTTGAATGTTTGAAAATCCATCACAGATTTATACATGCCATGTATTTGTGCACTTGCAAAAGGTCAATTTCTACCAACACAGCTCATTTGTCAAACACCAGAACAAAGTTTGAAATGTTAAATAATTGGTGTGAATATGTGTGTGTATGTGCAAGTATAAATTTAACTATATCTACTTGAGATCTAATTATTATCTAAGGGGGCTTATAACAACTTGCTTATAATCAGTCAATAATGTAAAGGAATATTTGATAATAGTTTGATAGAACCTTTTCAAATGAACAACTTATCATGCTATTGTTAAATAATGTAGTTCTGGATCTGAAAGTATTGAGATAACCAAAAAGATGTTTTTAATTTGAATTATTTCCAAGACAAGAATAGAGTAAATATTTTCAAATCAGAGGTTAAAGGTAGTAATTTAAAATGATCAAACTGTATACCTTATCAATCTGGTAAATAAGACAAACAAAGTACCAAGTACATCTCTGTATCTTTCCTTTACTTTAAATAATCTACAAACAAAATCTTATCATTAGCCTACATTAATGAATAATTATTCACTGTGTTTCATGAAACTATTTAAACTAGGAAATTCTGGTACTCGGTCAAGTAAAAGCAGCAAAAAGAAGAAAGTTCAAGCTTACAAAAAGTGTAATTAATGGTAAAACAGTTACTGTTTTCCAATGATCTTGTAGTGTATGGAAAGCAAAAACAGTTCAGTTAATTCACCAATTCGCTATTTCACAATCGAATGCATTCTGGGAAATCTTTTCAAAAGTGTACACCCAAGGGTCCTGATTGGTTAAAAACGTCCTAAACTTTAATTGAAATGCAACCAATGACTTGACGTAATTTTCATTTTAGCTTACAAACAACGAAAACTACCCATAATCCTATATATTCTGAAATGGTCAATTGTAAGCATGGTTTTACTTCTTTATATTGCTTATACCTGAAAGAGTACCAGAAAGTTCTAAATCAAGAAGGATTCCAGTTTAGAGACTGTGACAAATAGTGAAAAAATATTTGCTGAACTTCAGACATACATTTAAATTTGTTGTAAATCTTAACTTTGTGTAACATTTTAATTGAATGACAGAAAAAAATCAGGTTTTAATTATGTATCAATGAAGACATCTATATTCTTATCATCATGCATGTTAATCAAAATGGCTGATGATAATGAACCAAAATGTGAGAAAGTTTGTAAGTGTATATGTTTTGTTTGAGCTAACCTCAACAGTTTGAATGGTCTCAGGACTATAATGAAATAAAATGAGTCATCAAAAAATTCTCCCAGAAGTCCTATCACAGATGTGCCTGTTACCACAAAATCAAATCTGAAAATACAAAATTATAGGAGTTATGAAAAATACAAGGCTCTGTAATTAAGACAGTTCTTTGACCTATAATGGTTTCCTATACAAATTGAGACTTGGTTATAGAGTTGTCTCATTGGCACTCATAAAGGTATACCACATCTTCTAATAAACAGGGTCAAACTAAAATAGCTCTCACGAAAGGCATATCTATAAATTGTATTTCACACCGTTTACTTGCCTGCAGATAGTGGTTTTCTGAGGGTTCTGTATTTCTTTTGACAATCAAAACTGTTGTCAACAATGTTGAAACAAAATGACAACAGCAAAAATAAATCCAAAAAGTATACACTTGTGTTCTTTCATCACTTTTTGGCTGAAATCTAAGATCAAATATATTTTTTAATTTATTGTCTATTTACAATCCAGATGAGAATATTCAACCACACTCTGAAGAACAATACAAGCGTAAGACTTACAAATCCCAGCCACTGGTGAAATAAACTGCTGGTCCCTTTCCTAAAATCTTCAATATTGCTTCTACTATATATACTGAAAACAAATGAAAAATAATACTGCTTTAATATTTATCCATTTTATCTGACTGCTATTATGAAATTCAATGGCTATAACAAAAAAAATCTTTACAAAACTGCTTAATACAGACTCTGAGCTCAATTTTTTATAGTAATCAATAATAATAATAGTTTGTTATTTTGGTTAACCATTATTTGTAGAAACAATCATACCTTGTGCTCAATTTTCATATGATGAAGACATTATCTTTCAATCAGTCTAATTGAGGTCTAGAGCCGGCATGTCAGTAACTGCTAGTAGTCCTTTGTTATTTTTATGTATCATTGTCATTTTGCTTAGTTTTTTTTAAACTGAGTTTTACTGTCCCTATTGCTGTGTGTTTGTTTTTTTCTACATTGGCTAGAGGTATAAGGCAGAGTTGAGCTCAAAAAACATATATAACACTGCCACGTTTTTACACCTCTCCAAAGTCAGGAGCCTCTGGCCTTTGTTAATCTTGTATGATTTTAGTGCATTTATATGCTTTGGAGTTAAGTATGCCTCTGTGTGCAGGATTTTTTCTCTGTTTTGAAGACCCATTGGTGGCCTTCAGGTGTTTGGTTTGGATGTTGTTTCTTTGACGCATTCCCCAATGCCATTTTCAATTTTACTAAAAGTTAAAAAAAATTATCTTACTTCTTTTCTCTTGTTGTTACACATGTAAGCTAATTCTTGGTATATAATTTTACAATAAAACACTCTGGCTTTTGTTATTGTTGTTTAGTAAATCTTAATAAAAACATGACCCTTCTGATTTCAACTTCAGGATAATTTGACTTGTCAACAATTACTGATACATATACTTACTACAAACATACACTGTTGAAGCAACAGAGGCCCAGTTCTCCCTGTCTGTTATCTTATGTCTATCTGCTTCTATTGTTACTGTAAATAAAATACATTTTAGAGGTTGGTTTTTTCTCTTTCAAATTGTTAGACATTTGTTATTCCACTGCTTTTTTTTCAGTTATTGCTAATAGCATAAATTCAGCCTTTTATTTTCTTATTTGAATTGGTTTAAAGTTGTCTTGACAGGAGATTTTTTTTGTTTATTTGTCTTATATATATCAGGCTGAAAGTTTTCCTATTTAAATTGCCTTATATTTTGTCTTGCTGGTGCACTTAGAAGCTTACAACAGAGTATAGATGTTGCTTAATACAGTGACTATATAGCTGATTGCATCCTCTTCATTGGTCTCTGGATGGTTCAAGTTCATTATTTTTCTTAATCACATTTTCAAGTTGGATTAGATTAATATCTTTAAAAATTCAAATTTCAAAGAACTTTACATGCATTTCAGCTTCATGAGTTGGTTTATTGTCAAACAAAGTTTTTCCCCCGACTCACATATCAACACTCATACAAACAATGATACCTACCTGAAATCTGTATAGTTTCTACCAAAATAATCAGGAAGTTGCTAGCTATTGCAAAATCTAAAAGAGGAAAACATATGTATTTTAAAATAGATAACTTGCATCAACATCAAAAGTGATCACAAAAATCTAAATTTACATTTTTACTTATTCAATATTTTATACACTACCGATTAAACATTGTTATAAATCTATCATTTGTTTTATTATAATTCCAGTATCATTTTCCTGTACTTTATCAAATTTTGATACAGATGTATAAATGTCAATTATTTTTTTTCCATGATTCAAAGTTTTCTTTTTTTAAAATCTAAAAATGACACCAAATATAATAACAGGTTTAAAAAAAATAATTAACAATTCAATTGGGCTCCAGTATGGTACCCCATTACATCACAGGGTCATTTTTAAAATGGCATCAGATCACAAGGTCTCTAATAAAGAAATTAATAAAAGCTTGATTTTTTTTAACATTTTTAAAAGTCACATGTACATTTAAATGAGATCTCAGATCCATAGGACCATCCACTAGACCCCAAGGGTTGATGGCTGGATTTGACCTTGTTGAATCTATACAAGACACTTACAAATAAATCTTTTAAACCATTTCCATTTTACAAAACTGTGTATACCTGTAATAAATAGTCAAATTAAAAAAATTTTACATTGATTTGTTGGTACTTTCTCCTTACAATGCTAAATATAGGTACTGTAAATTCAGAAATTATTGTGAGGCTTTTTACTAACGCATATAACAAGACTGGATTGGAATTGTGATAATATGAACTCCCATTCTGAAAACTGAAACATAGATCTGTATGCATTTTTTTTTTTAAATCGCAAAAAATATACTTGCATTTTTGTTGATTCTTGCAATAATAGATTCAATCAATAATTTTAAGAAATTTACAGATATAAATAATAATAATATAGATTGAAAATTTTGTCAGTGAGTGTGTGTTTAAAATTTTCTAAAAATAAAACAATGGGTAGTACAGTCGATTCCACTTAATTGCATACCGCTTAATAGCATAATTCGGTTAATTGCATACTTTTCTCCTGCACAAAACCATTTCCCATTCATCTAATGTTAAATTGTACGGTTATATGCATAGCCCCACAAGTGACATTTCGGTTAATTGCATAGAAAATAATCGCCAGCTAGATATGCTTAGTTAAAACTGACGAGATTTTTGACCGGAAACAGCAATTTGGTAAGTATATTTTTTTTGAATGCATCATAATTTTTGATATCATTTCAGATTTACTTCTGTGTTATTTAAATAAAGTTTTAACACAGTTTCTCTCGTGTTTATATGATTATAAAAAGGCCTCGATGTGTACACAGGTAAAGTTTCCCATATTCTATTTTAAGCCTCTAGGTCATAAAAATGTCAATCAGCTGATTGTTGTAAAAACACAACCATTTTATGATCTTCTATCTCAAAAGGTGTTAATTATTGATTGCATTTCAAACATTGGTCATAGATTACTTTTTGGGTGTATTTTTAAAACAATAACGCCTGCTATAAATTATCGATCATTATCCAATGTGCAATCTCATAATTTGGCAAGGGGTGATCTACATGTATGTTAAATATTACAGGGCATTTATATATGGTTGAAGAATTTCATACATCAATTTTTTATTTTAAATATTTTTTGAAAAGACCATTAACTTAAAATTATTATATTTTCTCACTTTCAACACTCGTGTCCAGCAAATAACCCTTGCAGGGCCCCATTACCTGTTAACTGCTTTGAAACCAACGAGGTAAAGTAACAGTGTTACATCACTGTGCAATCGGTAAATACTGCATATTAAAGGCAGTTCATTACACATTTATTGTATCAAATGATTATAAACTGTGTAGCATTGTTTAACAGTTTGTTTTAATCAAAGAGTAACAATATAATTTGTACATCCGGGTCATAGAAACAAATCTATTTTTAGAACAATTTTATTTTCGTATCTCAGGTAAAGGAAAAGTCGGTACATAAATAAACTAAAACTAAATGTGTTTATAAACTTTATTGAAATAATAAACAATGAAATAAAATGCATGACACTAGACAAATAACTTTTATTAGAATAAATAATCATTCAATATGTTGTAAGTGGATTATGGACGTTCATCTTTCTTCAGGATTTCCCTTACTGATCTGCACTATCGATGTTATTTGACTCCGTATTTTGGCATTTCGGATATAAGCATACTCCGCTTTATTGCATAATTTCGTCTAACAAATAGGCTATGCAAATAACCGGAATGTACTGTATGTATATAGAAATAAAACCATGTGTGTATGTATGTAGAAATAAAACAATGGTGCTATAAAGAATGTGTAATATGTTTATAAAATAAGACAATGTCTTGTATGTTGATAAAGTAATAATGTGTAATATACCATTTAAAATAAAGCAATGACATTTATGTAATATGTTGTCAAAATATTCTATAAATGCAGCTGTTGACCAAAGAAAGTACTTTGAGATACTTGGCAATTATCTGTTGAGCTCAAAAAGATTTAATACACAAATACTTACATCTAAAAATTCTGTTGAAAGGATATTTGAAATGTGATGACCAGATAATGTTTTCATCCGATTTTAACTGAAAAGAAAATACACTTTCAAGAATTCATATTTCTCTTTTGATGGGAAAGTGACTTTGTAGTCAATCAAAACATAGTTTTCTTTTTTCTCATAATGTGTCAGAACATGCAATAAAATATTTAACAAAATTAGACACAATAATAGCACAAAATCTTCAGATGTTTTTGTTTGTTTGTGTTTGGTTGCTGTATCATTCATGTTTATCTCACGTTGTAAATACTGACGAAATGTTGGTGTGCATTTAGATTTTTATGCCAACCTTTATGTGAAAAAGATGGTATTACAGTTGAAATAATAATAACATAAAAAAGATAGTATTACAGTTGAAATAATAATAACATGAAAAAGATAGTATTACAGTTGAAATAATAATAACAAAGTGTATGATCTATCTTACTTACCATCCACTGCAAGTCAATTGCTTCATATATCTTATGAAATTCTTCCAAAGATAATTTTCCTGATGTACTCATGTTTAACATCTTAAAAACTAGATAACCATCTCTTCTACCTGTCAATACAAAGGAAAAGATAAGCAAAGACCAAGAGGCCTAGGCTACTAAAATTTGGACCAGGCCACTGAACTTATGCTGAAAATTCAATCATGGTTATTTCATCAGCAATAAGATTACAAAATGTAAAACAATTCAGAAAAGAAAATTAACAGCCTGACTCATAGCACATTTGAGATGTCAGATATAAACAATCAACTTTACTTTTATATTCCATTCATTTAGAATAAAATAATTAAAATGTTCATTATATTTTACTTACTTTTCTTTGGTCTTAGATGTTTCATCATACCAAGAAAATGTTTTAATTTTATAGACTTGTTATCCTGCAACAAAAAAACATCAATATCAAAGTCTGGATTCTTTACAATAATTCTTTTCTGGATATTATACATGTATACATATTTCCATTACTAACTAATTTTCTGCAGAAACAAATGGTACATTTTTGCCCAAAAAACTATTAATTTCTTTTTTAAGAATGCAATTTTTTTGAGGATGGAGGTAAATTCAATTTTCTTGGACATTTGATTTTGTGGTTTTGCAAAAGTCTGAATACATGCATTTTATTTCTTTAAACATTTTAATTTGTGGTTTACATTTACCCACAATAAAATCCACAAAAAGTTAGCATCTTATAAATAATTATTCCCCAGTCACAAATATCTCTGGTAGTAAGACTTCTAGATTGGTTTTTTTTGGTGTTTAATGCCACTTTTAGCACTATTTCTTATAACATCTCGGACAGTTTTGTATGATTGATGAATACTGAGAGAACCATTACCTTAGAAAAGATAACTAACAATCCTAGTCAATTGGGATTGTAGTAAAACATGCATGCCACATGTGGGATTTGAAAATCACAAACTGATTCTTGACAGGATACTGATGAGATACTGTAAATTCAGAAATTATTGCGTGCATTTATTATTGCGATTTTGTCATTTTACACTTGATTGCGATTTTAATTTTTACGATTTTGAGAAAAGTCATGCTTAAGTCAGTTCAAATATTACAAAATGCGAGTTTTAATTATTGCGTTTACAACTCAGTCGCATTATTCGCAATAATAAAAACCTCGCAATAATTTCTGAATTTACAGTACTTAAACCACTTGGCCACTGAGGCCCCTTTTGACTTTTGGACTTACCTCTTTAGTTACCAGCAATCTAAAGGCATGTTGACAACCAAGTCGCTTGTGAAAAAATAGTTTCTTTACTTTTGTCTTTTCCAAATTTGAAAATGTATCATATACTACGGCAAGAAACTAAAAAACAAAAATATACATAAATGTTCTTTCATTAAAATGTGTACATTATTTCTAATCAATATCCCCTTTTCTTTCCCTTTTCCTTTATTGTATGTAGGAACATATAACAGGTATGACATTTTCACTCTAAAATGCATTGGTGTGTTTGAAGAATGTCATAATAAAATAATAATTTTTGTTTCAAAAGTTCAATATTGTTCAAAGTTACAAAATTATGATATTGTTCAAAGTTACAATATTATGCTTTTGTGCTTGATACAAAATTTGCTTATGTTAACTCCTTACACCACAATAAAATTAAAAAAAAAAGCATTTTATTCTGAATTAAAATAAATGTTTACTAAAGTCACTTTCAGTAACATTGATAATTACCTAATTTTTTCTTCTTATAATAAAATACTATTGACACCCAATTTTTGTATTCGAAGATTTATATTATTATTATTTTAATAAACTTTATTCAGATTAGTATTCATCTTTGTACCATTTTGATAACATTATTTAAATGAATGTGGAAGGATAGGAAAGAGTTGGTGTTTTTAAATGATATATGGCAGGTGTCATTTATGGTTAATTGCCTATAAGTTGTTGGAAAAATTGCCAACTAAGGTGGTACCTAACACTACAGGGAGATAACTCTGTAAAATCAGCTAAACATTTTAACTACGTTGTGTTGTTAAGGGAATATTAAGCTTCTCAATGATCAAAAATGGTGTCTGTCAAACTACTATACAACCAGTGTATTTTTTCTGACAAAACTGTTTGTTCAAAATTTTTGAAATTTTTATATTTCTGTTAAAGCGTCAAAGTAAATACTTTATCAAAATTTTATGAAAATTAAACGAGCCGAATTTATTTTAGTGAAAGTGTTGGGTACCACCTTAAAGTAACTTTGTTGTTGGGAAATATCTGTAATCCCTTCTACAAACTAACATCCATTTTCATGGAAGAGCATTCTAGTGCCAATATGTTAACCATGGAAGATTGAAAAATTGTGTAAATTATCTCCCCTTGTTGTATAACTCACCAGGTTCATTATAAAATAAAGTTCTAGAGACAGGTATATAATGTAGAAAATACTGTAGTATCTGGAACTGGCATAGGCTGGCATCATTACATCTGGATAACTGAAGAAAAAAATTAGTAGTTCATGTACAAAGATTACCAGATAGCTATTTTCATTAAAACTTAATTGTAATCTGTGGTAGAAATCAAACACATTGTTGTGTTTAGATAGGCCTTTAAACAGAAATAATGGGGTCTGACAGATTAAAAACAAGTTCAAGGATTAAAAATCATCAGTGTTAAGCTGCTGACCTATCATGAAGTCATTTTATTAAGTAGTATTTGAGAAAGTATGAGGAAAATATTTGTTGGTAGGACTAAGTCTTTGAAGCTTTAGTTTACAAAATAATCACATTTAAATGTGTAACATCATTAGGTAATGTGTCGGAAATATAAGAGAAAAATAGAACAATGGTGATCCACCATCAAGAACACTTGTTAACTTCCTGCAAAAACATTGTGAAATAAACATGAAAACAATAACAAGCATGCTTTGTTTGGTATAATGTATAAGTATGTATTGTATTATCAGAGGATATTTCTTTTGCACTTAGTTCGATACTTGAGAACTATTTTTAAAGTAATTGTCATTGGCCTACTATTCTAAAATACTAAACAATTCAAAACAGTATAACTTTTAACCGCCATACTTTTCTATCTCTAACAAACTTACTTTGCTGTAGTCAAAAGAACAAACAGACTTATAAAACTGTCTTGAAGTGTGGCAAAATACTGAAATAGAAAATAACAAACAATTTTGTCATTTGACATAAACGATCATAAACTGAATAAAGATTTTAAATCAATATTACAATTGCATTTCATATTTTCTTCTGATATTAAATTTGATATATTCTTTATCTGAAAAGGTTCATTAAAATTTGGCAAAAATACCAAATATTAATTATTTTGCTCATTGTTGAATGTGTACAAGTAATTATTTTAAATTTGACAATTTGTATTTTAATTGTAGATACAAAGCCCTGCTTATGAGTGATAACATGTATTTTCCGAGAGTAGTGAAGATTTACAAAACATGTTAAATGAATTTGATGATTATTGTGAAAAATGGCAACTTAAAATAAATCTTAACAAGAATGTGTCCCCAGTACACGAATGCCCCACTCGCACTATCATTTTCTATGTTCAGTGGACCGTGAAATTGGGGTAAACCCTCTAATTTGGCATTAAAATTTAAAAGATCATATCATAGGGAACATGTATATTAAGTTTGAAGTCGATTGGACTTCAACTTCATCAAAAACTACCTCGACCAAAAACTTTAACCTGAAGCGGGACAGACGGACAAACGAACGAACGAACGGACGCACAGACCAGAAAACATAATGCCCCTCTACTATCGAAGGTGGGGCATAAAAAGACAAGTTCTTATATTCTCCAAAGGGAGACAACCCAAAAATATTAGATTTGTTAATATACAGAATAGAGAATTAGAAATTGTAACGGAGTATAAATACCTCGGTATATTTTTTGATAGAAGTGGTTCTTTTTTAAAGACATGTTTGATAAGATAGTTTTACCTATTCTTCTTTATGGTTCGGAAATTTGGGGATTTGAAAATTTTTATTTGATAGAACGTGTACATTTAAAATTTTGTAAGCTTGTTCTACATCTAAAACAGAGTACACCTAGCTGTATTGTTTATGAGGAATTGGGTAGATATCCTGTAATTGTTAATGCCAAAGTTTGTATGGTTAGTTTCTTATGTAGATTACTATGTTGTAAAGAAAGTAAAATTTCATGTATTTTATATAAACTATTGTATATTAATTTTCATAACTATGGTCCTAACTGTAAATGAATATCATTTGTAAAAAAATGTTTTTGATACCTGTGGAATGTCAAATATCTGGTTGAACCAAATGTTAGATGAATGGGTAAGTATAGATTATCGGGTTTTCTACACATTGATATTTTACGATATCTATACGAAGAAAACCCGATTATCTTTTTATCGTTCTATAACTGGTCTTTTTCCCTCTCCCTAAGACAGTTTTAAGCTTGGCAAAAGCAAGCTTGATAAGGTATCCTCTCACATTGTGACGTCGCTGATAACTTCTCCTCTCACATTGTGAAGTCGCTGATAATGCCTGGTCTCTTGATACAAGAATTACTGAGCGACAGAGCAGGGTGATATAGACGTAGGGAAGGACGATAATTAAAAGTATTGAGTTGAAACTTAAAGACCAGTTTTTGCAGAATTGCCTAAGCGAAATAAACACTACTCCTAAAGACTTATGTTATAGAATTTTTAAAACTGATATTAAATTAGAAAGCTATTTTTCCAAATTGTCAATATATAATCAATTTATATTGTGTAAATTTAGATTTGGAAGAGACGTAGGTGATGAATATCATTATGTTATGTCATGTAATGCTCTAAAACAAGAAAGAAAGATGTTGTAACCATACTATTGTACTCTTCGTCCAAATATTTATAAATATCAACAATTGATGAGCTCTATTAATTATATTGTTCTTGAAAAACTTTGTAGATTTATAAAAATCGTAGATGTGAGGGTCACTCCTTCTGGTTAGTTTGTAATTTAATGTTTATGTTTGTATTGTTCACATGTGCTTTAATATTTAATGTAATTGTTTATATATTCTCCGTAACTATGTAATTTGTAGTTTATGAGAAATAAAATTCATTCATATTTTTAATGAATAACTCTACATCTTTAAACCAAATTGGTCTATACAATTAAAATGAACAGAAATACTTGAATACCTATATACATAAAAGTGTCAGGCAAAGTTGACCTTATAGTGATTCGAGCGTCACTGATAGTCTTTTGTAGACGAAACTCGTGTCTGGTCCGGGGCAAATACAAAATTTCAATCCTGGTATCTATGATGAGTTTATATACATGTACACCCTTGGCTTGTAAATTTTTGCCTTTGAGCATACCTGAAGATAACAAATCCAGAAAAAAAGCTTTGAACGTTTGAAATATATACTAGTAACTTGTTGTTTTTATATTTTATAACAAATATTCATACTTACTGCATCCCCATGAATCCCAGAAAATAAATAAAACCCTACAATTAAACCATGTGTATATAATATTAACATTAACATTGATTTTCATATCATTACTTAAAAGAATGAATAATATTTTATTTATTTCATATTATAATGGTTTCCATTTTTTTTCGCTACTGTACAAAGCAATATGTAAGATTTCTTTTTTTAAGACTTTTAATTATGTTTTTACAGTAAAATTTTCTGAAAGTGTATTGACTGATTTCATTGTCCAAAATGATAGGCGCTATAAATCTGTACAATACAGCAACTCATTAACTTTTATCTTATTTCTAGCTGTCATCCTAATTTACCTAAACCATCACCTCACAGGCTCTAGTTAACTTTAAGTTAATATTTGATACATAAACGTCCATGCTATGAAATGTACATGCAAGATCTATAAAAATTAACTGAAAATTGGAAATGTTATTAGTTTATACCACATATACATTGAATTTTCTTGTCTAAATTTGACCTATTTACATACTTCAGCTTCTAATACTTCATTTGGTCTCTCGCAAAATGTTGTCTCATTGGCAATAATACCACATCTTAATTCTATCTTCAATTGTTTGTTCATTGCTTTTATGTTGTTTTTGCTTCTGTAATACTGTCTCAGTTTGAAATTTCAATCAGGTGATGTTTTTCACTCTCAATAAGATAATAAAAGTTTTAGGGTTCAATCATCTTCGCTAGCCAAGGGTTACGATCCACTCCCGCTCTCTTCACCCTTGGCTGATTGAGATAAAATTTCGGAGACACAAGGTAAGGATTTTTATTGGTGGCAGTAGAAACTCGCTGCATCCAATCAAAAAGCGCCTATAAAATGATCACGTGTAGATGTAGAAAGTGTTTGTAAACAATTGCCACCTGTTTATTGCGCAACAAGTCTTTACATCACTTAACATACGACTATATTTAGTGACAACTGGAATGTTTTAATCAACTAATAGAAGTTCCTGTGTATGTTTCATGCACAAATGCATGAATGTTGACGTATATTTTCGCTTCCGGCTTTACCAAGTGTGTAGAATCTAGACGCTATAGTGTCCAAATTGAAGAGTTCAAGTGCTACCATTGGTCAAGAATAATGTATTCGGAATGGGCGTGACTTTAATCTTCCGATAGATGGCGCAACATTGATATCACAAATGTTAGCTCAATCTGCCAAGGGTGAAGAGAGCGGGAGTGGATTGTAACCCTTGGCTAGCGAAGATGGGGTTCAATAGGCTTACTTACAGATGTAATATAGAGCTTACCTAATATAGAAAATATCAACATGAAAAACAATAACAACAACAACATGTCTATAATAGGTGGCATGGACTGTAAAATCTGTCGGAATGTTCTGAAATAAATACAAAACAAAACAATTTCAGCTTATAAATGTAGAATATACACATGACGAAAAGGTAAAACAGATGGTAAAGCCTTATACATATGTACAACATATTTTGACATGAATGTTACAAAGTTTGGTTTCAATTAGACTGGTAGTTTCAAAGGAGATCTTGGTAAATGTTAACAGACAGGGTGTGATTAAAATAGCCCATTTGGGCCATGTGAGCTAATAATATTAGACACAAACTGTAAATTCTGTTGGAATATTTTAAAATATTAAATAATAAAAGCTCTAGATTGAAACGAAAATCCTTGAACTTTATTTATAAATCACTTAGCTATTACATCATTTTAGTTCAGTTAAAATTTAATTGGAATTTTGAAAATAAGGATAAAATTTAATCAATATTTATTTTAACTGGTTGCTTCCTGTCACTCAGACAAACTAAAGTAATCTAAATTCTAAAGTGTTTCTTAAGAGGGAAATTATAAACACTTAAGATTGATGTGAACTCTTTAAAATAACTGTTCTTTAGGAAGATCTAGAAGGACAAGAAAACTCTATTTTAATCCATTTCCATAATTATGTTTGAATCTGTAAAACAGTGAAATAATGCATTCTTAAAAACAAGTTATATGATTGTAATAAAATTGAGAATGGAAATGGGGAATGTGTCAAAGAGACAACAACCCGACCAAATAAAAAACAACAGCAGAGGGTCACCAACAGGTCTTCAATGTAGTGAGAAGTCAGTTTGTGTCTAAAACCTGAACTCTGATTGATGTAAAACTTAAATTTACACAATGTGTCAAATCAGTGAACCATGAAATATGGGTACCTTGACCATAATAGAGTATTGTTCTCCCCAAAATTCCATAGCACACAATATTATACTGCTGTATATTCAATGACCCCTCTATCAGCATGATTACAAATAATCGCTTCAACAATATGGTAAAATTTAATATTAACAAACATACCTTCTGACCCCTCTGCAGTAGTATGTATCTATGAGAAACAATGGCCTCAGTGATCTTGTGACTCTAAAATGGTTATGCTGTCGTATTATCACAACTATAGTCTCTATAAATACGATGATCAAAGTACAACTCTGAAAAAATAATTTTATTATTAACTTTCAGTTAAATTTGCACCATCATTAAAACAAGAATGTGTCCATAGTACACAGATGCCCCACTCGCATTATCCTTTTCTATGTTCAGTGGACCTTGAAATTTTGCATCAATCTTACTTTAATTTTGCATTAAAATTAGAAAGATCATATCATAGGGTACAGGTATACTTAGTTTCAAGTTGATTGGACTTCAACTTCATTGAAAACTACGTATATCTTGACTAAAAACTTTAACCTGAAGCAGGACAAACAAACGAAAGGAGTAACAAACGAACAGACGCACACACAGAAAAACTGGCAGTGTTCTCCCCAGGCCGTTTTAGCGTCGCGGTACCGCGACGCTATATTTTTTTACCGTGATGCTATAATAATTCCAGCGACGCTATAATTATTTTGAAGATGCTATTTTACTTGTCCTCAATTTTGAACTTTCATCTATTATCGATTATGATCATAAAAATTATATCACCTTTAATTGTAATCCCTTTAAGTCGGACACTAAAGGCAATTAAGAGATTAAATAGCTAGGTGTTAATTGCCCTCAGGGTGATAACTGTTTGGATGCGAATATCCCAAGCTGACAATTGTGACATGACTAAAACCACGTGTCTGCAATCACCAATTTCGACATGGAAAAATGCAATCACAAAACAATTCGAAATCTACGTTTTGTATTACGAAATTTCAAAGATTGAAACGATTTTTTTTTAAAGGTCGTTTATTTGTGCATCTCTCCAATAATTACTTTCTTTCTCTTCCGGTAATACGAGAGCGAGAATTTTGGTTTAGAGCTAAACTAAGTTTAATACTTCTTTAAAAAGTTATCATAATTGGCTTAAGTTTATGTTTAATCCATTTAATGCATTAAAAGCGTCTTATTCATGCACAATCTTTTGTCAAACAATGTTTATTCCCGGACTCATTTTCGTATTTTTTTCTACGGCCGCCATTGCACATTTGTGTGTAAACTGCGGATCGTAACCGGACCAGATATGACAAAAACCCGCATTTTCAAGATAATGACAACAGAGTGACAGTAGACAGAAAAAATATACCAAGAGAGAAAACTACGCATTAACAGACTATTTGTTAGATAACTTTGTTAAAAATACATATCATTTTTGATGTAAAGATAAGAAACAACTGGGACTAATTCATTGAGTGCCATGAAACAATGAATTTCATAAACATGATAAAAAAAAGTGTTTAAATTGATTTTTTTTTGCTACTTTTGCTACTTTATCTTTACTTGATAAAATATAAAAAAAGTAGTTAATTTTGTGTACTAGATTTTTAGTTTTATATATAAACAGGTTGATCTATAATGAACCATTCATTCATTTGACTTATTGTTGGGTAGCTGAAACCACATATTTATTTTTATTTGGCACAAGAGGAAAAAAAATAATTCTGTAACTATAAATGAATAAAGAAAACAGTTATGAATTGAACAATCTAAACTAAAACATATAAAGGAAATAGAGTATCAACGCGACACAACAAACGACATTAAAAAAAATACAGTTATTTTTTTTTACGCAAAATGTGATGCTATCCAAAATTTCTGGGGAGAACACTGACTGGGGCATAAAAATAATCATTTGTCTATAAATAAGTATTTCTATTGATACAAAAAAAAATCATTAATTAATCTACATACCTTTATAAGAGTTCTTTTATGTTTGATGAATGTTCTGAATCCTAGCCACTTCATGCGTATTCCTAATTCTAACGCTAATATCAAAAGCCCAAACAATTCCAGTGATCCATGAACCTGTAAAATACATCTAATACAAGAACACATTTTATACCTGACTTAACTGTACATTTTCCAGGAGCCATAATCTATGTTATTGTTGGACAAAGGTATTTCATAAATTAAAGTGAGAAAACTAATAAATGGCTTTATATATACATGTTTATGCTTGCTTTCTGCTTATTCAGTCTGATTTTCATGATACTGTCATGATTTGAATTATTTATGGTTAAAAGTTGATATCTGACCACTTACAATATTTTTTTAAAAGAATAAGACTAGCACATCTTACAAAGGCAATGAAAAACATACAATGAAAATGATACTGTATTTTCCTTTCCTTCATAAAAGACTCAGTTTAAATTTGCTGGAAATTTTTATAATCAAAAGACTTGAGCTTTCGGAAAATGCTTGTTGAATCCAGTCAATAATTAAAAAAAAGACATAAACAATTAACAATTATATGGTAACTTACCCCTACAGGGAGAGTTAAAAATGGCACTGCTGGTCGTTCACAGGCAGCTAATCCCATTACCAGCAGTGCTGCAAATAAGTCTAAAGCATAGAAAATTTTCTTGTGAGCAATTTTATACGCTGGCAATGCATTAAAGTCTCTGGGATGTGTACTATATTTATCATTGTTTTCCCCTTCCTGCAGATATATAGCTGCCTCTTGGTAATTCAGTTCCCAAGTTTTATACTGTTTATGTCGTCTAGTGATGGCATGGTATGGAGTGCCCTGGCCCTCCAAAATCTGATGGTTAGATCCAAAACCATTGTTTACATCATAAATAGAGTCACCATTACTGTGTATTCTGTTTGATGGAACATCATATTGGTCTTCATCTGAAATTAGACATTAAAAACCAAAATAAACAGTGTTCTAGCTACAACCTTTGAAGAGGGCAGCTTCCGCCCTTTTTTATTGACGCCCGTTCCTTTTTTCTGTTGTTCCTCGGGCATCATACTTTTTATTACTGAACAAGGAAGAGCTTTTTACATCTTATTGATATGTATAGTTTTATTTCATTAAAATTGATCAAAGGTTTCTATATATAAACCTGAAACGACCCCAGATGTCGATTCCTGAACAGTTAGCAAATTTAGACACAAAATTCAAGCTTGAGAATGTCTGAATTTGAATTTTGATCATTTTTTTTTTTTTTACATAATTACGTTTCTGACACAGAAATAGAATTGGTCTGACAAGGATCTTACAAATTTATCGTGCAACCCTGTGCAATTGAAGATTTCTTCTTGAAACTTTTCAAAAAATTTAAAATTTGAAAAATTTTGAAAAAAATTTGAACTACATGTAAAAAAAATAGAGAACCCCCCCCTCTATCTTTTAGAATTCACAACGGTGCAATTACCCCCAAACTCAATCCTAACCTTTCCTTTGCTTTGTAGTATGGAACCTTGTAGTACAATTTCAAAGAGATCCATTCACTTAAACACAAGTTATTGCCTGGATTTAACTACAAAAATACTTGTTTTTGGCCCTTAGGTTTATAAACTGTTGGCACCAAAACCGTGCAAAATAAATTCCAACCTTCTACTTGTGGTATTAAACATTGTGGTACAATTTCAGAGCAATCAAAATATTTAATACACTAGAAATTATTTTGAAACTAGAAAAATGCTTGTTTTGGGCCCCTTTTATCTAAACGGTTGGGACCATCATCCCCATAATAAATCCCAACCTTCCTTTTTGTGGTATTGAACCTTCTGAATACATTTCATACAGATCTATTCACTTAAACTAAAGTTATTGTCTGGAAACCAAATTAATGTGTCTTAGGAAACGACACTGACATCAGGGCATCAAACTACCCAATAAAAACACACCCTGCAATAATTGAATCTTACCTGCCAAATCAATTTTCTCAAAATTTTGTAAATTTGCTTTCATGCTTAAGCATTAGTGACTAGTGTGGTATATTGTGACAGTTGACAGGCTGTGCGTCTCTTTCTTTGGATCATGGAAGTGACTGTGTATTTTCAAACTTGTCAGGTTTTATTTATCACTGGTTCATTTGGACTAATTTAACCCTTGTTATCTACTCAAAAATAAACTATTATCTCACTGACTTTCCACAACACTATTTTTTCAATGTAGCAATTAAAATGCAATGTCACTAGCCAGTATAAATAGTCAATCTTAAGTGTTTCAAAAAGAGATGCACATTAATAATAAATACCTGAGGGTGAAAATCCATTTTCATTTCTGATTAATAGGGGACTTTCAATATTACCCGCCATATTGTTTTCATTTTTGATAATCAAGGATAAGTATAGAGGATTGCGAATGTATCATGTGTATTCTAAAAATATTCCGAACAAAGGTTATTTCCGCTTAAAAGTAGTTCCATGACAACTTAATAAAATCATGAGCAACATTTTTTGCTTTATTCCCTTAGGAGACTAATATCTTCTTTTTTTTTCTTTTTTTTTAAACTGTATTTTTCATTTCATCGAACTATTTTGTAGATTTATGCTATTCAAAAAAGAGAGACACAGAAATTGTAGAAGTACTATTTGTTGCTAGGGAATGCGTATTAAACAAATTCAATGTAATGCGGCTGCAAGACCGATAAACAGTGAATTGGTAATGTTGACGATGTAAATTAGGAATTATATACATATAAGCCTATTGTAAACGTTGTTATCGCCGTTATATTGTGCGAAAATGGCCACCACAGCAATGCGAACACAGACATTAACAGGTTCAATTGCCACAGAGCCAATTTTAAACATGAAACTAACAGTTCCCGTACCCCCTCAAAAAGGAGGACCAGGGAAAATAAGAAACAGACTCCGTTTAGATCCAGCGAGGGCATTAGAACCTGCAAGAAAAAAAATAGCCACAGTTGAAGCACAGCGTGTTATGTCAGTATTTGAGGACACAATACAAAGAATAGAAATTTCCTCAATGATCCCATACATTCTTGAAAATTTGGACAGATTTCGAATAAGCTTTGGGGTAGAACTTTGCAGCTTGCTAGAGAACCACAGTATTATAATCGGTAGTTACAATGAGATCAAAGAACAGCTTGATAGGCAAATGCAAAGGAATAGAATACGATCAGCCAGTTCTGTCAGAAGTGATGCATCACAAGAGCAACAAAATGATATGAATGAAACTCAACCTACTGCTGAAGATGACGAAGATGAAGATTCCGTTTATGGAGGCCAAAGTCCCCCACAGAGTCCTGTTAATAAGCCTCCATCTAGAGGTAGTAGTGCTAGCAGTCGAAGATCTAATCCTTCTGTTGCTAGTTTTGACAGCCAAACAGAACGTACAATGCGGAATTTGAGTCTGGTAGCTCAGCAACTTAGTTCCTCATGCAAAAACATTCTCAGACAATTTCAAATAAATGGTAGTGCATTTAATTCTGTTAAGACCCACTTTCATGCACGACCTAAAGAGAGTACCCAGCTTTTATCTTACATGAATGATTTGAGAGATATCTTACTGAATAAACTGTTAACAACACCTGAGGAAGAAAAAGAGAGAATGGCTTACATCCAGGAAGTTTCAGAAAGAGAGAGAAACAATGCTACTATCATTGCAAAGATGGAAGAAGAACTTGATGCTGCAGTTGCTGATAAGGAAGAAGAGGTATAATATTAGATGGATTTAAAAATACTTGGCAAATTTTTTGACTCCAACATGTCAGTCTACATGCATCATGTTTATTGATACATTGTGGATGATATGCATTTATTAAGAGCACTGAATTATTGTATTTCAAATCATACTGGCATTCTCAATGATAAAATGTTCTCCATTTTTAGTTATAAAGTTACAGAAGTTGAATTTTTTTTAAGATTCTTGAATCAATATTTTAAACTCAAAAACATGTAAAACTATATATAATCAAACATGTCTCATAAAATTTAAAAAGAATACTATAATTTGCCTTACTTGGTTTACAATGATGTCTAACTTTTGCAAAGAGAACCTTTATTGTAAAAGAGAAACATTTTAAAATTTTAATGACTTTCAACTACAGATTCATGTATATGTTGCCGCCACAAAATTGTGTGAATAAATTAGCAATTATACTCACAATCATCATGTACATGTAGCACAAACAGCAGAAACAAATTATTGTAAAAGAGTTATTGTCAACAGTAATAGTTATACAGAAAATTATAGAAGATATGACAATACACATAATTAACAGCGCCTAGTGATGTTTATAGTCTGACCAGTTTGTGTTATAGTAATAGGGGTTGGCAAGAAGTTCTATTTATTGCACATCACATTATTTTATTTATAAAATAAGTTCAAAATGTATACATATATGTATGAATTTAAAACACATTATAATAATATAAATTGTATAATGATATATATGACACATTATTTCATATCATACATGTCATAGATACCAGCTAGATTATTTCTTTTAAACATGTGTGTATAAAGATTCTTTCTTTTATAGATGAAGAAGAAAAATGATGTAATAAAAAAGCTACAGACAGAGTTACAACAGATTATAAACTTTTCCAAAGAAAATATAGGAAGGATTAAGAATGAACAGGACAAACAAGAATCAGCTGATAAAAAGAACCATGAAGGCAAAGTACAAAGGCTGCAGAATGAAATAGTACAACTTAAAACCCAGCTTCAAAACCTTGTATTGGAGCATAGAGAAAAGGAACAAGATCTAAGAAGGGTAAGATACATTTTGATGCTGTACATTTTGTACTATATCTCAAAATATTGTTTGTATTGACTGTGACAGGTAAATGTAAGTGAGACATCATCTCAAATACATAGCATAAGTATAATATATACAATGCTATTTTCATGTTAACATATTTAAACGGCGAATCCACAGGATGAGTTCGTTTAAATATGTTAATTAGTAAGGCATGGTGTATATATGTGTTGTAACATCATTCAAAAGTGTCCTGGTGATTTTTTATCCAATAAAAACCCAGTGGGAATGTTGTTCTAGCCCCCTGCTTAACACGTGCACGAGAAAATCAATCCAGTCAATTTTTCGAATATCAGCCGGTTCATTCAGAATGGAGTCGTAACAAAGAGGCAGGGTTTAAATCATGGTCTAACATGAAAAATATCAGATTAAACCATAGTCTAAACTCCACCTATCTACATGAAGTTGCAAGCACAAATGCACGTCATGATTTTTTTTAATGCAAAAACATATCAATCTTTCTGTTAAACCATGGTTTTTCAGAAACCGAACTATTAAGCAGATTACCACGTAAAAACTTGAAAGGAAAAATGCTGTATTATGTTACAAGATATATTAAATCTTGTTGAACAAAGTCAAAATAATTCTATTGTAGTATTAATAATATAATTACTGGCCTATAAAAATAACCAATACAATGACATGTATCATTTCAAACTGATATTTATTCAATTTTTTGGTATCAAATTCAAAGATGACATTAGCATGATTATTATGATTATGCATACATTGAATTTAATATTAGCTGAATTTATCATTGAAAAATTTACATATATATTCAGATTTCACATGATGTTGAATTCTGATTTAAAAATATAAAGATGTGGTATATGATTACTTAATGCAAGTTACAATGTATAATTATGAGACAATTACAATCCATTCGAAAACAAAGACAGTGGATGTAAACAAAGGCCACTGTAAATCAAATACTGTAGCAATTTAAGATTTATATAGTTATTATCTACCAGAATGGTTAACATAATTAAAGCATGACATGAAGAAAGAAATATCAGCCCTTTAAAAGATACATGTATGAACCAAAAATTGGCAGACAAGAGAACAACTTATTAGCTCCTGATTGCATAGCTTGTACATATGTATATCACAAATTTCTGAAATTACAGTAATATTATTTTATATTTTACAGATGAAGTTTAAGGTGGAGTCACAAGTTGAAGGTTTAATTCAGAAATATGATGGCGAAATGAATGAGAGACAGGTAATTTCAGTCATATATGAAATAAGTAGTTTTAGTATGACGTCAATTATCACTGAACTACGTAGTATACATATTTGTTTAGAAGCCAGCTGGAGGACACCTTCAGGTTGCGGGAGTTTCTCGCTACATAGAAGACCCATTGATGGTCTTTGGCTGTTGTCTGCTCTATGGTTGGGTTGTTGTCTCTTTGTCACATTCCCCGTTTCCATTCTCAATTTTACACTTTGAATTCACCTACAACTGCTACTAAGCAGGGTGTTGAAGACTGCATAGAAAAGGTTGAATGCATTTCAAAGCAATGCAAAGTTATAAATGGATATGAACTCTCAAATAAATTTTTATCAGAATAGACTTAAGTTCTAAATGAAAAGTTAACTTAACTACACTAGACTTTCTCATTGGTAAATTGGTGATTTTTTTTATCAAGTCTGTTCTAAAAATTAGAAGGCTGATTATCAGAACTGAAAGTAAAACACAGTGTTGTCAGATCCTTGAAAGCGTAGCTTAGGCTCAAATCTGTATTTTAATCAGATTTCAACATTATCTAGTTAGTATTGGGTATTTCATTACAGATTCACTGCTATATGAATAAGTGACAACATTTAATTTTCATGACCAAATTCTTACTATAGAATAAATAAATCTTAAATTACAATTTCAAAGTACATGTAGGTCAAAAGCACAATAAAAACCAACTGTACATTTAGAATATTATTATCATTCAGAACAAACTGTTTGTCATGTCAAACATTTACATCCTAAATCTTTGTAAACAGTAAAATGGGAGGATTCAACTAATAATCTTGTGTTATTCTTATATTTCAGGAGGAATATGAAGAAATAGAAGCTGCATATAATGCTCAGAAGAAACAATTAGATGAAGTAGAAGAAAGATTTAAAACTATGTCAGCTGAGTACGACCAGATTCAGGAAGAGAGGAGACTGGCCCGTGAGAAACGTGAAGCTGCTGAGCGTGAGATGGCTCTCATGGTCAAAGCTGCTACAACAGTCCAAGCTTTCTGGAGATCATTCAAAGTCCGCAAAGCACTTAAAGCAAGAAAGAAGAAAGGAGGTGGCAAGAAAGGAAAGAAATAGACTGAAAAAAAAAGAGTGTTTATGTTTTTGAAGACTTTTCAAGAATTATAAATTAAATGAAAGAGTAGCAATACAATTTCATTGATAGATTATTACAGTTACCTAATGAATATTTATTGTCCCAGTATTCTAATACCTTGATTTTATTTCAAGTAATTTCTATTGAGAATCAGTGCTCTTCAAATCTGTAAATATATCTATGGGAGCTTTTTTATGTACACTTATGAAATGTGTTGAACACATAAAATTGTAATAATTAAATTTAGTTATTTTATTTCTTTTCCAAATCTCTTAAATCAAAGTATAAATCCTGTTCTGATAAGCCTAATTGCTTATAGATTGATGAAAATATATGTTTTCTGTGAATGAACTAATTATTGATTCTGCTATTGATGTATTATACAAATAAAGTAACATCAGGCTGGTCAGTTATCTCCCCTGAAACTAAATGAACCCTTTTTCAACAACATGTACAGACCCTGAAAATTTGATGGAAATCTTTTGATTTGTTTTGAAGTTATTTCCCCTGAAAAGTATTAAAAATATAGTTGCTTAAATAAAAAATGAATTAACAATATTGATCAGCACAAGATTTAACACTCAAATAAATAGTAAAATCTATAAACCAATTTTTAAGCTATTACCACCGAAATACAAAATATTTTCAGTTTTAATAGGTATTTGTCTCCCTTGATCTCGTATGCAGATACCTTATTTATATAAACATAGTTCTAGTATGTCTTATGTCCATTGTTTTTGCCTCATTTTCATGTTTCATATTAAATGATTGGTGATTGCTTTACATGTACATCTCAGTCATCTGCACAAACAAGTTCATTTACTACTTGGAAAAAATGTTTCTTTGTTCAGTCTTTTCAAATTGAGGTGATACACTTATAGCTTTCATGTGAAATATTTACTTGTCTTGAGTAATATGATTTCTATATTTGGTATATGAGATCCTTGCAAAGAATACATGTTCACCTGATCTCAACTTAATAAATCAGTGATCTTGTTAGATGATCACCTAAATAACAGCATGTATGTTTCTGTTGGGCTAAAACTGTTGGGGTAGATCTATGTGCAACAACATTCCAATTGTATACCAAAAAATTTATAGACTGTAGTTGTGTATTCTTTTTCCTTGGTCACATGTGAATAAGTGCCTGAAAGACAATTGTAACAAATCTACCGTGAAAAGTGATTCCCTGTAGTCATGAGTGTGTTATTAAAGGGAGAGAACACTGATCTGCAACATGTTGAATATACAAAAATTAATAGAACAACTATTCTGAGAGTATTGCATGGCATTGTACTGGATTGAAATGCTAACTTGATCTATAACTTGTCATGATGTATTTATTAAACAAATCTCAATTCAAATATCTTCAAACATGACAAAAAAAAGTGTTGAAAACTGATAATTTGCATGAATTTTCTTAGTACCAGGACCTTATAAACTCTGCAAAAATTCCTAGGAACTAAAAAATTAAAACTTTATCTGTACTGGTCATGGTAAAACTATATTCCAAATATCAAACCAATATCTTCAAGCTTGATATAAACAAAATTGCGAAAAAAATGAATTTTTTTAAGTCCAAGGGAAGTATCTCTGCAGAAAATCATCAGACCAGAACCTAATTTGAACTTGATGTATATCTTGTCATAATTAAAACTAAATACCAAATATCAAATCAATATCTCCAAGCACAAAGACAAAAAAATGTGGAAAATTGTTGCCAGACTGGCTAACAAACAGAGTGCAAACCTAATGTCCCTTTTGACTTTGCATTGTCGGTTGAGAGACTACTTTTGTATTGAATGACCAATTAACCCTTTCCTCCATGGATTTATTATTTTTTACATACTTGATTCGCATAGGATTTTTTCAATGAAAAAAAAATCGTCAGGTTTAAAGTAATAATGGATTGCTAAAACTAGTATTTCATCAGTGAAATTCCAGTCAGAAATTCTCCTGAATATCCTGTTTATATTAGATACAAAATTTTATTAAGTCTGTATATTATTTTTCGTAGGTTAGGAGGTTTCAACTTAGGCACTACACAGGCGTCAAAAAGCATCATTATGGAGTAAAGGGGGTGGTGTCAAAAGGCGTCATTATGGAGGAAAGGGTTAACACCATCCTTGACTCTGAAATGGGAGTATGAATAGTTATAAGGTTCTTCATGTGCAAAGTTAATAGATCTTCATAGCTTAATTATTAACATCCTATTAAAAACCTCTCTTACATGACTCTAATAGTGCATTGTAGTTTACTCTTTGATATTCACCAAAATTTAAATCCATTATGAATCTCATGAATCTATGGATCAAATTCAAGGTTTACAAAAAGCAAATTAACTTTACTGTACGGTGTCTTGTAACTATTCTTGATGTGAATTCGTTTTCATGACTGAAATGACAAAAAGTAAAACATTTGAAACTGATTATTTATTTCTAAGTTTTTGTAACTGCCATCCAATAAATGTCAATCTTGGAGCTGTCATAGCAAAGTGGTCCAGCAATACAGATGTTCCCTCATCAAACATTATTCTTCTGTTTTTCATACTGCTCAGGTGTCCAAGTTTTCATTTCAAATGCATGTATGATTTTCATTTCTTCTTCAATTGTAGAATTTACTAATCTGGAAATAAAAGCAATATTTTCCTACTTATGCATAATATACTGTGGTCAGACACTTCCGAATGATAGAAGTCAGACTGACCAATACAGAGATCCATTACTCTACATAATGAAATAATAATTGCTTAATACTGTGAATTCATTTATACTTTTTAATTTATTGTAAAAATACTTTATTTTTAGGGAAATAAACATATTTTTACTGATATCTGATTTCCCATGGCAAGCACAAATAATCATGTTCTTCTGATGGTTTGTAGTATGAAAGACCATATTAAACTAATATGACACTTGTATCTTGAGGTGATTATCTTCAAAATATATATAATAAACTCAGAAAGTTAGGAGGCTTAAAATAACATTGTACTGGGAGTTATTTAGTAGATTATTAAAACAGAAACATATTTTTTTCATCTCCATTTTGTACTAAGAGCTAGTTTTGACGATTTTCATTTTTACAAATTGTGACTTGGATGGAGATTGGGTTGGCTAATTGGCACTCATACCACATCTTCTTACATCTTTATGATAAATAGATATAATAACACCTAATCCAGTTATTTCTTTACTCCATATCTATTTCAACATGATCACTTACCTGTGTCTTTGTAATAATGGTTTGCCTTCAAATTGAGGTGATACAATTATAGCTTTGAACTTTGACCCACAGCCATCAGACATGTCCACAACATCCTGCAGAGTGAAAGGCAACTAGTAACTTTTCAGTGTATTCAGTAATATCAAACTTATAGATAACATACTTCACAACATTATGGAATATTTGATGCATAGCAATAAGACAAAATACATCAGTTCAAACAAGAATATATGTCCCAGAACATCATAATGCCTTGCACACACTATCTTGGATATCATGATGCATAGGCGGATCCAGGAGCGGGGGGTTTTCCTTGGAAAAATTTTGGTTGATTATATAGGGAATCACTGAAGCATAACGGGAGGGGTCCCCCATAGGAAATGTTCTGGATCCTCCACTGTGATGCATCTATGTTTAGTGAACCACAAAATCAGGGTAAAAACTGTAATATGGCACATATATCACTGTATATATATAAACTCATCATAGACACCAGGACCAAATTCAGTATAAAACGTCAGACACGCGTTTCGTCCACAAAAGACCCATCAGTGACGCTCGAATACAAAAAAGGTTAAAAAGGCAAAAAAATGTACGAAGTTGAAGAGCATTGAGGACCAAAATTCCTAAAAGTTTTGCCAAATACAGCTAAGGTAATCTATGCATGAGGTAGAAAAGCCTTAGTTTTTCAAAAAATTCAAAAATTGAAAACTTACAGTAAATTTATAAATATAACCATATTACACATTTCACATCACAATGAGGTGGGAAAGGAGGGGTCCTGATCCCGAAATCCCGGGCTTAAAAACATGAAATCCTGAGGTCCCGAATTTAAATAAAGTAAATCCTGACATCCCGAAATCAGAAAAAAAGAATTCCCGGATCCCGAAAGGGTCAATCCCGAAATCCCGAGCTTAAAAACACGCCACCCCGGAGTCCCGATAAAGGTCCTATCCCCCCTCCACAATGAACATGTGTGCTAAGTAATAAGTTGATGTGACAAAAAAAATGAAAAAAATAACATATAGTATAGCATGTTGTTATACTTCCTTTTGTACTTATGGTTTGTGGTTTAAAAGTTACCATATTAATGATAATGACACTTGTATTTGAGTTGCATATATTCAGAATTTATAAATCTATTCATGGTATACTGCCATCTTGGATTGTACTATCACAGTACACAATCAGTCTAGTTTTCTGCTCAAATCTGCAAATTTGTAGACAGATGTGCAATTTTATTGGTTAGACTGTTTATTTATAATACATGTAATATGAAGAAAACATGCTGATTTATTGGATTATCCATAATATTTAAACAAATATCAAATATTTGTGTTTTAGAATCATTTTTTTTCAACTGAGCCATTTAAGGGGAGATAACTCTTTTAGTAAAAAAAAATATACTGGTCACATTAGGAAATTTTAAATTTTTACTTGTAGCAAGAAAACAAGTTCAGTAACCAGGTAACCCCTTTTTTCTTTTTATTTTCTTAAAACATATTATAAAACATATGTTGTCACATTTTATCATGTTTATAAAATTTCAAAATTCTATCTCTTTTTATGCATAAAAATGAGTTTAGCATGATCATTCTAAGCAAATTTAGAAAATTTTCAACAACTCATAGCTTGAAAAATAGCATGGTGACCCATCCTTTTTATTTTACATTAAAAAAATCTCGGGGGAAACTTATACCTATGATCTACAATAAATATAAAACTTTTCTAATGTGGCCACAATATTTGGGACAAAAAGGAATAACATTTTTTAAAGATTTGTATAGGGGTATACTGTGTTATAGTAGTCTTAGACTATAGTAACGTTATTTTTTTATTTTATTGAATTTAAAAAAAATAAATATTGCAAAGCAGAAATATTATGTAGGTATATTCATAGGGCTTGACTCGTCATGCTCGTTGCAAATGTTTGCCTTGTTCTAGATTTTGACTTTAAATAGTGGATATTTTAAAAACATTTCTGCAATGACAAGTGTTTGTGATTTTAGCTGTTACATATATTTACTGTAAAATACTCACAACATGTGTGGCGCCAAGCTGGGATCTAAATTTGTCTTCAAGCTGACTACAAGTAATTGCCATTTTTAACCATGTTAATTTTCCTGTAGAGTTATCTCTCTTGTATTGACTGAATTATTTAAGAATACTATCTTTCGTTGTTTGGCATTTATGTCAACAAATATTGGGATGTTTGCTAAAATTTGAATTCAATAGTCTGCCACACAATCATTAATATTAAAAAAACAAAAAAATCAATTCGAAAATAGCAAAGTTTCATGATCTGGCATATCTTAGAAAATCGGTCTCAGGGCATTTCCATGATGGTAGAATTTCAAGTAAAACTCAACTATAAACAAACATACATGTAGCTATGAAATACGTGTTCAAGTTGATAACACTACTAACTCTTTCAAATACCATTAAAACAAGCAACAAGTTGACGTGTGACAACATCAGCCTGCTAGAAAAGTTTATAAAGTATGACACTTGTCATTTACATTTAAAAGTACACGCGAACTTTGCTGACTGGAATCTTGCAAAGAAGCAACTTCTACAACAATCATTTCCTATAGAAAAGGAGACTAGGAACTATGTAAGAAGAGTTTCTGACTGTGTATTTTCAGCAGTAAAACCGATTCCTTTGAGGTCTAATGTTCAATTAGCAGCAGTGTCAAATTATGTTTTATGTAACATTTTGGACTTGGACCCAACCGTTGCATTGACAGGTGAATTTGTGGCATTTGCAGGAGGTGAAAAATTGCTCACAACCTCGCTGTCCCATAGATATGGAGGCCATCAGTTTGGATATTGGTCTGGACAACTAGGGGATGGTCGTGCTGTAATGATCGGAGAATATGTCAACCAACGTGGAGAGCGATACGAACTTCAACTGAAAGGGTCTGGTTTGACTCCATATTCAAGACGTGGTGATGGCCGGGCTGTGATACGATCATCTGTGAGAGAATTTCTCTGCAGTGAGGCTATGTTTTATCTTGGTAAGTGACCATGATATATTGTGGTAATCCTTAGATAACCATCATGACTATGGAATGCATTTCAAGCGTCAAAATGAAGGGTCGATCTAGCTGTCATCATTTGCCTCCCATCATATCATTTTCTCATACAACACCCAAATGTCAATCATGCCCCATGCCTCATTTACATGTATATATTTAATTAGTGACACGACATCTAGTTGGAATTTAGATGTTTAAAAATTAGATGCCCCGTGTAGGTAGTGCCAATTCAGCTTGCATGCTTATGTAAGCTATGTGGGGTCGCTTGATAACCTGTTGCAAGTCAACATTTCTGCCTTATCATGCATATCCAATATATCCTCATTTTATATGAGCAGGCCAAATTCGTGCCTACTTATTGTATAAATTGTTCTCGTCTTAAACATGTTAAATATGCTCAAATATTTGAAACTGTAGGTTAAGTACGCAACAATAAGCATGGTTAGCCAATCAATCATATATTTTTTTGTGTCAGAAAAACATATATATAAACTGTTGTTTTTCAACTTCCTGTGACTAATTAGAATGTCATATTTATATGTTGTTCATTTTTAGTAACTATAAAAGTCTATGACTAAGTGCCAGGTGCATGTCTTTGAAGTTCCTGTTATATGCACTTGTACCGTGTTATCATATCAGCAATAATTTTAATGCTTCAGTGGATTTGCATATTTACGATGTTTAAATGTCAAATTTTAAACATGTTTATTTCTAGACTTCTGGTTTTTTCTATAGTTATACATTTACAACCATGCATTCAGCTTTTCAATTTGTAAGGAGAATCTGACATTTATCATCTATGAAAGCAAAGTTTTCCTTATAAGATGTGTTTGTGAAGATGTTCTGTTTTCTAAATAGTTGACATCTGGTTTGCGGGTGTATAGACACCCCTTTATTTTAGTTGATAGCAGAATTTAAATTCCCATATTCTAGTAATTCCAAGGGTCCTTGGAAATGTTTTATTGTTCAAATGCATGTTGCATGTGTTGATGTGCGTTCTTATCAAAATCAATGTTTATTGAGATAATATTGAAATGTACTTTTTTTTATCATGCTTCAAAGTTTTTCGGGCTGTTCAGTTACTTTGTCCGTCCGTCCATCATTCATTACTTCTGAACTGTAATTTATAATAGTCAGCTGTTTCTAATTATGAGTAATAGATCAAGTTATAGGTTCGGTTTAGAGTATAAATTGTTTTTTTTTATGGACTAAGGATTTTTGAATTCACAAAACAAAGATACATGATTGCAGATGTAGAAGTTCATGTCACAGTCGTCCAAAACATTTAGTTGCAATTATAATTCGAACTTAATATGTTTACATTGGATGAGATTCGTATACATTTGTATATGAAATCTGAAAAAAAATCAATTATACTTTTAAAATGGTATTAAATTTTCCTTTTGTATCTATTTTAGGAATTCCAACAAGCAGAGCTGCAACTTTGTTGGTGAGCGATGATCCAGTGGTGCGTGATATGTTTTATGATGGGCATCGTCGAACTGAACGCGGTGCAATTGTTCTGAGATTAGCCGAATCGTGGTTTAGAATCGGGTCATTAGAGATCTAACCGATTCTAAAGAGTTCGAACTCTTGAAGAATCTCACAGATTTTGTTATTTCGCAATATTTTAAAACGATAAATTTAAGTAGCGCTGATCGATACCTTGAGTTCTTTTCTACAGTAGTTAAACAAACTGCTGATATGATTGTTCTGTGGCAATCAGTGGGATTCACGCACGGCGTATGCAATACCGATAATTTCAGCCTTCTTTCTATAACCATAGACTACGGTCCTTTTGGATTCATGGAGGAATATAATCCAGACTTTGTCCCAAATACTTCAGACGACGAAGGTCGTTATAGTTACGAGAAACAACCAGATGTGGGTTACTTTAATCTAAATAAACTAAGAGCAGCTTTGGAACCATTATCAACACAACAACAAAGGAAACAGGCTGGCCAAATTCTAAACGGGTATATTGATATTTATAAAACAAAATTTTTGAAATTGTTTCTTAAAAAGTTAGGTTTGACGTTTGATATTAAGAATATTGAAGAAGATGAGCAACTGATAGCCATTTTGTTAAAGATGATGTCGGAAACTAAGTCGGATTTTACTATGACATTTAGACAACTTGGAGAGTTACCTATCAACAAGTTGATTGATTATGGAATCACTAAGTTCTATTGGGCATTGAAAAAATTATCAAAGCATAAATGGTACACAGAATGGATATCTATGTACAAAGAACGATCTTTTAGAGAACAAAAATCTGAAGACGAACGACAAGAAATAATGCTCAATACAAACCCGCGATATATACTTAGAAACTGGATTGCACAAAGTGTAATAGAAAAAGTTGAGAAAAACGATTTTACATATTTAAACCAAGTTTTGAAGATATTGGAGAGACCATTTGAGTACCAAGACGAAGCTGAGGCATTGGGATTAGCATCGCCTCCTCCAGAATGGTCAAAACAATTAAAAGTCAGCTGTTCTTCATAAAACATATTGTTTTTAATAATTTGCCATGCATCGTACTATTTTAATCTTTATTATTTTTCCATTAGTCCTGTTTTACAACTGGTGTTTTATTTGTCTGCACCCACAAAGTCGAAGACAGAAACATTTATTTAGGGCTCAATATTGTCTCAATGACATGTATACCAAAATGTCCTTTCATTTCAATGTGGCGGTTGCTGGTACATATAAAATAGAAGATGTGATGATTGCATTATAAATTACTCCATAAGAGACAAAATGACAAAGAAATTAAGAACTATAAGTCACCATATGCAGACATGTTCTTACGTATATTTAAAGCTTAATTAAGACTAAACAATTCATATTTTGTAAAATAAGCAGGCCACATATCAATTTTGTGAAGGCAACGGCTAACAGGATGAAAGATCCGCTGACTTTTCCCTTGAAATTCTACAAAACTCTCGATTTTGGGGTTGTCAGCATTTCTATGTAGAATTTTCCGAGTCACGGAATGAATATGTGAGATAACAATATGAACTATATGTTGGTTCATAAATTCATTGCAAGGTGTCATGATCATGCATCTGAAAGCGTTAAATAGACCATGCAATCATTTTCATGGTTAATCATTATAATGATTACGTTTTCTCAATTAAGGATCATTAAGTGAGTTTTTTTTATACAAATACACTACACGAGTTTTAAATCAAACTTATCATATGTAATTTAAAAAGCGCCTTTCTAATGTGAACATATCATTTATTAAGTGGCCGAATAAATGAAGACAACATTTTTTTTTATCGATTCATAAAAACGAATAATGTGACCTCGTGTTTATGTTTATGTTTTTTTTTTGTTTTTTTTTATCAAAATAAGTTTTTCGTAATTATATAAATTTCTGAGTTGCTCTGTAAATCAATGCACGTATAAGTAAAGATTGTGATAATCATGAGGCTTCGCCTGCGTAATTTATCATTAATAACTAATATGTAGAATCTAAACGAAGTCAAATTACAAGATCAAAGTTACAAAATACATCCTTAAAGTTAATCGTAGCTCGACACTGATTGTAAATTGGCTTTGACTTCCTTGGTAGACATTACTAGAAAAAGGGTTAAAGTATGGTAGTGGAGAGGAAACCGACAACAAAAGGAAGGCCAGTGGTAATGCGTAAGAAAAATCCGGGAGGTTATGATTTTGTGTAGACTATAGAGCAGTGAATACTACTAGTAGGTCAACTTATTTTCCTTTACCAAGGACGTACATGATGTTTGATGGTGATACAGAAGCCATTATATCTAGAACAGTTAGGATTTTGGCAATACAGCCTTGACTTTAAAATAGCACACATATATTATATTGTCACTCAAATTGGGATGTATCAGTGGAGGCGTTTACATTTTGGTTTGGTTTGATTTCTGTGTAATTCTAATCTTGTCCACCCTAAGCTGTCGATTGCTGACCTATGTTCTTAGAAAACCTACCTACTACACAAAAGCTTTTTATGTTCGTGGTATTCTAACCTTTATCTTGTCCTTCGAGCAAAAATTGTGTATGCTAAATGCGCGTTATAATTGTATTTAGTTGGCTTTTAAAGCTAGTTTTTGTATGTGTATCCTCAACCCCAGTGAATGCCATTTTGACCAACCTGAAGTGATATATACCTGGTATCTTGGTTTTGACATTTCTAAAAGGAGCCAGCCAGTTAGTTCTTGAAGAAATGGAAGCCGAAAAGTAATTTCCAACTAAAAACAACTAAAAGAAAACATCCTTTCTGACTGACACAATATTACAACTAAAGGTTCTTAAGAGCCTGTGTTGTTCTCCTTGGTCTATGTGCATATTAAACAAAGGACACAGATGGATTCATGACAAAATTGTGTTTTGGTGATGGTGCTGTGTTTGGAGTTCTTACTTTACTGAACGTTCTTGCTACTTACAATTTTCTCTATCTATAATGAACTTTGCCCATTAGTAACAGAGGAAATTATTTTGTAAAAATTTACAAAAATTTACCAAATTAATGAAAATTGTAAAAAATTGACTATAAAGGGCAATAACTCCTTAAAGGGTCAACTGACCAATTCGGTCATGTTGACTTATTTATAGATCTTACTTTGCTGAACATTATTGCTGTTAACAGTTTAATTATCTCTATCTATAATAGTATTCAAGATAACCAAAAACGACAAAATTTCTTTAAAATTACCAATTCAGGGGCAGCAACCCAACAACCGGTTGTCAGATTCATTTGAAAATTTCAGAGCAGATATACACCCTTTGGTCAGGTGAGCTAAAAAGTTGATAAACGGTACAGTTAAATGACTTAATTTTAAAAATATCCTCACTCTAAATATCAAAACAATGAGATTCGGTGTGATTGCCAGTATCTACAAAATTTCAAATGAAGGGAAGTTAAGCAATTATAGGCAACCATATGGCCTTTAACTATGAGGTCGTTGATGTAAATCAGAATTAAGAAACTGAATGAGTCTATCAATACCCATGCTTCATGAATCTTTAAAGACTCAAATGTTTCAAAAACAAGTTCTACCTCCATGACAAATATGTTGCTGTATCAGCAGATGAAGCCACGAACAACAACCTTCTTAATTTATATATTACTTGATAAATAAATAAGGTACTCACAATTCATTTAAAACTCAAAATATACCGGGCATGTACCCCCACGACACTAACTAAAAAGGAAATATTGGATTATCATAGGTCTGTTCTATGTTCCTTTGGAATTTTAACCAAAGATGAAGAACTGGATCTTCTATCACTGTATTTGATTTCCAAATACATAAGTGTCTTTACAAATAACGATATATTGTTGGGTCTTCCAAATGCTCCACAAAACTTCTCTCTAAATTGTTAACATCAATTTCATCAGCAAGCAAAGACGGGTAAATTATTGTGAAACTACCTATCCCAGAGGTGACGTGAATCAGATGTGGATATTACAAAAATCCAAAGATCTTTAATTTTCAAGTACATAAAATTAATCTAAGAATCTTTCATCTTGCAATAGTAATAACACATTTGACCTCTCTTCACTTTACACAAGTATTCCCATTCCAAGCTAAAAGACAAGTTGAAAGAGTTTGATTTGTCTTGGTTTGTTTCATAAAAAATAATGACCAACGTTTATACAAGTATTTTGTCTCAGGGAGGTATAACTCCTATTTTGTAAAAAAAAAAAAAAAAAAAAGGACTCTGAATCAAACAAAAAAAATCCGAAACTGACATGCTTGATTTCTTGTTTGACAACACATGTGTTAAAAGAGGGACGACAGATACCAGAGGGACAGTCAAACTCTTAAATCGAAAATAAACTGACAACTGAAAACGAAAAAGACAAACAGACAACCAACTCGTGATGGCGTCCGTAAAATTTACGAAGTGATGGATACAACGTCACCATTTGGAACTCTTGGTTTAATAACTACCTTGTAAGCAGCAAACCTCTATCAAGAAAATCATGATAGGAAATGCAAAAATGTTAAGTTTGGAGGCGTTGTTTACAGCAAATAATCGGCACTGCCATGGGAACCAACCGGGTTTATCTTCTTGCAGACTTATTTTTATTTTTATGAGGCTGATTTCATACAAAAACTAGCTTTACTTTCCGCCCTATATAGATGACTTACACGCACTAAATAATAAAAATGTTGTGACTATGATGAACGCATCCATCTCATCGAACTTGAGATAAAGGATACAGTCGAGTCTGTATCATATCTTGACTTATACCCAGAAATTGCAATTGACAATGAGGGTTGGTTGAAAACAAAACTTTTATGTAACGTCAAAGTGGATGATCTCAACTTCACAATTGTGAACTTTCCATTTCTATGTAGCAACATTCCAGCAGTGCCAGCATACGGAGTATATATCTTCCAATTGATACGATATTTCTGTGCTTGTATTTCCTATCATGATTTCCTCAATAAGGGTTGCTGCTCACAAGGAAACTAATAAACCAAGAGTTTCAAATAGTGAAGTTGAAATTATCCTTTCCTTAATTTTACGGACGGCATGACGAGTTGGTTGACCGTTTTGGAATATCCGTTTCGCAAATGATAGCGGATATTCCTATAATGTCGTGACTACAATCCCTTTCCCTTTTCCTGAATTTGACTTACCAAAATCAGACTTATTACCGGGTTTGTACTTACACGAACAACACGACTGGTGCCACATGTGAAGCATTATCTGCTTTCCCTTCCGGAACACCTAAAAACGCCCCAGTTTGTATGTGGGGTTCGTTTTGCTCAGTCTTAAGTTTCCTACTTAGTACACATGTTCCCTATGATATGATCTTTCTAATTTAATTGCCAAATTAGACTTTTGACCCCAATTTCACGGTCCATCTAGCATAGAAAATTATACTGCAAGTTTCAGGTTAAAGTTTTTGGTCAAGGTAGTTTTTGATTTAGTTGAAGTCCAATCAACTTGAAACTTAGTACACATGTTCCTTAGGTTATGATCTTTCTAATTAAAATGCCAAATTAGATTTTTTATCCCAATTTCACAGTCCACTGAACATAGAAAATGATAATGCGAGTGGGGCATCCGTGTACTATGGACACATTCTTGTTTTATCGATGGTATTGTCAGTTTATTTTCGATTTTTCAGTTGGAATATGCAATATGATGATTTTGTTTGTGGAATAATATAACTGCATACTGTCTTTGTACTAAAGATATCAAACAGTGAGCAGTATATACATAATACTACTGACTATATGAAATATAGTAAATCAAAGATGGAAGGTCAATTAAACGCCATTTCAAGTTCAGCACTTTTAAACTGTTTCGTGGCGATCCGGTTTTATTTACAAAGGCAGGGGCGGATCAAGTCATTTTAAGAAGGGGGGGGGGGGGGTTCCCAATCACAGAGTAAAAGGGGGATCCAACAATATGCTCCCATTTAAAATGCATTGATCGTCCAAAAAGAAGGGGGTTCCAACCCCCGGAACCTCCCCTCTGGATCCGCCACTGGAAGGAAGCGAGAGAAAACCATGCACCAAACTTCGGTTTAAAAACTGAAGATCCAAGTCAATTAAGAGTAGAATAGAGCGTACCAGTCACATGCAGGACTCCAACTCACATTGTCTGTGTTAACATGCTAGTGATACAGTCCTCCGACTACTTACAAAATAACAATATATGTGATATAAATGCCAATGAGAAAATTCTCCATCCAAGTCACATTTTATAAAAAGTTAACAATTACAGGTCAAAGTACGACCTTCGTTACAAAGCCTTTGCTTACAGTGATCAGCACGATATAAAGGGCCCTAAATTAATAGTTTAGAACAATTAAAACAGGAAAACAAGCGGTCTTATCTATATAAAATTACGAGAAAAAAGAAACAAATATGAACCACAACAAGCACGAAACAACCGGTTTATGACTTGGAACAGGTGCATAACAATTCAACGGGTTTCAAAGTTTTAACAGATGCCAACCTTCACCCTAACCTGAGACAATAGTGCAAGAATACAACATTAAAAACACACTAGGAAAATTCAAATATTAATTGAAACGGCTGAACTCGACGAGAAAGATATTTAAACAAAAGCAAGTAAACCCTGGTTATAATTTTTAAAAATGACTAGTTTTATTTTCTGCAGACAAAATTGAACTGTCAGACAAATAACCCTGTTCTGAGATGAAGTGTGATATCATTCAGTTATCATCTGCTTATTCATTTTGTCTAAAGTGAAAGTAATTTAAAAAGTTTCTAATAAAGGCGCGACAGTTGATCAAGATACTAGCAGACTGTGCATCAGCTTTGATACTGCAAGGATGTGAAGTCTGGAGCTTGAATCAATAGAGATTCTGAAGGACTTATATTCAAATTTTACATATCTAAACTTTATAAGCTTATTTTGTTAGTAAGTCCTAAGTACAAGACAGTTAGAAATGTACAAGTGTAGATATATGTGTTTAAGTTAATGGAACTAACATAGTATACATTGTCATGCCATAATATGGTTTTGACAGTCTGACTGTGTGTTAGCCATACTGCAATGTGCAATATTATAGAAATACCATGTCTTTTGCTCAAAATTAGAGATGAGAAAAGAGGGTAAATGACTTAATACCTTAATTGAATAGTTAGCTGTTTTCAGTGGCGTAGCTAGGTCATTTGTAATTGTACGCCCGAACCTCGGCGAGGAGGCGGGGACCTGCCGGTAGTGGGTCCAAGTGAGGGGGCAAAAGCCCCCGAAAGCTATACAGTATCAATAATAAGATACCATTTCTGTCATTAACAAATCATCAATATTATATTATACTGTGCAAGGAATCTAAATATTTTTTAATGTTTGATCTATTCATCGTGTTTATTTGAAATATCTAACGGTCAATGGTTTTTAGAGAAATCGTCCAAACCAATTACTTTCAAATATGAGTAAAATGAGCTGTGGGGCAAAGCATTATATCAACAAAAAAAATCGTTAATGATTTTGAAATAATTTATTTTTAAAAGTATTCAGAAGCAATATTAAAAATCGCATTTGTAGGCTTCTGTAGAACCCTGGTTCTTGCCTGGGATTTCTTGCAGCAAAAAGTGAATCCATTTATCAGTCCTTTACAGCAGTTAAAGAGAAGAATCATTATTTAAAGATATTTTTTCTTGATCTGGAATATTGACGTCTGCACGAGCTTCATTGCCATCTATGCAGGTTTCAAAGTTAAGCAAGCTATCATTTGAGTTATAGGCAGGACAAGCGTTTTGAGTAAATAAAAAGGCAGGATGATCAACTAAGTAAAAAAAAAAGTAGACAGGATGTCAATTTGTGTCCAAAAAAAGTCCGGATATACTAGTCTAATAAAAAAAACCCGGACCGATTTAAGTGAAAAATACGAAGGCAGGACAGAGATTACAACTAAGAAAATACAGGACAACATTTTTCATCCAAGCCCCCTCCCCTTCCCCTTAAAATCCAAGGGAAGCTCCTTATATTCTGTATATCAAAATCCGAGACCGTAAATTGCGTAAAGATAAGTCTGTCAGTTTAATACTGAAAAAATGTACGATTTATTTTTTGCTTTTAATATCAATCATTAAAAGCTTCTTCCAAAGTTTGACAAAGTAATTGTAATTTGATGTATAACAAACAGTAATCAAGAAATGTAACTTTTTTTTACCTGCAAACACAGAAATTCCCTTTTCGCAGTAAATTACGGGGAAATTAAACATTAATTTCATCATTAAGCACTGGATAACCCTTTGATCATAAACAGTCAGTTTCTGTGCAACTTCCGTTAAATTTAACATTTTTTTTTTTTTTTTTTTATCAAAATTCAAGTGTATGCCCTGGCGTTTTGACGCAAACATATATAGCTACGCGCCTGGTTTTAATCCGGACTTCGTCTTCATGAATTCTTTTAATTGAGCTACTTTAACATTTATACCTACACATGAGGCGCAGATTCAGTCAATAGTATTGTATTTTGTAGGAGCTCCGGTAATATTTCAAGAACCACCATAATTCAATTTCAGGTTGAGTCCTTTTAGAATATTCATGAATGTCCACAATCCTTTAATTTAGGACCTCCGAGTGCAGGTCCTTGAATATAAAATCATTGACATCCTTGAGTATTGAAAGATATCCTGAAATTGAATTATGGAGATCTAGGAATATATACTGAATCATGGAGCTGAATAAATATTAAGGATAAACCGTGATAAAATTATGTTGACAAATCAAGTTATTTTTTAGGCCGCGATTCCTGAATTATTTTTTTTTAGAATATCATAAAATCGAGTTACTGAGAGCCTGAAAAATTTCTAAATGATTTGAAGATTAATCCTGAAATCTAATTATACAGTCGGATGTCCTGAAATATTTTTAAAAATGCAATAATTTTGACCTAAATCATCTCCTTTTTGTAACCTCCCTTAGCCTGTATTAAGATAAATTAAAGGATTGATACTGATAAACACATTATTTTATACCAATATGTGCCTTTGACCAGAGAAAAAACAAAACACAATCTAAGATTATAATGTACCAGCTGTGGCACAGAATGATCTTAATCCGGAATGTATACACATTCTTTCCGTATTGTTTTATGTTCGCGCCAAAATGTCATTCAAAATCACGTGTCATGATTTATTTACAAACTGACTGGCGGGATATTGCAAGTAAAACAGAGAAGACAGATTAGAAAGGTAAATTTGCCAGTTTCATGCAATGCATAATAACTTTTTTTGTTTAGTGTGCAGGTTTTATACTCATGTTCTGTTGAATTCTCTGATTTATCCCATCGAGTATTTAATTCTCACTCCTAGCTTGACCCCCCCTTTTATCTGTATCCTGTAGCTACATGTCATGTATGACAATGCATGAGTAACAAACGTTTGTGACAATGAAACCTTTATATGAGTAATAAATACAGCTGACATACTTAAGTAATGTTATGTCTAAGGAAACAGCTTGAATCAGGAAATAAAAAAAGATGTAAAAAATAGGGTAATGTAAAACTGTAACATATTATATCAATAATGAAGTTATTATTTAGTAATAGAATAGCAAAACAATAGAATGTAGCAGCTAAATTAACAATGATACAAAATGTTTGTCTGTTTTAACATGTTTAAAAAAAATATATAAAAAAATGAATAGTTTAACTTCCTATGATCCCTGCTAGTCCAAAAAATTATGACCTCTTAGTACATGTAGTAAGTAAGTAAGTAAGTAAGTACATTGTATTTAGAGACAGACAAAACATGAGCTCTGGTCTCAGCTCTTTAACCTACTATCTGACATAGAAAAACATGCTGTATCATGCAAATACTATCAAATAAAAATAAAAAAGCATGCAAGTATATATAATGAAAACAAATCTATTTGATCTGTGAGCCTCCAGAGTCAAAGTTCATATGGCAAGCGCCTCTATGTGCATTGAAACGGGGGAGTCAGTAAATCACTTGAAAATCATAAAATAATAACAAACTAAAAGCAAAAAAACAATTAATAAAAGTATATAATATAATAGCCTTTCAAGACGTCATAATTATTTGGACTATGATCCCTGCATGACATTTTTGTGTTTCATCAACAGTTAATACATGTATAAACGATTTCCAGATTTTGTTCATTTCTGTTACTACTAACCTTCCACAATGTCATTTCATTCAAAACTTTCTGTTTCAAATTTGGGTTTTCGATTTCTTAGAGTAATCTAACCTAAATGATAAAGCTGACATACATGTATTCTGCTGCTCTATGATTACAACATCATCTACTGGGAACAGGGATTGATTGTAAGAAAGGCATGAAATATTCTGGCAAAGAGTAATACACTTAGTCCAAGTATGCAAATCACGGAATGTCACAAATTTGATTAATTTCTGTGATTAGAAAACCATGGATTTGTTTATGGTCTTGGCTGTTTAGAGAAGGTCATGGGGAAAACAATTTAGCTGTGGTAGGAACTGTGGAAACTATGTGTTTAGAGTGGGTCTCATTTGAGGTCTAAGTGTGAAGCGGGATTGCAGATTTTTTGTAAGCGTGACACGTGAAAGTCAAATTATTGTGCCGTGAAAACGGGAAATTACAAAAAAATGAGAATTGCTTACGTATATAGTGTAAGCGGGAAACAGGAATCTGACAAAACAGTAAGCATGATCCAGGATCAGTACCCCCAATGAGACCCCCTTTAGAGCTTCATATTTCAAAAGGTAGAATAGTATGATGCTTCCTTACATGTATCTAACAAAGGGATCAGTCTGTCTGTCCATAAAGAATTGTGTCTGCTCTATAGCTAGTGAACCATTATATTTCATATATATTATACTTCACATGTATATATTGGGTGTGTCAAAATGTATGTTCAACTTCCTAGGTCAAAGGTCAAGTTCCAGTTGAAAACCACATGCCCTGGCCTGTGGTAAAGGTTAACGTTTTGTCCGCTCTTGAGAAATCACTCTCAGCACATAACAAGACTATATGTACTAACTAAAAAAAATGCTTTACATCAGCTTATCCATACAAATTTTCTACTATATTTTTTACAGGGGGGCCCAAAGAGATGGCTCTTATCTTAATGATGTCTAGTTCATGATGAAGTCATTAAAAAGAGAAGATTATTTGTCACCAAGAAATTAACAACAATCTAAAAAAAAATGATTTTGATATTTATTTTATTACCTATAATCCAGATTCCTTAAAGATGGAGTGACAACTAATGCCTGACTGTATATTCCCCCCCCCCCCCCCAATTGCAATGTTGACATGTAATAAACAGGATAAAAAAATTAATAACAGTTAACTTGAAGCTGCCAATTTTCGTGATGTTGTTACAAATAGCTTTGAAAAATTGTGAATTCAAGTTGACCCTTGAAAATATCTTTCATGTCTGTTTACATGGTTTACAGCTAATATTGACATCGGAACACCTTAAAATATAAAAACCTCAAAACAAAGCATTATAGTGTTTAATTAACAGAACATAAAGTTACATTATCATGATTATATAAATTCTGTATAAAGTCAGTAGCAAAGCTTTTACATTATCACAAAACATTTTGTTTGTAACATTTTTAAAAGTGAAATCAAACATTTTAATGATAGCCGTAAAGCACTTAATCCTGATGAAACAAACTTGAGCTTCTCATAAAAGTAGGATTAATTGATAAGAGGAAGGAAGTGTTTATTGGTTTATGGGGACTATCAAGGAATTTGTTGTGGTCTCACCCATAATGTCTACCTGCGCAGGTAACAGTCTATGACAGGTTTACCTGGAAATCAGACTGATAGCTGACTTCAGGTAAGCCTTTTCATATGATATATACAAAATATACATTATGGTTTTTTTCTGTAATTGTTATTTTATTTCCATATTTGCCAGTACATTTAAAACATTATTACATTTACAAAAAAAATAAAACCAGTGTCAAAAGGATATGTAAAGATCTAGATTTTTAAAAGTAAAATAAATTTATAGAGCATTACTACCGTAATAGACTTTCTTGTATCCTTGATAAATAGCTATTTAAATTTGAATAAAAAAATAAGTTAATATTACAACAGGGTCAGTGTTTACTATTATGATTAAAATTGATTGGCATGCCATTTATCACAATTCTTAAGCAACAGCAAAATGCTTATGATTTAGTTCCTTTTTCACCACCCATATTCATGATATTGAACAATCCAGGCACTGATATAAAAATTACTCATTATAGTAAAATGCATGGCATGTTTCATTCATTCTTTATGTCAAGTTATATCGTTATCTTTTAACAATGTTTAAGATGAAATATAATAAGATAAAATGGATATTTAAATTTAAGGCTATGATATGCACGTAGATTTGATTTGATCATTTGATATGTTTTGTTTAAAGCAAAAAGATTAAGTAAAAATAAGATGAAAGGATTATTAAAAACACCATGAAGATCATTTGGCTAGCAGTCTTAGGTATAAAGACAAATTTCTTAAAGTGTTTTTTTGTAATATGCACCATGTGCACAGTGAAAATGAATTGTATGCAATTACATGATTATTTAAACCTTGGGATCGGCTGTGATTTTACATTTGTTTAAAAAGCTTCTGATTAATTACTGTTCAGGTCAAATGTCAATATTTTACAAGTTTAAATAGTTATAATGTATTTTCTTTGCTTCCTGGTTTAATATGTGTCTGCATAAACCCTTTAATTTCATACTTCAAAAGAGAATTTAAAGACTTTATATACAAATGTTTAATAGCTATACATCTAGGAAGAGTAGAGTCTTCATTAAAATTAGGATTTTAGATCTTTTAATCTTTATAACATTCCTATGAGGAAAAACAGAAACCAGCATCTGCTGCCTTGATCTCAGCATTGATAGCCCTGTAAACATATCGACATGTAACATATATATATTTTAGTAAAGTACTTCTGGACATAGATATCTGTAGTCTGCAACAAAAAAGTAAGATATATACTTTTTACTGTTCAATTATTTTGTGAGTTTCATCATGTACATACAAATGACTTTAAAGTAAGAAGAATTTTATTTTTGTTATCAAAAAAAATTTATCAGAAGGAGAAATTATAAGAACGTACAAATACGTAAATAAAAACAGTTGACTTCAAGAATGAGTCACAAAAAATGAATATTTCATACTATGTATTTTCACTTAAAGAACAATAAGAATTATATTGGTTCATTCACGCCAAACATTTTTATGCCCCACCTAGGTGCATAATGGCCTGGCATTATGTTTTTCCGTCTGTTTGTTAGTTTCTTCCTCCATCAGGTCCTCCTTCCATCCATCCCTCTTCATGTTAAAGGTTTTGGTCAAGGTAGTTTTTGCTGAAGTTAAAAATCAATCAACTTGAAAGTAAGTTCACATGTTTCTTATGATATGATCTTTCTAATTTTAATTCAAAGTAGAGTTTTGACCCCAATTTCATAGTCCACTGAACTTTGAACATGATTGTGAACTTGTTAAGTTAGGATTGTGGGTAAAATTGCAAATTCTATGACAAATGTGTGATGTCAGCTTATTGTAATATTGTTAGTTGAAATGTATTTGGATGTGATTAACATGTTGAACCTATTGTAACAAGTGCTCTTTTTATGCCTGTCCAAACAAAGGACAGATGATTTTAAAAATGGTTTTTGTCTTTGGAACTCTTCAGATGTGTAAAAAGGTTCCACTATCAACTATATATAGAATGTTTGTTTCAATAATAATTAAGTGAAAGACAATGTTTTAGGCATGTTCAAGTCACAGTGTACCCTTTCACTGGCAGATGTAATATAGATCTATAACTGTGACGGACCAAATTCTGCTACACAATAGTCTGTATGCCAATATTACAAGGAATTGAGTCTGTAATTGGAGATCCCCTTTTCAGTTGTCTCCCTTAGGAGGGACATCAATCTTTATTGACAATGGAGAGCTAACTCAAAAAGCAAATTTATCTTTGAGTTATGTGCGTAAACTTTCTCTTTGCTACATTTTTTGTATCTCTGATGTGTTAAAATATCCCTTTAACATTTATGTACTTATATCATCTTTTAACTCTTGAAAAAATTGAGTAGGAAGTACTTAGGAGATTTATTTAAATCTTAAATTAATCAGACCTGAAAAAGTCAAATTTTACTTTTTTTTTTCATTACCTAAAGCATTTTCAAAGTTGTAAGCCCCTTAACTAAGTTAACAAATTGATATTTTGAAACGAAAAACAAAAACATAAAGCTTCAAGGTTGTCCTCATAATTATGATATTTATTGAAAAAATGCAATTAAAGCTTTTATTTCTACATGTTCAAAGGACATCATAGAAGCTAATAACTATTTTCTACATATAATTTAGCATCAGCTGGTGAAAATATAAAGATTTAGATTAAATATTGATTTTATATGAAACCTAAAGACTTAATGAGACCATACATAGGTAAAAAGATATCTACATAGAAAATATGTCAAATGTTGAGAGATAATTGATTTCATTGAAAACTGTTGGCTGATTATGTCATTACAAGTCTTCAATGAAATAATTTGCTTTGACAGTCACGACAGTCCTTTTAAGGAATTGATTTTATATGAAAACTTTATATACAAGCAGAAAACTTGAGAAAAATAGTCCTAATTAAAATCTTTTGTACCTATGAGCTGCTGTGTTTGTATATCTAGTTACTGAGGTATCTGAAAAATTTCATGAATTTAAATTTGAAAATACAAGGTTATTGTTATCTGGTTATATAGGTATTCTGGTTGAAGTAAGGTTAATTAAATGAAAGTCATCTATTTATCATTTATGTGCGTCATTTTGCAGTCATCACAATAAACTTTTGTAGCACAGGCCCAATATTACTCTTTTTGGAATTTTTTTATACTGTCTATTCTATAACAATGTGTTGGCCTGTAAAAGAAATGCTTAAAAGGCTCAATACAAATTTTTACAAGCCTTCTGCTGAGCTTGAAGACTGCATGCTGTCCATCTTTTTCTCCAAGAAAACTAATAAAGTTATGGACGAATTCAGAAATAGGCATATTGGGAATATTACTATAATTTTAGACTTTCTCACTAGTCATGCTAGTCAAGCCTACTGTTTAGTGGGTGCTGAGACCGTCTTAGATATACATGATTATAACAGCAGATAATGAACGTTTGATTTGGTCCATTATATGTAATTTGAGGGGCTATTTTTTTAAGAGTCCAATATTTTGGTATGATCAGATGACATGGTCACAATAAGCTTGAAAACTTTGGTAAATTCAAATATTTTAGCTTCTTTCAAAAGCGTGATTATTATTTCAAGCTTATCAGTTTGATTTCAACTTTCTCCGTTATCCGCAAATGGACACTCAGCCACTTTGATTTCAATTTTCAGAGGCGGATCCAAAACTTTTCATAAGGGGGGCCCCGCTGACTGACCTAAAGGGGGCCTGCTCCAGTCGTGCTACAGTGATTCCCTATATAATCAACCAAATGATTCCCACAGTGGAAAGGGGGGGGGGGGGGGCAGGACCCTTTTGGATCTGCTTATTATTTTCCATGATTTATGTAAAAAATGAAGATACTGATTGATCTTATGTTAATAACTTCATAAAATAAGAGAATAATTTGTTTTTGTAAATAATGGTCCACTCTTATGTTCTCGCCCATGGTACATTTGTGATGACTTGGCTACAGTAATAAATCTGTCATATTTTAAGGATCAATACTGTTAGGCTGAATCACCATTGCAGATTTTTATAACCTATAGATCTAAGTAAGTTTTATCTTACATGTCTTATGGGATGATTCAGAATTTAAATAAAATACATTAAAAGAACATTAAACCTTATTTAAATATGTTATACAAGTGCAATGGATCTAACTTGCCCAATTGAATTCATTACAAATATTTGTTTTGAGATATATTGATGACTAAATTTGGCCAATTGATTGTTGATGCATTTTTATGTTAAAGAATAATACAATTTTAGAGTATACATGTACATTTCATATATTTTATACTGAGCATTCTTTAAAAAAACTTATAAATAAGTCTTGTGAATCTGACCTTTATAGCGTTTAGGTTTGTTTTATAATTTTTTTTGTAATAATATTTACAAACATATAGATCAACAGATTAGTTAGATCATTGCTCTGGATGTTTATATCACATTTTCTCCATCACTCTTTCGTTTGCATGTCATGTTATATAAGTTTTTTAGGGATATTAAATCATAAAAATTTAGAGGTGATAACCCATATAATCATTTTGTACTGAGCATAGACTTTAAAAAACTTTTCAATAAGACCTGTAAATCTGACTTGCATTAATGAAGGACAGAAAGTTACAGGACAAAAGTCAAAATTCAGTTTTGAGATTATTTTTCTATGAAGAAAAATTAATACAGTTATTTAAACAAAAATATTTTTGTATTTGTTAAGTTAAAAAAAAAAATAATGATATTTACAAACAATATATATATCATTGTATATAGACCAGACATAATTGATTTTTATCAATGATCAACAGATGTGTCAGATCATAATCGCTCAGATCATTTAGATCAGGATGTTTATATCACATTATCACATTCCCTTCACCCTTTCTTAGCTTTTGCATGTCAAAGTCATTATAAAAAAGGAAATATTATAGATATACAATAAATTACAATGATATGTCATCACTCAGCTGTCTGCAGCCTCTCTCACCTGGCCAGATATATACAATACTAAATACCTGTATTGATTACGACCAGGTGAGAAACACCTACATGTTTTATCAATGACTTCATCATCTTTATATTACATAGTTTGACGGTGATTTATTATTATGTACTAGTTAAAATTTATTTGTTACATGTTTTCTGTTTAAGGTAAGGTTTTGTAAAATTTTAGTTGAATTTTTAAAATAGTTTAGGGCTGTTATATATAAATAATTGATGTGATAACTGTTTGTATTTCATTTATTGATTTGTAAATATCTTTAAAATGTTGAAATTATATCACCATTGTCTTTTGTTAAACATTATACTCCTTTAATTCCACTGATGAAGTGGTCTTGCATATATATACCTTGATATTAAAATAAGGAGATGTGGTAAAAATTTCCTAAAAGACTATCCACCTGAGTTCAAATGACACGAATATAAGCAATATAGGTCACTATAACTTAATTTTTGGAATATTTCAATTTGAGTTGTGGAAGTTCACTATTAAAAAGAGAGCTATTCCCGAAAAAGTATGTAATTTTAGTGGGAAGGTTGTTTTTTTTATGCCCCACCTACAATAGTAGAGGGGCATTATGTTTTCTGGTCTGTGCATCCATTCGATCGTCTGTCTGTTCCGCTTCAGGTTAAAGTTTTTGTTCAAGGCAGTTTTTAATGAAGTTGTAGTCCAATCAACTTGAAAATTTATACACTTGTTCCCTATGATATGCCAAATTGAGTTTTTACCCCAATTTCACGGTCCACTGAACATAGAAAATAATAGTGCGAGTGGGGCATCCGTGTACTTGGGACACATTCTTGTTTTTGCTCTTTTGACCTATATACATGTATGAATACAATTTTGTAAACCCAACTTTTTATATGTTTTTTTTTCTTCAAAAAACTAAAATATAAGATTTATGTAGTATTCACCATTTCTTTATGTATGTTAAATTATGAAAATGAAGTAAAAAATTGCACAGAAATCGTGCATTTATATTGTCCATTGTGGATAAGAAATTCACAAAATGTTGTATTCCTTCAAGTTGATTAATTGATCATGACAGAAAGTGTTATGCAATAAGAATTCGTCACCGTCAATTTTTGCTATATATTTCATTTTTACAAAAAAAAGAAAATTGTGGGGTAACTTTCTTGTTGGATTTTAATTGACTTTATGTACAATGTAGGTATCGGTAGAAGTAGAATTTTCTTATTTCTTAGGTTTGTTTATTTAGTTGTTACGTTTCAATATCGAGAGGAGTATATTTCACCTTCTGATGATTAGTATAAACAGAAATATTACTTTTTATCCCAAAATTTGATATATTAATTGTGGATTCATTTATTTTCCTGGGTATCAATTTAAATGGATTGAGGAAAATTTGTGTTTGTGGATATTTGATTTGGTGATTTTGCCAAACCCTGCATACAAAGCCTATAGAAAATTGTTGACCCTTTTAAATTTGTGGTTCACTTGCATGACTTGTGCCCAAGAAACCTACGAAAGTTGCTATCAAACGAATAATAATGAATCTACAGTAAATAATACACAGTTTTACAACAAAATTAATTATGGACTCTACCGTACTACAGACTCACCAGGCGTTGGTTCACTTTCGTTTGTAACAAAATTAATTGTATAACAAGATGAAAACAATAAGGTTTCTTTAGACAAGACTATTATGAAATAAACAAATATACCTCAGACAACTCCGTGTGTCTGACAGTTTGATAAAAACCAACCATAATTTAGCTTCAATATAATCTTTTGAAAAGATATAGTTAATTGTTTATGTACCGTAATATAAAATTTGGAAGGGGATGAATACATATTGCATACATTGTAGCTTTAAAACTTTTCAAGAAAGAAATTAGAATAAAACTAATGAAGATTTTTTTTAGGGTTTTTGATTTCAAGGATTTTATAGGACTTTTAAAAAGTGCAAATACCTTTTGGAAATTAACTCCAGGCGGATACCAGAAAATACTGGTTTGATTTATTGATAGATTGATCATTATTTGCTAATGACTATAAATACATGTCTGTAATTTAGAAAGTAGCTGAGAACAAGTAATATTAAAAGTACTAGCTAAGTACTGTTACAATAGAATAAAGCTGTTAATATGTTTTAATGATTTATGTACTTTCTTTTTTAAACTATTATTTATTGTAGGTAAACATGTTCTTTTGACTTTAGGATATTTAAATGTATAGTTTATGACATTGTTCAGGATATAGATTAATAATGCAGATAGTCTGATTTGATCTTAATAAAGTTATAAAATTGTTATTAATAAAAAAATACACATTTCTTCCTAAGCCTATTATTTTTTTTATTCTGTAAAATCTAAAGACAAAGTGTTTTAGATTATGTTATAAGGATAAAATGTCAGCTGTGTAGAATTGCTTCAAATTTGCATCATGCTCATACATGTATGCCTATATATATAGTGGGATACTGAAATGTCATAGTGTATTTGTATTTTCATTTTTCTCAGTAATTCAGGTCATATCAGTTTCCCCTGATCTTTTTTTATGTCCTGTGTCCAAATTTTATTGTTCTAAAATTATACTTTTGTATTTTAGGTTATGAATTTGAAGTGATCAGCTATGGAAAATGAATTAACTAAGCGTGACCATATTGGTGTGCAGGATTTCGTCTTACTTGAGGATTATGAACACCCTGAAGCCTTTGTAGAGAACTTGAAGAAAAGATTTACAGAAAATCTTATTTATGTAAGCTTGAAAGTTAGACAGTTAATTTCATATTTCTTAATAAACATATATAAAGCTCTCACATAATTATTCAATTGAAGATCACTAATCAATGGTGGTGGTTTTACACAGTGAATGCTGGTTTATGTTAGGGATTTACTCTGAAATACCAGGACAATTTTCGTACTCCTTTCAAAGTTTGTAAAAACGCAGAGTATTAATAATTGGCATGTAAATTAAAGAGTGTCTTAACCTCCAATCACTAGCAATCAACCTGCATTTTAATAAATAAACCAACAAAATAGATTTATTTTTACTCATTCCTTGTCGAAGTCATGACATTGAAGAGGAGAGAAATTGGTGTGGTTTTTTTTTCCAGCAGCAATAAGGGTGTCAACAATGGTGAATGTGTTATAATAAAATTTTGTCTTAGGCAATTCATAATGCATTTGGTTTATTTGAGCAGTCACTTTCAAAGGTATCACTCTTGATGAGTAAATATTTGGTATGCAGTTGTATTGGCTTTGAAACTTTTTTATAGTTTACTTTGTTTAAAAGGGTTGTCACTGACATACCACATCCTATATCTTTTGTTGTATGGATTTCTTTTCATTTTCTATTGAAATTAGACACAGGCAAGTGATATCACTGTGTCAACAGTTGAACTCCTGTCACCTTTTGCGTAATTTTTTTTTAATGTGCCATTACATTATATATAGAAAGATTTTTAAAAGAATGTTTATCTGAAAAAAAAACCCAACACCAAATAAAATATATAGCAGGTAATTGGTAGATTAATAAAAAGATACATGTATTTAATACGTGAGAAAATGGGAGGGATGAGTATAAAAGATTTGTATAAGATAACCTTCAAGTGTCTTTGCATTTCTCTGACCTCCTACAGGACATTTAAGTCAAATATATAAAATTTGATACCAGAGTATACAGATATTTGTAAGTCAATCAGTTTAAGTTACACTATACATCACTTTATATAGATAATAGGTTTACAAATGTAACTTACACTAAATATATATACAGCATGACTTTGTTGTTTACATTGAAGGTGTAGTTACTGTTCAGTCAGGATATTTATGAGAAAAAACAGATTCATCTTATATCCTTGTCAGTCTGCTGCGCAGTTGTGAAAAATATTGACATTATATTATATATATATAACTCGTCTAAACATCAACCCAACAATGTTAGATCTGTAAATTTGCTTTTGCAAATTTTTGGTTCTTCCCTCGCCGGGATTCGAACCCATGCTACTTTGATATCGTGACACCAAATCGCCTGCACTGCAGCCGTCCCGCTAGACCACATGACCACCTGGGCTCTCAAAAAAAGAGCTTTTGCTGGCCGTGTGTTACCTTTCCTGGTCAGTTTTAATCTAGCGGCGTACTACAGTACATGATATAAGGCATGAAGATGTTATTGTTACAGATCAGCTAAATTATCTATAGTAAGGGATCCTACAAATTAATGTAAGGCCAACTAAAATTAATTAGTAGATTTTCATCCAAATTTCTGAAAAAAATGGGGCGGGTGGGAGGATTTTATTTTTCAAATTTTATTTCATATGAAACCCTTTTGCATGTTTTGTGACGAGTTCTTCATATATGCAAGTGTAATACTAAGCTTATATCATGTATTGTTAAGGCCGTACAGTGACCTATAGTTGTTAATGTCTGTGTCATTTTGGTCTTTTGTGGATAGTTGTCTCATTGGCAATCATACCACATCTTCTTTTTTATATACACAAGTATGAGGAATCTTACATAATTTTTCAAATCCTTAAATAAATATATCTAATTGCGGCTTTAAAAACTAACAACAAAAACGTGTGAGAAATACTCCCTTCAGTTAGACTACCTACACCAAATGATCCCAAATGTATTTGGGTTTCTAAACAATGGTTTGTATTCCCATAAAATGAAGCAAATGCATTGGTATGCAACACAATTATTATGAGTACAGAATAAAATGAAAACTCAGAGAGTGTTGAAAATAATAGGGTTGGTACTTTATATGCAAGATGAAAATATAATTATCTGACATGTAAAACATGAACTTAATAATAAAAAAAAAGTTGTTTAATGACTCTTTAATGACTCTTTTGGGGTGTATTGGGACATTTGCTGTTTGTCAACATAAAAAGACAGCCATGGGTAAAATCAAAGGGCTTGCATAAATAAAATGCATATGTTAGTCGACTTTTTAATTTCAATAAACGGTCATAAATCTGACAAGTTCGTGCTTGTATTTCAATATCTATAATCCAGTCATGTTTTCTGTATCAATGGTTTCCACGAATCTTGCGCTTTGGGTATCATTTACAGTTTAAATTTCCTGAGATAAAGTCATTGCATAAATAAAAAAGTCCGCAGTTTTCTAATCACAGAAATCTGTGACATACCGCGATTTGTGCAGTCTTGGAAACAGTGTGTTTCTCTTAACACCAATAGTTCACGTCATTCTCGTTATCAATCTTAACTCTCAGAAGATGATGTTGTCATCATAGAGCAGCGGAAAGGTCGACTTAATCATTTTTATTAGATTTACTTGAGGTACAAAACCGAAATTTGAAACAGGAAGCTTTGAGGATGAAACGAAATTTTAACGGTTACCGGTAACGGGAATGAACGAAATCCGGAAATCGTAAATTTTCTAAAATAAAAAAATTCGGGGCGGGACGATTTCAGAGGGGGGGCGGGGATGAAAATCTATCAATTAATTTTAATTGGCCTAATATACAGTCACAGAAAATAATTATATTTATAAGTACGTCTGAGTATATATATATATATATATATATATATATATATATATACAACTCGTCTAAACATCAACCCAACAATGTTAGATCTGTAAATTTGCTTTCGCAAATTTTTGGTTCTTCCCTCGCCGGGATTCGAACCCATGCAACTGTGATATCGTGACACCAAATCGCCTGCACTGCAGCCGTCCCGCTAGACCACACGACCACCTGGGCTCTCAAAAAAAGAGCTTTCGGTGGGCATGTGTTACCTTTCCACGTCAGTTTTAATCTAGCGGCGTACTACAGTACATGATATATAAGGCATGAAGATGTTATTGTTACAGATCAGCTAAATTATCTATAGTAAAGGATCCTACAAATTAATGTAAGATACAGTCACAGAAAATAATTATATTCATAAGTACGTCTGAGTCAGTGACAACCCTACAACAGATGTATCCATCGGATCGCCATCAATGATGGTGATACATGGCTGTGTACATAATGTATATACAACTCGTCTAAACATCAACCCAACAATGTTAGATCTGTAAATTTGCTTTCGCAAATTTTTACATGGCTGTGTACATAATGTATATACAACTCGTCTAAACATCAACCCAACAATGTTAGATCTGTAAATTTGCTTTCGCAAATTTTAATATATATATATATAGACTTTGCCTAAAAAAATGTATCAATTGGTTATTTTTAATACCCCAAGGGCACTCCATGCTGTTTAGCACAATACTTGATGTACATCATTCCATCAAATATCCCTGTAACATTGATATCTGTCAATATATATCCAGGCAAATAAAATATTATATGTGATGACATACAAAGTGCTGTCCTCTATCCCCCCTAAAAACAAACCCTTTTTCCAGGAATACTGAAGGATACTGTAATTCATGGTTGTCTTGTTCTAGTTTAACCTAGAGGACATTGATATTTATAGCTAAGCTAAAATGTAGTTTACAGAGGAGATTTTAACTTTTTTTTTTAATTTCCATTTTATTTCAGACTTACATAGGACCAGTCCTGGTATCAGTTAACCCATACCATCAGTTAGATATATACAACGATGAAATTATACAGACCTATAGAAATGTCAACTTCTATGAGTTACCACCACACATGTAAGTTACAGGAATTACTACTGCCAATACTCTTAAAGATTTATACCAAGCTTTTACTCAGGTTACCTGGTTTAGGGAAATTTGTCTCCCCTTGACAAAGTTGCTATAAAAGTCAGACTTGGGCCTGTTGGGGATTGTCAACAACTTGCTAACATTTGTGTATCAGTCAGAACTTTAAGGGAATGGAAAGTCAATGATATTTGGTATGCAGATGTTTTAACATTATAACATCATATTAAAATGGATATATAAATTTGTTCCAGCACCTAAGTCAATGACTTCAGTCGTGGAAACCCCACTTGTGGCCTTGGGGTATTTTCTTCTCTTTGGTTGGATAGTTCCCAGTTTCCCTTCTCAATTTCATAGTACTTATATAACTCAGGGGTGTGGAAATGCTATGCCCGACTCGCCCGACTCGTACATTTGAACAACCGGACAAGTAATTATTTTTGTCTGGGTTGCCCGTGGACAAGTAAAATAATATAAAAGACAAAGTTCAATTCCAACAGAAATATAGAACTAATTTCAACATGTTCAAAATATATAAAGATGTTCAATTTATGTAAAAGAAACCAATGGTTCATGACGATAAATATTACATAATACCGAAAATAGATAGATTAACAAAATAAATAAAAATAAGTATGCGAACCCGAGTTGTGTAACATTGCATTGGTTTTGTCCATTGACACGGGATGGTCGATTAGGTTTTATCCATCATGTACCGGAAGTGTAATTTTATATGATTTTGTATCGAGATTCAGATTGATAAATACTTTATCATGTTTATGAAACACCAGGCAAGCAAGACAAAAAGAGTAATGAGTCGAGTAAAAACCCTAAAACGCAAATGGAGGATAAGGAGTATTAAAAAAAATACGGAAGCGAGAATTTCAGACATCGTGAATATCAGATTGCACCTGGCTATCTAGGATGGAAAGGAGTATGTTCGATAAGGTCCTAAAATGGCCCCCCTTTTTAGCGTAAATTTCAAATTCAGATTTATCGACAAATATCACGATAAATTATAGCTAATACATTGACTAGCTAGGATATAAACAATTTTGTTGAAAATTTTACGTTTATACGTTTCATTATGACGTCACAAGTTGTACTCATATTGATTTTTCACGAAAAAATCAATGAAAATGGGTAAATTTCCATAGATTATTGGACTGGAAACATAGAGCGCATACGTCGACAAGAAAGATCTTTTAAAATAATGTTTGTGAAGACATTTCACATGTCTTATTTGAATCTTAAAGGGAAATTCCGCGATTTTTTACTTATCATCTAATTATGTTCATCTTAACATAAAAAACACATTTGCAAAGTTTTAAATTTATATTCCTTCTAATAACGGAGAAAATCAAGTATTTGTAACTTTTTTGGTTGAATTCTCGAGTGGGTCGTGACGTATTAGCCCGATTTATTGAATTCTGGGAAAAAATAAAATCTGTTTAACTCTTATAGCTTATCGACAATATACGTAATTAAAAGCGCACAGCTGACGAATGGTCGTAGTTATTAACCACAATATAATAATGAACGAAAATGAATATGCATATACCGTTTTGTATTCATTGAATTAAACTCCTATAAAATTATATGTCTCTGTCTCTAGCAAATGTTTTTGAATAAATTTAATTAATTATTGTTGAGATTTTATTCATAAAATATTTATTGAACATTTTTACTATTTACTTGTCTATTTACCGTTATTGTTTTGATAATCATTTCAATGCAACTAATGTGTGAGCAGAGTGTGTATATTATTTTGTAAAGGTCACTGTATATTTCTCGGCTTGAGGTCAATTCGTTTACCTTGTAGCTATTTAGCCGCAGGTGTGAGTTCAAGCGTACACAGGTATAAATGTTGTTATTTGGAAAGGATATACAGAAAGGATTAGAAAGAGTATGATGTCACGATGTTAATACACTAAGATTTAATACACGATGAGAATAAAGATTCAATAATTAAATTGTGTAAATTAATTGAAAATAAAATTCAGATTCGTAAATCCGAAAATGTATAAAAATAAAAGGAAACAATTTTTGATTACTTTCTTAGCGGCAATTGGGGTAAAGATTCAAATATGAAGTAAAAAATAATAGTTTTAATCTTTAATAAAAACTAAATGCAATATTACCCAATTTGATATACCATTGTACATCTGTTTAATATCATTGACTTTACCGGAATTTCTTAACTTGTATTCAAATCTGGCTGTGTTTAAATGCTAATGAAACTATTGCAATTTTAAAGTTTTTAATTGACAAAAAAATACAACATACATGGGTTTTTTTTTAGTTTCTTTTTAACATTTTATTCTTACATAATTAAATTCATTTGACAATCATTTACACGAACTTTTTGTGAAAAAATACCAATTATCTAAGCTAAGGCATTATTTTTTTTTAAGGATTTTTGAGGATTTTTTTTTTAATTCTATGATAATAGTTGTGCAATGTTGAACATGATAGCCGTCATTAATCCAAATAAGTAATACAGTAGTTGTAATAAAAGTTATATTTTAGTCATGCATAACTGATATTGACGAATTTAGAATAGTTCATCCATACATCGTTGTTCTTAAAACAATCATTATTAGTATACATGTAAGTTTCCTGACGTATAAGAGCCATTGAGGATGAGCTCCAGAGAAAGCAGACTAGTAGCGTTTCGTTCGTTTGTTTGTTGGGAAAGGAGAGGAAATGCAACCGCTTGTACAGATAAACAACAGAATTACCATACAAGCATTTATAGTCAACACAATCAGAAACAGTTCCCATCGTTAGACGGGGAATATGAAGGCTTTCAAGAATGAACAAGTGACATGTCTAACTCGAACAGTTAGAAAACGGACTATCGACATCGACCGCTTGTTCTTGATAGTTGAAATTGTATGCATATATACGTATACGTTTATGATAGTGATGAGTTCTTGTGTCTGCAAAAAAAAAATCCTTCATGGTTATATCTTGCCATACGTTTATATTGGTTTGTAAGGTGATTACTCAAAATCGTTATTTGAAAATCCTGTTTGTGAGATGTATATTCATTTCAATACAGAAATTTCGTCTATATATTTCACAAGTGTATAACACGGAGAAGCTCTGAAGGTCCATTACTCCCATTTTGTTTGGGTGTGAACCATCGATGTTGACAGCAATATCAAAGAATAAGATGATGATGGTAGAAAGAACTATGGGCGTCATGTGGCAAATATTACATGCATATCGGACAATGAGTTGTCAATCTGTATGAAAAGATTTCCAATACAACCATATTATTGAGAAGGAATGTTTACATGCTATACTCTCGTACTAGTATTACAGGGTTCTTGTGGCGTTCACCTTAGACACACATCTTTTTAACGATGTTTAAAAAAAAGACAGAACCAATTTAATGTCATATTTCCCTATTTTTTTTAAATATAACTAAAAGTCTTTCATCTGACAAGAATACCCCTATTTAGCGGACAAGTAATTTTTTCTTTTTTCTGTTATTGAATACCAAGAAAAAAAAAAAAATCCCGAAATTAATTTGAAACTTTGATACTCAAAAGTTTCCCAGCAAAATATTCACATCCCTTCGGGATAATTAGTGTTCGTCCAGTGGCATATATAACAATTGTGATGACGAATTCCTTCCTTTGTTCGAGAACAATCTTATTGAAATATAAATCTGTGATTTTACTATGTCCACAACTTCAATGTACCAAAGCAAAAGTTATACATCGACCTGTATTTAAATCAAATTGGTTCTCTTCTTGTTCTTCTGGTATACAATAGTCTATCGACATTCGATGATTACATACTGTTGGCATACGTGGACTAGTCTATTTACAACACTTTTACCCCTATTTATTCAAAATATATGTTTTTTTCTTATGTTCAATGTATACATGTATATATTTTAAATTGCGCTATAGTTCCGTAACTTTCTATCCAGTCGTATAAACGAATCGTCGGCAAGTGCGTACATATTTTTAAATCAATATTTCTGGTATGTTCCAATCTGTCCTTCACTTTTGACAATGAGTATATATTACATTTTCCCAAATTCACCCTGGGAAAAAATATTTAAATAGATTTTAATTTCATCAAATCTTATTTTTTGGGTATTATTTATATTTTTATGAATAATATTCTTTACACCAGAAATGTTATTTATAAACAAGCGTATGAGTTTGGTAATGACAAGTAAGACAGAGTTGTATATTATACATCTGATAGTTCAAAATGGAAAGTTAAATGTTATCAGCCGTGTACACTGATCAATACCTGCAGAAGTGAAACGATGCGTGAACTTGCAAGCCCGACAGGAAATCGCTTGAATACCTGGACGTGTCACCTCACACCCCTCACAATACCTTTGGAAGTAATACCTTTAGCCATGCTGGTAATCAGAAGAGGGAAGATAAAAATTTATTTGAAAACGGTTTATTACTTTAAAGAATTATGAACAAATTAGATTTTCGAAAACAATTTTCACGGAACACTTATTTATGATTTCAACTTTGACTTTTCACCTAATTCCAATATCAAGTTTAAAAACAACAGACCATGGTTAGTTAGTCGGATAAAACAACCGTACGATTGACAAGATATCGACACGCAATTACGACTACATCGGTTACTGTAGTTTTGTTTCTTTGTGGTTTATAGACATATCGTTTCATTAATCGGGAAAGAAGGACAAAATGGCGGAACTCAGAGAATTAATACTCTAAATTTAAAATCGATGGTGATCGCTTATCTAGCGGAATAAAACTTTAATATCTATGAATTTGAGCATTTTTATACAGAATGAACATAATATCAATTTTTGATTTTTTTGCGAAGTTTCCCTTTAAGCTTGTCGACGCCTGCGCTCTATGTTTCCTGGTCCTTCATTTGGTTGAAATCTAGCTGATTTTGTCAAATTTCACCAAAATCCCTTATTTTGACCTTTTTTGGATGTAAAAATCAACGTGTTAGAATTAAACTTTGACAAAAACAGTTCTGTTAAACTTTCTAACATGTCTTTAAGGCAACTTAAAACATTTATTGTATTATAACTATGAACTTTATAATTGGGGCCAAATATGGCCCTTACCGAACTTACTCCTTTGGAAAATTAATATTTTTTTTGTCTTTATATTTATAGATCAAAGGTCAACATTATTTGTTGTCAGAGTGGTAAATGGAAGAGACGGTTTAATTGCCCATCAATACAACTATAAAAAAAAACAAAATAAAAAAACAAGTGTGTTGATCAGTTGAGAGAAACAACAAAAAAGACAATAGTTTATCCCTTATTTAATTTCCATTTCTTCACTCACTGTCCTCTAAACTTGTATATTATTATATGTAGATCTACCTACTGGCTACAATTTTTATTCCAAAACTGCTGCAAAAATTACCTTTACATGTTATTTCATTGGTTGGTTTGCTGTAAGGTCATGAAGGTTTTTGTCCCATAGATGTTGACCTACTTTACTAAATTTTTACACATAATAAACAAATGGATTTCACTTGTTTGTGATGCAGTTGTAACAGTACTAAGAATCATATACTAACTACAATGAAATACTTCAATATTTATTGGGACCATCAGGGCAAGTAACTTTTTTTCCGGACAAGTGAACTTTACAGTTTTACTTGCCCAGGGACAAGTGCCCACAGCAAATATTTCCACACCCCTGTAACTTACATGACATGTATGAGCATTGACATTTCTGTTAACCTGCACTTTTTGTCATGGATCATTGACAATGAATGTTACATATTTTACATGTTAAATAAAGTATTGCCATTTAATTACAACATTTGCATCTGACTATTTAATTACATACAAGCGAGACATCTCTGTGTCAATAGTTTATTGTACAATTTGTCAAAATGATTTGCATTTGATCTATAAAAAATTATTAAAATGTTTGTTTTGAACAGAAATCAATAGAACACTAATGAAACAGCTTGCTTCAATTGACTTTACCTTAGTTCATCATCATCAGTTTTGCTGTCAACACCTGTTTTTTTAATCATCCAATAACAACTCAATTTGTTTATAGAAATACAAAATCCTGTGTTATGTTAAAAGGCAGGACAGAGATTACAACAAACAAAAAAATGAAGGTCAAAATTGTTCATCCTAGCCCCATCTCCCCCCCCCCCTAATTTAAAAAAAATTCAAATGGTAGCACCCTACATGACACAGAAATTAACAACTATAGGTCACCCTACAACCTTCAACAATGAGCAAAGCCCATACCACATAGTCAAATTTTAATAGCTGTGAAATGGCAAATGTAAAACAATTCAAACTAGAAAAATGACCGTCCTACAACTAAATGACTGAATAAATAAATTCAATGATTTTTTGTTGGTTGTTGAAAATGGACAAAATTACAAAATTATTTACATGATTTATTATGCTTGCAATTATTATTTTCAGGCAGTGCTTTTGTCTGCCTATTTCATGTATTTTGTGTTAACAAGAAAAAGGAATATTTTCTGGCAATACTTTTCCCTGCATGTCCATGCATCCCAAATAAGGTTAAAATTGTGGTTCAACTCAAGATAGTTTTAACAAAGTCATAGTCCTTTAAAAGTTTAAACATAAAACTTAGTACACATATTCTTTCTGATGTAAATTGTGGTTTTAATGAGGTTAAAGTTTTGATTATTAAAGGAAGTGATGGTCACAATAGTTTTAAACTACTAAAGTACACATATTTATTATACTGTGAACTTTTAAAAATATATGCCAAAAAAGGGTTTTGATTGTGATGTAATAATCATCAGAACATGGAACTGTAATAACTAGTGCTAGTGGGGCCAAATATATGAATTTGCAATGAAAAACTGAGTTTCCAGTTAAAACAAAACTAATAATGTCACATGTATGTGAAAGAAATCTGATGATTTCACTCCTCTGATGTCATATTTTAATTGGACATTGCTGATGACGGTGTACCAAAAATGAATTACACTAAAATTAAAGAACAAACAAAAGTAACAAGACTTAACAAAGGTCAGAGGGTCCTGTCTTGTGACAGGCGCAAAAATGCAGCGGGTAAAACATGTCAAGTGACATCTCAACCCTCCACTATCTGTCTATATAGAATAAAGAAACATATAGAATACAGATTTATGTAGCAGATATTAAAATGTTCTTATCCTTGGGATACTCTGCCAGTCACATTATTCACATTAATGAAAACCTTGCAATAATTTCTTAATTTACAGTACATGTATTTGAAGTCTTCAAGTAGTTATGCAATAGTTATGTTTAAAAATCAAATGATTGAGATGCATTTAATTTTTATTTCTGATATAGATATGCCATCGCTGATGCTGCCTTTAGAACCATGCGATCAGAGACCCGTGATGTTTGTGTCCTCATTTCTGGAGAATCTGGTGCAGGAAAGACTGAAGCTTCTAAGAAGATTTTACATTATATAGCAGCCAGCAGTGTTCACTCAAAAGATCTAGAGAGAGTTAAAGAACGTCTTCTGCAGTCTACTCCTTTATTAGAGGTAAGAATTACCTTCCATATCATATTCCTACTTCAATGTTTTAGTAAAAGGGATAATCCTTCAACCAAATTGATTGAAGATTTTTGCACATCACATTAGTACCAAAAAAATGCTATATTTATAAACAAGTATTTATTCAGGACAACAACGATGTGATTTAACCCTCATTATTCCAGACTGTCTAAACATAGATTCAGCAGGCAAACTAGTCACTTCGCCTGGAGACATAATTCTATCTTTAAGCCAATTAGTCGATGATCTGATCATAAAAGCAACATGCTTATCAGAGAACAGCACATGTTCTTTTGTGTGCCTTAATCTGGGATGAAAGCAAAGTCACAGAATCAAGATCCAGCATTTTTACCTTTCCAAAACTCTCAAATATTGACTCCAATGTTAAAGATCCTTAAAGGTAAAAAGGAATACCAAGCATTAGATGAAGCAAACTATTTATCAGTCATTCTTAATTATTTTAATTATTTTAATCCAAAATATGTCATGTGACTTGAACATTTCTTTAATTTTTCAGGCTTTTGGAAATGCTAAGACAAACAGAAATGACAATTCTAGTAGATTTGGAAAGTACATGGACATACAGTTTGATTTTAAGGTATTTATATATATAGATTAAATCTGAAGAGATTGGCACAACACAAATTAAAGTCAGACAGATGGATAAAAGAATGATTACTAGGGGAACAAGGCTGACATTCCATTCTAACTTAAGTTTGCCTCATGCAAATTTTATAAAACCCTTACACAATAGTAAGAATCAACACTCCTAGAGTTCGAATTTGGGTGATGAGTAACTTTCCTTTCTAGAGTTAAGCCCCTTTATAACTTGGAATATTGCAATTTTTTGTTTCTGCCCTCTAACTTAAGTATGTCTGATTTAAAGTTTATAAAACTCACAATGTTAAACACAATGCAGGATGAATTTCCTCACACACATTCTTATTTTATTTAGTTAATTATAATTGTGGATTTCTCATAAATTTGATTAAGAGGAGGTATATGAATTATAGGTTAATGAAACAACAACCGATACCCAATTTTATTTGTCTGCATCATATTTTTTTCTGGCAATTAACTTATCTTGCATATTTGTCAAAATTTTGACAATCCAAATTATAAATGCACAAATAAATTTCGGACTTCATATATAGTAACACTACCTGAATCTTTCCTTTTGATCAGTTATATAAGATGAAGGAATGATTTCCTTGCATGTTATCGTAAGATCTTAATGAAGAAATGGGAATCAGTACATGATTGATAATAAACATGACACACAGGAAATATGTTATATTTCAGAGAATTGATATAGAATGATTTCCTTTATAGCTACTTATGTCATTGATAAGATTGTACTATATCAGTGTATTAAAATGTTTATGCCCTTCAAGGTTCTTAATTGGAATACAATTTTCTTCTCCTTCTATTGTAACTTACCTTTTCACCATGTGACATAATGTTTTTCCCTTTCCGTCAATCTATATGTTTGTCTGTTTGAGAACAAATTGTTAAACATCAAATCTAGTATTTAAAATGGGGAGATGTGGTATGATAGCCAATGAAACAACTATCTACCAGAGCTGAAATGAATTGTTTGTAAGCTACTTTATCACTCACTCTTAGTATCTTCCATTATCATGATCGTAGTGTAGTTTTATTTTGTGAGTTGCACTGAAGTTTGAAATAGATGATAATATTAGTATTATTTGTAAAACAAAATTTTCCTCTGGATCCCATGACTTCAACAATACTTATGTTTAACTTATTTTTTATAATACATTTTTATGTTTCAAAATACTATTACTCTTTAACAACCGAAATATATTTTGAAAGATCAACATAATATTGAAATTGTGTATTCTGAAATAAATATTTATTCTACTTTGAAAACAATTTTTTAACAGGTTTCAAAATATCACTTTTAACTTTAATTGTAAAAGATCAGTTTATACTTCTGCATGTATTTTGAAATGACTACTATTTTTCATTTAGGGAGGACCTGTAGGTGGACATATATTGAACTACCTCTTGGAGAAGTCCAGAGTTGTGCATCATTCAGAAGGGGAAAGGAATTTCCACATTTTCTATCAGCTGGTCCAGGGAGCCACACCCATGTTACTGAGTAAACTGAAGATTCAAAAAGATCCTGAATTGTACCATTACTTAAAACAGGTTACTATTATCATGTATTATAAGGTTTAAGGCAGATTATTAAAATTTTATTATGCCCCACCTACGATAGTAGAGGGGCATTATGTTTTCTGGTCTGTGCGTCCGTTCGTTCGTCCGTCTGTCTGTCCATTCGTTTGTCCATCCGTTCGTTGGTCCGTCTGTCCCGCTTCAGGTTAAAGTTTTTGGTCAAGGTAGTTTTTGATGAAGTTGAAGTCCAATCAACTTGTAACTTAGTATACATGTGCCCTATGATATGATCTTTCTAATTTTAATGCCAAATTAGAGAATTTATTCCAATTTCACGGTCCACTAAACATAGAAAATGATAGTGCCCCATCCGTGTACTGTGGTCAATTTCTTGTTTTATTTATATTTTTATACACAAATTTTTTAGAATGGAAATAGGGGATTATGTGTAAAGAGACAACAACCCTACCAAAGAGCAGACAAGACTTGTTACTTAAAAAAAGACTGTTGTATTCTAAATTTTTTAGAGAAAATTGACTAAAAAATTACCAGTTGCACAAATTTGGTTTGTCTTGACTTTTTAGTTTTATCAGCTCTCAACTATTGTTTTATATTGTACATCTTCATGAATTTTAGCATTGAGCATCACTGAAGAGACTTTATATGTTAAAATAAGCATCTGATGCATTATACAAATATTAATTTACTTTTCTGAAGTTTAAAAAAAGGGTGAGATCATGAACACTATTGTTTAAGTATCATTTTAACATGTTGTACTGTAGTACATTGTTTATATGTCAGACCATATGCCACAACACTAATATTTTATGTATATTTATACAGGGAAACAGTACAAAAGTAGATTCCTTGAATGACCATAAAGATTTTCATGCCATGAAAGAAGCTATGGAAGTGTGTGACTTCTCTAAACAAGATCAAGATGTAAGTCCATATATTATCTGTATTTGTTCAGAAAATCCTAAATGTATAAAGGCTAGAATGCCTTTTATTTTTGCTGGAATTCAGGAATTACACCATTTTCAACTCTGGAAATAAGTATTTTTACCGGCATTTATCAAGTAAATATGGTTTTGAAAGATTGGAAAAGGGTGTTTCCAGTCATGGCCATGCTATAAGTCAATATCGAACCATTTAACCAAAGCTTTTTAAATTTTAATATGTTGTTACTGATAACAAAATGAAGGTCAAGTTTAACAGCCTCTTGTAACATTCTCAAATTCTAAATGATTAACATCTCCCCTTAGTTATGGAAAGATTTTTCGAGAGTTATATGCTGGTTGTAATACAGTCATAACTATCAATAGATTAATATTAATAGTTTTCCATAATTTAAATAAGATAAAATTATATTTTTCATTTTCTGTTATAGGCTGTGTTTTCCATAGTTGGATCAGTTTTACACTTGGGTAATGTGAAGTTTGAAGACAAGAAAGATGGTGAAGCATTCATCTGTGATAAAGCTCCAGTAGAAATCATATCACAGGTAAAATTTCTTTCCTCTTGAAAAATTAGTTGATAAAGCCTTTAAGGATGTACTTAGGTTAGGTTTTGGAATTTGTGTCAAATCTTCGGACTCCTTGGTGTTTTTCCATTCAATACAATGTAAAATATTTTGCCCCATAACACCCATTTATTTTTTCATATAAGACTTAATAGCTCATGAATGGTCATTTACCAAAAATTTAGAAGATTCTTGATTTTCTTTCTGTTGTTTTGAGACCAAATTAAATTATACCAATGCAAATACAAGGTAAAAGTCTGAGTCAGCCTTTTCCCACCATATTTTAAATCTCAAATATTTCGAAAAGGACGTCCATGACCTATCAATATTCTTAGCTTATTTCTATCCTTAAAGGATCCTCTACCAGCTTATAGTATCAATTTTAGATTCTTAATTTTCATCTTACCTCACCTAAGTACATCCTTAATAGTGTAAATGTCTGCTTTCTACTTAAAAAATCCTAATCTCTTTGATTTGAGATTGCTTTCCCTAAAACATTACAGCTCAGTGTTCTCCTTAGAAATTTCTTATATCTTCCTGGCAAACAGTGAATTATGACACACCATCTTGTTTCTAGAAACGAAAGCATCACATCCATAACACTATCTATAAGAAACTCTAATTCAGGTAGCATCTCACATATCCATGATGCTAAAAGCCCCTGGGGAGCACACTTAGCTGCTGAGGTTATCCTATCAACTTCATGCACTAACATGCAACATAAAATTGTGAAAAACAAAAACAAATAATATAGAATTAACAAAAATAATTTAGTTTACGGTAATTCTCATTTAAAACATGATGTTCATGAATAAAGTTTTAATTACTTATCTTATTTATTTTCTAGTTACTGGGATGTCCTGAAGAGATATTAGTGTCTGCCTTGCAAAACAAAACTATTGAAGCTATGGGAGAAAAGGTTTGTCCTATAAACATAAGATTTATTGAAACTGAGCTAAGGAACAAAACAGAAGATGATTTAAGAATAATTTAAATTTTATTTAAATTAAATGTATTTTAACACTTGTATAACTCATGCGTCTGTATTTGAATAATGAACTAACTGAATTGCTCATTCTGCTATTATTTATTGTCACTAGAACACACCCGTGAAATCGCGGGCATTCGGAGCGTAGTTTAAAGTATGTAAAGTGTTGTTGGATGAATTTTGTAAAATATTGAATAACTGGAGAATTTCATCAAAATTATCATAAGTCATAGGTTATTGGGGACAGGAAAATGCTTTTTTTTTTACCCCTCCTCCTTTATTTCCAATATTCCCTGTTTTTCGTTTTCTATCAATTTCAATATGAACTTACATTTAGTATGTTATGAACATTCAAATCAGGAGCCTGTAATTCAGTGGTTGTTGTTTGTTTATGTGTTACATATTTGTTTTTCGTTTATTTTTTTGTACATAAATAAGGCTGCTAGTTTTCTGGTTTGAATTGTTTTACATTGTCAGTTCGGGGCCTTTTAAATCTGAGTATGCGGTATGGGCTTTGTCCGTTGTTGAATGTCGCACGGTAACCTTTAGTTGTTAATATCTGTGTCATATTAGTCTCTTGTGGAGTGTCTCAACATGGCAATCATACCACATCTTCTTTTGTTTTGTAATCAATGAATTTTGTAAAAGATTAAATGACTGGAGAATTTCAAAAAAGGTATCAAAAGTTCACATGAATATTTGTAGCGCTTATCTGTATATCATGAACATTCATTACCATATAAATTTGGTGTATTTACTTTCAATTCTAAGTTTACTAATCGATACATAGTGGTCATTGATATAGTATACAGACCCTCTCTATTAAATAAACTGCCGTGGATAGAAAACTTGAAAATGATAACAGATAAAATTCTGAAAATACACTTTATTCTTGGTATATGTATGTTCAAAGTATACAGAAAAACGCAAACCGGAAGTCTATTCTGACTTAAAATTTCGTCCAATGACGGGACAATATCCGGATGCCTTTTTTTCTCATTTTTTTCCAAAAATTACTCAATCTGAATAATCATATAAATGGATGACAAATGGCACTATGTACTGTACCTATAGGACACAGAGGCGTGTTGATCAATTTATTGTGGAAAGAAGAGAAGCGACACCCAAAATGAGGTCTTCTCGTTTAATAGTATAGATATTGTTTTTATTTCTTCAAATAAATAAGTGAAAAAATACTGTTAATTATGAAGCTTTTGCAATGTTTCAAAGGGGGATTGACAATTGCAAAATGCATTCACCCATTTAAGTATGTGAAAGCCATATAATTGCAAATGAGACAACTCTCCCTGAGAGATCAAATGATTTAGAAGTTAAAAACTACCATTCAGCCATCAACAATGAGCATAAACCATACCGCAGTCAACTGGTTTGATAACTATTCTATTGACTTTTTTATTGTACATTGTACATTGCATATGATAAATGTCTGTAGAATTATGATACAATACCCAATGACAATGGATAATAATGTATTAAGGTGTCATTATTTTTTACTTCAGATGAAATCGTCATTAACTAAGGAACAAGCATTATATGCCAGAGATGCCTTGGCGAAGGGAGTGTACGACAGACTGTTTACATGGATTGTCCAAAAGATCAACGAATCATTGAGCAGTAGGGTAAGACAGTTTACTCATTGCTTACTTTATAATTTTTTTTTTTTTTTTTTTTTTTTTAATATTAAACATATTTTATTAACAATCACCTGTTACATCAACCCTCAGTTGCCCAGGGGAGCAACTAAGGGGGCCCCAATTTTTATACGACCGCAAAATTTGAAAAAATTTTCGTCGTATATTGCTATCACGTTGGCGTCGGCGTCGGCGTCGTCGTCGTCGTCCTGCGTCCGAATACTTTTAGTTTTCGCACTCTAACTTTAGTAAAAGTGAATGGAAATCTATGAAATTTTAACACAAGGTTTATGACCACAAAAGGAAGGTTGGTATTGATTTTGGGAGTTTTGGTTTCAACAGTTTAGGAATTAGGGGCCAAAAAAGGGCCCAAATAAGCATTTTCTTGGTTTTCGCACTATAACTTTAGTTTAAGTTAATAAAAATCTATGAAATTTTGACACAAGGTTTATGACCACAAAAGAACGGTTGGGATTGATTTTGGGAGTTTTGGTTTCAACAGTTTAGGAATTAGGGGCCAAAAAAGGGCCCAAATAAGCATTATTCTTGGTTTTCGCACAATAACTTTAGTTTAAGTAAATAGAAATCAATGAAATTTAAACACAATGTTAATGACTACAAAAGGAAGGTTGGTATTGATTTTGGGAGTTTAGGTCCCAACAGTTTAGGAATTAGGGGCCAAAAAGGGACCCAAATAAGCATTTTTCTTGGTTTTCGCACCATAAGGCCAAAAATAAAATATTGTTTGTTTCCCCTCACACGACCGACCCGGTAAAATCACCGCGACCCGAAAAATTTTATTGGCCATTCTTGTCCACTATTTTTTTTTTTTTGCTATGTTGGTTATTTCCGATGCTGTAGTCAACGATCGTTGGGTTTTGGTGATACCTTTCCGATGCTGTAGTTAACGAGCGTTTTAAATCAAGGTATTTTTGCATTGAAGCGTCTACATGATTCGGAATCAAGGAAAACAAACAAAATGCTTTCCACACGATTTGTTTGTGTGCAAGGGTGATCTTTTTTTGAAAATAAAAAAAATACTGAAGCATCTTTTAACCCGCTGAGTGCATCTTGATTTGCTTTGTGTCTAACCTCTGTTCCTGTTTAAAGGATAAAATCTTAAAGACTTTGAGTAAAAATGGTCTGACTCATGCTTTAAAATCTATCTACTTTGTCTTTGAACAGGTTGGGCACAAGTCGGGAAATGTGGGATACATGTATTCCCTGCTTTCAGGAAACGTCCCTGTTTTCTTGTGTGAAAAAAACCCCAGTTTAAATGGGATTTCATTTATGGCATGAAAATTACAAAAGGACACGTTTTAACGTTATAACTGCATCAGTAGAATTCGTAAATACTTATAAGTATTTTAGGAAATACAAAACATGAATATAAAGTGAAGCCTTGTTTCTTCTAGAACTCGAAAAAACATACAAATCTTTGTTTAGGAATCAATTGACCAAGCTGCATGATCCAGGTGTAACTGAACATAACTGAATTATGTTCACTTCTACTGAAAATTTTTATTCATTGAATTTTAATTCCCAAGTGATTAACATACATGTATCTTTTTGTCATCTCATAATTGATGATCAAGGTATGAATTGGTGAACAAAGGAATTGTTTTGTTGTGAGTTATGCATCAAATTAGACTTGAAATAAGCTTGATTTTTTAACTAAAAAAACACTTTCTATCATTAAGCATTGTTATCACAAGTAGAATGTGTGCTTTTGTAGATTTCATTACATTAAATGAATAGGAAAAAAAAGAAGGTCCCTGTATACTGTTTTTTTTTAACACCAGAAAACTGTGGTGTACACTGAATTATAATACAGGGAATACCCCACTTTTCTTGACTTGAGTCTTACCCATCTCACCTGTTGAATTTTGTTCAAATTCAATATAGAAAACCATATCAAGGAATAAAATAAAATAATTTGCCTACCTACCTACCCATACCCTAACAACCTCAGTCGGGAGAGGGGAAACAAAGATATTTTTAATGTTGGCCTAACGTTAGTATAAGTAAATAGAAATCTATGAAATTTAAACACAAGGTTTATGACCATAAAAGGAAGGTTGGTATTGATTTTGGGAGTTTTGGTCCCAACAGAATAAGGGGCCCAAAGGGTCCAAAATTAAACTTTGTTTGATTTCATCAAAATTGAATAATTGGGGTTCTTTGATATGCTGAATCTAACTGTCATGACTGTGTATGTAGATTCTTAACCTTTGGTCCCGTTTTCAAATTGGTCTACATTAAGGTCCAAAGGGTCCAAAATTAAACTTAGTTTGATTTTGACAAAAAATGAATCAGTTAGGTTCTTTGATATGCTGAATCTAAAAATGTACTTAGATTCTTGATTATTGGCCCAGTTTTCAAGTTGGTCCAAATCGGGGTCCAAAATTAAACTTTGTTTGATTTCATCAAAAATTGAATAAATGGGGTTCTTTGATATACCAAATCTAACTGTGTATGTAGATTCTTCATTTTTGGTCCTGTTTTCAAATTGGTCTACACTAAAGTCCAAAGGGTCCAAAATTAAACTTAGTCTGATTTTAACAAAAATTGAAATCTTGGGGTTCTTTGAAATGCTGAATCCAAAAATGTACTTAGATTTTTTATTATGGGCCCAGTTTTCAAGTTGGTCCAAATCAGGATCCAAAATTATTATATTAAGTATTGTGCAACAGCAAGTCTTTTCAATTGCACAGTATTGCGCAATGGCAAGACATATCTAATTGCACAATATTGTGAAATAGCAAATTTTTTTTTAATTAGAGTTATCTTTCTTTGTCCAGAATAGTAAGCAAGAAATATCTAATTGCAAAATATTGTGCAATAGCAAGATTTTTTTTAATTGGAGTTATCTTTCTTTGTCCAGAATCAACTTAAATCTTTGTTATATACAATATACAATGTATATTCACTTTTTACTACCAACTGATAAATTAAAATAATCTTTACCATTCAGTGATAACAAGCAGTTTTTTTACATCTTAATATTTTATGATGTATTTAAATGAGTAGTTATTTTTGCAAACTCCATTAGAAATTTTAATTGAGATTAGTTTTGGAATAAGGGAAAGGGGAATGTGATTAAAAAATTGGGTTCAATTTTTCTCATTTGAAATTTCATAAATAAAAAAGAAAATTTCTTCAAACATTTTTTTGAGAGGATTAATATTCAACAGCATAGTGAATTGCTCTAAGAGAAAACAAAAATTTTAAGTTTATTAGAACACATTCATTCTGTGTCAGAAACCTATGCTGTGTCAACTATTTAATCACAATCCAAATTTAGAGCTGAATCCAGCTTGAATGTTGTGTCCATACTTGCCCCAACTGTTCAGGGTTCAACCTCTGCGGTCGTATAAAGCTACGCCCTGCGGAGCATCTGGTTACAGTCTAATTTGTTGGGGGAAAAGCAAATGAGAAAAAAAAACTCCAACTATGAATTATTAACATCAACCTTTATAAAAATTATCTATCCTCGTACAATTGTACATGCTTACTTTATAATTCACAAGAAAGTTTTTTTTTTATATACGAAAGATAATTTAAAATAAATACTTTATTGTGGAAAGTCTTTACGAAAAACTTTAGAGAAAAAAAACTTTTGTTTAGATTAAACTGAAGGAAGAAATTTCATACACACTTCTTTCAAGAAATTAGGTATACAAAATAAGATTTGGTCAGAAACAAAACTAGTTAATAATAAAATTATTTTAACCCTTTCAACGCTACACAAAAAAATAGAAAAATGGCTGCTGCTGCTGCATTTTTTTTGTGTTCATTCATTAGAACAGTATATTCCTTTTCAGACTGCTGTATCTTTTTCATTATAAGAGATACAGAAAAAGTTATTGCATGAAAAATGCTCAGGAGAGTATGAACTGTAATGTTAGGCAGTTATTTCAGTAAAATTTTTATCAGGTTACCTGCATTTTCAGGTAATTAACAGGTAAAAGGTGTAATTTGTTACATTTGTGTTGAATTTTGAATAAAAACTACTTTTCCTCTTCATCTATTTTGTTTTTTTATCTGCCATATAAAAAAGAAGACACCGATTGCTCGATTCCGTAGCGTATTGCACCATACACAAAGTATTATGTAATCATGGCACAAATCAGTGGTTCCGTACTCAAAATTTTCAGTCAACCTCCGTTTTCCCCCCTTTTTCTACGTCTCGTAATGATCGATCAAATCATATTTCCCACACGAATTGAATGTAATAAACACTTTGAGATAACAAGAAACCTTTTAACTAATCCTCGTCATCAGTTGCGCATAGAAATGCTGAAATATTTCCATATTTACAGCTTCGTTTCCGATTTCCGCCATTTGCATTTGTCAAAATTTTTGTTTTTATTTTCCTTCAATTTTCCTTCTACTGCATGATTTTACAATAAAAATTGCCGGGATTTCAAGTGCAAATGAGACCTTGCATATCCTCGATTCATACAAGGAAAAATTAGAGAGGACCCGAATGAAAACCGAATGGTTTAAGAGTCCTTATGAAAAATCCGTTGTCATCGCGGCATATGCCGCGAATAGCAGTGGCGGACGGCGTATGTCATCGCGGCATATGCCGTGTATAGCGTTGAAAGGGTTAAGATATAAACCAAAAACAGGGCATTAAGTGTTAGACTTGTCTGTTCGTCTAAGTTCCAAATTTGGTTGCAGTTCCCTCACTTTAGTTGGCCTTAACCAAATATTATGGAGCTTGTATATAATGGTTAATACAATTGAACACATGGCTGGGGGTCACTTTTTTTTTTTACAGTTCTCCAGTTATATCCCTTTGTAACTTTATATGCAAAAAAAGGGGGGGGGCATCTTCTGTGTCCCATTGACTCATTCTCTATCTATTTTTTTCAGAGAAGATCAAAATGTAATCTGATGGGATTGCTGGATATTTATGGATTTGAGATTGTTGGAGTTAATAGGTGAGTGCATGGGGAAGTTTTAATGAATTTAACTAATTCACCTGTCTTCAGTGGTATTATAAAAAAATCAGATAATGGAGGTTAATGATAAATTATGCTGACCAGTTGAACACACACATTTAGAATAGGTTTAATACCCTCACTTGACAGCTGTAGGTTCTGTATGTAGGAATCCTCATTTCCATATGTCCTGTCCATTATTTTGGGTTTCCTGTTGATCAACAGAGAACCACATTATAGAATTTGAAATTGTTTTACCACTTTTTAGTTTAAGTTCTGTAAGTTGTTCTCACTTTTATCTTTCCAGTGATATGGTGCTTATTGGAAAAAATCAAATTTGTTTGGTTTCTAGATGATAAAAATTAAAGGGAACAACATTTTGAAATTAATTAAAATTGTAATGGAATGTTTTGGAACTCTTAAAGTATCTGAGATCACCTTTCTAGTTAATTACAGCTTTAGTTCCTGTAAAGGAAATGAATTTGAGGGAAATTGGCTCCTATCATATGAAAAAAAAGGATTTCGAGTTGATGTGCATGAGGTTGTAATCTTAGTTTGTACCGTGACATATTTATAACACTACTTGCAAAATATTGCATGGCGAAATATATATAATACAGGACTGATGGTAAAAATTATCCATGACAATTTTACTACCAAATTTATTCTTTCATACTATTTACCCTGGTAAGTGAGATAATCATGTAGTATAATAGATTGTTCTGATTTATATTTTGTAGTTTTGAACAGTTTTGTATTAACTTCTGTAATGAGAAACTACAACAGCTATTTATAGAACTGACATTAAAGTCTGAACAAGAAGAGTATCAGAGAGAAGGAATTGAGGTAAGTGAAGTAAATTTGACTTAAGTTAACCCTGTTATAGTAAGGGATATTTGATTGAAATTGATGTCAAGGATATGAAGAGAAGTTTTATTTTTTGGACATGGGTTGTGGTTCATTTATGTTTGTTTGTCTATTTAATGTATACACCATACTCTTATAAACTTAGGTACATTGTGGATAGACTTTGAAAGTCCCTAACAACCAACATCTATTTTATTGGAAAAAACATAAATTCATTTGAATTAATTTTAACCCTATCATTATACATAGGACTGCATATTATTTATTTGGGTCTATTTTCAATTTAAAGGGACGTGTTTTGTTTCAGCAGTAATTTTTCAACTTAACTCTAATTCAAAGACATGCATATTTAAATTATAATTGGGGACATAGGATCTCTATCTGAAGCCTTTGTATCAACCTTGAGATAAATGTATATTTTCTTGTTGATAATTACCTAATTGTTTATTTCAGTGGGAACCAGTACACTATTTTAACAACAAAATAATATGTGATCTGGTGGAAGGTAAACCTATTGGTATCATCACATTACTGGTATGTATACAAATATTTACCTCTTTTGTTAAAATCTTGTAAACTCTGTAATAATATTCTTTCAGAATTTCATGAATTAAGACATCCAGGGACTTTAAGTGTAGAAATTATGGTGAAGTTTTTACATCTGTATGTAGATTTTCCTAAAATTGCAAAAAAATGATATTGCATTTTTTTCCATTTATCAAGAATCTCTATAATATATATGCAAACAATATTTTTTGAATTTACAGTATTGTCGATAGTCAAAAGAATACACTGACTTAGCTTGCTACAAATTTGAAAGAAAGAAATTAAAATACACTTAAATTTGTTTTAGAATTTTTCAACCTAACCAGGTTATAACATTTTAACACTTACAAGATTATCTACATTTTATGTATTTTAAGATTACAACCCTGCATACTCTTGTATCCACTTCTCCAGATTTTAGTTCACTCTTGTCTATGAAGATATAATGTAAAAAAAATCCAATGTTTTTAGTTTACATAGATATAAGATGTGATATGAGTGCCAATGAGACAACTCTCCATCCAAGTCGCAATTTATAAAAGTAAAATGTCTTTCTTGAATGATTTAATGTGAAAGAGACAGTTTTATAAGATGGGTAAGAACTGATGCTTATGTTGTGAAACAAACTTTATTTTCGAACGGTGTACAGTTTACACTATAATCAAATGACTGGTTTAACCTTAGCCGTATTTGGCACAACTTTTTGGAATTTTGGATCCTCAATGCTCTTCAACTTTGTACTTGTTTGGCTTTATAAATATTTTGATATGAGCGTCACTGATGAGTCTTATGTAGACGAAACGCGCGTCTGGCGTACTAAATTATAATCCTGGTACCTTTGATAACTATTAAGAATGCTATTACAGAAAATCATGACTTTAAATCCTTAAACACCAAATTTCACATACAATTAATCATGCTGATAACATTTATTTAACAGGATGAGGAATGTTTGAGACCAGGGGATACTACTGATATAACATTCCTAGACAAGTTATCCGAGACTATAGGGACACATCCACATTTTCTGTGCCATGCAAGAGCAGATAACTCTACCAGGAAGACCATTGCCAGAGATGTAAGAACATATTTATAATGTTTGTTAACCCTCATTTAACCTTGGACAGAACTAGTGTTGTTACAATGAAACTTAAGAACAAGCCAAGTGGAACAAGCTATTAAATCAGATTGATACAAGGCACAATACAAATAACAAGATGTTTTCAATGAAGTTGAATCAAAGTGAGAAAACAGAGAAAAAAAGATAAACTTCTTGCATTTTCTACTGTGTTAAAATTAAAATTCAAAGTGATTAAAAAGGTGTCACTTATTCACAGAACATATACTTAAAAATATTCTATGATTAACCAAACAAGACACTAGTAGAGATCTCAGTCCCCTTCAACATTTAAATTGATTATTTTATAATTCTTCATTTCAGGAGTTTAGATTGATCCATTATGCTGGGGAAGTAACATACAATGCCAAAGGTTTCTTAGATAAAAACAATGATCTACTGTTTAGAGATCTGAAAGAGGTAAGTTATTTGTAGCTCAGAAGTTTTGATAAGTTATACAAAGGGTCCACAAATCAGCTATTGATTTAAATTCAGAGATTTTTGCCATGTGTTTATTATTTCAAAAATTGAGATAGAACTGGTTTTACAGAAATGAAAAATCTTGCATTTTAATTATTGATAGTTTCAATTCTAAGCAGAATTTCTTAAAATTAAAATAATCTCACATGTTTGTCAGTTATACAACAATGACAATTGATTATAATAAATGTACCAAAATTTTCCATAATTACATTTTTATGCCACAACTACGATAGTAGAGGGGCATTATGTTTTCTGGTCTGTGGCTCTGTTCGTTCGTCCGTAGTTTTTAATGAAGCTGAAGTCCAATCAACTTGAAACTTAGTAAACTTGTTGCTTATGATATAATCTTTTTAATTTTAAAGCCAAATTAGACTTTTGACCCCAATTTCACGGTCCACTAAACATAGAAAATGAAAGTGGGAGTTTCAGGTTAAAGTTTTTGGTCAAGGTAGTTTTTGATAAAATTGAAGTCCAATCAACTTGAAACTTAGTACATATGTTCCCTATAGTATAATCTTTCTGATTTTAATGCCAAATTAGATTATTTTCCAATTTCACTGTCCATGGAACATGGAAAAGGATAGTGCGAGTGGGGCATCCGTGTACTTTGGACACATTCTTGTTTATTCTGTAACTAAACCACAAAGGAAAGAAATTTGTGTTAATACCACAGCTACTTAAACTTAGATTATACCAATGCTTTTAAAATAACTATTAAGAGATTTAGTCTATCTGCTATAAACTTATTCTGTTTCATAATGTTTAAGATATATTATCATGTATTTATAACTAGAATATCCAGTATATGGTTTACATTGCAGGCCATGAGTGAGACGACCAATCCTATCCTGTCCAAATGTTTCCCTAAATCAGAGCTGTACAACAAGAAGAGACCAGATACGGTAAGTGTAATTGACTGTTTCAAATTCTGAAGGTCTATGGGTAATTTTCTTGTTCCTAACTGAAAATGTGAATAATGTCAAGTAATAGATTGCATTTCCATGGTTTGGTGTACACTTTGGAAAATATGACCAAGAATGAATTTTCAAAAGGTGCATACATATTCCATTCATTCTGCATTTGTTGGTTTTATTTGTGGTATTTGCTTTTACTTTCTGAACAACAAAAAAAACCAAGTTGCATGAGAGTTCTTTAATTAAGAGAATTAAAACATTTAGAATTTGAAAGTATTTTTGTGCCCATTTATTATGCCCATTTATGGGCATTATGTTTTTTGGTCTCTGCGTCTATTGTCTGTTCGTCCGTCCGTAGTTTTTGATGAAGTTGAAGTCCAATCAACTTGAAACTTGGTACACATGTTCAATATAATATGATCTTTAATGACAAATTAGAGATTTTCCCCCATTTTCACGGTCCATTGAACATAGAAAATGATAGTGCAAATGGGGCATCTATGTACTTTGCACACATTCTTGTTTTTTTTCCTTTTGATTAAATCTTCCAATTTATCATAAGAAATCTTATTGTCCAATTTCATAGTCTTCAAAACTTTTGTTATGTAGTGTGAAAATCAATAGTGCCTTCCATCTACCCCTACATTTATTGCTAGAACAGTTCAGGTGCAGTAGCAAGAAATAAAACGCCATGATAAGGTACGTTAAGCAACATTGTCAACAAGTTTTACCTTGTTTTTTAAGTAGACTGTATATTTCAGGCAGGGACCCAGTTTAAGAATAGTTTGTCACAGTTAATGGTTATATTGATGTCAAAAGAACCTTCATATGTCAGATGTATAAAACCTAATGACTTCAAAATGAGAGGTAAGTATACAATTTAAGATAGCTTTGGCGTTTATAAGTATAGATAAGATTTCCCTTTCCTACAAATAAGTCCACAATATTTCAGTTAATGCTGATATACTAGTATTCATTATTATGTCAGAATTGCTGATGGTGGTCACTAACCGGAAGAAGAAGTATTCCTGTTTGCCAAATTTTGTGAAATTTGTTGGTACAGGTGAACAAATTTTAATGTTTAAAAAAGTACAAACTTATAGAGGCTTAGTTTAAAAAGATTTATATATAGTGGATTGGAAAACAAGTTTTGAAACTTATATTTATCCCTTTCCACTTTGCAGCTTGTATGCTATTTTTTGTAAAATCATGAAGGAATCAAATAAATATTCCTTGAAAGTATAATTTTTCTTTAAATTAAAAAAATTTGGTGACCACGAAAATTAATGACTTCTATTTCCTACTAATTATAAGACAATATAATTAATAATTAAATGCTGACATAAATCCTTTTATTTCCAGGTGTTTTTGACGAGAGAATAGTAAATCATCAGGTGAAATATTTAGGTTTGATGGAGAATCTCAGAGTAAGGCGAGCGGGCTTTGCTTACAGGAGACCTTATGAAGTCTTTCTCAAAAGGTAAACACAGTATTTTTTTGTTAATTTGTTTAACCTCACTTGTAATTAGGAATTGAATGCAGATTTTGTAGTTGTTTTTTTTTTTTTTAATGCAAATGATGAAGGGCATCACCATGGGACAATTAGTAATGCCAGTTACATAATACAGCTTATTAAAAAAAGTGAATACAATAAATATACTGCAAAGGTTTCACCCAGTATTTTGAGTGAATTGGTGCTTTAAGTTTTTACTTTTATGTTTAAAGTCCAAATAAAATTGAAATTTTCTAAAACTAAACTAATATTTCTTAAAATACATATGAAAACACATGAAGTTATGTTTTGATAAGGAAGCAATCACAGAAAACAATAACTATTAATTCAGAAATTTTAACAGGTTTTTATTATTGCAAATAATGGAAGTTGGTGAGTATTGCAATGAAAGGACATTTTTCTGAATACGCAAAAAACAATCTTGCATGTTGTCCATTCTTCAAAATCTCATTATAATAAATGCACACAATGACCTCCTAATTTACAGTAACAAAAAAAAAAAAAGAACATCTTCAAGTTAATGTTAAGTCTTCAATGAAAGACAGGTGCCTATACTAACAAGTTGTTTTAACCACATTTAAGATTTATGAGCTGTGGATGAATCCCATATTTTATTTCTTATTAAAAAACACGATAATGATTATTGAAACCTTAAAAATAAAAGCATTGAAATTAAATTTATTTTTAAGGTATAAATGTTTATGTCCAGAGACATGGCCTCATTACAGAGGTGCACCCAAGGATGGTGTAGAGATATTGGTACGACATCTAGACTATGACCCTGAGGAGTTCAGACTTGGCAAGTATGTATACACCTCTCTATGTTCCTAACTTTAGGAATATTTATTTAAAACTCAAATTTCACTATTCAGCCCCATTGTACTATTTAGTCAGATGTCAGGTAATACCAAGATATGGACATATTCCCAATTTCCATTCTCAATTTTATACTGTAAAGTTCTGAAAGGGATTGTCATGTCTTTGATGAGTGGATCATGGCATCATGAACATGTACATTAATACTTTGTTTGTGCTATTTGAATTAATAATGTTGAGTAGTAGTCATTCAAAATAGTCAAATTCAGAATGTCCAGTATATATTCCAGTTAATTGCGGACAAAAATGGTAAATTCAGACTTAGCATTTTGTAGATAATTTGTTGAGTAAAATGTATTGGATAGAAAAAACAGTTGATAAATCTTGAATATTTGCAATTTTCAATAATTTTGTCATTTACCAATTAACGCAATTTAAAAAAATTAAAACACATAATAAATTCTTGATCTTTTTACTCAGGTTGTTAATTCAGATACTTTAATGACTGCTTAATTTTTTGTACTAGTAATGTACTAAATTAGATTTATGTTTTTCACATGTTTCTAGGACAAAGTTGTTTATAAGATTTCCTAGAGTACTGTTTGCCACAGAAGATGCCTTCCAGCACAGAAAACATGATTTAGGTAATATGAATTTATGTTTTATATTTTTCAGTTCAAATCTTTCTCTGATAATTCAAGCAAAGTATGAAACATATATTTGTTCTGCCTCTATTGTTTTCTGGTTTCTTTGAATCACAGAACAGCAAATATTTTGCACTTGTATTAAATACTAGGTTTGAATTCTGTTAGACATCAGAGTCTTGGTGACTTTTTTTTTTTGTTCAATGTAAGCCTAACTGCCATATATTTGATTCATGGTCCATGTATAAGCCCAAACTGCATGTAAGATTTTGACCTCAACCTCACAACCTAAAAATATTAGTCTTGTTTGATCATTATCAAGGTGGTATTTAGGTGTCCACATAAGATAATGTCTGTCAATCATTGATAATTGGTTGCAAAATTGCATTTCAAATTGAAATCAAAATGTGTTGATATGTATTAAATGTATGTTTGTATTCAGACGTCTTTTGATAACATTTCAGCCACAGCAGTGCAGGCACAGTACAGAGGGTTTGCACAGAAGAAGAAATATAAAACACTGAAATTCTCAAGTAAGACTTACTCTATTCAATGCTCAAGAAAAAATATATATTAATATGACATGGGTATGGTTCGCTGTGAGGTAAAGCTACAAGACATTATCTCCCTACTATTTGGTATACACAATATTTAAAAAAAAAATTGTCATAAAAAGAAATTCTTGCATTGAAATTATATTTTGTTGGTTATTCAAAGATACTTAATTTATTTAATGGTTGAACAGTCAAAGGTGTTTTGGTTAGATAAACTAGTTTGGGTGGTAAAAATTTAGAAAAATGTACTAAAATTGCGATTGACATCCATAATTTATGATTTGGCTACCCATTATCTGCCCAATTTTCTGCTGGTATACAGCCAAATGCACCAAAAATTTATGAGTAAATGATTGAAATATTGATATCTTGAGTGCCATTTGCCCAAAGAAGAGAGATATTTAACAATCAAGTATATGTGCTGTTTGCAAATGGAAAAGACGTTTGAAGTATTTAACGACCATCTCTTGATATTTCAGCCATAATATTACAGAGTTACTGGAGGAGATATAAAGCCAAGAAACTGATGGAGAAAAGAAAACATGCTGCACATGTCATACGAAAGTAAGGGCTGTTTCTATGCAATTGAATATATATTGATCTTAATTGGTTAGAGGATTAATGGAGCCTAGCTAGAAAAAATCTTGTGCAAAATCAGTCAATTATCCATAACTTACAAGCATTGGAAGTGATTTGTCTCCCTTTAAACACAGCATTTAGCTAGAATATGGTAGAATAAAAGGTTTCAGAAAAAAAAAGATAAATTGAAAGAAAGTGAACATTTTCTGGAGTAATGTAAGTTCTATGAATGTTGTCTTTAGTAAGCTGATTGGACAAAGGGTCTTGAATTTTGTTTTGGAAATCCACAATCAGATAAAAAAATGTTAGACAAAGAAATTTTGAAGCCCGATGACTTTAGTTTTCATATATTTGTAGATTTATCAATGGATATATACACGAAAAGGAAGAAGAATGTGACGAGAACAGAGAATTTATACGATTTACCAAACACAATTATCTTTATAAAATACAACGGAATCTACCAAAGACTGTTCTAGACAAAAGTTGGCCATCTGCACCATCAATGTTACAAGAGGTAGCTTTTATCTGGCTCTCTATGTTGATAGCAACTTTTAATGGCTTTTCCAAACGTTATATGTTTAATGGATGGGATGCACTCTATTTGATTAAATCCTTAAAGTTTTGTAAGAATTATTAGTAAAATGAAAAAGTATATCTGAATGATGTGCTCCCGTCTAGATCCCATGATTAATTCTAGAACATTCCTATATAATTATACCCCCGCTTTAAAAAAGGGGGGGTATACTGTTTTACCTCTGTCTGTCAGTCCGTCCGTCCATCAGTCCGTCCGTCCGTCCATCAGTCCGTCCGTCAGTCAGTCCGTCCAATGAAACTTTCGTCACATTTTTCTCAGGAACTACACATCCACCCTTTCTGTAATTTGGTATAAACATTTATATATGTCAGCCATACCGTGTGATGCGTTTTCAGATTTATCACTTGACAACTTCCTGTTTACCGAACACTTGTCTGATTTTACACATGATAGCCAAGTTGAAAATTTTCGTCACATTTTTCTCAGGAACTACAATACAAGGATTTCTGAAATTTGGTTTCAGGATTTATATAAGTCAGCTATACCGTGTGATGCGTTTTCAGATTCATCACTCGACAACTTCCTGTTTACCGAACACTTGTATGATTTTACACATGATAGCCAAGTTGAAAGTTTTCGTCACATTTTTCTCAGGAACTACAATACAAGGATTTCTGAAATTTGGTTTCCGGATTTATATAAGTCAGCTATACCGTGTGATGCGTTTTCAGATTCATCACTTGACAACTTCCTGTTTACCGAACACTTGTATGATTTTACACATGATAGCCAAGTTGAAAGTTTTCGTCACATTTTTCTCAATGACTACAATACAAGGATTTCTGAAATTTGGTTTCAGGATTTATATAAGTCAGCTATACCGTGCGATGCGTTTTCAGATTCATCACTCGACAATTTCCTGTTTACCGAACACTTGTATGATTTTACACATAATAACCAAGTTAAAAATTTTCGTCACATTTTTCTCAGGAACTACAATACAAGGATTTCTGAAATTTGGTTTCAGGATTTATATAAGTCAGCTATACCGTGTGATGCGTTTTCAGATTCATCACTTGACAACTTCCTGTTTACCGAACACTTGTATGATTTTACACATGATAGCCAAGTTGAAAGTTTTCGTCACATTTTTCTCAATGACTACAATACAAGGATTTCTGAAATTTGGTTTCAGGATTTATATAAGTCAGCTATACCGTGTGATGAGTTTTCAGATTCATCACTCGACAATTTCCTGTTTACCGAACACTTGTATGATTTTACACATAATAACCAAGTTAAAAATTTTCGTCACATTTTTCTCAGGAACTACAATACAAGGATTTCTGAAATTTGGTTTCAGGATTTTTTTAAGTCAGCTATACCGTGTGATGCGTTTTCAGATTCATCACTTGACAACTTCTTGTTTACCGAACACTTGCATATTTTTACACTATTAGTATTATCCACTTGCGGCGGGGGTATCATCATTGAGCAGTAGCTCGCAGTTTCACTTGTTTATTCATCCCCGCAGGAAAATCCAAAATACCCTTTCAGACTATCAGAAATGATATAAAGTTATATTGTCATTCTCATCTTAGTAATGTTTTTATTTTCTTCAAAAATATATATATGTAGTATGTAACTACAAGTTTTAGAATTGTGTATTTTTAAACTTTAAAATAAGAGTGGAAATACAGAATTTGTCAAAGAGATGAATTTTCCTCTCAGATTTGCTTTTAGAAATGTGTAAAAAGCATTGATAATAATCTTGGCAAAGAGACTTTCAGCTTTTTTTCACACAATAATGATAGCCAATTAAATTTTGATATATATATTTTGTTTTTCAGGCGTCATCTTTATTGAGAAAATTGTGTATGAAAAACCTGATTTTGAAATATATGAAGAAGGTCACACCAGACTTTAAATCAAAGGTAAATAAAATAAACATCTGCTAATAATGCTTTAAAGATTGAGTTTTTTTTAACATCAACTTTGTCATCAGTAATGAACTTGGATGAAATAAAAGCAAGGCTTGAAACAGTGTAAATTCTGGATGGTGGAGTGATTGCACCATATTTCCCTTTAATCATACAATTTAAATCAGGATATGTATCACCGCAAATAAATACTTATTTGTTTCTGTGGGTAGTTTGTATTTACATAAAATGAGCTATAGGTGAGCAGATTGTGATATGATCTTGTAAAAAATAATAGGCTTATGAAAAAAAGAATTATATATGATGTGTGCATTTAAAGTGGTACTTAAAAAAAACCTTGACTAAATATTTACTTTGATCCTTTGACAGAAAATTATAAAAATTTCAAAAATCTAGAATAACACTATCCCAAAAATTTTGTTGGATATTTAGCAATTTGACAAGCATTAATTTTGATTGTAGAGAAACTCATTATTTGCTTAACAATAACAATAGAAAATGATTAAAATCTTCAGAGCTGATTTTACAGAGTTACCACCCTGTAATGCTATTTACCACATTTATTTTGTTGTTATAAATGCTTGTTAAAATGTTCAGCTGATTTTTATAAAATTACCTCCCTGTAGTGTTATGTACCACATTAATATTGTTGTTTTGAAAGCTTGTTATCTTGTGCCTCTCTATTACAGATGGATGAGAAAGTAGAAGCAGAATCTCTATTTAAAGGAAAGAAATCTTTGTATGGAGACAGTGTCAAAAATATGTTTGTAGACAGCAGATTAGGTACTTACATAAAATCATCCTGTGTTAGCATTTGTGAGGGAGGGTAGGAGGGGTCCTGATCACGAATTCTCTGGCTTAAAAACACGCAATCCCAAAGTCCCGAAATTCAAAAACAAGAATTCCCATTCCCGAAATAGTCAATCCCAAAATCTCGAGCTTAAAAACTGCCAATCCCGGAGTCCAGTGATACATATAAATAAGAAGATGTGGTCTGAGTGCCATTAAGACAACTCCATCAGTCTATTGCAGTATATTATGTTCCAGAATATATAGATTTACTTCTATGGTCTATTGATATCATGTATAGTGGGAATTTATACAATGCACTCCCAAGAATTTTGAAAACATTGTAGAAATTTTGATACAATGTCACTCAAAAAGAAAATAAAGCACATGTAAATATTCAAGTATGATAACCTATCAAAACTTGAGAAATGTCTGAAGAATTGAATGGTTAATTTTCTTTACATTTTTCATATGGATTTCACATGAAACAACAAACAATTTTGAAAGTGTCATGCTTGTTAATATGACTAATCATATATCTTTTATGGCTTTGTATGGAATTTTAATTGTTTTATTTTCAGATGAACATCATGAAAGATTGATCTCATCAGTGTTTGATTCCAAGGTCAAGTCCATGGAAGAGAAGGTCAAGGTAAGAACCAAGGTCACAGAAAAGAAATATTTTCATTGAGGCTTGGTAGGTTAAAAGATTATGTCTTTCGATTTATCCATTTCCACAAACAGATCCTGCTTACTGTTTTGTCAGATTCCCGTATCCCGCTTACTGTTTTGTCAGATTCCCGTATCCCGCTTATGCTATGTACGTAAGCAATACTTATTTTTTTGTAATTTCCCGTGTCCCGCTAGACTTCATTTCCCGTTTTCAGGGCACAATACTTTGACTTTCACGTGTCACGCTTACAAAAACATCGGCAATCCCGCATCATGCTTAGACCCCAATGAGACCCACTTATCAGAACACATATCTAAATATGAAATATTTTGCAAGCTGATTCAAAAATTCTGTGCTTGTCTTCTAACCTCATGAATTTTGAATTCATCATACTTGTCAATTATTTAAAATAAAAAAGTATATTCATTCTTTTCAGTACTCTTCTGTAATAACAAAGTTTGATCGTCATGGTTACAAACCCAGAAAGAGGCTGATGATATTAACAGACCAACATCTATATTTAGTAACAGATAAAGACTGTTCACTAAAAGACAAAATACCTTATGATCAGATTACAGGTATGAAGTAAAATCACAAAAATACTGAAATGAAAAATTCCTAATGAAGTGGCAAAATCAAAATCTCAACCACATCAAACAAATGGATAACAACTAGTACTGTCATATTCCTGATTTGGTACAGGCATTTTCTTATGTAGAAAATGGTGGATGAACCTGATTTTATAGCTAGCGAAACCTCTCACTTGTATGACAGTATGATACAGACATATATACTGTGAGGCTGGTTTGGGTAATGAGACATGCAATTTTCCATGAGACAATATTCTACTTGTTGATACTGCTTTCCTTGTTTTCTTGCAACTTTCTGTTGTGTTCTGTTACATCATTTGAAAATTCTGCCCATTATAAAAACTTATAGCATGTCTTATTAACTTACTTTAAAGGTATATTTTGATACCTATTTTATAAGTGGATATAGCTTTGTTTGTCTTATCATTCAGCCAGGTATGATTTGAATTTTCAAATATGCTGTCAAAAATTACACAAATAGGAACAAGAATTACTATTAATGTTGAATATGTAAGAATATTGATCCTGCAGCCATGAAAACAAGTTATTCTAATATTGCAGGTATACTATCCAGTTGCCACGGTGATGGATTATTTATTGTTACTGTTAAGCCTGACGAAAATGGAGTCAAGGTAGGACCAGTTTGAATTATTAGGAGTCAAACCTTAGTGCTTTTATTGCTGTTCTTTATCTTAATGAATTCTGGGACTTTTGATAAGAAGCTAAAGCTCACAACTCACTGCAAGACAAAAATGGCCTTTAACACTGGTTTGAGCGTAAGTTTTTGCAATGGGAAATCAAAATTTTATAGGCACACTGTGAATTACAGAAACAATGGAAATATTAAGGCAACCCCAGGGAACTTTTGTAAGAAAACCTGGGAGAAAATAATGTATGAATAAGGTGACTGATTTGAAAGGATTACATAAAAATAATTGATTGTTGATTCATTTTTAATTTTGGAATACCATTTTTTTTTAATGATTTCTGGGGTAAGGATGACCCACCAATTTAAATGATCAACAAAGAGCAAATCTTACAGGCTTTTGTGCAGACTTTTGCAAATCCAAGAAATGAAATATCCACAATAAAAGGTTTTCCATCAATTCATGAAAAATGGGTACCAACGAAAAAAAATGAATTCACAGTAGATGGAAAAAGAAAAAGTACACATAGAGAAGTAATCTCAATAATAAATGACTTATTACACCATCAGTTGATCAGTTGAAATCCATATCAATGTTGTAATTTCAGGGTGATTTGATATTAAGAAGTGAGGAAGTTATTGAAGTCATAACAAAACTTGCCATGATAGGAAAGAAATCAGATGTGGTGCAGGTCATCAGTGATCACAGGTATTATATTCATTGAAATGACAAAGCATCAAATTCGCATGCGGGAAAAAAAAGATAAAAAGGAAACATGAAATGTCAAATATAAACTCACAAGAGGCAGATTATAATGCTCAATTTATGATGTATTTTTCATGAAAATTACAGAATTTTTATTAGAAAAATATCGATGAAATTTAACGATCAAACACTGTATCTCATATTATAATTAAATAGATGTGGAAATGCTAACATTGCACCTAGTTGTGAGAATATTTGGGTTGTGCATTGTCAGTGTTTTGAAAAAACAAAATTTTTACAAATGTGCCCCTGAGAAATTGACTTCCAGTGTCCCAAATTGTTTTTTTTTTCACCCAATTAACTAAACATTTCTGTATTTTTTGCAATATCACACTTACAATGTAAAGTTCTATTAAAGCAATACCAAATTTGTCAGCAAAAGAATTTTCATAAATTTAATAGATTTGAAGCTATTTTTGGTATGCAAGATTAAAGAAATAGATATTAAGAAAAACAGTTAATAAACATCAAAAAGGTTAAAGATGTAAAAACACAGACCAGTTTATTATGCCCCACTTAAGGGCATTATGTTTTTTTCGGTCTGTGTGTCTGTCTGTTCGTGATAGTGCGGGTGGGGCATCTATGTACTAAGGACACATTCTTGTTTAGCCTGAGAACATTGGAAAAAATAAGAATGGTTTATTTTTCATATTCTGAATTTCTTTCAGCATTAGCCATGGACTTTCTGGGGGTAAAGCAGGAACTATAGACTTTGTGAAAGGTCCAGTAGATAGTATGAAGAAAGGCAAAAACGGACATTTTTGTGTGGTAAGTATCATCTTATTAGAAAAAAACAATGGATATGGGGTATCTATCCTTGAGGTAAAATCAGTTCATGAACAGCAAAACAAAACTAAAGTCCATACACAAAAAGTAAAGGAACAGCATTTTTATTGCTGTTCATTATCTCAAAGTCACTATTGTTCATTGTAGAGGAAAATTGTATTTTATGTATAAACATATATAGCTAGACCTTGGAAAGTCTCATACAAAGGTCATTTTGTTCTTGTTTGTTGTCATGTGGAAGTTCAAATCTATCTCAAGAACATATATGTTGATTACAAAGCATTGATGAATAAACTATGTATCTTTATATATAGTATGAAGAAGTAAAATAACTAGAATAAAAATAAAAACAAATGGATTACAATTTTCTTATGTAGAAAATGGTGGATTATTTGGCATTTTTAACCTTTTGGGATTCGAGCGTCACTGATGAGTCTTTTGTAGACGAAATGCGCGTCTGGCGTATATATAAAATTTAGTCCTGGTATCTATGATGAGTTTATTTAAACCTGTGTTTATAGCTTGCTAAACCTCTCACTTGTACGGCAGTCACATAAAATGGATACAATACAACCTCAATTAGACATATCTATATAAAATCGTCATTGTGACCTATATTTTACACATTAATTATCATCTGTTTACTTATATTGTTATCTCAATATTTCATGACAACTTCCTCTTACAAATTTTGTGATTGTTTTTTTTCCAGATTGTTGCACATTAATAGGAAGAAATAAAATATAAACAAATTCTAAAGAGGTGAATCTTAAGAATTCTATGGATAATTTCCTGACCAAAAGCATTATGAAGAATCATATTGTTTATTATTCTAGTCTAGCATTGGTGTTATACAAGACATTCATTTGTTTTTGTTCAATCAAACTATTGATAGAAATCAAATACTGTAGAAGTAATCCATATTTTCTTTCAAACCACTGAAATATATTGTTTTATGAGTAAACAATCTTGGATACCAGATTTTTAGCATGTCAAATTATAAACACTCATGAATACCAGTTTGAAGTAGTTTGTGTGCTGAAATCATTGTTAAGTTCATGGGTTTTTATTTGTTGTTCCAGGTCTATCCCATTACAAAGTTTTAGTGATTGTTCATAATTTTAGAATAATTTATCCCCAAGAAATTCATGTCTTTCATAAGATATTATTATGAATTTTTGAATTTAGAGTTTTGGATCAATTTTACACCTTGAAAATATTTCAAGTAGACATTTAAATTTCACATTTTTTGTCCATCGACCAAGTCTGAACATTTCATACACTCAACATTAAATGGAAGGACATGAAAGGATGGCAGAAATTGATTGAACATGTGAATGAAAATATTTATGCAGCACATCTTATTTTTGCTTCATTGAGGTTAAGTCTTTATTCTTTACATTTTTATATGTTAAATGATATAATGTATCAATTTCGTAAGCAAGTTTTTTCGTTGATGAACACTTGGAGCAAAAATAAGACAACTGCTGCCAATATTTCTATGTTAAAAGTATTGTAGGTGCTTGTTGATCTTTTCTTGCCACTGTATTCACACATTTGAAATCCACTAAATTGTGTTCATTAAGATTTAGGGCCTAATATATCTACTTAATAAAAAATAAAAAAATCATGAAAATCATTAAGTAATAAATGTTATCAATTACCCTTCACCTTTCAAGATGAAATATTATGTTGCATATTTTTTTATATTCTGGATTTCTCCATTATTTTTCAAAGATTTCAAAATTGTTTTCAACAATTTCTTTGTAGTTTTTAAGATACTTAAGTTTTTACTGATCAAGTCCAATCACAAAGATTGTCTTTTCAAATCTCATAGGACATGGAGAGTGTAATGTTCAATAATATCACCTGATGATGTGGTGTGGTTTAACTGATGTAAAATTGTTTCTGTATATATATTTTTTGGATCAATACTAGTCAATAATATATTTGTTTTTATCGGTTTCCCTGCATGAATCAAAGTTTCACATTTGTTATAATTTAACAACCTTGACTTTTATGTAAATTCAGTGGTGGATCCAGTCATTTAAAAAGGGGGGTTCATACCATATGTTTCTATTCCAAAGCATTGATCATCCCAAAAAGTGGAGTTAACAACCCCTTGAACACCCTCCCGCCACTGAAATTTGTTTTATATATATATTTAGATTTTCATCAACTCATTTGCTAGTTTTCTTATTTGAATTGGTGCATTTAAATTTCTACAACATATTGTGCAATTAATTGTGATACTGTTATTAAACTAAATGTATATTTGTATAGAAACTTGATGTTTGTATACAATAGGGATCTCATCAAGAGGCTGAAGAAAGTGATTGAAATGATGATCATATTTACCCTTTCACTGAACACACAGACATTTTCTTAAAATTTATAAGATTGAAAATGATAATTTTACCTACACTGTTTTTGATATTTCATATGGTAAAACGTTTGGTGGCTCTATTTTTTTTATAATATCTTCGAAAAATTACTTGTAAGTCATGCACATTTCAGTATATGATAAATTTTAATCGTAAGAGTTTTTGTGAAAAGAGTGGCAGGTTCAAATATGGAATGATATCTAGATGATGGATTTAGCTCCTATGTTGTAGCTTACCAGATATTGTCAGGAGACTGCATATAATTTCCCACATAGGTAGGGATTATTTCCCCTGTGTTTGTTTCAATCATAAGGTCAAACTCTGAAAGCTATTTTGAAAAAATTTCCTGGAAATTAGACCTACCTCATTTAATTTTTTTTTTACAATAAGCCTATTCTCCTGACTTGGGAGTAATGTCCTATTTTGAAAAAAGAGAAGAAAAAATAAACAATTATAAAAGGAAGACTGCACTCTGCTTGTTTCAGTAGTCTTCAACTACCTTATAGGAAGTTTTTTCGTGGGTGTAAATTTTCTTTTTAATTGGCAGAATTTATTTTGTACTATCCGTGAAAATTAACACCCTGCGAAAATAACCTGCTATACTGTGATTCTTCGACCACAGGATGTGGATGTCACAGATTTTCAACTTTATACTGTGAATGGTCATTTATATAAAAATATTCTTGATCTATCCATCCTGTCAAAAGGGCAGATATGAATAGTTAAAGTAAATATTCATTTGTTTGTTTTTAAAGTGCTTTATATTTATAATTGTTATGTAATGTACTCGTGTGAAGTATGTACAACTTGATGTATAATCTGTTTTCAATGTTCTTTGTGGCATTTGTATAAATTGTTTGATCTCACAGAATATTACGTATATTTTGTGATGAATGTATTTTGTGGTGTCTATAAAATTAACGATAAGAAAAATATGATGTATATTCTGTGATCCTTCCCATGATGTGATTCTCAATTTGAAACGAATTTTTAGTATGTGATCTGTGATTTCATTGTGGTGCTTTGTATATTTATATTGTGTTGTAAATTATGAATATATATTTACAAATATATTAATTTATTAAATCTAAAACATAAAAAAACAAACTGTTGTGTCTTGATTTTTTATAGTTTGGAACTTGTTCAAGTCTTCCCTTCTCCCATTACCTCACAAACTTTGATTACCGGTACTCAAAATACAATTCTCAAGACAGCAAATGTAAATAGCACATAATTATGACTTGTAAAAAATGGGTAATATCATATAATGACAGAATTGAAGATATCTGACTAACATAAAATTATTTTAACTGGATTAATATGTATATATATTTGTATCTGTAACAGTCTATAAAAACCTAGCATAAAAAATATATCATACAAATTAGGTCAATAATTTTGTTGTAATTGCCTGTTACAAAACTTTGAATTTTTCGAAAAACTAAGGATTTTCTTATTACAGGAATGAATTACCTTAGATGTATTTGGCACAACTTTTAGGAATTTTGGGTTCTCAATGCTCTTCAACTTTGTACTTGTTTGGCTTTATAACTGTTTTGATCTGAGCGTCACTGATGAGTCTTATGTAGACGAAAACTGTGTCTCTCGTATTAAATTATTATCCTGGTACCTTTGATAACTATTGTAAGTGTTAACAACATGTTAATATAAAGTTACTGTAAGATAAAACTCATATTATGTTGTATTAGCATCATCCAAATTCAAGTATGAACAAATTATTTTGTCAGATCAAGGTTCCAATTTTATGGATTTGGATGAAATTATTTGTTGGCTACAGAATGTACAATAATCATTCGGTTTAATTTTGTTCCATTTCAAATTTATTCCTTTGTGCCAGGGTCCCATTGGAAGTTTTGAAAAGACGATGCTAGGGTGATACACCGAAAATACACTAGTTAACTTATGGTTCGGAATTGAGAAATCAAACTTTACTTAAAAGCCTGTGAAACATACAGAGACATTAGATAAAGGCAACAGAAGTATTCCGCTGTTCAAAAGTCATATTTTGATTTGGAGAAAACAAATATGAGTAACAAACTAAATCCGAGGTAAACACATCAACTATAAGAGGGAAACAATGGAACAACATACGCACTGATGTGCAACCAAAAACAAACGAGAATGCAAAACAAACAGAAACGAACTATAAGATAACATTTTCTTGACTTGGTCAGGACATTTTAAGAAAAATGGTGGGTTGAACTGGTTTTGTGGCTAGTAAAACCTCTTGCTTTTTGAGTGTGAATTCACATTACTATAAGACGTGTAACGGTACTTTTCTATCCCAAATTCATGTATTTGGTTTTGATTTTATATTTGTTATTCTCATCGGATTTTGTCTAATGCTTAGTCCGTTTCTGTGTATATTACATTTTAATGTTGTGTCGTTGTTCTCCTCTTATATTTAATGCATTTTCCTCAGTTTTAGTTTGTTACCCCAATTTAGTTTTTTCTCCATAGATTTACGAGTTTTGAACAGCGGTATACTACTGTTGCCTTTATTTATTGCAATGTTAAATATACCACTAACATTACAGGAATATAGTACAAACTAATACAAGAATATTCAGGACATAGAAATACACAAATACATAATACAATAGTACATTTTTGACATGCTAACCACAGTATAACAAAAAGCAGGAACTGTAGACTTTGTCAATGGCGGAGTAGATAGCATGAAGAAAGGCAAAATTGACATTTTTGTGTGGAAGTATGAACTTAATGAAAATTTGTAAGGGTTCCGTGGAACCCAGTGTGCAGCCTACTTTTGCTGTTAATCACACACTCAACAAAAATGATGAAAGAAATCAATAAAAATGTTCCTTTCAATACTATCGTTTGATTGTCAGAAGCTTCTGTCCAAGTTTGGTAAAAATCCAGGATAGTTTAAGGATCTTAAAAATGTTTTACAAACTTTACCTGCAGGCTTTATGTAATGTTAACTGGAAGAAAAACTAAGTCCATTTATAAGTAAAATACTAAAAAAAGCAAAGGAACAGCGCTTTTATTGCTGTTTTTATCTCAAAGTCAGTCACAGTGAGGCCTTCAACACGGAGCAAAAAAAAACCAACCTATACAATTCAGCCTCAAATAGGCATGTCTGTATAAAATATTGTCAATGTGACCTATATTTATACCTTAGTAACATCTACTTACTGTTGTTACCTCAGAATTTCATGACTACTTCCTCTTACAAACTTTTATCTTTATTTTCAAGATTGTATCTCATTAATTCAAATAAATAATATATGAACAAATTTTAAAGAACTGAAACTTAAGAATTGCATGGATAATTTTCTGGTCAGGAGCGTCATGAATATTTGTTATTGTTATTGGTCTAGTCCAACATTAGTGTATAAAAAGACATTCATTTGTTTTTGGAAGTCATATAACCTTGAAAGACTGTTATTCAATTAATCTTGATAGAAATCAAATATTGTAAAAGTGTTCCATTTTTTCTTTCAACCCACTTTCACGAGTAAGCAATCTTTATTTATACCAGCTTTGCAGTATGATCTAGTTGAACATGTCAAATTAAAAAACACTCATGAATACCAGTTTGAAATAGTTTGTGTGCACAATTCATTGTTAAGTTTATTGGTTTTTGATTTGTTGTTTCAGGTCTAGAATATTACAAAGTTTTAATGACTTTTCATATATTAGAAATCTTTGAATAAAAGAAAGCCATGAATAATTAATCCCCAGTAATTAAAGTCCTTCAACAGTTAATGCTAAGAAATTCAACATGTATTTTCGGTCAATGAATTTTGGGTCGATTTATACAACTGTAAATCATTTAAAGTAACACAACTTGTTGATACTACAAGTTCTAATCTTGCAACTTTTATCCATTAAAACCAGTCTTTATATTTCATTTACTTAACATTAGATGAATGGACAGCAGAAATTATTCGGCTACACTATATGTGTAAGAGAAATGTTTGTTCTGCAAGTCGTATTTTTGTTTCATTGATTCTTTGTTCATTACAATGTTGCATATGTAAAATATTATAATGTTTGATTTCGTTGGAAAGTTTTTTCGTCGATGAACACTGGGAGCAAAAATATGAGAACTGCTGCCAATATTTCTATATTTAAAGTATTGCGAGTGCTTGTTGATCTCTACTTGATATTGTATTCACACATTTAAAAACCACTATATCGTGTTCATTAAGATATAGGGCGTCTTGGTCTACTTAATAAAAAATGAAAAAAAATAAAAATAAATTATGAAATGGTTAATATTATCAATTACATTTTTAACTTGCCATCTTAGTTTTCAAAGACATTTTTTTTGATAGTTTGTGTTCTGGATTTCTCCATTATTTTTCAAAGGTTTTAATTTTGTTTATATAATTACTCTGTAGTTCATAACTGATTAAATTTACTTTTTGTTTAATTGAGTCCAATTAATTACCAACCTTTCTTTACCAAATCTAAAAGGACGGGTGTGGTTTAACTGGTGTTGAATTATTTCTATATATATATATATATATATGCATTATTGCGATCAATACTAGTCTAAGATATATTTGTTTTTAAATGTACATGTCAGTCTAGCAGGTTTGTTTGACCTTGACATTATTTTCACGGTTCATTGCTCAGTGTTCTGATTTTATGTTTTGGTCTATTTTTCTTAAACTAAAACAATAGGTCCGTGTATGGAATGATTGTGATGTGTATATGTCTGTATGGCATTGTCATCTGATCTTGACATAATTTTCCTAGATTATTGGTCAATGCTAAGTTTTCATGGTTAAGCTTGTTTCTTAGATACTATAAGAAATATATGTCAACTACATTTCATGCATAGATTGATTGTAAGGTGTACCTGTCTGTCTGGTATGGTTCTACTGACCTTAACTTCATTTGCATGGTTCATTTGTCTATGCTCAATATTCGTGTCTTAGAAACTATAAACAATAGGTTAATTATATTTGGTGTATGGAATGATTGTTTAGGATTTCCGGTTAGGTTAATCTGAAGTTGACCTCTTTTTCTTGGGTCATGTTAAGTGTATGTGATACTTATAATAAAGCTTTATTTTTAAGACTATCAACATACACTCAATGGTCAGTAAATCAGAAGAGATATTTCAGAGTTTGCTCTCTTTATTTGATATATGGGTTCCTAGAAACGTCCTCATGGCAGACACATAGGATTCACCTGACTTCGACCTCATTCCATGGAGCAGTTACCAAGGTTAATATTACGTGTTAAAGTCAGTATCTCAGATGATATAAGCATTAGGTTAATTTTATTAAATTTGATGTATGGAATTATTGTTACGTATTCATTTCAAACTGGCATGTTACATCTAACCTTGACCTAAATTTCATGGTTTATTAGACCATGTTTTGTTTTGTGAGGGTTGGTTTATTTTTGAAAAAGCAAAAAACAACGGGGCCACTATATTTAGCGTATGGAATGATTGTCAGGTGTACATGTCTTGCATGTTTTATCTCTATCTCATTTTCATGGTTCGCTGGGCAATATGTAGTGCTAGTGGCTGGTCTACTCCGATGTAATAAGCTATCGGTCAATTATGTTTAGTATATTGAACAAGTGTGTTGAACGTGTCTGTCTAGAAGGGTTCATATGACTCTGACCTCAGTTTCCTGCTTCATCTGTTAATTCTAAGTTTTCGTTATTTTGTCAGTTTATCAGATATTATAAGTAAAACGTCAATTATATTTGGTATATGGAATGAGGTTAACATGTTTGTCAGGCAGGGTTCATATGACCTTGAGCTCATTTTCATGGCTCATTTCTCAACGGTCAAATTTTGTGATTTTGTGATATGATCTGTTTCTCTGGTACTATTTTTTGTCTAACGAATGCTGCCAAGTGTGACCTCATTTACAAACACACATATCGAGGAACATCAGGAAACAACTGACAAGCAGTCAATAATATATGTGCAAAAACCCTTAAGATTAAGCAAAAAAAAAAACCCCTCTTAAACTTGATGGTTGACGGCATATCTAGTCATGTTTCGCCTTTTTAGAAGGTGATGAGTTTTAATAAGTCGTGAGGCATCATACCGTAGCGGACTAGTATCTTGCTAAAACTTAAAACATCACCAAGTATTTACTTAAAGTGAACCTTTCGAATAAAGATTTTAAATTAAAAATTTTCTAATTAGATTTATACACATAACTTTACCGTTGTTGAAATCTTGAAAATCGGCTAAGATGAGAACAATGAAGGAAACTACCAAAAAAAAAAATAACATAGCAAGAGGCGAGAATGGTTGCCGGAGAAAAATCTTCTGCTATTTATGCCTCATCTGCTAAACTCTAAAAAGACAACATGTCACAATTGGGAGTTTGACACAATTCGTGAAAATTGCAGATGAAACATGTATATACATATAAGATCTAAGATCGCTAGTTCGTTGACACACCATAGATTGTATCTGCCAACTAAGTCTCTGAAATTTGGGTCAATAAGTGAAAAGACTTCATCAACATATTTAAAAGTGAAATTAAAAAAAAAGTCTTTAAAAAGGTTCTGTAGGAAGTTCACTTCATATGAATACAAACAGAACCAGTCATTAATTGTGCACAAAAAGATCCTGATGAAATGCCGACTATCCACTGAACTATTAGTTAACCAAACTCAACACAGATAATGTCAGTAAATCAGGCCAGTTATTCTTGGGTGTACTTGTTGTGGAAATCACGTAGGTCTTCACTAAAAAAATTCTAATTCACCCGTGGTCCAAAATGATAAAGAACAAGAAACAAGACTAGACATTTGTCTATATTTTGGACTATGATCAGACAGCACATGCAGTCTAGTTTCCGCAAATTGAGGCACTGAATTAAAGACAACAATGTATATACATTTAATTAAGAGAGCACTATAAAGCTAATAAGACAAACATTGTAAGTAAGGTAACATGCCAACCTTGAACATAAGATTACATGCACATATATATGAATTCAAAGGTGATGGGTTACAACACCAGATACATTCGGTGCAAGGAAAGGTTCTCATATAAAAAGCTATGTTTTAATATATATAGGTAGACGCGATTTAGATTGAGTACAACCAATTACATCAAAATTTGAAAAAAACATACGTTGTGTGTTTTCTAGAAAAGAATATGCAATTAAAATCATTTGCAATTATCAATAATATATTCCTTAGTTCAGTAACAAATCGGATATATCGTGATTTGCAAACAGTTCTGCTACAAAGTATGCTGGATTTCCTTCATTATTAAGAATATTAGTATCACATTTCTTCTCAAGAAGAAGTTTTACTATATTTGTAAAGCCGTACATACAAGCTAAATGTAATGCTGTGTTCCCATCGTTGTCAGGTATGTTGATGTCACAATTGTTTTCAACTAATATTTTAATTAAATTAATATGATCATTTTCGCAGGCTAAATGTAACATATTTTTGCCTCTACAGTTGCGTTCTTCGGGATTAAATTTCATTCTTAGTAGTAAGTTGAAAATTTTGACCGTACCATTTTCACATGCTAAATGTGCTGGAGTGTTGCCATTGGAATTATGTACATCAGTATTACAGTTGCTCTCTAGAAGATATTTGACTATTTCTATTTTACCTTCTTTACTTGCTAAATGTAATGGAGTATTGCCTTCGTTATTACTCAAATTGATGTTACAATTGATTTCAAGTAGTAATTTGACAATGTTAATATGACCGTTCTTACAGGCAAAATGTAACGGAGTATTAGAGTCGATGTCACACACTTTGACATCACAATTGTTTTGAAGCAATACATTTACTATTATAACATTATCATAATGATCATTTGCACATACCAGATGTAACGGATTCCTGTTTTTGTTATTGCATGCGGTGGTGTCACAGTTCTTCTCAATAAGAAGTTTAACTATATCAGTTTGATTATTTTCACAAGCTAAATGTAATAGTGAGTTACCATCATTGTTGCAAACATTTGCATCAAATTTGTATTCAAAAAGAAGTTGAACAATTTCGATAGAACAAAAAGCACAAGCATAGTGTAATGGAGAATTGCCATTATTGTTTAAACATGTTTCCGTCCCACATTTGTTCTCAAGAAGCATTTTCACTATGTTATAACGTTCATTAGATTGACATGCATAGTGTTTTTCAGCAAAACAAGCCAAATGCAATACAGAATTACCATCGGTGTTGCATAAACAATAATCATGATCAGGATATTTCTCAAATAAAAAATTGACTAGCCTGAAATTATCATTCAAACAGGCTAAATGTAATAGGGTGTTTTCCTTATTATCGAGAACGTTCACATCACATTTTTTATCAATTAGAAATTTTATTAATTCGAGGTTACACTTTGTTGCACAAGCTATATGCAAAACAGAATTTCCGTCTTTGTTAATCATGTTTACATCACAGTTGCTCTGAATTAAAAGTTTGACAATATTGCTATGCCCATTTTCACAAGCTATATGCAAAAGAGAATTTCCGTCTTTGTTAATTATGTTTACATCACAGTTATTCTCAAGTAATATTTTAACAATGTTGCTATTTCCATTTGCACAGGCCACATGTAATAAGCCTTCTCCGTTATTGTTATATATATTGGTATCACACATAACTTTGAGGAGTAATTTGACTACTTTAATATGACCATTTTCACATGCCGAATGTAATAATGTGTTTCCTTTATTGCTGGTAATGTTTTTATCACAGTTATTTGCAAGTAGTAAATTGACAATGTCAATATTGCCACCTTCACAGGCTTTATAAAGAGGGGATTCGTTGTTAGTGTTACGTAGATTTACATCACATTTGACCTCAAGTAAGTGGTTGACCATGTCGATATGTCCTTTATGGCATGCAAAATGTAATGGAGTATTACCATTGTTGTCAATTACATTAGTTTGACATTTGAGATTCAATAACATTTCAGTAAGTGCAATATAATTATTTTGTGACGCTATATGAAGCAGAGATGTATTATCAATCGAACAAACAGTTATGTCAGCATTATATGCCATTAACAATTTGACCATACTTGAGTTACCATTATTCATGGCAGCATATAAGGGAGACTCGTTGTCTATGTTGGTTATATTAGGATCAGCATTGTATTTTAATAACAATTCGACACAGTGGTTCTTATTCGTATAAGCGGCTAAATACAAAGCTGTCTCATGGTAGTTATTAGATGCATTAACATCAACAGTATGGATAATCAACATTTCATAGATATTTGGCATTTTTAGCGGTAACGCTGCTTTTGACCAAACATGCAAGGCTAAATTTCCATCCGCATCACATATATTAGGATCTGCACCACACTTTAACAATAAGCCAACAATAGCACCATTTTTTGGCAGATGCAATGGAGTATTCATGTCAATATCACACGCATTAGGATCTGCATTGTGGAATAATAGTAATTCCACAATTTTTTCTTCAGTTTGCTGCACAGCTTTATAAAGAGGTGACTTGTTATTACGAACATTGCACAAATTCACGTTAGCACCATGTTGTAAGAGTAACGCAACAATTTCAAAAAATCCTTTATCTGAGGCAATAATCAATGGCAACTTCCCATCAACACTGCCAATATTAACGTCACATTTTTGTTCTAATAACTTTTTTACAATTTCAACATACCCTTGTTTAGAAGCAACGTATAATGGCGACTCACCATCTTTATTGCAAAAGTTAGGTGTATAGTTACATTCCAATAATAAGCTAACTATATTGGTGTATCCTCGTTTACAAGCTGCATACAGAGGTGCATTTCTTTTGGAACATTCAGATTTTTCATCCATATCATCCCTAAACGACTTAGTTTTAAACTTCACATCCGTTGTATTACCATGATAAAATTCTAATAATAAATTAACAATATCTTCATGGCCTTCAGCTGATGACACATACAGAGGAGTGTCATTTTCTTTGTTACATGAATATACATCGCACTGATATTGAAGTAATAATTTAACAATATCTAAACATCCTCTTCTTACCACAATGAACAATGGGGACTCAAAATCCTTATTGCATACATTTGGATTACATTTACTTTTCAAAAGTAACTCAAAGATATCCGTATTGTGTAACCATTTAGAAGCAACACAAAGGGGCGTTTCATTGTTATTGTTACATATATCAGGATCACTCCCATGATGGAGAAGTAATTCGACTACCTTGATGTCATCTAAGACGGAAGCTATATGTAAAGGCGTATCACCATCTACATCACATATGTTAGTGTCACAGTCACTTTCTAACAGTGCCTTAACAACACCGAAATGACCTTCAGAAATGGCTAAATGGAGTGAAGTTTCCTTATATTTGTTTCTAAGGTTAATATCAACGTTGTGGGCGATTAATAGTTTCGCTATATCTGTATGTCCACCTTTCGAAGCTAAATGTATAAGACCATTACCTGCTTTGGTAAAGATATCCAAATCCATAGTTTCCTTTAATAAAGCTTCAACGGCACCAGTATATCCATATCGACAAGCAACTATTAGAGGCAAAGTTATTGAATTACTATAAATAATCGAATTATTTTGCAACAGTAACTTGACTAAGTCCAAACGGTTATTCAAAGTCGCTATAAATAAAGGAGAAAAAATACAAAACACATGTTGACCTTTTTCTAGATTTCTGTTTAATATTTCCTCCACTGTGTTAATCTTGTTGTTCAAAATAGCTACCAGAAACGATAATTCTCTTTGGCCAATTAGATTGAACTTTTCAATTAGTTGTATTATTGTGTCAATAACTTTCATTTGAACATGTCCTTTGCCCTGACAGAGCAATACTCTTATAAGCGAAATGCAAAAATCAATGTCAAAATTTAAATGCGAGATATACTGTTCTAACAAATTAAAGATCTGTATTTGTAACGTTTTTGGCATTTTCATAATCTGAGAATGATAAGCAAAAGGATCTAAGCAATCCATATCAAATGCGGTTGAAGCTATTGCGGCCAAATGTAAGGATGATAATCCTTCTTTAGAACACAAACATGGGTTAGCGTTATGTTCTAACAGTAATCTTACAATCATTTCATCTCCATTTGAGGTTGCAACGAACAATGGCGATCGATTCCAAATATCACATTGATCGATTTTACATAAATCATTATCTAGCAGTAAAGTGACAATTTCTGTATGTCGGTTTTGTGTTGCAATGTAAAGAGGAGATTTGCCTTCCTTGTTGCTTAAATTACAATCTGTGTTGGCCCGTAATAAATTTGTAACAATCTCCGTATGACCTGATTCTGCAGCAGTATAAATTGGAGTCTCGCCATAATGAAGATAATCTTGTCTAAAGATATTGGGATTACTTTTATGTTCTAGTAATAACTCTGATATTCGTGTATATCCTCTTGCAGAAGCTATATAAAGAGGTGATTCATTAAGATGCTCATCATCAGTTCTACATATGTTTGGATCACATTTGTTTTGAAGTAATAAATCAACAATACTAGTGTTACCTTTTTTACTTGCTGCATATACTGCAGTTTCACTTTCAAACAAACAACGTGCATCAGGGTCACATTTGAATCTGAATAATAGCTCAACAACAAATCTATGACCTTTTTTTGATGATATAAACAAAGGTGAATATTTATCAAAACCATCTGGGTTAGCACCATTACTTAGTAAAATGTTAACGATCTCTAAGTGATTATGTTTAGCTGCTGCATACAATGAACAACCACACATACTATCGTTTAGACTGAAAATCGAAGGCACCAATAAATTTACTATATCCAAATAACCATTTATGGATGCAGGAAATAAAGGACAATGGTTTTCGGCATGTATATCTGGGTCGAAGCTTGATTGAAGTAGTAACCTAACAATATCCGTATGGCCATTTTGTGATGCCAGACCCAATGCATTATCTCCAAAACGATTCGCAGTAACAGTAAGACGTGTTTTGTCTTTTCTATTTTTCCTATCAGATTTAATAGAGAAATAATTACAAAGAAGAATTTTCACAATACCAACATGGCCATTTTCTGACGCAACATGGAGTGGCAATGTACCATCATAAGTACATTTATCAGGATCGGCACCATTCTTTATCAATAATGTAGCAATTTCAGTATAGCCTTCTTCTGAAGCAAGATAGAGTGCAGTTTCTCCGTTCGCCATTTCAGCATTTGGATTCATTTTGATATCAAGAAAATATTTCACGATCTCTAAATGACCATATTCAGAGGCTAAATGCAAGGGTGTTGTCAGTTTCTTATTTTGTATAGTAATATCGCCACCATACTCCATCAACATTTCAATGATATCTAGGTATCCATTCTGTGAGGCGTACAACAATGGTGTCGTCCCATCTACTGTTTTTAGATCAACACAAACACCATTAAGAAGTAATGACTCGACGACTTTAAAGTGACCTTGCTCTGACGCAATGTGAATAGGACATTTACCATTGTCCAAAGAAATGTAAGGATCACCATCCATGTTTAACAAAAACTTCACACAGCTTAAATGACCATATTGAGACGCAAGATATAATGGAGTTCTTCCAACAACATCAACAACATTAACAAGCATAGAATTAACGGTAAAAAATTGCAATAGCTCTAAAGCACCATGTCTTGCTATTGATAACAATGGAGAATGTGTACCCTCTAATAAAGCAAAAACAACTTCTAGAATATCTTTGTTTTCCTGAAGATGGTGAAGCAGTTTAGTGCAAAAAAGTGGAAATTTCATCTGTCTGTTCTCAAAAATAACACGACCATCATCAATTATCCTAAAAAGTCTGAGAAAGTATGAATCTTCTTTTTCCTCTGGAACTTTAATGATACACTCGTCTGAATCATTCATTAGCGATTCAAACTGAAAACGCTCCCGAATAATATCATTATTACCGTAGTTTACAATAATATCATACAAATGTTCACCACAGAATGATACTAAAATATCGAACAGTTTATCATGTATCAGGCTGAACTGACTGTCTGATTTCTTGATGTAATTTTGTTTTAATTTCGTTAGTTGTTTAGATAAGGAGAATATACATGGAATGTCTAATTCCTCTGCGATATCTATCATTATAGATTTCACATCCTGGTTTTTCAGTGATATCGTATCTGGAACTGAATTGTTAAACAAAACAAAAAGAACCAATGTGGCAAATGCAGTTTTATCTTCGTTCATTATCTGCTTTAGCTCATCTATGATAGCATCTACCGGCTTCGTAAAAAATGACTTTATATCCAACTCACTTGAAGAAAATAGTTTGCATAATAGAGGGAAAAAATCATAGACTGTAAGAGAATTATCATTTTCTAATATTTGTGAGTCTTGTTCATTAAGGTAGATCCTTGCAATTTGAATTTTTTCCTTACTGGATAAGCTATAGTCATTTAATGTCAAATCACATACTGTATTACCTTTAACTGAAATATCTAGTTGGTGGAATATATAAGATCTACACGATAATATAATTTTAGATTTATCCTTTGCCAAAATCATTTCAATATATTTTGAAATGGCCTTCCAATCACTTATATGTCGCACATCTACAGCATATTTTCCAAATGGGTCATCAAATACAAATACTTGTTTGCTTTTATCATTATAGTAATGTCTAATATCTCCTATAAATACACTGGGGACAATTTCGAACCCATATTTTGTATTTAAATGCAGCGCTGCATAATGTACAGCAGTAGATTTACCACAACCTGAAACACCGATGACAGAAACAACGTTTTTCTTTTCAAGTAGTTGTTTTAAATGTTCAATCCCCTTTGTTTGTACCACTTTTTCATTTTCCCATATCAGTATTTCCTGTGCAAATAGTCCTGTAAAAAATTAAATAATGTCATTATCTTTATAGGACATATTTGATTATGCAAACCAAAGTAGACGATCAATCTTTTGTATAAGTATCAAATACAATATAAATAAGAAAAAAAAATACAATTTATTTGAAAAAAATATTAAAGAAATATAGTTTGATTGCGGATGAGACAAAACTAAGTATTAACAAGAGACCAATGACTTGGATGTAAGCATCCGCAGGTCACTGTACGTTCTAATTCAATGAGCAAAACCAATATAGCAAGCTATAAAACAAAATGTAAAACAAACCAAACGAGAAAACAAACGCAAAATTTATGATGAAACAATAAACGAAATCCAAATATGACAGATAGCAAAAAGCGGCAACCACTTAGACATACACATTGGGCGGTGCTAAATAAGTTTGTGAGAGTTCAACCTATATTTTAAACATATGGTACATATATGAAATACAAACAATAATGAATAATGCCATTCTATCAGCCAGTTCAGTTCTGTAAAGTAAAAGTATGAAATTAATTTGAAGTACAAGATTTTCATTTTTTAGTTTAAAATGATCCAATGTAAACATTGTTTTTCCATTTAAATTTATGATTATTACCACCGTCTACATCTCACCAGTCTTAAGTTTTGGTTTTGAAGACAAGTAATTAATTTAGAAACTAGGACGCCCCTCAATCGTTATTTTGCGGAAATCGACCAACAAAGCAATTTTGGACTTTTCCAATTTCTACTATGTTAACCACTGTTATTTTTTGATGGTCACACATGTTCATCATCAGTTAAGTACCAGTTTTGAAACATACGTGGTAACATTTGGTATTTCTAGCTGGATGACTTCAGCAAAGAAAGAAGGAAATGTTTACACTTTTTGACATACAAAAAAACATACACTGCCCTACGTGTTTCGCAGTGTTGTGATCGAAAATATGGTTTTAATGTCATGGAATACAAGTTTCTTCATTGTAGACGTTCCAAATGAAAGAAATACTATGTAATTTTATTTAAATGATATGAACTTATCAGCCCTAATACGGATAAATCAGCAGGTGCAAAACTGATCACGCTGCCTTGTCGACATGAAGAGTTAATATTGCTTTTCGAACTGCTACAATACAGATAAGCCGTATTTTCTCATAGGCTACTACGGGACTTTCAATTCCGGTATCATTTTCTTACGCCTAATAATAATTCAATTTGGACATATCGTTCTGCAAAACATGCATTTTTGTTATATTTTTTTCACTTAATATATCATAAAAAAAGTTTGAATGATGTTCCGTGTTTTGTTACGCCTTAAAACGAAAATCTTTCACATTCTTTTCGATTAAAACTTTCGATTAGTATCACTGTTTCGTTTCCGTTGATCATATACCATCAATTAGTGAACTGTCTGATTAAGATTAAGCACTTAGACGAGAAATCATGAATTATATCAATGTTGACAACAAATCCCTCGTGTCTGCGAAAAGGCAAGTTCAGATATGAATTTCTGTATCTTTTTCACGGAGAGTTTCTTATTTTGATTAAAGAATTAAAACATTTATTAAACGTGTTGTAAACTGAATGTTTCCGTATAGGCCCGTTAAAGATGATCTTTCAGCTGTATTGGCCCTCGACTCATTACACGGGTAGTAACTTCGTCATATCGAGGAGCGTTTAGTACAGTGATTTCGTCATAGTTTGGATAAGTTTGATATGACGGTTAAGTGTTTTTCATGACAATAAATGCCAAAATGTAACATTTAGATATTTTGTAAAGAAATATCTGATCATAAATTCAAGCTGGTGAGTATCTTTGTATATAGTTAATATGTTAGTAAACCAACATTTGTATCATATAATTAATAAGTTGACACAGAATAATGCTTGCTTATGTCAAAATATAAAAGTAGCTGTTAGGTTTCTCGTGGAATAAAATAATTATTTTCTTACTAGCTGTTCCATCAAATATCTCTTTTTGATATAAAACTGCCGTTAACTATTCCTACTTTTGCACACAATTTAAAGTTACTGAAAACAACTCATGGTTTGGTTCATTCGTGTCATGGTTTAGTTTGATCATGTTCGACATGGTTCAGTTATGTGATTCTTGTCGTGTATAATGAAGGGTAACGACCAGAATAAACAGTCTATTTACAAAAATTGTTCCATTTTAAACACAAAAGGAAATATGAACGCACAATCAATGTAGTAATATGTCATAAGTAGATGCAACATGATTGCAAATGAGACAACAATCCACCCGAGATCAAATGACCTAGATAGTAGCTACTATATGTCACCATAAATCCTTCAACGATAAGAAAAAAACCAAACCACCTAGCAAATTATTAAAGGCTGCGAAAAAAATAAATGGAGAAGAACTCAAATGAGAAAACCAACAGCCTGATTTCTGTTCAAAGCAATAAGCAAAATATGATATACAGTAAGAAACGATAGTCACTGCATTACAGACTATAAACATGCGACAATGTATTTAGAATATTGCGGAGTTAAAACTATTTTGCCGGCTCCCCAATCCCTCCTTCGTATAACCATGTCAAACGTGTAATAGTACAACAATGGGGTTAAAACTTTATTAGAGGACTTGGTAATCAAAACTTAATATGGAATATATTGCAAAACGAGGAAAACGTTATCCTGAAGATTCAAATTTAAATTTTTGCTGTTCCTAGCAAAACAAGCCGACGGTTCTACCAAAATCAATTCAACCCAGGAATTATAACAAGAATTACTTTTTGACTAGCTGCTACGTTTTACAACTTTAAGTGGAAGTCTTTAAACTCTTACAAACGATGATTGCTTGTCTAGCTAGGTCAAAAATAAGGTTGTACACAGTTTAAATGTACATGCACCAGACAACATAACACGTGTTTTTGTTTAATATAAATTTTTTGTTCAATTTAATTTTATAATGTACCACTTCATACTTAATACTAGATCACAGGAGCTTTTTCAGATATTATCGAAACTTTATTGCATGAAAGAGTAAAATATTTGAAAGGATTAAGTGATAATACACCATGCATTTATACAATATTACAAAACATAGTCATTGTATTCATTCGCAATAATACTTGATAAATTTTAACATTATGCCGGTTTCAAGCCAAATCGAAATTGTGATCTATCATATTTCAAATTCAATACTTTGTAAGTATTTTTTATTGTAATTTCACATATAGTTTATAAAACCAATAAGTTTTAACTTTTTTCCATGTCACGCGTAAAAATTCGGTTTCATAAATTGATGTAGATCTCTGCTGTCCTCTTAATATCTAATTTAGTTAATTTTGTTAGTTTTCTACTTGGGTGTCTGTATCATTTGCCTTTAACCCCCCTCCCAAAACCCAACTCCTTTTATTCATCATAAACTGGTTCAAAATTTAAAATAAATTAAAAACAAACAAATATATAGTTTTAGATAAAAATTTAAATACAAGAATTACTTTTTGACTAGCTGCTTCGTTTTGCAACTTTAAGTAGAAGAGGGACGAAAGATACCAAAGGGACAGTCAAACTCATAAATCTAAAACAAACTGACAACGCCATGGCTAAAAATGAAAAAGATAAACAAACAACAGCACACACGACACAACATAGAAAACTAAAGAATAAACAACACGAACCCCACCAAAAAACTAGGGGTGATCTCAGGTGCTCCGGAAGGGTAAGCAGATCCTGCTCCACATGCGGCACCCGTAGTGTTGCTTATGTGATAACAAATCCGGTAAATAGTCTAATTCGGTAGGTCACATTCATGAAAGGGAAGGGGATTGTAGTTACGACGTAAGGAACATATCCGATATCATTTGTGAAACGGTTATTCCATAACGGTCAACCAACTCGTGATGGCGTCCGTAAAATTTACGAAGGGATGATTTCAACTTTACCTTTTAGAAGTCTTTAGCTGTTTGACTAATGATGCTGCCCACGGTATCCTCGGGAGATTCAAGTATGGACATACGGAGATAAGATTCTATGTGAGACAAAAGCAACGCTTTGTATTTTTTTTGGATTAATTATATCAAAAGCTAGTTTAAAAGAGCAGTGACGTTTTAGATTATACCGTAGGAAACTTACGAAAAGAAACCTGACATGTTTAATTTACGCTTTACCGATTACACCCACCAAATTTGGTTAAAAAGGGGTTTTCTTATTTGGCAGTTGATATACATATATATATTGTGTTACTTCGTTCAATAACAAGCGCCATCAAACAAATTATCAGTATTGAGATGAAACACATTTATATATTAATTTCGATCAAAACCATGACAAACTTGACCAAAACCATGACGAATTTCTAAACACTTAACCGAACCATGTCAATCGCTTAACCGAACCATAGCAATTCCGATATCTTGGATACTCTGAGTTAATTCTGTGAAATAACAATTCTAATGTAGATCGTTTGACTTCCAATACTGATTCAAACATCTTATTTGTTTTTATTTGCTTCTTTGAATAGAACGGCGGCAATTGTTTTAGGAAGTAACATAAATCAAACATGTCAATCTTCAACATGATAAAATCACTATACTGAACGCTCCTAGATATGACGAGTTTACTACCCGTGCTTTAAGTCCAAAACAGCTTACACGACGTTACCCAAATTGAACCCTTTTGACAGTTTTTCACCTACATTTATTTATGATCCAGAAGAAAGTTCCATTCTGTGTGTATATTGTAGATGTATCGTTATATACTATACAATCCACCAATACAATTTTGAATCCATACGCATTCCCCATTTTCATTCTCAATTTTATTAATCATAGACAAATTCGTTTGAATCGACCTCGAGTACCCAAATTGCATCCATGCTAAAATTCACATCCATTAAAATCAAATAACTAAAATTTTGTCTATGTTTTTCAAACATTTAGAACAATTTGACAATAGTCCTTGCTTACGCATTGAACGATTAATTTTTCATGGTATTATGCTTGTGACAATTTCAATTTCTCATTTTTAAAAGTTACTTTTTTTATGAATATCGCCGTCTTTTACAGTTAATTTTTTCACTGAATACATGATAGAGATCAAATCTGAGAATCAGTATGTAAAAAAGAATACTTATCAATAATATATATATATATGCCAAAAAGAGGCGTGGTTTGTGAAACAGCTGCATTTACAAAGTGCAATCAAAACTATTATTCATTCACTTTTCTCATAACAATGGTCATTTATCAGAACTATAGCATGAACGAAATCACTGCATATGCTCTAGCTTTTATTTAACAGTACATGTTATACTTCGGTTTCAATTTTTAAAGGATTTGAAAATAAAACTTTAATCAATGTCAGCTTATCCCATTAGCATGTTTTCTGATATAAAATAGAACCTGTATGAAACTATTCTGATAAAAAATTAAATGCATGTCAGATTACTATAAATGTATAGTTTAGTAGTTAATCGTTATCAAGTGTTTATTCCTGCCTCTTTCTCAGCCTCTCTCTCAAGTCCACATGTTACTTTAAGCCTATCTATAAAAGTTCACAATTTCTACCTCAAATGTCAGTTTATTAATCTTGTTACTTTTATTTCTTATAATATATACCTTACATAATTTGGCTAATATATGACTAACTATCTGTCCGATATATGAATTCACTAAACGTTTTATTAAACTGATTGCTGGGTTCTGTTTTTTCAAAATCAAATCGATATAAGAACATGTGGCAGTAGTGCCAATGAGACAACTCTCCATTTAAGTCACAATTTATAAAAGTAAACCATTATAGGTTAAAGTACGGTTTTTAACTCGAAGCCTTGGCTCACACCGAACAGCAATCTATAAAGGGTCCCAAAATGACTAGTATAAAACAATTCAAATGGGAAAACCAACGGTCTAATCTATATAAAAAAACAGAAACGAGAAATAAACGACAACTACTGTACATCATATTTCTGACTTAGGACAGGTGCAAACAATTGTAGCGGGTTTAAACGTTTGAATGGTACCAAACCTTTACCCTTATCTGAAAAAAATATTGTAACACCACAACATAGAAAAACACATTATAAAATATTAATTGAAATGGCTTAACTCAATACAAAGACATATTAACACTAGTGGACATACACTGAACGAATAAATTTGATCTATGACACAATGTTAATACAAAATAAAAAAAATAAGGGATGAATTATTAAAGTTACAGTATTATACCGTTGTGAAATGTGAAAGAAAAAGTAATATTCACAGTAATGGTTTTCTATGCACAATGTTTACATTTTATGAAATGCTTTCAAGTTATCTTTCATTTCTATTAAATACCACAATTCATACAAAAACATATCAATACAAAAGTATTAAAAGCCGGCACCTACCCTGAGCCCCAATGGGTATAGGATTATGCTGATGTTCAAGATTCAAGATTGCTGTGAAAAGATCTTTGTCACTGTTATCAATTTTACAGATTTTTAAGTCCATGCATTTCTGTTTACATTTACCATCACTCAACCCATTTATCGCCTGGAATGATATTAAAATCTTTAAATACTTATATAAACTAAAGGGGATAAGAGCCAGCAACTTATGTAAATGCTCTTTTGTTCCGACGTTGGAAAGTTCCGGGCGGAAAGAACTAACTAGCCGAAAAGTTCCGGAGGAACTTAATAACTAGTTACTTAATTTGTTCTTCCTCTGGTTTAAAAGTTCCACCGGAACAAAGTGACTAGTTCAAAAGTTCCAACGGAACATATCAACTAGTTAGAAATTTCCTTTTTGCCAAATTAGTCAAAACCGGAACTAACAAACTAGCCCAAAAGTTCCAACGGAACTTATCAACCAGTCATAAAGTTCCATTTAGAAAATTGATGCAAAGTAAAAGTGTAACATATTATATTTGAACCTTTCAAAGGGGAACCAAGATACTGATTACAAAAGTCAAAAGGAACTTGTCAACTAGTCACAAAGTTCCTCTTTGGCAAATTAGTCAAAACCGGAACTAACAAACTAGCCCAAAAGTTCCTCCTCATGTGGGTACTTTTAAAAATATCAATTTTAGATTAATGTATACCAATGAATTACAACTTATTCCGTTATGAAGGCAACATTCTGACCGAATTAACTAGTTGTTCTGTGCCATCAGAACTCTTCAACAAGATACATTGTTACGGGACTTTTTAACTAGCTATTTTTTTTCCGGAACTTTTCGACTGCACTCGGAATAAAACAACTAGTTGGAAAGTTCCATCGGAACGAAATAACTAGTTGAAAAGTTCCGCCGGAACAAAGTAACTGACGGAACATACTGGCTGTTACACTTACACTTAGTTATATAAAATTGTCAACAATGGTCACTTTTCAATCCAATTAAATACTTATTCAATCGACTTACTTTAAGACTCAGTTATGAAACTAAATTTCAGAAAATATCATTTATAGGTATATTTCAATCCTTCACGTATGTTTTTTTTAGAACTTGTTTATCTAAGTTTTTGTTCAATTTTTCAAGAAGCAGTGAACGATACCAAAGACGTGTTATAAAGCGGCATCAACAAATACTCCAAAGGAGGATAATGAATGTACCCTTCCATCCAGGTCTGATATCAATTAATCTTTTAATGAAAGTAAGAAAGCAATTGGTATTTATTGAAATCAAAATATGTGATATTTATATGTTTAATCTATGATAAAGGACTTTTCAACAGAGATAAAATTATACTATTGTTTAATAATAAATATATCTATATGGTCCGTGTAAGTATCACGATGAACGTTGAAAAGGTTCTTTAAATAATACAAAGTGAAGTTTACTCACAAGTTAAAATTAAAGTAAAATCTTTTAAAAGGTAAATATGTTGGTTACTGTTAAACTAGTTATCAACCATTCTCACGGCCGACACTCGGCTAACCGAAAGTTTGGTCGGTTAATCTATATTGAGTATGCGGCTATATGGGCGGTTAGTCTGTTAATCGCGTTGGTTGTACGTCTGTTAAGAGTAAAATTCAGAGTTTAATATTAAACTCTGTTAAATATACAGATTATTTGGCAAGTTATAAGAACCAAATCAAAAATAGAAAAGTGTCTGACAAAATGATATATATCATTGAACATTTTCCACCTGTAAAAAAATTTCATAGTCCGCGCAGTTTTCAGTAAAAGTAAAAGGCGTCGCGCAAGTTTGCAGTATTTATGCTTATACGCATAGCAATTTTTTTAATAAAAGGCGAAACAAACAATTTTAGATATCTTTTAAAGGACACAAAATAGTATTTTGGTTCTAAAAAAAATGGCATAAGTAAATATTTCATAATTGTAAAATAACATGAATAATAGCACGTTTTAGGGGAAAATATGAGAATAAAGTCTGTTAATGGGTTGGACAATTAAAATTGTGTCAGTTAATAGTTATTTAGCCACGACAATAGTTTTGCTACCTTTATATTTTCCCATTGAAAAAGTTAAGAATGAGATGTTCTTGAGTAAAAAAAAAATGACAATACGGTGCAACAGTATCCTAGTAAGAGCATTTTTATTTTGACTTTCTTTGCATTTTATTACTTCATTATAGCGTGAATATGGCCACTGGAATATGCATGAATTTATGTGTCTGTTCAAAGTAGCACGTTCTAAAATCCGACTGAAAGTGTCTATGCACATGTTATTTGTTACTGGACGTTAAACCCTAATTCGTCAGCATCATCCAATTGGTTTTTTCTTCTTTTACTTCATCATAAGTTTTTTTTACAAATCATTCTAAAGAAGTAAATGGAAAGGAGCGAATACAGCTATATTTGGTTATCTTAAGTTTTAATTCATTTTATTTCATTTTGTTTCTTTCTACATAAGTACAGTGGAACTGCAGTGGTCGGCATGTAAACGTCTAGCATTTATCACCAATTTGAGAACATCGCAATCCGTTACTGTTTCAATACCCAGGGATGTTTCATGTCTGTATTCTTAAACAATAATATTTTTTTCTCTCTTTTTTTAGCAATGCACTCTCTACTGTCTTTATATATTAATCTATATTATGCGTCTCCATCCAAATTTTCGTGTATACCATGAGGGTCTAGACTGGGGGTGTTGTTTATTTCTGTATTCTTTAAATTTTTATGTTACTTTTCCCTTTATTTTATTTATTTTACTCATTATTCTTTCTCTATTCTTTATATTTTAGCATCTCAATATATTTTACTTACTGTTGTTTGGTTACATTACGACGTTTATCTCTGATTTATATACTGGTTACCAATGTAGATGACAAATTGGTGTCATTCATGACAATTAAACAGAATCCACATGATATATGCGACTATTCTTGGATGAAATTTATATTACTTTAATATTACACTTTTTGAAACCATTTACATCAATTTTCAATTTCCATTGTCTAAATTGTTCATTGTTCATGTGTTGTTTCCGTTTATTTATGTTTCATTGTTTATGTGTTGTTTCCGTATATTTTAGCCACTCGTCTTGAACCTACCCATTTGATCCAATAACACCCCATATTTATTGTCATTCATAACTCTTAACAGACAAATTAACAGACCGGGTTTTATACATCCGACCCATTAACAGATCAGGTTTTAAATAAAAATTGATTAATGTCACCAAAATACAGATTTTCGTGTAGATTTTTCACACAATTATATTAATATGGTTAACACACATAATGCCTGTCTTTTTTCGACGTTCAAAATATTGCATACAAGTAAATTCAACCAACGTGTCATTTTGTGTACATTTTGTGTGTGTAAAATGTGTATAAATTTATTGATGAGTAACCCGCCTTTTCATTTTATAGATCGTTTATCGAAGCTAGAAAAAAAATAATTACACCACTGGATTCAGTACATTGAATTGTTTTGTCAGACATAAATAACTTTTATGATAAAAGTATATTCAAAAAGTTATACAATGAAACATACTGAACGTGCCATGATTTTCTCGATAACCAATATACATTAACCGACCAATCTGTCGGTTAGCCGAGTGCCGGCCGTGATTCTACTTATTGTATCTTCCACCTCATTTTAACATATATAATACAATATTGAAATAACAAAATATAACACGGAAAGCCATTATCATATATCTGAATATAATAAATTGAAGTTTCAAGATATCTGTTATCAATTGCTAACACAAAGCTTAAATTGAGATACCTTAGATATATTATTCCACCATATTTCAAAATCATCATCCTCTAGAATGCCGTCGGAGTGAGCCGCCTGGTTTCTGTAGTATTTTATTGTAGACAGGTGAGCACCAATATTGTTGAGTGACAAATGGGGTAGATTTTCTCCTATCTCAATATCAGTCAGCTTCTTAATTAGCAATATCATCAGTGTCAAGTCAAAATTATTTGAACTGACCATACCTGTAAAACGAAACAGTATTGTGTCATGAAGGTATCCCAAATTTTAACAAATCTAAGCAGTATCATAAATCTATTTCATTGTTTTGTCTCTTTCACTTTTAAACTGTTTCTGAAAATTCCCGTACTTCTTTGTTCAGATATCTTTACATTAATATTAAGATTAAGCAGGCAATTTTTGGCACCAATGTATGTTTATTTCTTGAAAATATTTATTGTCAAGCGACAACAGAGAAGCTAATGATAAAACTGAATACATGCAGAGCGAAATTAGTCTCAAATGATCGAACTAAATACCATATTACATATTACTTTGTCTATAAGGGTTATACTTGCAACTCTTATCTATTGAATACAAATATCAGCTGCGAATATGTACAAAGAAAAATGCAGAACTAAGATTGAGCATCTCTCATTAACTAGTAGTATATCAACATTGACTATGTTTCAATTGTAGTTATTCAGAGTAAGCCCTACTATTTTGTGGTTTACAAAACGAATATTCATTTTCTCATGTATTATTTTCTTTTCAACTTTACCTTTATTTGGATAAAGTATATGCATTTGTTTTTGAGAAACAGCCTTGTCGTTCTTCAGTTTTACCCAGGCTTTCTTCAGGGTATCTTCTAAAATACCAGGATTCAATTCTTTGTTAAATTTCAATCGAACCACAGGTGTTGCCACCCTAATCAATAAATTGATAATTCTCAAATAATTCATCTCTTCATTTGATATACTATTTGTCTCTGTTTGTGTTGTTGCATTTTCACAGTGGGCTTTTTCTGTATCCATTGTTTGCTGATGTTGTTCAATTAAATAATTCTGAAAATGATATAATATTCAGTTACAATACTAAATTCTGATGATTGAAGATTTTATTAGTAACAATGTGTCCTAGTGGCTTAATTCGATATATACAGGGTTGGAAAATTACATATGGGGTACACCAAAGCTCTCCCTAACGAGGAATTTACTGACCTCGAATATATCGAATCATGTCACTATGACACGAATTTAGCTTATCGATTATTGTTGCATTATAAATTTAGACTAGTGTCGCGGCTATTCATGTGACCAAGTTACCAGAAACTAAAGAACCTTTCATACCCGCATTGTCACTGGACAAATAAAATATTTCTAAGAAAAAATAAATTGAATCATAATTTCCTGTCGATATGCACCTCTACGTAGTATATGTCCTTATTATCTAAAAGGTTTCATGAAATTCTGTTGCGAGGTTTCAGAGGAGTTCTGATGACAAACTGTTGCAGTATTACATTGAGGGAAATAAGTTCAAAGGAGCGTAACTCCTAGAAAAAAACCTAAATCGTAGTTTCCTGTCAATATGCACATCTACAAAGTATATCCTTATTATCAACAAAAATTCATGAATTTCTCTGTAGTGTGGTTTCAGAGGAGATGCGATGACAAACTGTTGCAGTTGTATATTGAGGCAAATCAGTTCAAAGTGGCATGACTCATAGAAAGAGAATTGAATCATAATTTCATGTCGATAAGCATATCTACATTGTATGTCATTATTATCTAAAAAGGTTTCATGAAATTCTATTGTGTGGTTTCAGTGGAGTTGCGATAACAAGAACAGGACTGACGGACTGATGGACAGACAGTCGAACAGACAGACGGATAGACAGATGGACAGACAGACGGACGGGTCAAGAACATTATACCCTCCGCAACTTCGTTACGGGGGGTATAATACGAACCTACTTCCATTTGTCTACACACTTAATTTATCTCTGTTTTGAAATTCTATTGTGTGGTTTCAGTGGAGTTGCGGTAACAAGAACAGGACAGACGGACTGATGGACAAGGCAAGACAAGACAAATTTATTAATACACTCAGGCACATATTGTGTGCAACAAGAGCAGCATTATGCAGTATACAAAATAATAATAAGACGGACAGACAGATGGACAGACAAACGGACGGGTGAAGAACATTATACCCTCAGCAACTTCGTCGTTCCGTGAGGTATAATAAGAACCCACGTCCATTTGTCTTAACACTTAATTTATCTCTGTTTTCTGCATTCATTTTTAATCGTTTATCATCAATTTCTTCATCAGATCTGTCTAAACGAAACGTTTCAGATTTTCATTCAAAGCCAATGATGGAGTTTTGTACAAGGACACTGCTACTTACCGTATATTAAAACAAAACATACAACTAACTTTATATTGAATTTACACAGTCTCCATGTTTGCATTTAACCAGTAATGTTTACCAGAAAAAGATAAGATATGTATTATAAATCAATCATGATGCCCAAAATTTTAGCTATACAATCAAATGGATTACAAACTAAAGCACAGTAAATGATAAGAATGATTAGAATGATTAACGTGCGTTTGAACTAAAATCATGAATACACATTACTATACATATTACTAGAAATATAAAGCAGGTAGGAACAAATCGTGTATGAAAAGAATTATGAACGAATATGTAAAACGGATAACTGTAGTTTCCAAAGATATTGGACAGTACAGCAAGCCATACAGTCAGATAACGTATAGTATTACATGTAAAGTCAAAACAGCAAAATGTTTAATCAAACAAAATATCACCAGATTCCTAAGTTGCTCCCATAAATATCAACTGATAAAAATTTCCTCTGATTATACACGACAACATATGATGTCTTTATTATCTACAAAGTTTCATGAAATTCAGTTTTGTAGTTTCAGAGGGGTTGGGATGACACACTGTCGTAGTACTAGTATAATATTTAGGCAAATAATCTAAGTTCAAAGAGACATAAATCCTACAAACGAATGAATCATTGTTTCATGTCGATATGCATATCTACATATTATGTACATATTTAAAAAAATTTTATGCACTTCAAATGTGTAGCTATAGAGGGGTTACGATGACAAGAACAGGACTGAAGAACATAATACCATACGGACATTTTTTCCGTGGTGTATAATAACAGTTTATTACAAGTCTTTTTCCATATTGGCCCTGGTATCAGCCATAGACTCCCATATTAAGCAAGAGTGCTTAATATGGGTCGAGGGGTGACACAAAAAAAAGATCTATTTATCACATATTTTCAAGCTGGAGAAAAAAGAATACATTCATCAAATAATGTTTAATATTTTCAAAAACATTTAAAGAAAAAAAAGAAAAAAATGTAGGTTTTGATTGACAGTTTACCGTAAGTCAAATTCGAGGGCACGATATGGATTTTCGAAGGCTGATATTTATATTGGCTTCGAGGGCAAATAACAAACTTTGACATCTGAATATTATTTCCATGCCTAAACGTATATATAAGTACAAAATGTGTGATAATTGAATTTACCTCACTCCAATAAAGGAGGCAATATGTCGATGGAGAAACAGAATTGCTTCCCTTCAGAACTTAAAATTAATTACTGAGTATATCACTTTACAGTTTCTCGATGAGAGAAAATTTCATTGGTGCAAATTTTTTCGACGGCTTTTGTAAACGACAACACTAAAACCATTATGTTTGGATAGAGGACTACTTTTTCTACGACACAAACAGAGACAAGTAAGAGTTTTAGCTTGCTATAAAACCATTTTTTTTTTACATAAGAAAATGACAGTACCAAGTCAGGAATATTGCAGTTGTTATCCATTCGTTTAATGTGTTTGACCTTTTGATTTTGCCTTTGATTCGGGACTTTCCGTTTTGAATTTTCCTCGGAGTTCGGTATTTTTGTGATTGTACTTTGTTTTATGTTGTCCATTTACAGCTTAACAATATATGTCCTTGTAAAAAAAGGAGATGTGGTATGGCCAATAAGACAACTACCCAATAAAAATTTAAACCAAATTGATGTTAGCAATAAAAAAATAGTGAATTGTACGTCCTTTTACAATGAGAAAAACCCATACCGTATAGTCTGCTTTAAAACGCCCATAATGGAAAATATGAATTCTATTGTAAAAACTCACGGCCTTATTTATAACAAAACAATGTACGAAAAGAAATATGACAGAATGAACCAACTATAACCACTGAACTACAGGTTATTTACCTAGGACAGGCACGTACAAAATGTAAGAAAACTTGTGCATATATCAACTTTCGACTATAACACTTGTGTCTTACCGACACATCAAATTTAGAGCATTTACTTTATCATTAAGTTTGAATTAGACCGGAACAATATTCTTCATAAAGGTTGTAATGGTCTTTATTCGTGTAGTATGTGTTTTTGTAAAAGACGGAAAAACATCCTGCTACGATCATACCTGTAAAAATTTCAGTGTTTGATGGGCAATTGTTCTTTTAATTGATTTTAAACAGATTGTTTCAACAGGAAGTTTTTCATCTTTCTTTACAAGTCGGTTCTTTTCACCCCTTCATTACATCAAGGAAGTATTTTTTAAAGTCATAACAAAAAGAAAAATACTAAAGAATTAATATAGAAAACTTCATAATTGATGTTATTTTAAAAAGTTATGACATATACTAGTCAACAAAAGAAACGATACAAGGCCATGTGCTTTTCGTATATATTGAAATTGGATACAACGTATCAAGGTAGATAGTTGCCCAATTGTTCTAATATTTGCAGAGTGTTATTTTCTTGTCACAACCATTGATTTAAGACAAAAACGTGAATTTTTGTTATTGATTTGTTTTTTTTTATTTCAAAAATCGTTATTACACCAAAAAATTCTAAAAGCCCATATTAGAACTTAAAACTTTAAATTTAAACAAAGCCTGCTCAAAATTTGAATATCTTTGCAGATTTACGAATACTTAATTCTCATCTTCAAAATTAAGTGCCGACTTTTGTCATCATTGTCCGCACACAAAATTGTACCCCTGTGTACAATAACACGATTTTTTTAATTTTTTTTTTATCAATTTCCAATTTGGTCAGATTCTTTCACTCATATGCATTTGCTTTGCAAGTGAATGTTTTTCATTGGATAATTTAACTGTTTTTCCTATTTATCGTCTTTAATGATAAATTTTAGGTCAAACTTGTGAATCGTTACTTTTGGTGACTGGTATATATTTGTTTGTACATTTTCTATTTGAATGTGTATAAGAGGGTGAAAAAACACAAATAACCTGGACTAAAGGGAGGGGTGAAAACACATACACCGAACGGTTCTGCTGAGAGTAACACCCATTGTGATTTTCATTGTAAGTATCAATTCGTTGATAGATCGATTTCGGTTGTGTCACCATCTAGGAAAAGACGAAATTGTGGTTACGATAAAAGGAATTTATCTGCGGTCAACTGAAATGACGATCCTCCATAATGGTCAACGAAATCGAGATGGCGTGATACCGGTAATATTTCACAGGCATTACTTCAACTTTATTAGCTCAAACTATCGCTCAACAGTTTCGTGATAAACCACTATCCTTCGTCAAGCAATCACGTATTACAAGAAGTAGGAAATGCAACACAGTAAAAATCGTATCAAAGAGGAGAAATAGTCTATGTATGAAGGTGCTTCTGTAATGTTGCTTAAAAGAAATGGAAAAGTCAAAATTTATTCGGTCCAGCAATCAGTGAATGATTTTTTTTATAATTCATCTCACAATTATTGTTTAAATCAGATTTATTTTGGTCAATATTCAGATTCTATAACTCGAAAGAAGTATTCCAGTACTATGTTAACAGAAGCGATAATGATCATAAATCAAACACGCTTTGGAATTTCGTGAACAAAACCTATAAAATATAGTTTTCCTTGCAACATTTAGATGCTCAACTGATTTAAACTGAATGAAATGTCAGATCTACGGCTTTTTTTATTTGCTTGCTCCAGCTTTTTTCTTTAACAGTCGTTTTCGCTTATGGGCGGACATGGGATAACTATGATGAAAATGTATTAATCTCTCCCATTCGATATGGTACAAAGTATATCCTAAACAAACAAATAGGTCCACAAATAAAAACATCACATTAGCAAAAACGAAATACAAGAAAAACACAAATTTACCTTTGCACAGTACAATAGTACAAAGATATATAAGTACCGAGCCACGTCAAATGGATTTTTACACAATATGACTAATAGTTAATGTAATATTTCACCAAGACAAATAAAAGAACAGTATAACAGGTAATAAAAATGATACACATCGTCAGTACCTAGAATCGACAATTCAAGACCATCGTGTAGTATTTTCGACGTTGATACGAAATTTTTATTAATGATTCGTATATTTTAACTAGTTTGATTCGTTCAGGAATAGTCACAAGCTAAACTATATTTTCGAAGGTAGACAGAAAACGATGGATAGAAAATTAAAGTGATATTGCATGGGTATTTTTAGAATATCTAAAACCAGATACACCTTCTGACGTCATCTTATGAATTTCATGATATTGTTAAAAAAAGGTGTATATTTATGATCCATTATTTCAAAAAAAATTCTTCAAATACATCAGATGTACATACTTTTAAAAATATCTATAAAATTTCAACAAAATTTAATGATCGAAAAAAAGAGAAAATAATGCTCTTACGATTTTGATATATATATACAAATATGATCTGAAATTAATAATATAACAATTATGGCCTTTTTATGAGGTCGATACAGCATATACAGACCCGAAAAAGTATATCGACCTCGGAGTTAGTCCTCAGTCTATATACTTCTTTCAGGTCAATATCCTTTCATCGACCTCACACAAAGGCTATAATTGTATATTATCAACAAGGTCTTGGTAACTCTCAGTGAAAATTTGTAGAAAAAGACGTTTTTTTACATGAACTACTGGTTTTCCGTATGAAGGTATATGACCATGGGACGGAGTGCTACATCATAACTTGACCCTCGTGTTGCATTGCCATTTAATGATTTTCATCATGGTCAAATAATTAATTTTTTTGGACGTCTTTTGATGTTCGAAATTTAACTGATTACTTTAGAGTTTTTGTACGTGGGTCCAGCATCTCATTGTAATGCATTGCATACCATCAAATTTACTATCTTACCTCAACCTTTGACATTAAAGTTCAAAAATGGACATTTATCATATATCTGTATCCACTCAAAAACAGTAAATATTTTAGCTTGCCATAACAAATCCATCCTTTTCAGTGCACCAACCCAAGGGTTTGCCAAAGGAAACGGCCGTGAACTGATCCATCATGGAATTTGTTGTTAAAAGTAATAACTTTATAATATGTAACTACCTTTGAAGCCGGCATTTTCTAGTAATAATGCCTTGTAGTGTATTAAAGTATTTTGTCAAAAAACAAAATAAAGTACACGTACTAGATAATTTGTAAATTACGGTAAATAACTTGTTTCTTTTTTTAAATCGACCTTCAATGTAAATTTAGTGTCAACAAAATGATTTAAAAAAACGATAAAATGACAAAATATTAGTACACAATGTAGGATTTTTCTTTCATTTCCTTGGGTTACTTTTAATACATATATCCAATATCTTATGATGAGTCTATTGGACACTTAAATGCACAATGTTTTTAAAAATTACTTTTTCGTGACAAATGTAAGATGATACCAAGGAAATTAAAACCGATCAATGACATAAAAAGTAAAATCACAAAAATACTGAACTTAGAGGAAAATCAATTCGGAAAGTCCATAATCACATGGCAAAATCAAATAACAAAACGCATCAAAAACGAATGGACAAGAACTGTCATATTCCTGACTTGGTACAGGCAATTTCAAATGTAGAAAATGGTGGATTAAACCTGGTTCTATAGCGCTAACCCTCTCACTTTAATGACAGTCTCATCAATTTCCGATATATTTACATTGATGCGTTTAATAAACAGACACAATTAAAAAAATTAGTCAAAATATGGGTACATCAGTCATCATCGTATAACATATTTAACTGTTTACATTTTATGAGGGTTTAGAAGAGCGGTCTTATTTAGGTTTCTTTTTTTATTCATTATTCTTTAATCTATAAATTTTAACAACGCATTATTTTTTATTATCCATATCCCTAATGGCCTATTCTTCACTTTTTTGTCATCATTTTCTTTTCTGTTTTCCCTTATTTTTATTACGAGGAAGTTAATACAAATAACAAACGAATATTCTTTATCGTTAGATGTAAAGGTACTTCTATTATTAGACATTGATAGAAATTAGGTAGAGAGAGAGAGAGAGATTGATTGATTGTCGCTTGCTTAAAGTGCCAACTGAATATATTTGGTGTCACCGAACACATAAACAACATGACAACATAATGATATATATACTATTAAGTGTACAGTATTGTTGTTAGTATAACGTGAGGCTAATATATTTTCAATATTTCATTGCAATGGCTGAATAAAAGAAAACCCTACCTTTCGTGGTATAGACCTTTCCCTTGATTTATCTGACAAGATGGTTTACTTTCCTCTTTCCTTTGCTTAAATACTAGCTTATTATTGGTTCAGTGATTTTTAGATCACATGCGCTTAAAAGGAAATCTGAATCGAATATAAACCTAATAAACGAAATCGAGTTGGGGTTCGAAGCGTGTTCTTCGACCACTAAATAATATATATCGCGGATGACAAAGTTTTAATAGGAAGTAAACATTACAAGACTATACATTTAAATGGATACGGCGGATGTAGGATAAAGATGGAAGAGACAGCAAAAAACCACAAGAAATAAAAAAAAAAAAAAGAAAAACCCAAACATTAAAAGTTCAATATTCGGTCTTCATAAAAGAAAATGTGAAATTCTAAATTGCAACGATTATAGATGTTGTTGACTTTAGCGTTATATTCTTTCTCGTATTTTGATTGATTGATTGATACTTGTACATGCAAATGATGCATGTATATTTATCCCAAGAACAAGTTAAACTAGTAAAAATTATTCGAGTAACCCTCTTTAAATGAAATCATTATTATTATTATTATTTATTATTGCTCATCAAAATAAACTCCTCAAGAAAACAGAAACTTTGTAAAAAATGCATTGTTGACATATGAGCGTTTATTTCTTTCTCGTCTTTTGATAGAGTGATTGTTACTAGTTTAAGTACAGTGAAAATATTCTATGTAGCAAGTAGGAATTTTAATATTTATCGAAAAGACTTCATATTACCAAAATAATTGTCTTAACTTTTGCACATTTCTCAATGCTCTTCAACTTCGTACTTTATTTGGCCTTTTTTAACATGTTTTTATTTGATCATCACTGATGAATCTTTTGTAGACGAAACGCGCGTCTGGTGTAAATATACAATTTCAATCCTGGTATGTATGATGAGTTTATTTCGAAATGTATTAAAACTAATCAGAAATAAATGAACAGATCAATTTGAAAGTGCATTTGAAATAATAAAGCAATTTTGATGCCCAAGTTGAATGTTTTAGAAACACCTTACGTGAATGGGGGAACTCATTTTCATGGGCGGGATTAAAATTCATAACCTCAGTGTTCAATATTGATATAGAATATCATTGAGTTTAAGCTTTTCTTCTTTTAACGTAAATCAGAGGGAATATTCAATTACGTTATACAAGTTTAAGGCTAAATCTATATACTGTAAATAGAGCAGACGAGTTAACCAATTTTCACGTTTTGTTTATAGATTGAAAAGAGACCGAACAAGTCAACCAACAAAACTGAGGGAATGGGATTGACTCCAAATGGAACGATAAACATAATAAATCAATCTTGTCTAGGTAACTGTTTACCCAACATAAGCTGCGTTGTTTTGTCACTGACTTATACCCCACTTCTCAGTTTTGGAGAATTGTCTTTATTTAGCTATAACAAAAGTTAAATAAAAAACAAAGAAAGATATGCCGGATAAAATGTATAATCATGAATATTTTGCGTTTTTAATGTATGTATTCTTTAAGGTGTTATTCGGTGGTCTCTTTTCCCTTTTATTTGTTATTTTGTTTACTTAAATACGTACAATTGATAAGGTAACATTAGAAAATATTTTCATAGTTTGAGATTATTTGTTTGGTGTTCTGCGCTCTTTTTTGGGTGTGCGGCGGTGAAAAAACTCTACTATAGAGCTTAAATCATGCCATTACTAAAGCATAATTCTCTTCAACTTCGTACTCTATTTGGCCTTTTTAACATTTTTTTATTCGAGCGGCACTGATGAGATTTTTGTAGACGAAACGCGCGTCTGGCGTAAATATAAAATTTCAATCCTGGTATCTATGATGAGTTTAATTATTCATTTCTGATTAAAAATTATAATTAATTTGTTCATATTTTTTCATAATTTGAAAACTGGTCAACAGTCAAAGCGATACAATAACTGTATTTGTTTTAAATGGATATTATATATTATATCTTTTCGATCTGTACTTCTATTCAATGCATTAGTTTATTACGACAGATATTTGGCAATCAGCTTCTATTTACATGATTACATATATACGATATAATCGACAGAAGTTAGTTAAATACCAAAATGGTGGCAAAATTTGTAAGTAATCTTTGTATATTAGTTTGAATTTGTACTGAAATATTTTAGAAATCAAAGATTCTTCGTTCTTTTTGTACCAGGCAGATTATCAGTACGATATTCCTGTATATACACAACATCTTGTGATCTGAAAATACGAAATGCTGTAAATATTACCAATTTTGTAATTTCAAAGTCCAATGTGTGATCTATTTTCAACATAATTAATTGGAACGTTGGTATTGCACTATTTAGGAGACCTATAACATAGATTTGAAATTAGTAAAATTTCAATTGAATCTGACATATTGCAGCTCTAAAGTACTATCTTTATTCAAATAATTTACAGAGCGAAATGTAATTTTTGTATGGTTAATTCCAAAGAAGAATAAAACGTATTTATTATTCATATGCGTAGGCAATACATTCTAAAGTTTAATTCGGTGGTGCTGCATCGAGTAAAAGAGGTCAGGATTGAGACTACGAAAATTAAAACATTGAATGATGACGTTGTTCAAACTGCTTTCATTCACATTTATATATATCTGACTTTTAGATCGTTTTCTGTTTTGTTGCTGCCATTTCGAAAGTTAACGGAAGACAAGAAACAAGTAAGAAACTTATATACTACAACTACCAGTAAAAACCCATATTTGATTAAAGTTGGATCATACCCTGGTTACCATTATAAGCCTCCAGTTAACAGAGTCCTTTCTCTTTTTCAAAGACCAGGGACAGTAACTCAGTAAAGATAACAAAAACATACATGTCTACATAAGGCCAAACATTTGTTTTTGAAATGTTTATTGAAAGAAATTATATGTAATGATAACATTCATTTATTTTCTGACAGGACTCAGCAAAGAAAATGCCTTATCTTTCCTCAGCCGGAAGATTTTATCGTCGTCGAAACACGTAGAATATTCGTTATGTGCTGATAGTTATTACTGTAGCATGCACCTAAGGGAATGCTCGGTACGTAATATTTTAATGAAATCAAAATCAACGGATACAAACACACTTATCATTTATACCAGGATTAACATTTTGTACTGAAGACTACAAAGACCAATCACTGACGTTATATAAAAAGAAGTTTAAAAGGCAAAATAAAGTACAAGAAATCCTTGCTACATGTAGACTAAATTGACAGGACATGCTTATAGGAGGAACATACACATGACAGTGATATACAAAATAAAAAAATAAAGAAGGAAATAAATAAAGAAAAGTTGTTCTGTGTTGGCCTAGTACTCCAATTGTTAAGGCCAATATTCATCCTAGGTTTTTATTAATATTGATAGGTAACGGTTATGATTATTTTTGTATTGGCATGTTTCATTTTTGTCTTTATGCTTTGTCTATATGCCTTTTCGTGTTTCTTTTTTACATATGACGTGGCTCTAATGAGAAAATAACACAATGTTATCTGCTGTACCCCTTTTTTTTACATTTATGCCTGTTATGTCTGTTTGTGTTGTTCACACATTATTGTCAATACAATTAAATTTTATGCAACTGTCATACAATAAGAGGTTTAGCTAGCTATAAAACCAGACTTAATCTACCATTTTCTACATAAAGCAATGCCTGTACCAAATCAGGAATATGACAGTTGTTATCCATTCGTTTCGATGTGGTTGAGCTTTTGATTTTGCCATTTGATTAGTGACTTTTCTTTTTGAATTTTCATAGGAGTTCAATATTTTTGTGATTTTACTTTGGTTATACATGTTTTTAAATTATTTTGAGTTATATGAATCGCATAGTTGTCACAATTCTGGTAGTATGCATATAACACGCTCATAACTTGAAAGATTTGAATAGACCCATTATAAGTGGGAAAAAACTTTAATCACATTCACAACAAAATGAGCCAGGTCATGTTCATAAATAAAGTATGCTGAAAACTCATTCTTTGCATGTATTTACCTTCATGCAGGTCGGCCTTTATCATGATAATAAGAAATGGTCAAAACAAATACATTTAACTGGCAATAACTCCAAAATGGGGACTGTCAGTGGTTTTGCATTCAAATTTCTTTCAAAGTTCAGTTCTAATAAATGGTGCAAAATGTCAAGGCAAAAATGAAGAAACATAAATTATTTTTACCGTAACCAGGTTTAGAAACCATGAACTAGTCAAGTTTCATATTTAAATTTTTTCAGGAAAACGTCAATTGTGATTTATTTGTCTCTTTATAGTCAGAAGAAGTTAAAGAGGATGTATGTCAGGATCAATGTTCCTATTTCCAGACTTGTTTCTTCCACTTTGATGGAGCTAATTGCTGGGGTCAAAATACTCACTGTAGCAGTACGTACAATACAACTGTGAAATAAGAAGTGAAAATGTATATACTAATGATCGAGGCACAAAGTATACAATGTGTATAAACCTGACAAGCTATATGGACTCAATATAAATACGAAATGAAAATATATAGTTTTAAATGAGACATGAATTATAACATAAGTCTATAAACCAGTCAAGCTACGGACTCAATACAAAGAAATTGAATTGTATTTCTTTTTATAAAACCCTTGTATCCCTACTCAGAACCTAAAGATTTTAAGTGCTGGTTACGCCTATTTATATATTCCTCAAACCGGTGTTTATTTTCTCTAAAATATGCAATATTTGTGAAGTGGGGATGGTTTCCTAAAATTCTTCTAAATATAGATTATGTTGATCCCCCCCCCCCCCCAAAAAAAAACACAAAAAAAACCCACGGGAAATTCAAAGCAAAATATTCCTCATCAAATATTTCGAACAAAACACATCGAACAAATGGAAACTTTGTTCTATAGCTGAATTGCTAAACCTCTCACTTGCTTGACAGTCACACATAATTCCATTAAATTGACAACAATGTGTGAGCAAAAGTTAAACAAATAGAATTAAATTAACGTTTTTGCATTTGTGCGTAAGAGCAATACTCGCCACAGTTTATCAATGTATTTTGGTTAAACTGAGCAACAGACGTACGTTTAAGGTTACCTAATGCTTTGAATTGATTAGACATAGATAGTTTGGCTCTAATCACAGAAGAAAAGATCACAATTGCACATACACTAATGTAGTTGGCATTTACATAAGTTAATCAGTCAAATTCACATAAACCATGCATGCTGATGGCTTCCAGTTTTTGTTTTGAATAAAAAATATTCAAAGTTGGCTTTCACTGTTGTTACATTGGTCATCATCATTTAGTATATGGACTCGTCCTCTGAAATTAACACATATTAATCATTTTTGATAAAATGGTATACAATAAATTCCTATGTTTATTTTCTTTCAGAAATAGAACCTTTCAAACAGGGAAAAGGAAGCTTTGCCTTCTTGATGATACTCACGGTAGTGTGCATCAGCTTGATTATTGCCCTGGTCGTCATGTGTGTAAAGAAATACAAGAAGAAGCGGGCAACATCTCCGATGAGATCCTGGCCAACATATCAAAATAGTTATACTGGCCAGGAACAATATGTTCAATTTGTCAACCGATATCCAGGTACATGTAATTTTTAACTGACGTCATCTGGTAACAGATAGTTTCTTCGTTTTTTTTTTATTAAATATTATATTCAAAGCAAATATTTGTCACATAATTTGTGTTTCTTTAACATGTAAATGCTAACCAGATAGTCTTAGAAAGGTTTTTAGAATTTATAAGTAAAGGAGCAATTTGTTATGTAAAACATGCATTTTCGTATGTAACTGGTAGAATGCATTAGGTTATAAAACACTCAAATTAAGTTCCAATTTCTTATTTATGTGTCAAGGTCCCCATTAGTGTGTGGCTGTTTTATTCGCTGAACTTATTAGACCGGACTTAGTATCTAAACATCCCATACAGTAACTTTTCGCCCACAGAGTACCTTTATGCGTCTAAAAGTAAAATCAAAAAAATTCTGAACTCCGAGGAAAATTCAAAACGGAAAGTCCATAATTAAATGGCAAAATCAATTGATAAAACACATTAAACGAATGGACAACAACTGTCATATTCCAGGCTTTGAACAGGCATTTTTAAATGTAGTAAAATGGGGGGAGTTGGGCATGTTTTACAGCTCTTTGGTAATGATTAAATCACATGATATCCACCATTTTTTTGGTAGGGTTTATGTCGCTAGGTTTTAGTTTTGTTCTGTTTAATATTTTGTTGTGTTTCTTTTGATCGTTTTATAATTTTTGTCATGTCGTTGTCTGTTTTTCATCGACTCATTAGTTTACTAGCAAAAGGGGGCGAAAGATACTAGAGGGGGTCAAACTCATAGATCGAAAATAAACTGATAACGCCATGGCTGAAATGAAAGAGACAAACAGACAAACAAACGTACACATGACACAACATAGAACACTAAAGAATAAGCAACACGAACCTCACTTAAAACTGGGGGTGATCTCAGGTGTTTCGGAAGGGTGAGCAGATCCTGCCAAATAAATATTGCTTAAGATTCGTCAGCCTCCATTTTGATTCTATTGATATGATGACGGATTTTTAATGTTGGTTATTTTCAAATGTGTTGCGCTTGTAGTCATCAATCATCAAGGACATCGGCAAATTCCAGGAAGTAGTGGAAGCAATGCAAACAGCAGATATCTGCCCACGTATGATGAAGCAGCAGGTCAGTTGGTTTTGAAAGTATATGACCAGCTTCATTCATATGTTCATTTTCAGAATGTAAATACAGAACATGTATTTTTGCAGGTTATTAACTTGCTTATTTTAATGTTTGTTTACATAAATATGTTCTAAACTTTGATAATTCCAAAATACGTAAGTGCAATTTGTTCCCTTAGCTGTACTTGGCAAACATTTTTGTCCTCAATGCTCTTCAACTTCGTACTTTATTTGACTTTTTTTAACTTGTTTGGATTCGAGCGTCACTTATGAGTCTTTTGTATACGAAACGCGCATCTTGCGTAAATACAAAATTTAATCCTGGTATCTTTGCTGAGTTTATTTTTAGACTTGCCTTGCATGGTTGTCCCTAATAGTGTAATAATTTACGTTTTTTTAAGCCTTCCAATTGATATCTTATCTTGTGTTTTTCTATGTTGTGATGTTATATTATTGTTTTAGAATAAGGGAGAAGGTTTGGTACCAATAAAAGTTTAATCTCGCTGCAAATGTTTGCACATGTCCTAATTAGTTATCAAAGGTACCAGGATTATAATTTAGTATTCCAGATGCTCGTTTCGTCTACATCAAACTCATCAGTGACAAAGATGATGAGCATTGAGAATCCAAAATTTCAAAAAGTTGTGCCAAAAAAATGGTAAGGTAATCTATGCCTGGGATAAGAAAATCCTTAGTTTTTCGAAAAATTCAAAGTTTTGTAAACAGGAAATTTATTAAAATGACCATATTATTAATATTCATGTCAACACAGAAGTGTTGACTACTGGGCTGGTGATACCCTCGGGAACGAAACGTCCACTAGCAGTGACATCGACCCAGTGGTTTAAATAGTTATCAAAGGTACCAGGATTATAATTTAGTACTCCAGACGCGGGTTTCATCTACACAAGACTCATCAGTGACGCTCATATCAAAATATTTATAAAGCCAAACAAGTACAAAGATGAAGAGCATTGAGCAACCAAAATTTAAAAAAGTTGTGCCAAAAACGGGTAAGGTAATCTATGCCTAGGATAGGAACATTTTTATTATTATTTTGTCATTTATTAGGCACATTTTAAAAGATAAAATAGCATTGCAACCCAAAATTCCAAAATGTGCTTAATAAATGCGTTGTAAAAGTCTTTTTGTGAAAACCTAGTCAACCTTTTACAATCACAATTAAATCGTTTTTTCTTGACAAAATAAATTAATTTAATCATATGAGTAAATATCATGTTGAAGAATGTCAAGAAAGGCAAGCACATAACCTAGATTCTATTAACAACAACCGTACCATTCTAATGCCTGTTTTTCTAGACTTTCGACAATTATTTCAGGATATTTTTGTTATTTGAAAATATGTCTAAAGACATTGATTATACTATAGTATTTCTTATAATCATTTAGGAGCAAAACGACCAGATTTAAACGCAAGAAATGATCAACTAAGAGAAACCCCGACTGCACCTGGTCATGGTAAATATGAAGCTCCTTATTTATCTTATCGTCTAAGTTAGGAGCCCGTTATTAAATGGTTCTTTTTTGTTGCTGACAGACATAAATTGATTTATTTGAAAAGTTTTAAGCATACATCAGGTCATTGTTTTCTGCTAATTGTAATTGTTTCATATTTATATTGGTTTTGATCATTGTTGAAGCCTTTCTTCGTCCTAGCTGTGGTTTATGTTGGATAATAATCTCATCGGCAATTCTATCACATCTTTTAACTTATATATAATAGGTCATAGCAAGTATTGAAAATTTTTATTTTACCTAGCTGATGATGCCTTTTCAAACATGATTTGATTTAGATAAATTTGATTGTATATACAGCTAGAATAATTGGGAGAGATAATAGTTGCATTACTTGTGTACGGTTGTATAGAATAAAGAATTGAAACGTGGAACGCGTCAAAAAACAACAAAACGACCAACGATAAAAAAGCTGTTCAAGGCCAACAATGGGTCCTAATAACATTAACGGTACCAATTTTCCTGTACCAGATGCGCATTTCGACAATACATATCTCTTCAGTGATGCTCGTAGCCAAAATATTTGAAATCCAAAGCTTATATAAAAGATGAAGAGCTATAATCCGAAAGGTCCAGAAAGTATAGCCAAATCCGTGAAAGGAATCAGAGCTTTGCATGAGGGAGATACATTCCTTAATTTATAATTATTTCTAACATTTTGTAACAGCAAATTTTAATAACACAAAAAATCCGTATTTTCCTGCCAGTACCGAAGTACTGGCTACTGGACTGGTGATGTCCTAGGGGACTTACAGTCCACCAGCAGAGGCATCCACCCAGTGGTAGTAATAACATTAACGGTACCAATTTTCCTGCACCAGATGCGCATTTCGACAATACATTTCTCTTCAGTGATGCTCGTGGCCAAAATATTTGAAATCCAAAGCTTATATAAAAAATGAAGAGCTATAATCCAAAAGTTCCAGAAAGTATAGCCAAATCCGTGAAAGGAATCAGAGCTTTGCATGAGGGAGATACATTCCTTAATTTATAATAATTTCTAACATTTTGTAAAGCAAATTTTGATAACACAAAAAATCCGTATTTTCATGCCAACAATGGGTCCTAAATATTTGCTTATTTGTTTGTTTTTGTTGTTACAAACTGGTGTAATTTTGGTAACGAGAATGACCGATGAAGACTGTGCTATGTTCTTTTGATGGTATCGGTTCGATAATCTAATATATCTTATCGTTTGTAGTTTTTTGTATCCTGTGTTTGTTGTTGCTGGAATATGTTCCTTATTAGTCCCATACCAACGAAGTCGAAATGTTTTTTCACTCCGTCCGCCTGTCTGTTTGGCAATCCATCAGTCAGTCCAGCAAATCAGTTTTCCACACTTCTTTTCTTTATGCTCGAAGAAATTGATTTGATATTTGGTGTATTGTTTTATCATGATCAAGTTTGAATTTAATTCTGGTCTGATGATTTTTGGCAGAATTAAGGCCCTTGGACCTATAAATTTACTCAAATAATCACTTTTCTTTTTTTTTTCCTTTTTTTTCTCTTCTTTTTTTCTTCTTCTACATAATAGGTACTTTGATACCAAATTAGTCTCACTTTACATTTTGTTTTAACAACATTATGTATTTATTCATCAAATTTGTTTGTTACATTGTTACACCAAGTAACCAAACTTTTCTTGATGCATCCTGTTATATTCCACTGATTGCGCAGGTTAGCAATCAGCTGCTGGAATATATGTATATTTTATAATAATATGTATAAATTTCTTGAAATACAATTGTACAACATTTTAATACATTATGTTTTATTCTATCAATCCTCTAAACTTCGTTTTAGTGACTTTAGCAATGGATTAAGTTCCATTGTTCTGTTTTCGTTGTATCTTTTTATGTATTCTCGAAAAAAAAATTTGATAAACATTTACTTTTGTCAATTTCTGATTAGATACATAATATGATTTGTATATGGAAAAACCTAAGATTGTTGGGAAATAATTCAGACCAAAATAATTTTTTTTCAAAAATTTTATGTCCAAAGTCTTATTGCTTTAATGATACTCTAAAATTTAAATTTGATTTTATCATTAACTCATAAATACTTTTCCAAAATTTTCTAAAAATCGACAAGAAATAAAAAAGTGGTTATAATCTTCTTCTTCGTTATATACATTACATAGACTGTCATTCTTCTGTTTCTATTTAAACAATAATTGTTTTGTTGGTAATATGAATTGTAAAAGTTTCCATCTATATAGTTTTAACTTATTTTCTTCTAAATAATGAAACATGAAAACATATAGTTGGTTAATACTAAGGTTCTCATTAATTTGTAAAATACGCATCCATTTGCTAACACCAATTGATGGTTCAGTTTTATTTTTACAAATTGACTTATATAACATATCTGTTGAAAATAAACTCATCATAGATAGCAGGACTAAATTTAGTATATACGCCAAGCTTGAAGCCTCAATGTAATTACCTTTCCAGATTAGTTTCTGTCTAGGAATATTTACAACACATTTTATAGAACTTTCAGACTGTAACATCTGAAGCCAGTCTTTTGGAATGGCTTTTTTAAAATATTTATTTCTGCAATCCAATTATTCTTGCATTCTAATTTTTCTAGAAATAAACACTTTTCTGCACTTTTTCGTCGTGATTGAATATGTTGACTTGAAATTTTGTGTCTTGATATATCATGACAAGTTACAGATCAAGGTCAAATTTAAAATCTGGTCTAATGCTTTTTTGTTGCAGAGTTATGGCCCTTTGACTTAATCAGTTTTCCGCCCTTTTTTGGTCATGCTTGAAGGTATTGATTTGATAATTGTTATATAGTTTTATCATGTCAAGTTACAGAAGAGGTATGAAAGACACAACTTGGACAGTCAAACTTATTCATAGGAAATAAACTGACAACGCCATTGCTAAAAATAAAAAGACAAACAGACAAATAATAGTACAGAAGACACAACATAGAAAACTAAAGACTAAGCAACACGAACCTCATCACAAACTGGGGCCTTATGTTATTACAAATACGGTAAATATTCTAATTCGGTAGGTCACATTTCTGAAAAGGGAAGGGTATTGTAGTTACGACATAACGAACATATCCGATATATTCTGTGAAACAGTAAAACGGTGAAATGGTCAACCAACACGTGATGGCGTCCGTAAAATTTACGAAGGGATAATGTCAATTTCACCAATTGAAACTTGTGGTTTAATAGCTTCCGTTTGAGCCGCAATCCTCAATCAAGGAAATCATGATAGGAAATACAAGCCCGGGTATATCGTATCAATTATAATTGGGAAGCTGAAATCATCTTTTTTTGTCGTAAAGTTTTGTTTTCAACCGACTCTCATTGTCTATTTCTAGATGTAACATGTGTAAGTACAGATTGAGATCAAATTTTAATCCGGTTTGATGATTTTATGCAGAGTTATTGTCCTATGCCCTACTCTCAGAATGCTTGTTGTTTAGAAATTTGCATGTTGTATAAAAAAATATATTATTTGTTTGTACGTTTCACTGTGTTGGATGATCTTGCATGTGTTTGTGCTGTAATTCTGTCATGTAGTGTTATCATTTTAGCGATAATTCTAAACATTTTCATCAAGAGAGAGGTTTGGCTAGCCATTTAATAAACCAGATTCAACCAACCTTTTTTTTAAATATCCTGTACCAAGTCATGAATATAGCAGTTGTTATCAAATAGTTCGTTTCAATGTATGTTGGCGTTTTTTGTTTGAATTTTAGTTTGCACTTCAGTGTTCCTGTTGTTCCTTTTTTTCTTATAGTTGATATTTTCCCTCGATTTTCCTGTGTAACATCGATATACTGCTCTTGGCTGTATTTCAAACTTAAACCTTGATTTCCGATTTTCGTACAGACCCTTATCATGCTTATATAATCTATTGAATTAATACAACGGAAATAGTACACATATTGTCAAATTATTGCAGAATTGGATGTGCAGGTAAAAATTATGTTTTGCAAATGTTACCCTTTTTTTACTTTAAATCATAATGGTGTTTATGGTTTTCAAAAAGTGTCTTTTACAAAACGTTATAATAAAAATTACAATATAGAAAAGAACTACATCACAAGGTAGGAGTTTCATTGAAGTCAAAGAAAAAACAAAAATATGGTTAATCAATCCATAACACAAAATTAGTACATAGAAACATGATGAAGTGGTATAAACACATGGAAAAAAAACAACACCAAAGCAAATGTTTTCTCTCTCAAACGATGACAATATTTGTTTATGTTCAACAAAACAATAAGGCTTATGAATTCATTCATTGATTTCATTCATTTCAGATTCAATGCAAAACATTCCACCGCTGCAGTCTAACTTTACTTCATCATAGAGAAGATCTGTATGGTAAAATTCCGCGTTGTTGGAATTTCATTGAAAAATTAATTATCACTGTGTAATTGAAATGACACACCTGACGATAAATGATACAAATGTTTGTTAAGATTTGTTGATATCACAGTTTCTTACATCTGTGTTTTAAAATTTGAATTGAAAGATAAATGCATTTAAATGTTTTCCAATTCAGTTTAAGGCGAAGTGTACGTAATTAAACTACACAATGGATATTTTAAAAATTTTACATGTAGATTCTGCTCGTAAAAATAAATCGGAAAATAAAATAAAAAAAGGGGGTAACCGTTTTCGTTTTTGAGATACGAGCTGTTGAAGTTAACAGCATCATACACCAAAATTACAAAGGATATATAGGGAAAATCGTGAAATTCGGCAGGAATTGTTACATTTCCAAGATTTTCTATTATATTTGACAATCGATTTTTTTTTTAAATTATAAGACGATTCTAAAATGTCTGAGGAATCGATTGGTGCAAAGAAAGTCCTTAGCAACCGTGCTACTTTTCAAGCTATACTCTGTTAAAGTTGAATCTTGAGTGTAAAAAAACAAAAAAAAAAACGACAACGTTATTGACGTCGCTTCATATAGTTCTATACTTGTATGAAATATATACCGTTTTGTTGAGAGTTCGTGTTGCTCGGTCTTTAGTTTTTTCTCTTACGTTTTGCGTACTATTGTATTGTGTTTGTCTATTATATTCGGGTGTGTGTGGAGATCGCCAAGCTAGAAAACGGTTGACATTTTCTTCATTATGAACTAGAACTATTTTCGACCTTGTTGCCTTATTTTTGTTAAAATCTAAACACTGCGACGTGTTTTCAAAATCTCTGTTCCCATAAATCTTCATTTCATCAAGGTCTCTTCTCAAAATATCAGCCATCTGTCTGGCACAGGATAACAAATCAATATTTAAGTAAATTTTGAGTTGTGTGGTAATTTTTAGTACATTTGGGTAAATTAATCTTATCTATGTGCCGCATACGCATCTCTATAATTCAACACATCCCTGAGCCACGACATTATATATTTTATGCATTGCATGCGCTTCTTTTTATTACAATCCAGACCGGCTAGTAACCGTTGTATAACTTTACACGTCTGAAGACGAATATTTGCGTGAAACATTTTTGTATGATTTTTGTTTCTGGAAATCAATCTGAAATCTACAAAAGTCCTTTTCCGAAAGTCAGGCTGGACCTTTACTTTTATGTGCATTCGGGATTTACACAAATTGTAACCCGAATTATTCAGTCGTATTATTCAGCTGGTGTACGAATGCTACATTTCTCGTGTGGGAGAAAATCGGACATGGAAAGGGCTTGAATTATTCAAGTCACTCAAATTGAAACTGGGGAATATATTTCTAGCTGTTCGAAATTCGAGGAAACAAATGATTGTTTTTCGGCATTACGGTATTGAATCAATATGAGTCAGAGATACCAATTATTTCTTTTAATAAACTCGAATACCAGTCAGTTTATAGGACTTCAATTTGAATTAGGGGCGGTAATTCATTCATTTTATCCAATCAATTTGGGGGGAGGAGGGATCCAGATCCCGAGGTTCCGAATTAAAATAAAATTAAATCCCGACTACCCGAAATTCGGAAATAGAATTCCTGGATCCCGAAAGGGTCAATCCCGAAATCCCGAGCTTAAATTCACCCGATCCCGGAGTTCCGATAAAGGTCCTATCCCCCCCCCGTAATTCTATATTTTTTTCATTCATAATCTTGAATTGAGACTTGATACTTACATTCTCTAATTTTGAATGATGCACACAGCCCACAATAAAAGAAAACAGATTTCGCTATATATCTCTTTGAAATTGGAATTTGTGAAAGAAGAAATGACATGTTATATTTTATTTTACATGTGTACTTTCAATTTCAATATGGTTCTAAATTTAGATTTAGTTTTCCAATAAATTGCGGACGGAATAGAAGACACCTATTTTCTGCACATGTAGAAAAAGTTGAAAACTGGGAGTTGAATGACACAATTTTTACTTATTTTAAGAGAAATGTTAGAATTAGACAACTTTTAAGTTACTTAGTAATTTTTGGGGCCTAATTTGTTTATTTTTTGTTTGTTTTCCGTCTTTGTTCTTCCGACTTGTAAGTGTTGCACTAGTGATCAAATTATTCTCTTGGTATAGTCTGATATCTTATATGAATATAAATCATGTCCTTAAATTTTCAATTGCACAAAATACGAACATTTCAACGTCTTTTTAATAAAAACAATTAAATTCACACGTCTTTCATTAATTATTTGTAACCTATTATAAAACTTTATGTTGAGTACTGTGTTTTTCATTCAAGACTACGGCTTTTAAAAACGATATTGTTGGGTCAATTCAGGTTTCATTTTAATTAATTTGATATCAATAGAAGAAAAATTGTTACATGTTTATTTGTTTATTTGTTTATAATGTTGTTGTGAGGCGTTTTTTCTGTCTGTTGATTTCATAAACACGAAATGCCTTCTCCTACGTGTCTAAAACAACAACAAACAAAAAACAAAAAAACAACAGTGTTTTTAAGTCAGGCTGCACACAGACTTATGACTTTAATATGAACATCGGTGTACAAGTGTTGCCTTTACTTATAATTCTTGGCTTTTTAAAAGTCGATTGTCGAGAGTTAACTCTAGATAAACGCTTTGAAAGGTTGAAATGTATACCCTATTATTTTCATTGTGTGGTTTTTTTTTTAACTGTTAGCATCCGAAAATAATTTACAGTCTGTAACCGGACAAGTTTTTGTTCTCTTTCAACCTTGAGAGAAGATAAAGAATCAGTATTTATTTGTAAATATTTAATTTTCTTTCATTCCATACATTTGTATAAAAGGAAGAATAGAAAAGAAAAAAACATATGATGTTATTTTTTCGATCATTTATTCTAATCTATGCTTTTTGAAACACATGTTTTCTGCACTCATTTGGCCAATTTTTGTACATCTTAGGACATTTTTGGCGCGACAGCTGCATCCGTTTACTCCATCCAGATTAAGAACGCCATCATTAATTTGATAAATAGCTCCACCGTAACTGCAAGTACCTATTCAATAAAAAAAAATTAATATAACAACAAAAATGCTAGTTTGTTTTCCTAGTGTATCTGTATAATTTTAGCACACTTATAAGTTGAGATAAATGTTAAACCACAATAAACACTGAAATCTACAACTAGTATTTTTACATATTGTACAGTAATCATACATTTAAAAAGTCATTGGCGTTCCCTCTGCTGATTTGTTTTGTCTATATAACTATATATTTTCTTTTAAAACCTGATAATTCAGAAAACGTTTTCCGCTTTGAGAGATTTCTTTGTTGGTGATATATCTCAGGTAATGTCTATTATAAAAATATATATAATTATATTATATGCAACAATTATCGACTCAGAATATTTCGAACTGTTGTATAGACACCTATTCCTCTGCCAATTGATTAAAACTTTATTTTAGACCCTATAAATCGTATTTTTGTATTTGAATTGTTGAGCTGCTTTCCGAATACCAATTCCGAACATTTTTGTTTATCATTTATAATCATCATAGGTACGATACTGACCGGAAGTATAACTGATCTGGATTGAAACTACGTTTTATCTTCTTACCTGGACAATATGGACATGCTCCATGGCTAGGAACTAAAGGTTTCACGCATTGTGTGGCAGGACACTCAACCTCTCTACAGTACACATACTTTCCACTTGTTAGGCAATATCTATCTCCATTCAGCGCAGGTTTGCTTTCTCCAACAGCATACTTTATACACTTTCCATATTTTTCTTTTCCTAAATGAATAGAACAAATAAAAACATTTTTTTAATGAAAAAATGTTTAACCAAATATTCCATAAAACACACAAACACATAATCAACGTCGTTAAGTATTTGATGGATAGTTGTATTATTGAGAAGCATTTCCTCTCCTTATGTTCTGTGTATCCCATTTCGTATTTGTATATAGTTATCAAAGGTACCAGGATTATAATTTAGTACGCTAGACGCGCGTTTCGTCTACATAAGACTCACCACTGACGCTAATATCAAAATATTTATAAAGCCAAAAAAAGTATATTTATACCAGACATTGGTCCAAAATTATTGTAATGTTATCCACCTTTTGTCGTGCGAAGTTTTTGAATTAATTTTACAAAAGAAATTAAACGATGCAAAAGACTCCCAATTTTATTTGATGTTTTAAAAAGTTTAAGAAAAGGTATCAACTTAAGGTTGCACTTTGTAAATACAGCTGTTTCTCAAGCCACGCCTCTGTTGGGGATATTTGATATAAAAAAATGTTTACGTACTGGTTCCCTGCATGATTTTAACTCTGTTTCATCTCATTGATACTAATTTGGGAATATTATTAGTATAAAAACACACGGTAGCAGTAAAAAATGAAACCTGAGGAAAAAACTCAGTAAAGTAGGCGTAGTATATAATTTAAGTATAAGTTTAAACTCTTAGAAGTTGGGGACACATACAGTTTGAATAGATGATACAAAGCCTTTAATTTTGAAATTAGTACAATAAACTTTTCCTCCTATAATATGATATTTAACAAAACGTCATGGTAAAGTGGCACCGTTTTAACGCATATATATAGATGGGATTTTCTATAGGACATTGCATTGGCTAAAGACGTCATTTATATACCGATAAAACACATGTTCTTGTGACATGTAAACATGTAGGTGTAGATCTGTTAGTGAATATATAACATTTCTATTGAGTTTGGTTTTAATATCAATATCTATTATACCTATAAAACATTACTTTTTTCTTATTACACAGTGATGGTGTTAGAATGTATTTTCACATTTCTATGTATATTCTAATTCCAAACCTAACTTTTTCTCGAAGATAGACAAGTAATTAGTAACAAGTTTAAAATATTGTTCAAAGTTCAATGCTATCTGAGATTCTATTCATTGGATGACCTGAAGCTTTGAGAAGAAAAAACTTCTCATATTCTTATCAAATAGAAACTATTTTACGTTTTTGTGTCATTACTATTGATGAAAAAACCTTACATTAGACATATAGTATTAACTACATCCAGTGAATAACGTCGGTTAGGTTGCAATACATTACATGCACAGTTTTTTTTAGTCGCATATGATATAATTATAACGACAAAGAGAGTTCCTTCTTATACTAACCGTCATCCATTAAACAACTATTCCATATTGCTCATCATAACAATATTACACGTAACATTTAAATAACAAAATATGAAAAAATATATTTACCGAAGATACTCCAATCAGACTGAACAGGAACATGCAGTAAATACAACACAGGAACACTCTACACTGTAACATTTTGAATTTCAGTTTCTGAAATATATTTATGAATTTAAAAGAGTGCATCCAAATTTACTACAAATTAAAATTTACTATAGGAAAGTAAATATGTCAGTAGAATGGTCAAGCAATAACGGTAGTCTAGTATCATCACGACGGTCAGTATATGTTCGAGTCTTGTTAAAAACACCAGTCGAATTTACCTTTTTGGTTGAGAGATTTGAATATACAATTACCAATTACACAGTGTCATATGAAGTAGTGAAACAATATTTTTTTTCCCATTCATACACTGTTTAATATATAGTACCAAGACTCCGTAGATACATGTATTGTTTTAAAAGACGGATATTTTTTTAGTAATTAATGATCGGATTTGTGTTACCACATCCTATTTAATATTTGTCTATACGCGCTGAACCTTAAATCATTGACATAAGGTATATATTACAAACATAAGATCTGAATTGAACGACATTTCAACTCTTTAGTATTTTATATTCAAATTACTAACAACATGGGGAAAATAAATACAAATTACAAACTGGTGGTCCGTCTTGTTGGACCATCATGATCAATAACTTATTAAAAAGCGGATTAAATCTTAAAAATAATTTTAAAAAAACCAAAATAATCGCCATGTTTTTAAAATAATTACAAACGTAATTTCTATAAAAAATATTATAATTTTCATATCATGATTTTTGATGTCGTGTATAAAGAGAATATATGATGTCGTGATCCTACATTTAAAAGGTCGTCTAGGAAAACAGTCAAGAAAATCATTATTTAATATTGTTCGGGTCCCGATGTTAACTACCTCGGTCAAATTATTTCTCCATACGATCCTCCCGCTAACAAAAACATCTTTAATATATTAATATCAACATTTTGGAAATATTTTATATGGATAAATTTGATCATTATATTCTAATTATATTTTCGATGGTCTCATTATTTTGCAGGATATAAACTTGTTAACATTACTTGTTATAATGATATTTGATTGATGCTGTTCGTAGTTGTTAACAGCACTTGTCAGGAAACAATGTTTTTTGTTGTTGATGAATAAGCTTATATCTCTATTTGTCCTTTAAATTTATTAGTTAATAAACACAATGAATTATGATATCCTCATTTGTAAACTTCGATGGTTAATCAATGTAATAGCATCTTTCATAACATTTAGCATCAGTGGTTAATATATCCCTTTTGGTCATATATATTACGTCTTCCGATACTTATGTATTGCAGCTTTTAAATGCTTGACTTTAAGCGTTCTTGATGGCAAATCCAGAAAAGAATTTCGGACGGATTTAATTAATTTAAAGTGTCATTTCAATTTTTGTTGTTCTCTTAATGAAAATAAGCAATGAATGTATTTGCATTCAACACCAAAAACATATTTCGTGGCGCTCATGTTTAATTGATGGAGGAAGTCGTAGTACCTCACCACCTGATGAGAAGCACCAAACTTCGATTGGAAAACCCTACAGTCAATTAAGATTGAAGTCTAGTGCACCTGTGCCGTTGGGGATTCGAACCACAAACCTCATACAATATAACTCAACTGGAATAAAATAAATAGTAAAATGAAAAATAAATATAAAAATCAGCCCAATGCTTTATAATGATACATTAAAACTAGAAAAACAAAAGTCACATTAAATCTTTATATAGATATGAACATCATTTATGATTAAAATATATCATATAGCAAAACAAGCTCAGATTTGGATCATTCTGGCTTGTGTACACATAGTATGTTTATGGTATCTAGGTGTGTGTCTTAAACTTTGTTACTTAATATAATATTTTGTTTTATTAAAACCATTAATGATATTTTGATTAAATGACAATTTCGTGCTACTTATATAATATAAGAGGGCCTAACAAACAATCGACGTATCAGAAATGGAAATATTTACCAAAGTTACTGAATGAATTACGCATTACATATCACTGAACGTAATTTCCATCAACTTTATACTTGAAATAACAGTTGAAAATTCCTGCTCACCGTTATGACCAAATGTTGTATGTTTATTTAAGTACGTATCTCTTAATTACAAAATATCCAAAAGAGGCAATTAATCATTCATGGAAACTTTGAAATGTATCAACGTATTTTACTTATTATCAATTGAGATGAACTTCGAAAATTGCTAACGGTCATATCATCAGATACATAAAGTTATTATAAAAATGAATATATCATGAAAATTAATTGCGACGACGTGCGTGTACGCATTCAAACGAAAACTAGGTCGGCTTTATTTATAGTTGTAAGTAAAATTATCGTTTTACATGCAAAATAATGATTTCCGAAGGCCGAATCAGTCAATAAACGGTTCTTCACGGTTGCTCCCTTATACTTCTTTTCTATGATGCCATAATTTTATTTTAATGATCATTAATGAAAAAACAACACAAAGGACACATGCACACCATCTGCACAAAATATCAAATTGAAAAGTTCAACGAAAACGAATAACAATGAGTTCAATCATTGACTTATAAGCCAATATTCTAATATGACGTGTTTTTTTCGCTTTGTGAAGAAACCCATGCTCTAAATCCAATAAAATTGGTTTGCACATGCGTACTCAGATCGACGTCTGGTCTCTAATCGACGCCTGTTCCTCAAATCGACCACCAAATCACATTCTCAAATCGACGTTTGATCCTCGAATCGACGTTTGATCCTCGAATCGACGTCCAATGTGCCGTCATGTATTGGCAAAACGACGTCCGATTTATAATATTTTGCTATGAGCGTCACTGATGAGTTTTATGTAGACGAAACAGTGTCTGGCGTACTAAACTATAATCTTGGTACCTTCAATATATATAACTATTATTGTAGTCTTCTTGATTTCCAATATAAATGAATAATAAAAAAATAAATTGCTGCACTTACACTTATACATGCATATTGATAAATGGCATGTGAGTATACGTATATAGATATAGGAACCCAACGACAAAGAAAACGAAACGACATTTATATTGGGCATGAACACTCAGTTTTCAACAATGGACAAAATGAAGGAGAAAATACCAACTGTTTTTAGGGTATTATAATTTGAACTCTAAGATATACTAGTATTCAACAAATTCATTAGTTTTACACCTTGAGTAAAAAATGTACAAAATAAATTGGCAATATGTTTTTATGTTGTGCTGTTACACCACTGTTCCAGGTTAAGGGAAGGTTTAGCGCTCACAAACATGTTAAACCCAGCCAAATATGTTATGTGTCTGTAGTCTAGTGGTTCACCGTTGTCGTTGGATTATGTCTTGCATATTTGTTTTTCGGATTTTTTTTGGGTATAAGTCAGTTTTTAGTTTTATAATAATTCTTTTATATGTTTCATGTCGTGGTGGCCTTTAATTGCCGATTTTATCATTGTTGAAGGACGTACGGTTGCCTATAGATATAAGAAGATGTGGTATGAGTGGCAATGGGACAACTCTCAATCAAAGTCACAGTTTATAAAAGAAAACCATTATAGGTCAAAATACGGCATTAAACACGGAGCCTTGGCTTACACCAAAAAGCAAGCTATAAAGGTAAAGGGCTATATAATTGCTTACATCCACTTCATTTCAACTCTGGTGTATAGTTGTCCGATTAGCTATCACACCACATCTCATTGTTGTTTTAATAAATTACAACAAAATTAATATTACAACCTGTAAACATCGGTAGCACGTTTAAAAAATTATGTTTTAATACCTTTTATTTGTCACATATACTATGTTTTGTTTCTAAAAAAATTGACCTACACCTGCCTTTACTCCTCTCTCGGACAATTCAAGTTTTAGTTCTGTAATTTCGGCAGTTTTATTCATTTGTTTTAGAAGAAGAAGAAGAAGAAGAAGAAGAAGAAGAAGAAGAAGAAGAAGAAGAAGAAGAAGAAGAAGAAGAAGAAGAAGAAGAAGAAGAAGAAGAAGAAGAAGAAGAAGAAGAAGAAAAAGCAGAAGAAGAAGAAGAAGAAGAAGAAGAGAAGAAGAAGAAGAAGAAGAAGAAGAAGATGCTTTTAATTATTTCCATTAAATGAGCTCACAAGGAGCATAATATAATATCATTATAATATTATTATTTTACAAATATAATAAACAATACAGTATACATAGTTACAAACACAAATAAGAAACCACAGATATATTTCCGTATAATGCGGCATGTTGGCCAAAAATGTCTGAGTTTCGGCGTTTGGATCTTTCCATAGGTCCATTAAAACGGACGTCGATTAGAGAAGTTAAAATTTGGACGTCGATTAGAGAAGCAAAAAATTGGACGTCGATTAGAGGGTGATAGAATTGGCCGTCGATTTGAAATCTTATTTTATTGTGACGTCAGCATTGGACGTCGATTTGAAGAACGGACGGCGATTAGAGACGGACGTCGATCTGAGTCTTACATATTGACTACTGCAGAATAATTAATTTTATTAAATTGACATGCATTTGATATATTTCATTAACTTAAAACGCTTTCAAATTCTTAAATGATGCACATGTTGTCACTAATTCATTTATTATGACTTTAATGTGTTGCAATTGGAAATTGACATATTTGACATAGATACGACAACCGTTCATGCTGATTGTTCAAAACTCCTCCCTCTGAAAAATCACATTGCCAGTCGTTTGCTTGTTTACCAACAAAAAGGGAGGTTCATGGAAGAGCTCTCTAAACGTATACACATCGGACACAGCAATTACCTTAATTATCTTAATCAGAATCGAAATAATTGATGCAAGCTATACTTTATTGTAGTTTTAACATGGGTAGTCATTATTTTCGTGTTATTCTAGCTCTCACTTACCTTCGGACAAAAACAAATCACAAATATAATGCCTACTCATGTAAAAACTACAATAAAGCATAGCTTTCATCAATTATTTCTTAAATATACCATTAATGGTTTTACAGCTCATGTTTTACAAATTTCAATCAAATTGAGTGCCAATAGCAGAATATTATTTCTACAATCAGCTTGATAAATGTTCAAGAAAAAAATCACATTCTAATATATTAGTTCTATTAAAGATAAAATTGAGGATGAAAATCGAAATGGGAAAAGTTTCTAAGAGACAACAACCGTACCAAAGAGCATAACACATCCGAAGTCCATAAATAGGTCTTCAACACAGCGTGTAAATCCAACACCCAATGGCGGGCTTCCACTTGCTTTAAACAAAATGTGCTCCCGTTCCAGGAAAATGGACGTATCCAATGTTCCTTTAACTAACTATCAATATGAGTGTACTCACCTGGAAATAGACAAGCTATAGCAAGAAGTGTTTTAATTGAAGGTTCCTTTTAAAGGGACTACAAATGCGAAAAAAGATACCAAAGTCATATGACTTTGGTTGCAGGTGAGATACCAGACAGGTTTTTACTCAGTTTGATAACGATCGGAATAACTGAGACCCCTCAGAAAGCCCTTCAGCTATTAGTGATTACAAAAATCTGTTGCAGGAGTTTTACCATGTACTAAATCTTATTAAAGTAACCGAGTTTTAATCATTGTTACGTAAGAAAAGATTAAGAACTATGTTCAGCTTTGAGTATTCATTATTTTTGGAAAGTGCTATAATTTTAAAACAAATTTCCGTCTAAGTGAAAATTTATTGACACGTAAATAAAAAAAAGCTTTACATACAAGTATCGATAGTCTGTATATGTAATCTAATCTGAAATCAATTTATCATTACAATATAAGATTTATCATCTTTCCATAAATTTATTTTGGCATATCAATTATTGTTTCTTGATAAATTTTTCATATGGCCTGCAAGGCGATTTATATCTTTAACTGTGGCCATTCCAAATACAAGTTTGTAATGGAACTAATTAAAACTTAAGCTTTGTATATTTGAACCAATAAGTAGATGTTTCTCTTGGAACAAGTTGTATATTACCAACAGTATTATATACATTGGATGGTATATGTGTCAGTACTGCATACAAGGTTTTATAGGTAATTCGTATATTTTCCCTTTGCTCTTACTGCTTAATATTTTCGAGTATCAAAATACTTGCTGTATCACTGAAACTATTAGGCAATACATTGTGTGACGTCATAATTACCGATAAACAGAATAATAGGTAGTTTCGTTTTTGATACTGACTATGTCATGTGGAAAATCTTAACTCGCCCTAACGGGCTCGTCTAGATATTCCACATGATATAGTCAGTATCAAAAACGAAACTACCTATTATTCTATATATATCTTATAATTGAGAATCACATTAACATATAATATGATCCAATTCCATCATTATAGTATAGTAATCTTTCCACAAAGAAGCAAATCTTGAGCCATTTGTATCTCGAACTTTTTTCATTTTCTTTTTTGTTTTTAAATGATCTAAATAAAGGCAACTGTAGTATACTGCTGTTCAAAACTCATAAATCTATGGACAAAAAACAAAATGGGGGTAACAAACTAAAACTGAGGGAAACGCATTTAATATTAGAGAACAACGACACAACAAATTGTAACACACACAGCAACGGACTAAGCATTAGACAAAATCCGATGAGAATCTAAGAATCACCATTTGTCACTATCAAATTTGAGTGATAAAGTTGATAGTTTTTGCAATACTTGCCAAGAAACAATGATTTCTTTCGTTGAATAAACTTATAGCTCTACTTTTCCTTACAATAAATATTATACGCATTAAGAACGACACCCCATTTGGGAAATTGGATGGTATATCAATATCATGGCATATTTTATTACCTTAAGCATCAGCTGGTTGATATGTCCCTTTTGGTCATATATCTCACGTCTTCCGATACTTATGTTTTACAGCTTTCAAATGCTTGACTTAAGCGTTCTTATATAAACAGAAGGTTTATAGAATGAAAACAACACTTAAAAAAAACCCTTGTGCATCCGAATCTTACCTTTGAACCAGTTCGCATCATAGAAAAAAATCCGGATAGCTGGAAACAAACATCAAATAATGTCAATACAACCAGAAGCATCATTTTATAAAGTTAAATGATAATAAAAAGTGATACAATTCAAAAGGAACGAATCAAAATTCCTGGATAAGAAACGAATACTTTTAATTAATTGACATTTCAAGAATAAAAAGATTAAAACAAAATAACTGCGTTTACTGCGTTTCAAGAAATAGTGATTGTTACGACTTTAGTTTCACTTTATACATTTATTTCCAGTGCCTAGGGAAGATTTAAAGATTGGTTCACCATGGAAATCATGCAAATTGCATTCCCCGAGGGTTATGATTTTCATGGGTGAAAACATTTTTATATCTCCATAAGCCAAGGTAAATGTTTTATTCCACTGTCTATACTTTTTAATTTCTTATGAACGCAATTACTGATAGCTAGGTCAATGCCAAATACAACAATAAAAAGATCATGCATCTAAGACTAAATTATAAATTAGTTCACACTAAACATCCAATGGATTAAGTATAATGACGTCATCAACAGTCAGAGAAACTAGAATCGACAGATTTTCGAACCATGAATGTGAATATGTATATAAATATGATATTAATATAAAAATAAAGAGATGTGGTATATAAGTTTGATTTAATTTACTGATATCAAAATCAGAAGTTATACCAATGAAACAATATTCAAATATCTAATTACAAGGCTGAATTATCATTCTCTAAGAATATGTTTATATAGGATCGTCAGGTATACGTCGATCGTCTCAAAATTTCCGGTTACAAAGACCCTGTGATAAGTATACCGTATCATCTTCACGAATAAGACAGGATAGTCTTGAAGTATAAAGTCTAAGTACTGGCGTTTTTTTATCATCGTATTATAATATTCTTTTATTTGTTTTTGTACAATATTAACCTATATTGTTTGTCAATTTTGCGAGATATTCTTTTGTTGTGTTTCGGTACTTTTACATCGCCTATTATGTATTATTTTTTATTTTTGTCTTTCATTGTTTGCTTATATATAAAAGAAGATGTGATATTATTGTCAAATGACACAACTATCCACAAGAGACCAAACGACACAGAAATGTATATAGAAACTATAGGTCATCGTGCGGCCTTTAACAATGAGTAAAACGCATACTGCATAGTCGGCTATAAAACCGAAAGCTGGTCCCATTATACAGAACATGTATATTGCAGCAAGTACATACACAGGAGATATTGTTCTTTGTAACATTTTTGTTTTACCTTCTGAAATTAATCAAAATTGATCAGGATGTGGACATATTCAAATATTGTAAGAAGTCTGTTCTGTCATGCGAGAACTGACTGACCCTACATTAAATTTTAAAAAGCACGGTCACCGATGGGTACATACCAGTTTTTAAGTGCACAGAATCCAATATAGTAATGAAGGAACTTATTATTCATGTCAAAAGTATATACAAATGTAAGGTGTGTGGTGATCGGTGGCCAAGTACTGACATAACGATACGGACTGCAAACAATTACATTTTATATACTGAGCATTAAACACTAATCAATCAATCAAGAGATCAATCAATCAAGAGATCAACCAATCAAATAGATAGGTATGGATAATAAGTTATACAAACACGTTTATGCTGCTTAAATAATCTGACATAAAACATGCTAATCAATTCCCTTATGTATAATGAGATATTGAGAACTTATATTTTCTCAGTATGAACAGAACCACAACAGAAAATATGGCAGTGCCACATTTTCCTTTCGACTATCAAGTTATGACAACGAAACATAAACCTTCGACACGAAAACTCACAATCCTAGTCAGTTCATATTGATTCTATATAAATCTTTAAGACTTTTTTAAACACATTTTTTTAATTAGAGATCAAAAACTACTTACCTTATCTATTACGACGTGACCGTAAAAGAATACAATACTTGCTTCCGTCACTTGTTAAATAGAAAGTTTAATACCAGCGTAGATTCAGTTGTTAATAAGCCAAGAGAAGTATCGCTGTTTACATATGTCCGGAGTTTTGTAACCACATCCAATTGACGTGTACTTAATTTTTCAAGGTTCGTGTAACTACACGCAAAATTAAAATGGACTTGTGACATTGATGGTGTTTGAATTTGTTTTAACTTCTTTTGAAGAAATACAGTTTAAAAGTGTCTGATTGGCAGTGAAAACATCTTTTTATTGTTCTATCTTAATTAAGGATGTCATTACATAATATGTTATAAGTCATTTTTTTTTTCAAAAAGTGAATGATATACAAATAATCGTGAATTGTGGTCGGACATTCTGCTGTGTGATATGTTGTTCTTGTTTTTAAGGCTTATGGTCGTATTTAACATAAGCTATCGAATAAGAAATATTGTGACATTTGCTTGGTTTAATTGAAAATGTAAGCACATGCAATGATAAAATGTATTTGTTATAATTGAGGTGTTTGGTCGTTTTTACCTTATATGTTTTAGACATTTGGTCAGTTTATTTGGGAATTAAACTTCTTGCCATTACAAATTGAATATGTCTTTAACCTAAGTTATCGAATATGAAATTGAGATATGCAAAGAGAAATGTAGAAAATTGAAATAAAGCACGTTGATGTCGTGAATGTGTTCCTCAGGGGAAAGTTTTAGAGGTCTCATTTTCATATTATATAAAAACAAATTATATATAGACATCATAGAAAATAGCTGAGTTTGCATATTAACCCTTTTCGTTTCATTCATTTTAGACCTTTACTTATCGAAAATACATTATCGAAGTTTAAATGAATACAGCATTCGCATCAATAGTCATACACATGCCATGTTGGGCTCAAATGAAAGATAATTGGTCAAATATTTCAAAAAATTAAGTTTGAAGATAATTCGTCATTTTTTGGTCACGTGGTATATTTCCAAAAGTCACGTGACTGTTGGAAAAAAGTGAAAAAATACGAAATCCTTGGGCAAAAAATAAAAAAAAAAATAATATAAAGATTCTCACCCAGTTTGTTTTCTTTTTGGAATTATGTGTTCAGATAATAATTTTTTGTTGCCAAAAGCATGATTTTTACGCAAATCTAGGATGAATCCACTCTTTAAACTGTCATTTTTTCATTGAAATATATTCAACAAAAGTGTTTTCAACTTTAGTATACCGCAACACTTACGAAACCATGTTTTGTTAAATCTATTTCAACTTTGCAAAAATAATGTAAAATATTTTAGCGGTTTTTGTCTCTTTTCTCATAATATCTTTAAGAAATGACTTCAGATTTTTAGCTTATTTCAAGTTTGTGATTGCGCTGCTACACTACAAATTACATTTGCAACTAGTTTACAAGTTAGAACTTATAGTTTAATACTATTCTTCGAAAACTCACTGCACAGTTATTGAAAAAAGTCATAAATCCTCTTAAAAGAGCAGCTGTCTTTGCACTTCTTTTTGAGAATATTCCTAAAAATTCGAAGAAAAATAAATGGTTTTTACAGAAAAATTACACATCAGTAAGGGGCGACTTGTTTATTAACTAACACTACAAACCAGTAAAAGTCTGAAATGGCATATATCTGTACTAGACTGTACTGATTTTTACTCGACCAGTCTGAATTGGTCTGAAATTTACTTGATAATACTCGACTGTAGTCTGAACAATACTTAGCAGTCTGAATTTGTACTTGACCAGTTCTTAACCATTTTATACGAGTCTGAACCATGCTCGACCTAGTCTGAACCATACTCGACCTAGTCTGAACCGTACTCGACCTAGTCTGAACCATACTCGACCTAGTCTGAACCATACTCGACCTAGTCTGAACCATACTCGACCAAGTCTTAACCAACCTAGACCTATACTTAGTATCTATCAACTGAATTTTGGAAATATTTTAATAAAAATGAAATTTGAACAACAAGTTGATATTAAAAATGTATTCAATATAGTATTGAAATTAAAATTTCACAATAATCAATCATAATATAAATTCAACACAATATTAATCAACACTTACATAATAATATATATCAACCTTAAAATACAAATAAAACAAGCTGATCAAATAATCTAAACAATGAATTGTGACTAATATTTTCAATATTATTCAAAATTTTATGAATATTTCTGAAGTATTTTATGCTAACTGGACTATTTTCACCATTAACTTAAGCCTAGTATAGATTTATGTTGTCATTTGACTTTAGTTAATAACGCAGTGAATGTTTTTTTTTATTAATATTTATATAAAATAGTATATAAAATAATTTAATAAATTTTAAAAAAATGAGACCTCAATTGTTTTGTTTTATTAAAACAAGAATTTAATATAATCATGATAATAGAATTTCCATATCGATCCTTGATAACCTTCTTAAAAAAGGATATGTGTTCCAAAGTAACAGTAAAAAATTATTTCAATTGATTTAAGTAATTTTTGTCAAATTAAAGACATGGCATTCATTAAGCAATTTAATATGGCATAATTGCCTCAGTACATGTGTGTTTTACCTGTAGGTAAAAAAAGCCCTATTTTCTTAAATTCGTGTATTACTTATCTTGTATATTCGAAAGGCCTTGTTTTTTTTAAGTTAAACAGGATGTTGCAATTTTGAATAAATGTTATTTAGAATTTAATACCTCTGAGCAGGTGTGATCTTATTTATGAGTTTGCCCCAAGCAGAGGTTATACTTTATATTTCACCACTACTCAGAAAAACAATTTTATTTATTTATCTAATTTTATCCCTTTTTGATATAAATTATATATAGTATATTATTTTTTATCCTATTAGTAAATATAATAATAGATATATATTTTAATATATGGTTAAACAATTTATAAATTTTGTTGGCTTTTCTTATATATGTCAGTTAAAAAGAAATTTATTTTAACAGTTAAAAAAGGAGAGGTTATTTGATCTAGTATGGTTCAGACTGGTCGAGTATTGTTCAGACCTTTGGTTAAGTATGGTTTAGACTGGAAAAATAGGTCGAGTACAGATCAAGAATGGGTTAAGACTGTTTCAGACTGGTCGAGTAATAGTTCAGACTTTTTTCAACGGCAAAAATAAAGGTCAAGTACGGTTCAGTACAGTCGAGTATGGTTCAGACTGGGGTCGAGTAATGTCAAGTAAAAGTCAGACCAATTCAGACTGGTCGAGTAAAAATCAGTACAGTCGAGTACAGATATAGGTCATTTCAGACTTTAATGGTTTGTAGTGTAATAATGATAGAGGTTTGATGCACATTAAATCGCATTGCTGGTTATCTAAGGATTAATTTGAGCCCTTAACCACGTCTGTACGTCAGCAAATGGCGATTAAACAAGTCGAAATGTCCCAAAAAAATCATGAAATTGGTTTACCCGGTAACCTGTACCGGTGTGAAAGGGAGAGGGTTAAACAAATTGGATAGAAGTAACTATATATCATTGTAAGGAATTTAACAATAAGCTAGTATTTTTACCCTATATTTAGCATAAAAAAGTATCGTCAAGAAAACAAGAGGCTCTCAAGAGCCTGAATCGCTCACCTGGTAAAATTTTGGTCATATTTAACTTATTTGTAGATCTTACTTTGCTGATCATTTTTGCTGTTTACAGTTTATCTTTATCTATAATGATATTCAAGATAATGACCAAAAACTGCAAAATTTCCTTAAAATTACCAATTAAGTGGCAGCAACCCAACAATGGTTTGTTTGATTCGTCTGAAAAATTTCAGGGCTGATAGATCTTGACCTAATGAACATTTTTTACCATGTCAGATTTGCTCTAAATGCTTCCGTTTTTGAGATATAAGCCAAAAACTGCATTTGACCCCTATGTTCTACTTAAAGTAAGGGCGGCCATGTTTTTTGACGGATCAAAAATCGAAGCACACACTTTGTGCAGGATAATCTAAGGAACTATCATTTTAAGTTTCAACCAAATCCATTCAGTAGTTTCAGAGGAGAAGATTTTTTAAAGTTAGCAAATATGATGAACAAATTGTGAAAAATGACGACGACGGACGCCAAGTGATGAGAAAAACTCACATGGCCTTTTAGGTCAGGTGAGCTAATAATATGAAGCAGTTCATTCGAAAAACCGAATGGCCTGATTTATGACAAAACTATAAATCAAAAACACAAATGACATACCGTTCAAACGATAATCACTAAACTACACACTCCTGACTTGAGACAAAAACGTATATGAATTAACAGTTGAACATGCTATGGAGCAAAAGTCCCTTCTTTTACATGGAACAGAGTTGCAACAGCGTAACGTGAGAACAAACTTGAGAGTTCATTTTGAAATGTCTAACCTCATCAAATTTTGACAAAGCACAGACATATAACACACGTATAACAAAGAAAAAAAACCCCAAACAATCGATTTAATGGAACAAGTAAATCATAGTATCTCGGACTAAAGTATTTATATTAACTTCAATAACTTCAATAGTAGTAGGTAGTATATTGTTCGACTTCTCAATTGTCTACGGTTGTCATTTTCCTACCGAAGGCTGGTGTTTCTTTTCGGTCACTCTCTATATATCTTAAAAAAAACACATTTACAGTGAATTGTACAGAGAACCTAATATTAGTTACAAACCGAATTATGTGAGAGGGATGTAAGTCGACCACACAACCCTTTATCATGTTTATCAACAATTTTGATAAATTCCCTCCTGTTTCCAACAACAATAAAAACAGGCTGTCTTGAAATAAGCAATAATGCTTTAAGAGACATTTAACACCAATCAATCAATCAATCTATCAATCAATCAATCAATCGATCAATCAATCAACGAACCAACCAACCAATCAATCAATCAATCAATCAATCAATCAATCAATCAATCAATCAATCAATCAATCAATCAATCAATCAATCAATTAATCAATTAATCAATCAACCAATCAATCGAGCACATTTTTAACAGATTTAACGATACAAACACGCCCATGCTGAAATAATCTGACATAAAACATACTTATAATTTTCCTTATGTATCATCAGATATTGAGAGGTAATCTCTTCTCAGGATGAATAAAACCAAAACAGAAAATCTTGCAATATCTTATTTTCTTTTAGATTTTAGGTTTCATCGTGTTTAGTTAAAACAGAAAAAAGCTTGCAAACCTAGTCAATTTATGTTGATTCAATCTTAAAATTTAAGATTTGTAGAAAACACATTTTTTTTGTTTACTTAGAGAGCAAACAATATCTTTCCTTATGTATAATAAAGTGAACGTAAATGCGCACAATACTGGTGTATATCACATGATAAAAAGCAGGTTAAATGCTAACGTAGATTTAACTTTAATAAGCCAGGAAAAGCATTATTTATTAAAAATGTCCGGAGATTTGAAGCCACATCCAATTGATGATTACCTTATTTTTCAAGGTTCGTGTAGAATAACTCAACGCAAAATTAAAATTGTCTTGTGAAATTGATCGTGTTTCACGTTTTATTGGACGATCAGTTATATACGCCATAGAACTGATATTAAACCTTATATTTATATTCTGCTGGACGTTTCATTGAGAGTCATGATAAATTATTAATGTAATTTTTTGCTTTTTTATTAATGATAAATACAATTAAATTGGGTATATTTTAGACAAATGTATATACTTGTTTTTCTAGGTTCGTAACTTTTACTGCCATCCTGTATTTTTGGGAATTGATCAATTACATGAACGTATAACTGTGTTCCTTTTATTTAACTAACAATTGATAGAATATGTTTTGCAATATTCGGAGGGCACCTGTCTAATGCAAATACTTTTTAAATTAAATATTGTTTCACCAGACACAATTGAGACCTGTGTAATCACAGTTATCATGACATTATCAGGGTGCTGGAAACATCGTTCTTATTAGTTTTATAGAAGGGTCTACAGTGCTAATAGTAGACGTATTTCTTGTTACTGAAATAAAAACGATCGTATCATGCCTAGAGAGAGTTTTTGTGATTATCCGGGGGAACTCACAAATGAAACATGTTTGCTGTTCGGTGTGAGCCAAGGGCCAAGGATCCGTGATGAAAAACTTTGAACTATAATGGTTAACTTTTACTTATTGTGACTTTGATGGAGAGTTGTCTTATTGGAACTCATACTACATCTTCTCATATCTATTTAAATCAATTAGAGCAGCAAAGACATTTGCGTTTTCATATTAATAGATTGATTTTCAACCATTCATTCTTACAATCAAAATAAATCAAAACGGTAAGGTGAAAAAAGCGTTTGATGTCAACGATTTTATTTGTTTTATTTTTCCTGATCCATTATCTTTAAGGTCTTTACTTTTTGCACATCCATCTGTAATTTTGGCCTGCTTTTGTAGATGCTATCCTATTTTCTTTGCCACAATGACATTGGTTTGATCCATCAAGGCATTCAAAATCGGAACCAACTTGATAAACGGTTCCTCCATAACTGCAAGTTCCTTTTTAATGAAATGAATATACGTACAAAATGAATGAATAAGATAATGTAACGAATCGAATCTAACTACAGTCTTAAGACAAGAAAAAAAAAATAGAACAATCATAAAGAAATGTCACCATGTTTACCAGTAAATCAGACTTAAATTGAATTTATATCGATTAATATTATAAGATTAGGTTGACACCTGTACTCCTTTTTTTACATTTTTTACCTATCATATCTGTTGTTTTGTTCACTCATCGTTGCCAATATAAGGAAATTTTATGTGACTGTCATCATACAGTTGGGTGTTTTGCTAGCTTTAAACCAAGGTTTAATACACCGTTTCCTATATAAGAAATTGCCTGTACTTAGTCAGAAATATGATAATTGTTATCCACTCGTTTGGTGTTAGAAATTTTGATTTTGCCATTTGATAAGGAATTTTACGTTTTGAATTTTCCTCAGAGTTCAATATTTCTTATCATTTTGCTTTTTAAACAAGATCAAAACATTATTTCATTAACTAATGTGTAACACTTGAAAATACAATATTTACAACCTATGTTAAATGAATAAGACCGTACATTGACCTATAATGGTTTACTTTTACAAATTGAAGACAGGGATGAAGTGTTGTCTCATTGGCACTCATACCACATGTGATGTTAGTTGGTTGTAACATGTATCGCATATATTTTTTTAACTGAATACAACTAGAAGCTCTTCAGAGCTTGTGTCGCTCACCTTGGTCTATGTGCATACATGTTTTAAACAAAGGACACTGATGGATTCATGACAAAATTGTGTTTTGATGATGGTGATGTGTTTGTAGATCTTACTTTACTGAAAATTCTTGCTACTTACAATTTTCTCTATCTATAATAAACTTGGCCCTTTAGTTACACAGAGGAAAATATTTTGTAAAAATTTACAAAAATTTATAAAATTAATGAAAATTTTTAAAAATTGACTATAAAGGGCAATAACTCTTTGAGGGGTTCAACTGACCATTTAGGTCATGTTGACTTATTTGTAGATTTTACTTTGCTGAACATTATTGCTGTTGACAGTTTATCTCTATCTATACTAATATTCAAGATAATAACCAAAAACAGCAAAATTTCTTTAAAAATTACCAAATGTGGGGCAGCAACCCAACAACCCATTGTCCAATTCATCTGAAAATTTCAGAGCAGATAAATATTGCTAGATAAACAATTTAACCCCTTTCAGATTTGCTCTAAATGCTTTGGTTTCAGAGTTATAAGCCAAAATCTACATTTTACCCCTATGTTCTATTTTTAGCCATGGCGGCCATGTTGGTTGGTTGGCCAGGTCACCGGACACATTTTTTTAAACTAAATACTCCAATGATGATTGTGGCTAAGTTTGGTAAAATTTGGCAAAGTAGTTTCAGAGGAGAAGATTTTTGTAAAAGTTAACCGACGACACCGGACGACGACGACGACGACGACGACGATGACGACAACGACGACGGACAACGGACGCAAGTTGATGAGAAAAGCTCACTTGGCCCTTCGGACCAGGTGATATAAAAAGTAAGAGCAATAAGCAAAGAGGGTGAAACGAAAACAAAAGACTACACAAAAAACAATACTATACAAAACATTACACCAAAAATCTTGCGAAACTTAAACCCACGTAATAAAGAGATTGAAATCAAATTTCAAAAGAATATTAATATTCCTCCACTAATGCCACCTATCTTGTTGCTAATTAATGATAACTAAACATTTCTTGATTTTACTCAAGGTATGAAGCAGACTTAACTTCCTGTACTGTGTCTGTGATATGTCTTTTTAAGGATTTTCCTATTAACAACATTCTATTTTTGGAAAAACTAGGGATTTTCTTATCCCAGGAGTTGATTATCTTAGCCGGATTTGGCACAACTTTTTGGACTTTTCGGTCCTCAAAGCGCTTCAACTTTGTACTTGTTGACTTTTTTAACTGTTTTGATCTGGGCGTCACTGATGAGTCTTATGAAGACGAAACGCGCGTCTGGCTTAATAAATTATAATCCTGGTACCTTTGATAAGTAATTAATATAGTAATGTTTATGAGCCATTTATATAAATTGAAAATTTGGCAAGGTAAAGAAAACTCAGATCTCTATTTGGTTGAGATTTCAAGGACACATTAACATAATACAGTGTAACCTGTGTTATCCGACAAACTGGAGGATCAGAAAAAATGTTGGATTAAGCAAGGTGTCGGCTTTGTCTGCAAGGATAGGCATATTTTGAGACCATAAAAATGTGTCGATAAAAGCAGGATGTTGGAATACTCGGATGTCGGATTAGGCAGGTTACCCTGTGTATGATTATCAGAGATTACATTTTCAGTAAGTGTCTTTGGAGTATTTTTCGTGGTTCTGAATGATCGGGTATTGCTTGATTCCCTCACCCAACAGTGTACACAATACCGTTTCTGTTTAACTCATTGCGTTAAATAATCGACCGACATAATTTCATTTTAGAATAAGATGGAAGTGATACATGTAGCTAATAGATTATTACAAAATTTAGTGAGAATAGACTATATATCTTTTCATTGATTAGCTTTGTTCTAATTTTTTAAAGTGTGATCTTTTAATTTATGAGGTTTTTTTTAAATTTATACTCATATATACATGTACAGTAACACTAAAACCATGCAGTATGAATTGATTGTTTCATCTTCAATTGGGTCTTGTAACATATATGATTAATTTTGTTATCTACTAAAGTATTATACAGTTCTAAGATAATTAAGCGCTTTTTATGTTCATTTCTTTTTTATATATTATTATATGTAACCTTGCCCATTGATCGAAACTGCAATTGTTTACAGCTGTCCTAAGTCAGGAATCTGATGTTCAGTAGTTGTCGTTTATTGATGTGGTTAATAAGTTTTTGTTGTTTTTATATAGATTATAACGCTGGTTTTCCCGTTTGAATAGTTTAACACTTGTCATTTTGGAGCCCTTTACTAGTTTGCTGTTCGGTGTGAGCCAAGACTCCGTGTTGAAGACCGTACTTTGACCTATAATGGTTTATTTTTTATGAATTGTGACATGGATGGAGTGTTGTCTCATTGGCACTCTTACCACACCTTATTATATCTATTGTTGTCTTTTGTCTGTTGTTTATATTTTTATCTTTTTTTTTTATTATTTGGAGAACCGATTGTTGATGGTAGATCGTTCATAATATTTGTTAACATTTATATTCAACTCTCTTCGACTAAGGGCCTATTAACTTTTTATACAGACACTTATCGTTCCGATTATTTTTTTCTTGACATCTATGCGACTTTTGGTTATCTGTTTCGTTTGCTTGAAATCTTATTGGCATTTGATGCACACTTACTTTTATTCAGAAATTGAGCGAAAATATATGGAAGTTTGAACTGACCTTCACAGTATTGACATTTTAGGTTCTCAGGAACTAGTGGTGATCCACATACAGTTGGAGGGCACTTGAATTCCTTACAATACACATATCCTTGTTCTTGTAAACAAAACCGGTCACCATCTGTAAGCACAGGTTTAATTTCCCCCACTGTATACTTTATACAGTCTCCATATATTTCACTTCCTAAAACATACATGAATTAACGCATGTTAGTACAAAGAGGATGAATGAAATACATAAAAATAACACTTCCAGAAACAAATATCACACATTATTGACGTTCAGTTTAGTCCCCCAATGCGGTTGATTGTTCGATGCTGTTATTACTTTCCGAAATTCACAGGGTGTTGAATGATTTACAATACAAGCCATTGTTGTTTGAATTGAAATTAAATCATAAATTCTAGACATACTCCGATCAAAAGGCCATATTTTCATTGTATTAATATTTAAAATCCATGTAAATCATACGTATACTAGGATTTAGATTGTAAGGCACACCCCTTTATAGTCACGATAAATCTAAGATCCAACACAATTGTGGCATGAAAATATACGTTAACGGTTTCAACTAATGGAAGTTCTACTGATATGCAACGATTAAATAGATAATATTGAGTTATTCACCTATCAGATTGAAGTTGTTAGAATTTCGTGATAATTTGATAAAGAAGTTGGCATAAAGATAAGGTAGTTACAAACAAAACAAGGGAAACTTTTTGATAGTTATGGCATTTCTATGCATCGAAACTGAATGTTGCAAATAAGACCCAAATGTGTAAACAAACATCACATAAATTCACAATAGATCTTATGGAATCAGTTTATATTTATAACCATTTTCTCTTTTGGAAACTACATGTAGTTTTATATTTTTCTATCTGAATTCCCGGATTGTTTATATTTAGTTACATTGTATTTCAATGCTTATAACAATTTGCAAGGTTAATGTTTACTTTTCTACGACTTTTCATTTTATTTTGATTTAGAAGCAATATAAATAGCTATTCGACTTGGCCGTTTACGTTCTGTGCAAATGTGAACATGTATGGTTAAATATGCTTATAGCTTATTGGTCGAGTGCGTTGACTAGACGCGTGATATCATAAAAATATACTTTGACATGTACTTATTGTCATTGGATGTTTAGCAACAATTATTCAATGAACAAACGCTTGTTGTCATCAGATGTTTAGCAACAATTATTCAATGAACAAACGCTTGTTGTCATTAGATGTTTAACAACAATTATTCAATGAACAAACGCTTGTTGTCATTGGATGTTTAGCAACAATTATTCAATAAACTAACGCTTGGAATTAACATATTAGATATGTTTTAAGATTATCGTTGATGTTGGATCGTTCAACCTTGTCAATATAAAGTGGTATATAACACTTCGGGGAAGCGATTTTGTAAAACTCAGGTGAATGTTTTAAGCACGATCTCCTGTTAAGAAAACCTCTCACTTGTACGACAGTCGCATCAAACCTGTCAAATGAGTTTAAGTCATGGTATCTGGTACCACCTTAATCTGATGTAAGGCATTACTCAAATGTGACATCATATACATTTACCTTGAGAAAAATTACGATTCCATAGAGCTTTCTATTTTAATCATTATGCATCACAATATTATACATTAACGAGAATGGTTTTAAGGACAAAATTAGCAATATAATGTACCGGAAGCTGGTCCCATTATACTGATCATGTATATCACAGAAATACCATACACCAGAGATACTTTTCCTTGCAGCATTTTCAATTTGACCTTCTGAAAAATAATAAAAAAATTCTGTTGAAACCCCTCGTTTTTTCCAACCTATTCGTTTTAAAGAGTCAAGTAGTATATTGCCCATAACGATTTCAAAAATAACATCCAAATTATAGAGTGTCCGACATTGTCAAGACTCATGTGCTGCCATGTTGGAACAGACTGGCCAAGGGGAACTTACTGTCATGTCTTAATGAGACAAACAATACCAAATTTGAAGCACATGGAGAATAATATCACAAGAACGTGATCACATTTCCGGATTGCTGAAGAACGTTTGAATTTTTGGAGTATTAATCAAAAATGTTGAAAAAAAAATCATACTTTGCCAAAATGTAACTTTGATTGTGGTTTGTTCAAAAATATAATAAGTCGCCGAGCTTTTCTCAAGGTACAGTTTGCAACAAAATGAAACATTTTATATTGATTACACATGAACAAACATCATTATGTGGTAGCAAGCTAATAAAATATATACAAGTTAATCTGTGAAATGAAATGTTTTGTATGTAATACTTAGATTTTTGTTTTGTTTTTAACATTGGAAATGGAATAAGAAGGTATTGTGACATTAACTCATTTTTCTACATACAGAAAATGGTTTTAAACCATTGACACATCCTTATTTTGCTCTCGCGAATTTTTCGTTTGAATTCACATTAATTTCCGTTAATTTCATGTAAATTTCACGTCCTTACGTACATTCTTTCATTACAATTTCCCTTCGCATGCATTTAAGTTTGCGCTTTGCTTATAGAGAATAATTGACTTTTTAACATGATACAATAGTCGACAAATGATATTTTTTTATGTAAAAAGTAAAATACTAAAAATACTTATTACTGAAAATTGACGGAAAGTTCACTATTTAATGACAAAATCAAAAGTTAAAACATATAAAACGAATGCAAAACAACAGTCAGAGTTCTGACTTGGTAAATGCATTTCCTTATATTGATACAAAAACTGATTGACTGACGTGATACTCTGCAAATGGATAGTACAAGTGCTTAAAGTACAATACACAATATAACTCAATATGAATACAATAATCAACTCAATTCGCCTTTAGAGAATCTTATGCTTTCTGAGTAATTGCGTTTCGTACCCCCTAAATGAAATCAACGTTATAATCATTGGCTGCATTTTAATTGTTTATGAGTTTTTTTAGGCAAACACAGCGATTCAGTGTGAGCTTTTTACTTTATATTCTGAAACAGCGAATTCGTTACAATGATATATTTAAACTAATCAAGTTAATGTTATTTTTTAGTAACAACAAGCATTGAAACTATGTCATTTGGATCTGTTTTGATACTTAAAGTGCGCTTGAAATTTTGCTACGTTATATTGTTGTTTTCATTTGAGATTCCATGTATCGTCAAGTTATCGGAATTCTAATGGGAACCTACTGTGTACCACTTATTGCGGACCTGTTTCTGAAATGTTTAAAGTTACAATTTATGACTAAATCAGCAAAGACGCGACGCACCGAAACAAAATCTGATACAAAAATTTAAAAACACATATATTTGGGTGATATGATGGCTCTCATTAATGACGACCTCAGTGTTTACACTTAGGAGATTTATCCTGCTGAACTGATTTTAAATAAAGCTAATACTAACAATTAACACTGCCGTTTCTTTGATCTTAATATCTATATTTTAAACGGAAAGCTTAATACCAAAATTTATCTTCAAAGAGATGAATTTTTATTTACTGTTGTTAATTATCCATTTTTAGATATCGTGTTTATATAGCTCAAAGCGTTCGATTCGCTTATATATATGTATGTAATAACGTATTTGATTTTAACGTAAGAAATGTTTTAATTCCTGAAAAAATATTACACTAGGGCTTTTGATTTCACAAACTAGTCAAAACATGTACTAGATTGTATCATCGGTACAAGGATATCATATCGTAAATAAAAATTAACATGTAGACATCATATATCATCAGGCATTTCACATCCTATCTTTTATGGTAATATTCATTACAAAGCATAAAAGTGTCAGTATTCAAAATCTCACTAAACATTTAAACAGACTTATTCAGTAAGGATTAACATTTGTAGTTACGATATGTTGCTAGGTATATTTTGGTTATAACATTGATTCACTCAAAGGGTCTTTCCATCGGAAATAAGTACATTTATTCTAAAACAAATGGTTTTTTTAGTCAGTATAACTATTTAATGTGTGTCTCTGTATGTAAAATGGGAAAGTTGTTTGTCTTATTTGAGCATAGATATTTTGCATTTTATTCGGGATTTTTTAATTTCTAGATATCGGTGAAATATTCTTTGGCACAACTTTTGGGAATTTTGGGTCCTCAATGCTCTTCAACTTTGTATTTGTTTGGCTTTTTAACTATTTTGATCTGAGCGTCACTGATGAGTCTTATGTAGACGAAACGCGCGTCTGGCGTATAAAATTATAATCCTGGTACTTTTGATAACTACTATAATGGTTATAAGTGAAGCCAAATCAAAATTATATTCTTTATGAAAATAACGTTGTTAACACAATTATATAGTAAATAAAATACCCATTCGTGAAGGGAACACGAATAAGAGAGCAAATCGCTTATCTTTTATATATTTCACTCCTTGAAATCTTTATAAGCAATGTTTCGTCTTAGTAAAAGTTTTTATTATGATCAAAATCCAGATTTATTTTTTTCCGGAATCGCTCGGCACGAAAAGTACAAATCAAAGTTCACCCAGAAATATAGCCACGCAACATAAATAGTATGTGCGGCAAAATTATCGATTGAGCTTCTATTTTTAATAACATAAGGTTTTTTTCCATAAACAATTTATCAAAGGCGCAATTTAGGAAAATAATTGTTTATACATGTGATAGGAACGTCCAAAATAGAGAAATCATTAAGTACTATGCACAATCTAAAATAACATAAAAGATCGAGTTTGATATGATATTCCATTTGTTGGCCAGATGCTTGGTATGTTTTTCTCATAGATTGTATGATGGTACGACACTAAACTCCAAACAGGAGGGATTGTTCTTGCGTTCATATGATGAGGACACAATCTTTCAATCAGTTAAATTGAGGTATAGAACTGGCATTTCAGTAACTGCTAGTAGTCATTTGTTAGTCTATGTATCATCGTCATTTTGCTAAGTTCTTTTGTAACATCCTTACTGGTGCTCATGTTAGTACAAATCTGGTAATAAGTCTATCATCGATGTTTTTTCAAGCTTATTTTGACAAAATTGAAGTAAATTGACTGTCGATAGCGGAATGTTATTTCTATATTCCGTTTGATAGATGTTTGAAGAAAAGAATAACATTGTGATCTATTTGTTCTTTTTATATCTTATTTACCTTTAATTAACTTTTAAATGTAAATAAGCATGTACTCACCTAGAAATAGACAAGCAATAATAATTTTAACGGTTATTAATTGAAGGTTACTTTGCAAGTGACTAAAAATGCGAGAAAATACACCACAGTCAGGTGACTTTGTTTTCAGAAGAGGTACAATACAGGTTTATTACTTAATTTGACAACGATCAGCTAATTAAGACCCCTTGAAATGCCTCCAGCTATATGAAATCACAAAAATCTGCTGCAGGATTTTTAACTTGTACAAGCGCTAATCAAAAAGACTGGGGATAATCATTGTTATGCAAGAAATGTTTGAATACTATGGACAGCTGTGACTATCCATTATATATAAATGTATTATTTTTAAACAAACTTCCGTCTTTGTGAAAATTCATTTACACGTAATACAAAAAAAAAGAACTGCATACAAAAATCTGTAATATGCATATGTTAATAATATCGTGAAATTTATTTATGTAATATACTTTCCTTACATTATTAGATTCAATATTTGCCGATAAATTTATTCGAAAACTATATAAGTAAGACAAGAAGAAATGATGCAAATAGTTAACCTATAACATATATTCCTTCTTAAAGAATCATTCTATTTCTGAAACATTATTACAAACCTTTGATTGGCAGTGATATATAAGATGATAGGAATGCATTAAGATCAGCCATGTAACTGTTTCTTGATAAAAGTGTTCATAAAGTGTGCAAGGCGATTTTTATCTTTAACAGAGTGTGCTAGTCCCAACTAATTTTATTGCATATTTGATATCTCTTGGACCAATCCGTGAATGTTATCAACAGTGTTATTTACATTAGATGATATATGTGCCCGTACGTACTGCAGATAGAAGAATATATTGTCTGATCAAATCTTATTATAATAAAAAAATTCCACAAACATCACACACATACGAACATAATAAACTCATCATAGATACCAGGACCAAATTTAGTATATACATCAGACGCGCGTTTCGTCTACAAAAGACTCACCAGTGACGCTCGAATCCAAAAAAGTTTAAAAGCCAAAACAAAGTACGAAGTTGAAGAGCATTGAGGACCAACATTCCTAAAAGTTTTGCCAAATACAGCTAAGGTCATCTATGCCTAAGGTAGAAATGCCTTAGAAATGATTTTAGAATTCAAACAAACAGGCACAAAATCTAGCAATGACGCCCAAAAATGAGGGACTGTTAAATTTCCAAACCGCTAGGCAAGGGAAATTTGTTTTCAAGACTATTATTTTTCGCAAATACCTCTCAATAATATGATATATCTGTTTTAAAATTACACCGAATAGATTTTGATTGAAACTCTCTGTACTGGTGGAAGGAAATATATGTTTACTTGTAAGATGTAATTCATAAACATATTTTCCCTTAATTTTGAGGATACGTAGAGACTATCATAATATATGTAATAATACGCGCTAGCGCTGTCTTAATGTAACGTCATATCCGAGAAAAAAAATTGGCGGGAAGAGGCTCGCGAGGATAAAAAAGGAATTTGCAAAATGGCAAATACCACAGCAATAAGGGGAATTTGAGGCAAATTCACCGGCAGTGGTGAAAAATATGTAAATTCGTTTGAAATGTGAAAAAAGGTTAAAAGGTGCGAAAAATACACTTGCTACCAAGAGATCAAAATACATTATTCTTATATAAGGCATAATAAAAAATAAAATGCTCTCATAAATTGATACTTCACTTTTTCAATCGTTCATATTCTAATCCTAAATGAATAGTTTTTAAAAAATAATTATGATATGTTTGTGTGCGCTGTTTTTAGTAACCTAGTATAAATTTGTGTTATCTATATGTAACTTCTCAAAGATATTATTCTTATATTTTAGCTGGCATTTGGTTTTATAATAATGTCCTTTTCAAAAAAGTTATTTCAATTGATCTAAAAAAATGTATATGCCCGCGTCACACTGTCCCGATTTTTACGCCGATGGCAACACGATTATGGAAATTTTCAAAATCGGGACTGATCGTATCCAGATCGGGCTATTCGTAGTGCCATCTTTAACCATCGTTGAACCATCGGCCACTTTTTCTAGCCTTCGGGGACAACTTCGGGAAGGGTTCTAAATTTTTTAACATGTTAAAAAATCCCCGGAGGTGCGTCCAATGTTGAGGGTTCGTATTGAGTTCGTATCACCATCCTCACCATCGTAATGTCACCGGGAATGCATCTTTGAACATCGTATTGCATTCGTGTTTCCATCGTTTCAATCGGGCAGTTTTGACATTACGATGTCTACACGAATGAATCACGAAGCTACCCGAAGGTCTTACGAAGGCAACACGACTTTGTGAAGACCTCGTAATCCCGTCGTGATGCCATCGAATACAAGTACGAAGGTGACAAGATGGAACTACGACGGCAATAAATCCAGCTAAATGTAAGTTAATTTTCGCGCTTAAAACCCCCTTCACATACACGAATGTTTCTTACGAATGCTAACGAATCACCAAAATTTACAAGATTCGTTAAACTTTAACGAATCTTTTGCGAATAAACCACTTTTACGAGTGATTTGCGAGTGCTTTACGATTGGTTACGATTTACTAAGAATGAATGCGATGCTTTTACGATAACAGTAGACGATTCATTGCGAATAGATACGAGCAATTAACGAATGCATACGAGTGTTTTGCGAGCACAATACGAATGGTAACGATCTGATCCAAGTTTTTACGATTGGTTAACGAATAGTTTACGATAGCCCACGAACATTTGCGATTGAGTTACGAGTGTTTTACGAATGTTTATTTTTTTTGCAATGGGAAATGCATGCACTCATATAGATAGTAGGCCATACAGTCTCATTTATTATCCATGTAAACATTCGGAGTAACAAGACATGTCTTACGAGAGAAATAAATTATTACTCTTCCATAACTTCCTTCGACTTCTTCTTCCACTGGCACAGAGGGCAGAGGAAGAAAATCAACAACTGTTTCCTCTTTGTTTTAGGAGGAGGAGGAGGCGGACTCAACGTAGATTTTGGTGCAGGCCATGGCTCATCAGAAGAACTTTGTTTGGACAATATGACCAACTCCTGCATGAGCTTAACCGGGAAGATGCGTCTGGTTACAGAAACTTTTTAAGAGTTGATGCCGACTTGTTTGGGGAGATACTTGACAGAATTACCCCTGCAATCAGAAAAAGCTCTACCTCTTTCAGGTAAGTACTTCAATTTTCAAGCAAAATAAAACAGAAATGTACATTAAGAATAATAGTTAGTTTTATTTTGTATGCTGACTATATCATATGAATATCCGACGGTGCCGAAGGACGAGGCTTGGATTTTCCGCATGATATAGTCAGTTTAGAAAACCATACTAACTGTTTTTTCAGAAATTCATATCTAAGTAAAAAGGTCAGCAAAACAATCTTTTAAAAAATTTTCCTTAAGCACTTTGCTTCTAAATAATTCAATTTAATACAAAGTGAACAAAGTACGTGTTAGTAACGCCCCAAATAACGTTCGTATTCATATGGAAGTGGGTATATTAAACTGTCTTGTCTTTTGTTATTCTAATGTATGACACATTTCCAGTTTACCTTTTATGCGACAAAAAATATTCTTTTAATTGCATTGTAAGTTTAGATAAATATTTCTCGTTACAGGGAACCACTTGAACCAGGACTGAAGTTAGCCGTTACACTCAGACATTTGGCTACCGGTTCCACGTATGCTGATCTTATGTATGCCTTTCGTGTTGCCCGGAACTCCATATCACTCTTTGTGCCTAAAGTCTGCGAAGCAATTTACTTAGCATACAAAGATGAAGTCATGCCGGATGAGATTACGACGGAAGATTGGATGCGTATAGCATCTGACTTTGAAAGAATATGGAACCTCCCACACGCTTGTGGTGCTTTGGATGGGAAGCACATTAGAATAAGAAAACCGCCTAACTCGGGGTCGTTATTTTTTAACTACAAACATTTCTTCTCTACAGTGATGATGGCTCTAGTTGATGCAGATTATAAGTTTATTTGGCTGAGTGTGGGCTGATACGGAAGTGCATCTGATAGCCAGATATTTAGGGACTCGGAACTACGACCAATGTTAGAAGATGGAACTTTGGATCTTCCGCCTCCCTCCCCTCTTCCAAATGGTGAAACAGATATTCCTTATTTTCTTATTGGCGATGACGCATTTCCTCTCCGATCATGGATGATGAAACCCTATTCAAGAAAACGTTTAGACCACGATGAGCGCATCTTTAACTATAGGTTGTCCCGTGCACGTAGAATTGTGGAGAATGCTTTTGGCATTCTTGCCATGAGATTTCAGATTTTGATTGGAACTATGCAACAACTGCCAGAAACAGTAGATTTAATCGTACTGTCTTGTACTACTCTTCATAACTTACTTCGGATAAGGAAACGTGCTGATCTACAACTGTTTGCTGACGAAGAAGACAACAATCATAATTTAATAGAGGGACAATGGCGACAAGGTGCGCAACTTACCGACGGAGACCCAGGGTATCAGAGAAATTTTGGTAACGCTGCTGGAAGTGATCAAAGGAACTATCTTAAAAATTACTTCAACTCGGAAGCAGGCGCCGTAGATTGGCAAGAGAACATGATTTGACTGGTTCAGAAACATTGATTGTTTTGAATGCATCAGTATTGTGTTAATTGATGTAATGTTTAAAAATAAAAATTTAGATATAGATAGGACTATAAAAAATCTCAGAATGAGGTTCTATCATAATGAATAATTCACTCCAACTTTGTTTGACATACACTTTATAATACAAATTTGTTGCAATACTAGTACTTGGAATGGTATTTAAGGGATAGAATATGAGTGAAGACGGGGAATGTGTCAAAGAGGCAACGACCCAACACGCGCAAAAAAGAATAGGTTGAGTTTAAACACAAACTTTGATCAGCATCAATAAATGAGTTTCAGAATGATTTTGACATTTAAGCTAAACGACGGTTGTCACACTTGAAGCAGGAGCTGCTAACCCTTCCAGGGTACTTGAGTTCACCACATTTTGTTTTTGTTTGGGGTCCATGTTGCTTTGTTTTTAGTTTTTGTTATGTTGTTATTTGTGTTGCCTGTTGTGTATTTGCCATGGCATTGTCTTCTTTGTGGTTTATGATTATTGATTGCTCCTTAGTGTGTTCGAATTTGATTTACAACTAAATGTACATTGAAAAGGGCACAGGCGCCAAGTAATGGCAAAAGATTCCGTTTGCATATTACACTTTTCAGCGATGTCATTTTTTATTGGTTTTGTTTGAAAATTTTGGTTCCTAAAATAAACAACATAAACAAATGTGGATTAACCTATTTCTTTTCATTCTCAAAAAAAGCTACAAATTTTCTACAATCTACAAATAGTTATACATTTAAAGGTTCTCTATTCAAGATTTTCCTAAATCTTTTCTAAATGAAAATAAACAGTCATTCACGTCGAAGATCTATATGAAAGGTGTTTCTGGGTTTATTGTCTCATAAGCATCCGTCAGTACTGATGTTGTATCTGTCGCAGTTGATTCAATAGCACTTGGTGTCTAACTTGTAGTGTGAGTTGAGTATACTGTCTGTTGCTGTTGACCCATTAAGATAGGTTGCAAGTTAGTCGGTTGCAGTTCTGCCTATTGGTATCGACCATATCATTTGTTAAATATTCCTACTTGTAAAACATTCGCAAAGCACTCGCAAAGCAGTCGCAAAGTATTCGTATACATTCGTAAAGCAATCGGATATATTCGTAAAGCACTCGCGTGAATTCGTATCAATTCGTTAATCCATCGCAAAGCGATCGTAAACTGCTCGCAACTATTCGTAAATGAATCGTTAAACATTCTTAAATCAAACTGTTCACGATTTCTTGCGAATGATTTACGAGTTGTTGCGATCGGTTAACGATGCATTAACGAATTGTTGCGAGTGATTTGCGAGCTCTTTACGGATGAAATGATTCGTGGACATTCGTGTAAAATTTTTGGCATGTCCAAAAATTTCCAAATAGTTTTACGAATCGATACGATTGTCTGCGAATGTCTACGATTTGTTTAAGAGTGGTTTACGATTGCTTGCGAGTGGTTTACGATTGCTTGCGAATGCTTGCATTTGATAAAACAAACAACATTCGTAAGGAATCGTAAGACACATTCGTGTATGTGAAGGGGGTATAAGGTAGATAATAAGTAAATGTTTTTTGAGACAGAAATTTTTTATAATTTGCTAAAATGAAGATCTTACTACGCTTTTTTCAAAAATATGACACAAAGTATGGGTCACAGTGCTATTTTTCGAGCTATGGGTCGTTGGAAACTGCCTAAATTTGGTAAGTTTGTTCATGAAAAAACACATAAGAGTGCATAAAAAAAATTCTATGAGATAGAATTTTGAAATAAATTATGAGAAGATAGGTTTCATAATATATTTTAAGAAAATGAAAAGAAAACATGGTGTCACCGAACTTGTTTTCTTGCCACAAGTAAAAATAAAAAATTTCCATAAGACGTAAGACATAAGACATAAGACATTTTATTTCACTAAAGCCCCCACATGGGGTATGTTAGTACAACATTTTTAACAAACAATAAAAGTGTGAACATATTTACATTAGAACAACATGGTTAACAAAGGTGCAATAATAGTATATATAATTAATACAGATATTTGACAGGAAGTACAAATTATAGTAACATGATTAAGCACATGTATTAAAAGGTTTTAATAACACTTTTGCAAAATTTTGCTATTCCAGTAAGTGTAAATAAATCTGATGTATTCATCAATTCTTTAAATTTTAAAACATTTGGGTTATTACATATATTTAAAGGTAAAAATTTAGCTCTTTCATTGTTGAAAAAGGTACATTTTAATAAGTAATGAAACTCATCACCAAGTTCATTAGCATTACAAAGATTACAATGTCTTTCAGTTCTATCAATATTAAAAAATCTGCCCGTTTCAATGGGCAATTTATTACTAAGGCAACGGAATTTACATAAATACATTCCCTATTAGTCCAGAATTTTGTACTAAAAGAGTTATCTCCCCTTAAATGGCTCATTTGAAAAAAATGATTTTAAAAACCAAAAAGCTTGATATTTGTTAAAATATTTTGAATAATACAATAAATTTACAAGTTTTCTTAATATAGATAAACAGTCTAACCATTAAATTGCAAATATGTTTCCAAATTTGTTGATTTGGGCAAATAACTAGACCGATTTTGTACTGTAATTGTACAATCCAAGATGGCGGTATACCATGAATCTACCTTAAATACATTAAAGTGCCATGCGCGATATGCACTGGTCAGTCTAATACGACAGTTAAGAAAGACGTTCATAAAACATGGAGCTCATATCATATGATTCTATGAGAACAAGAAAGGCGACAGCGTTGTTTCTATTAATTCAAATGGAACAAGAAGAGCAGGTATTACAGGCTCAGGATTTACTTTTACAAATAAAATATTATTTTTTGTCAATTTTTCATATCAAATAACATAATGAAAATCATAAACGTGCCTCGTATACCAACACTGAAGGTACACGTATATAGGGAAACCAACTTTTTCTTCATTATTCTGATTTTTTATGTATCGTCTGAGATGTTGTCACACGAATATTTACTCCATAAACATTTTGTTTTCTATATGTCATATTTTGCCGCATTTGTTGCTTTCCCCACATCCTTCCTTTAGTCTATATTATTATGATATTCTCCTGGAAAGAGCTCTTTTTGAATAAAAGGGATCAACGAACCCATTACCTTACCTTTAAGATAGATCAGTAAACATGGGCATAATTATGGGTGATTATTCAGACTAGTGCACACATTTTACAGTTCAAACAAGGCAATGCCGAGCGTGGCATCCCCTCGTATGTAACATATTGGGGACAAATATGGACACTATATTTGTATATGACACATGCAGAAAATGGTAAATTGAATACGCATATTTGATACATAAACTATTTTTTTAGAAATCAACCAAATTATTCAGTAACTGGAAATACCCACGGTCTTCCGTCTTATGATTAAACCAAAAATTAAATGTACAATATAATATATATTCAATATTGACCAAACAATTTAAAACGCGTGATACCTTCGGCATATAATTTAAATGTATCGTAAGCTGTACAGACATCGTATGGACATTGCGCCATCATCGTAATCCATCGTGTAGCCTTCGTGATCCATCTTGTAGGCTTCGGCTGAGATATGAAGCTTAAATACCGTCTTCGGTTAACCTTTGTATGTCCATCTTTTGCTATCGTATATACTTTCGGCACCCTCGTATAGACTTCGTTATTCATCGTACTTGCTTCGGTTACTTTTTGGTATTTTAACGAGATCGGGACCAACTTCGTACGAACTTACAATTTTCGCATTCGGATGTCCATCGTATATAAAAATCGGGACAGTGTGACACGGGCATATATGAAACATTTTCACGATATTGAACTAAAAGGGACCTTTCGTGACATATTTTTACAGACGATGGAAGCATTTAACGACCCAGACTGGCTAAACAGCCCTTTCTTTTTTGTCAATTACTATGTTTGTCTCACAACGATGAATTTTATAGCAAATTTAACTAATTCTAAAATTCGCGATGTTACTCATGTTAATTTGAATGTATCGTATGGCGATAGCTATAGTCTCAGTTAGACACTACTTGTTATTCGACAAGTTCGTTCTGCTTTCCTTCTAAAGGCTTAAGAGTAAGAATAACGTAAACAAGAAAGAGAAAATTCGTTTATTCATTCATTTATCAAAACAACAATAAGAAAAGAAAAAAGTAATGTTCATCTTTTTTAACCGATTCGCTCTCCTTTGTTTATGTTTATCCATCAGCTTCATTGCATTTTAAAGCACATAGATCTTGAATTAGGGCCAATTTTTGAAGATCCAATGCTATTTTTGCCGCCACAAAAACAGTGATTTACTCCATCCAAACAAGCAAATCTTTCTTTAACTTGATAAAAAGCTCCTCCGTAGCTGCAAGTACCTATTTAATATACATTTACAATTAATAGAAATTTATGAAAATTTACTTTTGTAAATGATATAAATCTGAAAGAAATATCGTTATAAGAAAATTTTCTACAGGCAAATATATCCTATTGATGTGTTTTTTATTTATTAAATATTTCATTTTTATCTGAGCTTGGCGAATTAGATAATATATAATAACACAGACAAAATAATGAAACGATTTGTCCTTCCGTAACTGTATCTTATAAACGCCTCAAAATTTAGGTACATTATTTGGATTAAAAGTTAATATATAAAAAAAAAACCACTGAATCCCCTCATGACCATATTAACAGTTATCATAACATGCATAAATTTAATGAGACAAGCGTTTTCCTCTAATGATTCACATTGGATACATGAATATATATTTTCTTTCAACATCTATTGATTCATATAAAAAGTAGTGTAATTCCGTCAAATGTCTGCATGTCATTGCGAAAGCATATACCTCGCCAGTGGTTGTCTATCACCATATCATAATTTTCCGCGTTTTAGAAAAAAAAGATGTCATTTTTTATGGTAATTCGAAAGCAATATCTGTTAAATTTGTTTTCAACTTTTCTCGACTAGAGAACTCTTAACCTGTTATACCAATTGTTCTGTCTATCGTTGAAGACTCTTTGTTGTCCTTTATATCTCGTTTTGTTATTTAATTGTTGTGGTGATGTTTCATTTTTTATTTCATAATTTCCATCTATTTTAAATCATATAGAATTATTAATAGTTACGATATTGACCAGACGTACATTATTGACCAGTCGTATGACCAATCTTAATTATAACTACGTTTGGTCTCACCTTCACAATATGGACATCCACGATATGGAACTTCTGGTTTTAAACATTTTGTGATTGCACATTTAAATTCTTTACAATACATATATCTTCCTTCTGTTATGCAAAACCTGTCACCATTCCTAAGAATAGGTTTCGTTTCCCAAACTGCATATTTTACACAATTTCCATATATTTGCCTTCCTCATAAAATAGAATAAATAAATGTATTTGCATTAATGTAAAAAGTTCATATTCAATATACCAAAACAAATACATTTAAATTATTCATGTCGTTTAGTGTTTCACGGATAATTTATTATTCCGGAATCATACCACATCTCCTTATTCATATAAGATATATAGGTATGTATTCATTAATTGTAAGCTTTCAATGTTTGGCTTTTAGGTTAATCCAGAAACCCCCTTTGTACGTAATACATTCATGAGGGGTTATTGCAGTTACATTTACTAACAAATTGAAAATATCAGTAATAATAAGATATCATTAATAGATTATTAAAATATTAATTAATATTTTTAATGTAAAAATACACAGGCCCGCCGATTTCATTCAGATGGTGGCGATGTTCCTTTTTGATAATCGTACTGTATGTGTTTGCCGGAAGTACACACGCAACATAAGAGCTTCCGGTAGCATATGATTCAAATCCAATCGAGGCGATTTGCTTTCACTTTGAAGAATTATCAAATCTTCTCCTTAACAAAACATTACAAGGAATAGGGCTTGACTAACTATTCATTTAACATGTTCAAGCATTTTGAATCCCACATAAAACTTAAGTAAATTTGTATGCATGCATGGGAATGGAAAGACTGTCTTTTGACTCATTGTGCAATTTACAAAAGGAAAATAATGAAACTACCGGAATATGACAGTTTTTTTTTCTATAGCTTTGATATGTTTACAAAAACTTAAGACGAAAGAAAATTTCGATTTCTTCTGTTAAATGTTCTTTTCTATTTTCCGATGTTGGTGTTTCTTTCTCCTCTTCTTACATGGTTATTATGTAAACGGTTACTTGTTTTTTAAAGTGTGCACCACAATTATTAGGTTATTTTGAATAGACAGAAAAAACATTTCAGTCATTCCTTATAACTCCAGGAAACGTAAGGAGAAAATTTTTTTTTACGGTCAGATGACAAATTATGTCTATGAGCTGATAGACAAAATAATTTCAGATTATCAGAAGACGTTTTACATACAAAATTAAATTATAAAAAAATATTGAATTTAAGAAATCCATAAAATAAGTGATATCATGCCTATAAAATTAAACAAAGATACTTAAAAAAATATATTTACCGAACGATTCTCCTATAAAACTGAACATATACATGGAAGCAAAAACTAACACAGGGAACACTCTACACTGTATCATTTTGAATTTCAGTTTCTGAAAAATATTCAAAATTTTAAAAGATAAAATCCATCCATTGATTCATTACCATTGAGTCAGTCTATCAATAAAACTGTCGAGCAACAGTGTCATATTTTATACAATGGTCTATGATTTCAACTACCTGATGATAATTTTTAAGTATTATGTTTGAAACAATTTAAAAAACAGTTTACCTACATTTTTAAATACAACTTACCAATTATAAAGTGTCATGTAAAGTTTAGTAGAAGAATATTTATGTCATTTATCAAACACGTTAGAAATATAGTACCAAGGCTCAAGTTGATACTTTAAAATTGCGTAATTAGTGATGTCCGTATTTGTTTAACCGCATCCTATTTACTGCTTTTGTTTACCAACTAAAGTTAATTCGTTTGTCAGGCAAATGTAACACTCGTTAATTAAAATTGTACGAAATATATATACAATATTAGGTCAATGTCAGAAAAATATCAACTTTTTTGTGTGAGGCTGAAAAACTAGGGAAGGGCGAGGTTTTCCGATCCCTTCCCCAGTTATGCGCCGAGTACAAAAAAGTTGATATTTTTCAGACATTGACCTGCTATTGTTTTTATACTGCGACTTAAATAAATAAATTCATAGCTATTTAAATTGTAACACAAATTTTAAACTTATTTTCATTACTCAATGAAACCCTGACTGTGGTAAAGTGTTCCATGATGATTTGACATTGCACAAAATATAGCTGTGTTACCATAATTAAGAAATAAACACAGTTAGTTGCAGTATATACAATATTATGTAAATATCAGAAAAATATAAACGTTTTGCAAAGAGGCTGATAAACTGGGGAAGAGCGAAGTTTAACCAATTCCTTCCCCCGTTTTAGCCGAATAAAAACACTTTATTTTTTTCTGACATTGACATACCATCTTTTTTATACTACAACTTCAATTAATACACGGTAAGTAGTGGTGTTACGTCCCTTTATAAAAACAAAACGGAACTCTCAAAGGTTTCAACAGACGAAGAAATTGATGATTAAGATTGAAATAAATTCATTAAACACATTTAAACCTAAAAAGTTGTTATCGTTGGCTATTGTTCTTGTAGGATCAAATGGAGAAGTTTCTTAACGCTAACAGTATTGAAGACTGGATTGCTCACTTTGATAGATCACAAGTCTAAATTTTTCACGTTAAGATAGTCGGTAAGGTAAATTCCTTACATAGTGTGCTAGTGACGTAATATTACGGTATATATGGGGTTAGTAAATTCCATATGGGGATTCCATATGGAATTTACTGACCCCATATATACCGTATTAGGTCACTAGCACACTTTGTAACTAATAGTACATGATTATACAGATATTAGTTTTGATCGCATTACTTTGTAGTTTATTTGGTGCGAAATTATTTCCTTATATGCAACTACTACCCTATATATTATATAACACAAACTGTCATAACCCGGAATATGCAATCTCTCGAAAGTTGAAATTGTATATGCTATTTTGTTGTTATTATCTATTTTGTATAGTTATTAAATGACCTAACATTACCATGATCACTGAAGAGACATTTATTGTCGAAATCCGGATCTGGTGTCCAAAAAAGATATTGACACCTTATGTTTGTGGCATAACATCTTGGCCACAAGTTTATATTTTTCTGTTTAGTATTAAATTTAAATTCAGATCCAATTGTTACATCTTGTGATCAATTTTATTTGGCAATCGCCAATGGCAGTCAGCAGGGTTAAAGAACATCATTTGTTCGACCTGTTAGTCAAATGTGTTTTGTTTAAATATACTTTTTCACTTTTTTGGTCTTTTGGAAAATGTTGTTTGTGCTGTATTTAGACCCTTCTACAACGAAATTTGTTTTACATGCACACGTTTAAAAAATTGCGGTTTTTATCCAACGCAATCATAGGTTTAAACGTAGTTTTCAATTTAGACTTGTTTATATTTTTTCGTTTGGGCTTGTATCATATTTTCCCTCCGGTTTATATGATCCGTTCATCCTTTATTGACTCTTAAAATTCAAGAGTCTATCTAAAATTGAGGGTAAATTATATGGCCTTCCAAATACCGTTTCGATCCCTAACATCACTGAAGAGACATTTATTGTCGAAATCCGGATCTGGTGTACAAAAAAGATATTGACACCTTATGTTTGTGGCATAACATCTTGGCCACAAGTTTATATTTTTCTGTTTAGTATTAAATTTAAATTAAGATTCATTTTGTTACATCTTGTGATCAATTTTATTTGGCAATCGCCAATGGCAGTCAGCAGGGTTAAAGAACATCAGTTGTTCGACCTGTTAGTCAAATGCGTTTTGTTTAAATATACTTTTTCACTTTTTTGGTCTTTTGGAAAATGTTGTTTGTGCTGTATTTAGACCCTTCTACAACGAAATTTGTTTTACATGCACACGTTTAAAAAATTGCGGTTTTTATCCAACGCAATCATAGGTTTGAACGTAGTTTTCAATTTAGTCTTGTTTATTTTTTTCGTTTGGGCTTGTATCATATTTTCCCTCCGGTTTATATGATCCGTTCATCCTTTATTGACTCTTAAAATTCAAGAGTCTATCTAAAATTGAGGGTAAATTATATGGCCTTCCAAATACCGTTTCGATCCCTAACATCACTGAAGAGACATTTATTGTCGAAATCCGGATCTGGTGTACAAAAAAGATATTGACACCTTATGTTTGTGGCATAACATCTTGGCCACAAGTTTATATTTTTCTGTTTAGTATTAAATTTAAATTCAGTTCCATTTTGTTACATCTTGTGATCAATTTTATTTGGCAATCGCCAATGGCAGTCAGCAGGGTTAAAGAACATCAGTTGTTCGACCTGTTAGTCAAATGCGTTTTGTTTAAATATACTTCTTCACTTTTTTGGTCTTATGGAAAATGTTGTTTGAGCTGTATTTAGACCCCTCTACAACGAAATTTGTTTTACATGTACACGTATAAAAATTGCGGTTTTTATCCAACGCAATCATAGGTTTGAACGTAGTTTTCAATTTAGACTGGTTTATATTTTTTCGTGTTGGCTTGTATAATATTTTCCCTCAGGTTTATATGATCCGTTCATCCTATATTGACTCTTAAAATTCAAGAGTCTATCTAAAATTGAGGGTAAATTATATGGCCTTCCAAATACCGTTTTGATCCCTAGCATAACTGAAGAGACATTTATTGTCGAAATCCGGATCTGGTGTACAAAAAAGATAATGACACCTTATGTTTGTGGCATAACATCTTGGCCACAAGTTTATATTTTTCTGTTTAGTATTAAATTTAAATTCAGATCCATTTTGTTACATCTTTTGATCAATTTTATTTGGCAATCGCCAATGGCAGTCAGCAGGGTTAAAGAACATCATTTGTTCGACCTGTTAGTCAAATGCGTTTTGTTTAAATATACTTTTTCACTTTTTTGGTCTTTTGGAAAATGTTGTTTGTGCTGTATTTAGACCCTTCTACATCGAAATTTGTTTTACATGCACACGTATAAAAATTGCGGTTTTTATCCAACGCAATCATAGGTTTGAACGTAGTTTTCAATTTAGACTTGTTTATATTTTTTCGTTTGGGCTTGTATCATATTTTCCCTCCGGTTTATATGATCCGTTCATCCTATATTGACTCTTAAAATTCAAGAGTCTATCTAAAATTGAGGGTAAATTATATGGCCTTCCAAATACCGTTTCGATCCCTAGCATCACTGAAGAGACATTTATTGTCGAAATCCGGATCTGGTGTACAAAAAAGATATTGACACCTTATGTTTGTGGCATAACATCTTGGCCACAAGTTTATATTTTTCTGTTTAGTATTAAATTTAAGTTCAGATCCATTTTGTTACATCTTGTGATCAATTTTATTTGGCAATCGCCAATGGCAGTCAGCAGGGTTAAAGAACATCAGTTGTTCGACCTGTTAGTCAAATGCGTTTTGTTTAAATATACTTTTTCACTTTTTTGGTCTTTTGGAAAATGTTGTTTGTGCAGTATTAAGACCCCTCTACAACGAAATTTGTTTTACATGTACACGTATAAAAATTGCGGTTTTTATCCAACGCAATCATAGGTTTGAACGTAGTTTTCATTTTAGACTTGTTTATATTTTTTCGTTTGGGCTTGTATAATATTTTCCCTCCGGTTTATATGATCCGTTCATCCTATATTGACTCTTAAAATTCAAGAGTCTATCTAAAATTGAGGGTAAATTATATGGCCTTCCAAATACCTTTCGATCCCTAACATCACTGAAGAGACATTTATTGTCGAAATCCGGATCTGGTGTACAAAAAAGATATTGACACCTTATGTTTGTGGCATAACATCTTGGCCACAAGTTTATATTTTTCTGTTTAGTATTAAATTTAAATTAAGATCCATTTTGTTACATCCTGTGATATATTTTATATGGCAATCGCCAATGGCAGTCAGCAGGGTTAAAGAACATCAGTTGTTCGACCTGTTAGTCAAATGCGTTTTGTTTAAATATACTTTTTCACTTTTTTGGTCTTTTGGAAAATGTTGTGTGTGCTGTATTAAGATCCTTCTACAACGAAATTTGTTTTACATGCACACGTATAAAAATTGCGGTTTTTATCCAACGCAATCATAGTTTTGAACGTAGTTTTCAATTTAGACTTGTTTATATTTTTTCGTTTGGGCTTGTATCATATTTTCCCTCCGGTTTATTTGATCCGTTTATCCTATATTCACTCTTAAAATTCAAGAGTCTATCTTAAATTGAGGGTAAATTATATGGCTTTCCAAATACCGTTTCGATCCATAACATCACCGAAGAGACATTTATTGTCGAAATCCGGATCTGGTGTACAAAAAAAGATATTGACACCTTATGTTTGTGGCATAACATCTTGGCCACAAGTTTATATTTTTCTGTTTAGTATTAAATTTAAATTAAGATCCATTTTGTTACATCCTGTGATCAATTTTATTTGTCAATCGCCAATGGCAGTCAGCAGGGTTAAAGAACATCAGTTGTTCGACCTGTTAGTCAAATGCGTTTTTTGAAATATACTTTTTCACTTTTTTGGTCTTTTGGAAAATGTTGTGTGTGCTGTATTTAGACCCTTCTACAACGAAATTTGTTTTACATGCACACGTATAAAAATTGCGGTTTTTATCCAACGCAATCATAGGTTTGAACGTAGTTTTCAATTTAGACTTGTTTATATTTTTTCGTTTGGGCTTGTATCATATTTTCCCTCCGGTTTATATGAACAATGAAATAAAATACACACAGGATAATATCAAAGTTAAAAATTAATTTCTTTTTTTAAAACAAATCAACATTCATGTAAAACATTAAACATTATATATTGATATAAAATCTCAACATTTAGAGATAACATCAATTTAGTTGCACACGTAAATCACGTAAATCACAGTTAGCTTAATATTCTAAAATTGAAGATCTGTAAGTGTACATTTCACTCCATCTTTTTACTAAAAGTAAAATTGAGAATGGAAATGGGGAATGTGTCAAAGAGACAACAACCCGACCATAGAACAGACAACAGCAGAAGGTCACCAATAGGTCTTCAATGCAGCGATGAATTCCTGCACCCGGAGGCGTCCTTCAGCTGGCCCCTAAACAAATATATATACAAGTTCAGTGATAATAAACGCCATACTAAACTCCAAATTATACACAAGAAACTAAAGTTAAAAATAATACAAGACTAACAAAGGCCAGAGGCTCCTGACTTGGAACAGGTGCAAAAATGCGACGGGTTTTAACATGTTTATGAGATCTCAACCCTCCCCCTATACCTCTAGCCAATGTAGAAAAGTAAACGCATAACAATACGCACATTAAAATTCAGTTCAAGAGAAGTCCGAGTCTGATGTCAGAAGATGTAACAAAAGAAAATAAACAAAATGACAATAAAACATAAATAACAACAGACTACTAGCAGTTAACTGACATGCCAGCTCCAGACTTCAATTATCCTGATTGAAAGATTACGTCTTCATCATATGAATATCAGGCACAATCCCTCCCGTTAGGGGTTTAGTATCATACCATCATAACATATATGAGAAGAACAAAACCCGTGTCATGCCAACAACTGGTTTTAAAATGATTGTGTTTAGTTCCGATGCAAAGACCCTTTAAGTGAATCAATATTAACGGAGATTTTGGATGTGAAATACCTTAACGTATAAGAAGTCTGCATGTTGAGCTATATTTATGAATGATGTACTTGTAAATCTAAAACGTTGTTACATAAACGAGCGAATCGTACAAGTTGAGATATATAAACACCGTAAGATGGTGACAAGGGAACGTCATCATCTAAAAATGGGTAATTAACGATAGGAAATGAAAAAAAACATCTTTTTTAACATAAATTTTAGTATTAAGTTTTCCGTTAATGATATAGATATCAAGATCGAGGAAAGGACAGTGATCATTGTCAGTATTAGCTTTATTTAAAGTAAGTTCAACAGGATAAATTTCTTTAGTATACATACTGACGGCGTCATTATTGAGAGCCAATATATCATCCGAATATCTAAAAGTATTATTAAATTTTTGTATCAGACGTTGTTTCGATTGGTCTTTGCTGATTTTTATCATAAATTGTAACTCATAGCAATACAAAAACAGGTTCGCAATAAGTGGTGCACAGTTAGTCCTCATTGGAATTCCGATAACCTGACGATATACAGAATCTCCAAAGCGAACAAAAATGTTATCTAGTAAAAATTCAAGGTCAGATATAGTATCAAAGCATGTCCAATTGACATAGTTCTTTTGTTTATTGCTACTAAAAATTACCTAAAAGAGTTTGAACATATGTATTCACATTCTGACTTTTTAATTTAATTAGGTGTGTGAATTTTTTCTTAATGAGAATGTGAGGCAATGTGATATATATGGTAGAAAAATCAAAACTTTGAACAGATTCAAAATCACCAATATAAGCATGTAATTTATCAAGTACTTCCAACGAGTTTTTGACACTCCAAAAGTAATTAATTCCACTATTTTCAAAGGCCTTATTTGAACAATTTATTAACCGGTTTTTTTATTGTACCAAGTGTACTGGTAAGAAGAATAGACAATTTAGTAGTGGAACAAAGGCTTGAAGACGAAATAAATCAATATTTGTAAGGTGCTTTGTGTAGCTTCGGAAGCCAAACATTTGGATCAACCTTATACAAATATTCACCTAGCAGTATGTTTATTTTTCGTAAGACGGTAACTCTGTGAAGCAAAAGTCGGGAAATTAGTACTTAGGTAATCCTTTATATCGGCAAAATACTTATTTCATATAGGAGAATATTCAGAACATTCGAGAACGAAGTGTTCCACGGACTCCTCAGATTTGCATGAACATATTTGACTAATGGGAGTCTCGCACATATTCATTCTATACAAAACTTGATTCATGAGTAAATAATTTGTTCTTGCTAAGAATTTTAACCTTGTAGACTTAAAATCGAGCAAGTTTGACAAATAAGGCTGTCTACCAGACACAAGGTTAAATTTGGAGAACGCATTTAGACTGCTTTTATCTCTTATAACTTGAAATTCTCTTTTACGAACAAACTTTCCAAAATACTGTTTGAAACTATTCAGGTTAAAATTTGAGTTGTAAAAATGATCAAGACCAACAGTATTAAACACATTTTTTTATATACTGGTGATATCCCCATCCTCGATGTAGCGTTAAGCCATTTTGCTCGTCAAATATGATTCGACATAATCTTTTCTTATCTAGTTCATGAATTCTAGGAAATCATTTATCGGTTCCAAACCAAAATCTACGAACAGGGTCGACTTAGGGATATTTATATTAGTACTAAATATTTTGCCGATTTATATCGCCAAGTTTCAAAAAATTGTTTGCTTGAAGCTGACGACGGCAGCTATACAGCGCAACCCTGTGCGATAAATGGCCGTATTTCCGAGTTCCAGAGGGCATCTCCAAAGGATATACGATTGAAAGATCCGTGCTCATTTAGAAACTTAGTCATATAATTGAGCTTGCGCTCGAAGTTATCTTTTAAGTAACAATTTATATGGTAGGCAAAAGTCAATGAACGGGTAAAATAAACTCAGAGATATTTGTATTCATTGGCTTCACCAAGGAGCAGGTTACCTAATTGCCACTTCTTATCTTTATCTCCTTAGTAAGATGATTATTTAATTCACGAATTTTGCTGGTAACACCGCGGATGTTATTAAAATAGTGCTGGTAACACCGCAGATGTTTTTAAAATATTATTAAGTTGCTTTCATGGTCTTTGCACACTCAAAAAGGATGACCAATAAAATACTGTTATTTAAATATTATTAAGGTCCTGTCATGGCCTTTACACACTCAATATGCGAAGGAACAGAATAATGTACATGAAATACCCTTATTACAACACAAAGAATGAGTTTATCACCTGGTAAGTTTATTTCAACAAAATTTTAAAGATTTCACAATTTAGTTATTGTATGTCAAACGAACTTTTTGTTTTTTTGTTGTTATCGTATACGTTTACTCTTTATCACATTTCAACAGTTTTTAAATAATTATGTAGTTATACTTTTTAAAACTTTGAATTTGTCTTACATGTAGCTCTTAATCATATAGGTTCGAGACTTCCTTTTTATTCTTGTAAATACACAATAGTCAGTAAAACTCCCTGTTTTGATATTTTAAACTAAATAATTAATCGACAAAATTAAAACGTTTTACCGTCTGAATTTAACTGCAATTGTCTTTCGAATTTTCTGTGAATCTTAACCATACTTCTTTGAACCTTGATAATACTGAACACAGCAATAGCCTTTTCAATGTATTAATGATAACATACTGTTAATGTCAAATCAAAGTATTATGAAAAATAATTCTTTAAAATAAAACATTGCGCATCGGACGCATTAAAACTTATAAATATCAAACGTTTCAAACCATGTTGATAAATTGTATTAGAGATGTTATTGAACTTTAATAATAGAGGAAATAGAACACAGCAGGAAAAATAGTTTTAGAAGTGAATATAAACGTTTTATGATCGTAGTATACGCGTATATTTGGATGTCATTGAACCTTGATAACGCAGTACACAGCAAGAGCTTTAAAAAGGATGACCTTCACAATACTGTTATTGTGAAATCAAATCATAATGTATAAGATTTGTAGAACTTGTATGTAAAAGAAAAAAATAGCATTAAGTTGACATTAACAATCATTAAAAATAGTTGTAAAAAACGAAAGAACGACAGATTATATGCAAGTATGGAAATTTATGTTTTAAAAAAGACGAAACATCTGTTAATATTTAGTAATAAATGTTAGATTAACATAACAAAACAAATAACGATTAAATAATATCTATAAACATTTTTTTTAAATACGATTAGAGAAAAGAGATAACATAATTTTACAATTAACAGTTGATGTAAGATTAAATAGTGATGTAAGAAAAAAAAACTATTCAACTATGTCTAAGCGTGTTTTTTTTAAATGATTGGAGACAAGAGGTTCCATAACTTGTTTTGATTTTAGAAACAATAATATAAAAAATCGAACTGAGAGAATATCTAAAAGGCTGTACTGAACAAAACACGGTGGGTAAGATTGTCCTGCGAGAAAACGTTCTGTGCTGGTGATTCGGTTCTGACTGGTGATGGTGATCATTTTATATGTAAAAGAAAGGATGCAGATGATAGTACCCTCTACGTTGTTAAAGACGTGTATTATAAAAACCTGACTAAAATACGAAAATCAATTACGACAGGCGCGTAATTGTAATTTATTTTTAATCACATCGTACACCATCAAATCCTGATTCGAAGACGACTCATTGACGAAAATAATTATGTATTCATATCTTTTTTCGAGGTTTTTCCTTTCTTTTTGACGTCGAAAAGAAAAGCCTTTCCGTCATAAAAATTGCACACAAGCAGAACATTTTCTCTTTTCTCATAATAAATCCCATACGGTGTCTTCAGTAGATCTGAGTCTTTAGAAAAAACTTCTTTTAAATGATTACTATCATTAGATACAACTACTACTGTGTTCTTGTCCGCGTCAGTCACATACACATTCCCCTCATCATCTGTTGTCACACGACGTAAATTTTGATATTTATCATTTGTAAACTTCCACATTAAATCACCATGTAACGAGCAGCAGAATATTGAAGTCTTGTTTACATATACCATCCTTTCCCGCTCTACTGTAATGTCGCCAACACTGTGTGAATGTAATGTCATAGTACGTATTACTTTACCTGTCAGGTCCATCACATATATACTTCTCGGATGAACAACAACGTACAGGTTAATATCATCATATGATATTCCGTAGCATTTATAACCTGTGTTGATTGTGTTCGTGACAGAACCTGTAGATATATTTATTATCAGTATATCATGAGTACAAGATACTGCCACAGTACTACTATCTATATTTGTTATATAACATGGCTGATAATGTGGTGTATTAGACATAATGTAATGAATATCAGTTCCGTCTGAATTGCACATAATGAGTTGGTTATCCAAAGGAACAGTAAACACTAATGTATTGCCTATTTTTACACAGTCGGAAATTCTGACATTAGATGATATTTTAATATTCAACTCTTTACATAAAGCGACATCAACAGGAAAGTTGTATTTGACAAGGAGTTGAGTCTGATTGGCTGCTTCTTCTGAAAATAAATAAGTAAATAAAGAATGGTTTAATTCAACAAATGGATGGCTTAAATTACAATGCAGTTAACCGCTATAAAAAAGATGTTGTAAAAAAATTAAAGTATAACAATACAGAACTCAAATGAAAATTTTAAAATGGAAAGTCTTTTATCAAATAGCAGATTTAAAAGTTTAACAAATAAAACTTTCATATTCCTGCTTCGGAACCTGCATTTCCTTATGTAGAAAAAAGTGGACATGCCCTAGTTTTATTGCTATCTGAACTGTTAACGTGTATGACAGACGCATATAATTTCATTATATTGATAACAATGAGCAAAACAAACAGACATAATAGGTAAAAATGTCAATAACATACCATTTGATTTGCAAACAATATATTCGATATTGAATTTTTCATTTACATGATAGTCCGATTTGTTGTATATAATGTAAAGGTAATACGTTTCAAATAATTGTTTTCCTCATTTTCTGATTTCCTTGATATCAATAAAAGCCTGTTAAAGATACCATTAACGACAAATCACAGCTTCTTTATTATTCTTTAGTACATTTTTCATAGATTTATTTGACCTACAAGTTATAGTTATTGACTAAGCAAGTCGGTATATACGATTTAATCTGCACGGCTCTGGTGACCCTAATTGACCCGAATGACGTAGGAGTTCGGGTTAAAGGGTCATCCAGAGCGTGCAGATTAAATCGTATATACAGATTTGATTGGCCAATAAATGTTTTAACACATGACGTCATCAATTTACGTGAACGTTTTAGAAATGTGGACGATTTCCGCAATCCACGGATCCTAGGAAAGTTTCTTGTAGGGTACAAAAAGGGGGAAATACGACTTTGGTAAGTTTAAAATTACATTTTTTTATATTTAGACTTATTCTAAAATTGCGATGTAATGGTAGATTTTTTTTCATCGTTTCTGTTAAATTTATTCCCAATTTTTATTTAATTAGCGTTGATTAAGACTTACAAATTGTGTACTTTCAAATCGGTGTATGAAAAAAAATCACAACTGAAAGGGTTATTGAGTTTGGATTAATTGCTTTTGAATTTCCTTCCCTCTGTGATATGCTTAGAGAAAGATGAACCAAGGAAGATGTTATATTACCTAAATTTAAAATGTTAAATAAACAGAAAATATGTTTCTCTTTCTAATCTTTTACAATCCCACAAATTTCTTTTTATCTACTGTATTATTTTTAAAAACACGTCCATCTAAATGAAGTCTGATTGATCTTCAGCTAATTCCCCCTGTTTTGAAACTAACTTAGATATGATCCTCATTAAATTCGATCCAAAAATAGTCACTTTATAGGAATAGATATTCAAAAAGTCGTTATAAATTCCATTGAGTCTAAAACTAATCCAAATCAGATTTCTGTTATTCGGATATTCTAAGATACATTTCTTTTTGGCAGAAATATTCAAAAATTGTTTAAACTATCTTTCTGACTTTAAATCACTGATTTAAGATTTACGTTGTACACAAAATATGATGAAATATTTTATGTCCAAGCTTAGATAAAAAATAAAAAAAAAGAATGAGAGACCTTTCTTTTTTCCTATTTTGAAACTACGATGTTTGTACAAAGTTCAACTTTGTCGTAATTTAAAAAGGGCACTAGCTGTCAAATTCATGTTCACCGATTCTAATCAAATTCTCATATTTGATTTATAACCATATAAAACATTTATCCAAACTATTAAAAGTATAAATAAAACAATAAACAAGACACAGGCATGAAAATACGTAGCTTCGTTTCGTGTGTATTTGAGTATAGATGCCATCTAATTATTTATCGAGTTGACCTTTATTGTCATCCGATGACCATATAAGCGATGTAAACATAAATATAGATATAAATAGATTAAGCAAACACGTGCTGTTGAATTATTCTAGGTCTTTTTGATTTCATATTACAGATAAAAAATAAATGTTTAGCAGCGTTTTTACCTGTATTAAAATGTTTATTTGTGGATCGAATCAGTCAATCAAATGATTTACCTTCGTTTCACTTTCAATGTTGACATTCTCTTCCTTTAAATAACTATACAATTCACGTGTTATCCATCTCAAGCTAAAGGGTTAAATTAAAGTTCACATGATTACGGATTCAATGAGGTCGAATTATTCACCTACAGGGGAATAATTCATAATCAATGTTTTTTTGCTTATTTTGACAAAATTGAACCTTATTGGCTACTAAAAAGGACTTATTATTTCACTATTTGTATTTCATTACTGATTGAGCCAAAAAAAATAATATATTAGGTTTTTCATATATCTCGTAGCTAGTGCCCCTTTAAGGCAGATGGCGGATTCGGGGCAAATAGGTCGTTCACCCTTGGATTGGTCAAAGTATCGTGTTTTAGCATAATATAATAATATTGCTTTTAGTCTCGCTACATTCGGTGACATTTTATTTTAAATTTTGTAGAATGACGCCCCTTTCAAAATCCAGGAACCACACCTAAAGGTAAAAAAAGATTTGAACTGTGCTATATATCTGAGGTAGTTAATGCACACATTTGCTGTGCATTATCCAGATTATAGCACAGTAAGAACAAAGAGATTTTACCCATGTCATGTGTTAAGAAATACTTGTCTATCTTGTTGTCGATACAGGATCACACGTTGAATTATATCTCCCTATAAATACGGAACTATTTAGTTTCGAAAGTACATAGCATCCTAAAATAAAAGTACAAATACACCATCGATATTAGTTGGAAGATCGATTATGCAATATGAAATTTAGAAAAAAGATCATCATTGCTGTCTCAATGAACTGTCCAATGGTTTAACTCCGTTATAGAAAAATGGTCTACGCATTTTGTTGAAAAAGGAACTATGTTCTGTTGTTCAAAAATTGTTTGCAACTTAACATTGTCATCTATGTATATCACGAACCGCAATGGATATTGGCCTGATATTCTGCCTGATTGTATAATATACCAGACTGTGCATTTTGCATATGCTATAATGTTGTTATTATATAATGTGTACTATTGTTTGTCTGTTTTTGTCTTTTTCATTTTTAGCCATGAGGTTGTCAGTTTATTTTCGATTTATGAGTTTGACTGTCCCTCTAGGAACTTTTGTCCCTCTTTTATTAGAAGTTAAACTTTTCCTTGTAGACATTCTATTACATCTGATAATTTGGTAAAATTCAGTATGAGATGGAAAGTTGATTTTGAGTTGTCTACTTTTCCGAATGTAATCTAAAACAGATACCTGATGTATCCTGTACTTTCAAATTAACTTCAAATTCTGCATGTTCTGTTGTATCAATTCCTGCTTCTGATAGCATCGTAGACATCATACTGTTAATTTCGGAACGAAGTTTATGAACATTACATAGTACTTTTTTTGCTATTTCTGCATATATGTTTAGGTCATCGATTGAAATAGCTTTAATTCTGATATTGTTGTCAGGTGTTCCATTTAACCTTAATTCATCTACAGCTTCAAAGACTTTTGTTTTATCCCACGAAGTCGGAATATCAAGTTGCATGAACACCGGTATAATGATTCTCTTCACGTCTGAAACATCAAAATGAAAAGTAAAAAGCTAATCAACAGTTCTTTTTGTATCGTGTATGTATAACATTGACAGATATGATATCTGATATTCATATTTTAGCACTAAATTCAATATACTACATACATTACGATACTGAAATAATAGACTCTTTATGAGAATGCATACCTTCCATGAGTAGTCCTGTGGCCTCAAACGTTTCAACATTCTCCTCGTTGCCAAATACGTTAATCATTACATTTATCTTGTCAACCATTGTATTTAGAGTTTCTATAAAAATAAGTAGGAAATTATAATATAACGTAATATTATTAATTCGTATATTTTTAACAATTTGATTAGTTCAGGGATATTCACATGTTAAACTATGTTTTCGAAGGTAGAGAGAAAACGGCGGATAGCAAAATGCATATTGCACAGGAAAAAGCATATTGCACGGTTATTTTGAAAAATCTAAAAATAGAAATCTAAAAACCAATAAACTTAATGAATGATTCTTAACAACCAATCAAACGCTGTTCTGAATTATTTCCGGTGCAATAAAAACAAGCAGACGTTAGAGCTAAAAGGCCACAAAACAAAGATTTGAATCCCTTGAGGACGAAGATAGGGAAAACTTATTAATAAATGTTGATGCAAAAAATACCAAGAGGCAAACCCACACAGCTCTTTGTTGTTTTTGTGAATATTTAACGGAGAAGAGCCCACCACTCGACTTTGAATCTTATGAAGATGAACAACTGGACGACGTTTCGGCTTAATTTTATAAGGAAATGCGCAACAAAAATTGTAATATGTACAAAAAGTCAGCTATGCAGTCGTACCGTCTCAAGGTATGCAACCTCACTTGTCCAAAACAAGGGATATTGACATCCTCAAAGGTGGCAATTTCAAGAAGTAAAAAAAAAACCAGAGGCTCCGCAGGGCGCAGCTTTATACAACCGTAGAGGTCGAACCCTGAACAGTTGGGGCAAGTATGGACACAACATTTTGTAAAAGCTTGATACAGCTCTGAATTTGGATTGTGATTAATAGTTGACACAGCATAGCTTTCTGACACAGAATGAATGTGGTCTAATGAACATAAAAAATTTATATTTAACTTATATGGTCCAATATCCAAAATCTAAATACATGGCCATGGATTGATTCAGCATACTAAAGAATCCCAAGAATTCAAGTTTTGATGAAATCAAACAAAGTTTAATTTTGAAACCTTTTGACCTCAATGTGGACCAATTTGATAACAGGGTCCAAAAATCAAAAATCTAAATACATGGTTAGATTTAGAATACCAAAGAACCCCATACATTCAATTTTTGTTGAAATCAAACAAAGTTAAATTTTGGACCCCAATTTGGACCAACTTGAAAACTGGGCCCATAATCAAAAATCTAAATACATGTTTAGATTCAGCATACCAATGAACCCCAATAATTCAATTTTTGTTAAAATCAAACTAAGTTTTATTTTGCACCCATTGGACCATAATGTAGACCAATTTGAAAACGGGACCCAAAATTAAAAATCTAGATACACGGTTAGATTAGGCATATCAAAGAACCTCAATAATTCATTTTTTGATGAAATCAAACAAAGTATAATTTTGGACCCTTTTGACCTCATGTAGACCAATTTAAAAACGGGGACTAAATTCCAAAAAACGTAATGCATGGTTAGATTCAGCATATTTAAGAACACCAAGAATTAAAGAATAAAATCCCATTGTAATTGGTCAATAAATAAGCAATTTAGACAAAGCATTAGAAAAGTATTGTTTTGGGCCCTTTTTGGTGCCTAATTCCTAAACAGTGTAGTCTGTTACCCCGAAAATCATTCCCAACCTTCCTTTTTTTAAATGGAACCTTGTGGTACAATTTCAGAAAGATCCATAAATTTACTCACAAGTTATTGTCTCAAAACTAGAAAAATACTTATTTTGACCCCTTTTGGGCCCCTTGTTCCTAAACTGTTGGGACCAAAAACCCCAAAATCAATCATAACCTTTCTTTAGTGGTTATAAACCTTTTGTTAAAATTTTATTGAATTCTTTTTACTTATACCAAAGTTATTATCCGGAAACCATCCGTCTTCGGACGATGACGACGACGACGACGACAACGTGATACAAAAGCATATCAATGTATGACAAAGGAGCTAAAAAGACTTGGTCTGGCAGCTGTGGAGCATTATCGAGTAATTGCTAAAGTTGATTTGGAAAAGATGTACATGAAAAAAAAGCTCCAGTACCAGGTATATACAAGAGAGTTAATTGTTGCATGCACCATATTGTTGGGCAAGAAATATGGAGGTTTTTGGTGTTAAAAAAGTGCGATATATTATATAAACAATCTTTATATTGATCGAGTTGACATTAATCCTCAATTGTCAGAACTGACCCAATCCATATAGTTATGATAATGCTATATAAGATATAACGTAATTGTGCGTAATTGAAATCGAATATCTTTTAAGTACAGTTGATGTTATGCAATATCATCTAATTCATTTTCAAGACTTGATTTGGAACAACTCGTGACTATCAAAAAAGTTGCATCTAATGACCAAATATAACTTTTATATTCCTCATCTCAGATAATGACTTGAACGCAGACTTTCGTCTCATTTCTTCATCAATTAATTTTATGTCAAGATGACATATTTTTAGGACCCTCTATTCTGACTGACAAAATATTATTTCTCCACGAGTTGTATCTTAGATATGGACTCTAACGCAAACTTTAATCAGTCACTCATATGTGAAATGTAGGTCAAGATAACCTTATTTTTACCAGGACCCCTTGGTTATTTAAGACGCATATATGAACAAAATATCATGAACTAAAACGTATACTTCCACAAATAGATGGGGAGCCGTGGTGCAGTGGTTAGTGCATCGGACTACTAACACAAATGTTCATGATTCCACTTCTGTTTCTGCTCTCTCTTGACACTATTTGCGAGTGTGGTCTTGAGAAACGATGATAGTCCGTCGGAAAGGGACGATAAATGATTGACCCGTGTTATGAGAGAGCCATATCTTTTGCACGTAAAAGACACCCTTGTAGATTTCTAAAAGAGAAGGCTAATTCAGTTAAAAGACAGCACTCGCACCCGCAAAGTGGAAATGCATCAAAGGGGCACTAGCTACGAGATATATAAAAAATCGAATATATTATTTTTTTTGGCTCAATCATTAATTAAATGCAAATAGTGAAATAATTATCCGCTTTTAGCAGCCAGAATGGTTCAATTTTGTCAAAATAAGCTAAAAAGCATTGATTATTGCAAGTGAATAATCGACCTCCTTGAATCCGTATTCATGTTACCTTCAATTCAACCCCTGAGCTTGAGATGGATAACACGTGAATTATATGTGTACAGTTATCTAAAGGAAAAAAATGTCAACATTGAAAGTGAAACAAAGGTAAATCATTTGATTGACGTCACTGATTCGATCCACCAAAAATCATTCTTATTCAGGTAAAAACGATGATAAACATTTATTTTTCTTCTATAATATGAACAACACGAGTTTGCTTAATCTATTTACATCTATATTTATGTTTACATCGCTTATATGGTCATCGGATGAGTTTCGAGGTCAACTCGATAATTAGTTAGATGACGTCTAAACTAAAATACACACGAAAACGAAGGTACGTATTTTCATCCCCGTGCCCTCTTAATTGCTTATTTTTAGACTTTTAATAGTTTGAATGAATGTTTTACATTGTTATAAATCAAATATTGGAATTTAATTAAAATCGGTGAACATGAATTTGACAGCCAGTGCCCTTTAAATTTAATTTGCAATAACTTGTTTTCCATAAATAAATATGTTTAAACCAGATAGATGGACTTTAACTTTATGATGGACAGACAAAACACTATATCCCTTCCCCAACTTCGTTTGATAAAAGATCAAATAATCTTAAAGCAAACAAATATCAAATAATTCCTCTTGGTAAAGGTTGAGGAATCCAAGACATAATGTTTACATTTCTATTTGCTTTTGGTGAGATTTAAAAGCATCAACAAATAGTCTTAAAAATATGAATGTAGCTTTTTATGATATTAAACCATGAATTCTGCTCAAACCATTGCGAAGGGTCAATTTGAACTTACTCCCAGTTATGAGAAATATTGATCATTGTTGAATGCCTCATGGTGACTTGAAGATGAAGGAAAACAAACAATAAAAACGTTCCAATTTTGGGTTTAACCATGTATTTATAATAATTTTGTCTCATGTACATGTATTCCATATCCCTTTCATATTTTATTGGGTATACGACAGACTAAAAGCTGCTTCATATTACAACTCAAAATCAGAAAGCTTCAGACAATATAGCAAATTATTGATTTCGTAACAACTGAAAAATCATTGACAAAATGTTTTCATTTCAATCTGTTTGGTTGCCGTCAAAATGCTAAGTATTGTAGCGTTGTCGGTTTTTAATATGGATTATTGTTTGTCGATGTGTTATTTTGAGGTAGCGTAAATTACGTAAAATCTATGTTTAAATGGCAAAAAGAAAACAAACCACAACACAAAGTCTCAACTCAAATCACTGTGTAATCTGTTAAATGTATAACATCAGTTTAACATTATAAAACAGTTGAACAATAATCCTGATCTCACTAACACAAAGTCACTCTCAGGTCTTCTAGCTTACTATCTCAACTCTCTGATCTCTCTCGCATGCCCTTATATATGTTGTGTACAAGTTATCATTTTGTACAAATTATAATTTGTAAAAAAACATTGTACAAATTATAATTTGTATTTTGACTTTGTACAAATTGTAATTTGTACAAAACGTGCCTGTACAAATTACAATTTGTACAAAATTTGACCGAAATTCACTTATAACGTGTACAACAGTTTTAAAAATGAATTTTGGTGAAAAATGCATTGATTCACACGATTGGATTGTAATTAACAATTTAACTAAACCTTATTAACCAAATACACCGTTTTTACACAACTAAAAAAGGCAGATTGATCTTTTGAAATTTTTGAGAGAAAAAAAAAAGTAGGATTTATTTCAAATTTTTAATACATAATCTGCTTTTTCTTAAAAAAAACATATCATTCAATAGTACTGCTTGATTAGTTCTTATTGTTATTTTGAGGATTTCTGTTTATTCAGAAACTTTGCAAAAACGATTATATTTGTAAACTTTGATATTTTGTATCGTTAAAGGTCGTGTAGAACATTTTGATGATCGTGAAAAGGATCTCAAAAGATGTGTTGCCACTTATTCGTTATTTCAAAAAGTCCATGAAAACAATCAAATCTTTCTTTAAACAAGTAATGATTTATATTTGTAATTGGTACATCCAAAGATTGGATTTACATGACTTATTCCGCTTCAATTTTGTTTGTGAAAAGATTGATGGTTCAATGCAATTGGGTCTGATGATTTTATAATACTACACCAACTAGTTTTCTTATAAAATAAAAGTCCGTCTGTCTGTTCTGCATAAGTTTTATGTTGTTTTTAAAGTTTAGATTGTCTCAAGTGATTTCCGTTACGTTTCATGCACAGTCATAGATATTTATAAAACAAAGATCCTTGTTTGAAAAAAAACCATATATAAGAAGCGGCAGAAAAACAACTGACATATTCCTGACCTTAGCATAGTCATATTCCTAACCAAATGGGGTGTTTAATTTCACTTTCTTTCTGGGATATTTTTTTTTTTCTAAAAGTATAACTATAGCAGCGAAATACAAATGTTTATTCACAGCAACGGTTCCTGGGCTTCGACGTTCGCAATGTGAAATAGTTAAAATGCCTGTAAAACAGGTCGTAATCGATTTGAGAGTCAAAAGATGGTTTGCAATACCTGATTCCATAAATCACTAGATCACCTGCTCAAACGAATGATAAAGAACTACTTTTGAATTTTGTCACTTAGGAGTACTGTGTGGTCATTTAATAGCAATTGAATAATGTGTATCAATAAATATAGGAAGATGTGGTGTGAGTGCCAAATGAGACAACTCTCCTTCCAAATAACAATTTATCAAAGTAAACCAATGCCTTTTTCACCAAAATCCATATGATAAATTATTGTACAAGTTATAAGTGACATTATGTCCATTTTTGTACAAATTGTAATTTGTACAAGCACTTTTTGTACAAATTACAATTTGTACAAAGTCAAAATACAAATTATAATATGTACAATATTTTTGTACAAATTATAATTTGTACAAAATGATAACTTGTACACTACATATACATAATTTCAGGTGGTACCCCGATGGTTCCAAAAATGGGGTACCGGGCGGTTCTAAAGATACCGGGCGGTACCTTAACGGTTTATAAAGATGAGCTACCTGGCGGTACCCTGACAGTTTCAAAGATGTAGTACCGGACGGTACCACGACGGTTCTAAAGATGGGGTACCGGGCGGTTCTTAAGATACCGGTTGGTGAATTTAAGTAATATAGATACCGTTCAAATAAATAAAAATACCGGGCGGTGCCCTGTAGAAATATTATTTAACCCAAATGTATATAAAAGGAAGACATCTTATATAATAATAAATTATACTGTCAAACTAAATCGCTACAATCCCCCCAACTAGCACTGAAATTCCTATTTCAATGTAGTAAACAAAAAAGTAGGCTAGTCACTGTACAGCTACATATTCCAAAACACGCTCAATATAGTTCAACTCAAGTCAATGTTATAGGTTCACTGCAACATGCATAATAAAGTTATAACAGCAGATCCTAACACTTTCAAATCACCAACATTATCTGTGACGAACCTTGTATCCAATGTGTTAGTATTGAAATAATTTTCTCGGTGGTTCCAATATTTTATTCAAAAAAATTGTCCGGCAGTCCCAATGTTGTATTCAAAGAATTGTCAGGTGGCTCCAATGTTTTATTCAAAGAATTGTCCGGCGGTATCAATGTTTTATTCACAGAATTGTCCGGCGGTCCCTTGATTGGTATCTGTTTAGTTTCATGCATTCCCAACAATGTATGTCCAGTTCACACATTATTGTCAAGAAATACACTACAATTGTGTAGCAATACCCTTTTATTGTCGGCTTCTTTATATAAAAGATTCTGTATACCGCTTTGGTACATCTTTTCTATACATTGAGGAAACATTTTATTAGACGAATTACGATACTCCACAATATCACAAACATCTTCATTTTCATCTTCTACCTCAACAGAATTGCCGATATTTACAACTGGTGAAATTACAGGAATATGTGTTCCTTTGTACACTATAATGTCTGTACTAGTTGGGTTCAACACACTTGCATATACCATACCTTGTGATTCATGAACTAGTATTCTTGCTATTTCTAGTCCATATTTTGTCATGAAATTATTTTTACCACTTATTTCTAGAAATAATGAATCCCAGTCCCATTGACATCGAAAGGGTTGGATAAAATTTTCACAAAGTAAATCATTTCTTACTCCTCCAACAATAATTGGAATTGAACACAAAATTCATCAAATGCTAATGTCATAACAGCAGTTCCTAACACTCACAACCTGGTATCAAATGGTCCTAGCATAGGTCTACTATCAGGTAAAATATTTCGGTAGCTGTCTATTGTTATGAAAGTATATCTTGCACCGGTATCGATCTTGTAAGTTATTGCTGGTCCTTCTATTTACTATCTACCATCATACCGACCTTTCCTTATATTTTCGCTAACACAGCTACGTACGTTATTTTGTACAATATCATCAGACAATAATTCATTGTCTATGTGTTCCTTTCGCAGATAAACAAACGCACCATCACAAACTGCTTAGGTGTTATGTGATACTCCAGAGTTAAATCGTGGTCTATTATGTGGTCCAAGTCAAGCTCCATATCACCCCTTCAGTTTGAGTGGAACGTGTCGTTCTCCGTTAACCAAAGGTACACTCCTTTAAACTTCTGCTTGGCCACCAGGTACTGTCGTTTGGAGCAGGGCCTATTGGGCCGACCGGTTGTTGTTTAACTGCTGGACGGTACGGTTTTTTTTATCTTGTACCGTCTGATTTGAAATGTTCTGATTGTTTGAATGTGTCCTCTTTTTCCAGAATTCGTACACTGTCTATATCTCTTATTTTGATATCTTCGGTTGTTCATACGACTTGCTGAATACCGTAAATTAGGAAATTTTGGCGTCGGGATATTTTGGCGGTTTTCACTCAAAAGACATGTGTTTTATTTTGGTGTGTGTAATTTTTGTGCTTCGTCCAATCGATGTGTTTAATTTTGGAACAATAGAAGTGTGCGAGCTCATTCATATTTGCCCTTATTTACCCGTTTATGTTTATTGACGAAATATCAATGACCTACACAAACTAGAAACACGCCAAAGTTAACTAAATGAAGGAATCGGATACGAATGCAATTGCAATAAATTCCGTATCTCGGGGTTGAACGCTAAAAGAAAGTGATTCATACAAATAGATTATTCATTTTTTACAAAAATCATATGAAATAAATTTTAATCATTATCTCTATTGCAACTACATGTTAATGATTATCGATCAAGGATTAAAATTTTAATTTTAATACCTCTGGCAGTACATGCTAATTAATTGAAAATAAAGGATAACAAGGATTTTTCATATTCTAATTACCAATAACGGTGTGAATACAAATTCATATTGTGTTTTCTTAACAATTTCAAATAATTGACAATTAGATAAAAATTATATAGTGTTGTTGTCAAATTACACCCCGTATTTATTTGCAGATTTGCCTATGTATAGAATAATAGGAAATATACGGAAGATATACATGATATAATAACATAAGCTCTTTCCCTAATAATTAACATTACGATATCGTCGTACCGGTCCACGATTTTGGTGTTTCAATATTTAGTGTTTGCTTTATTTTCGTGCGTTTAATTTTGGCACTTTCATTGGAGGCACCAAATAAACCAAAATAAAACTACAGCCAAAATAACCCAATTTACGGTAACTGTTCTTCTTTAAATTCGGTTCATGGACATCACTTTCTTTTTCCACAGTATATACAATATTTCTCCTGTTAATCTTATTCACATTTCCTTCATTCATTCGTATACATTCTTCTTGCATGGCACTTGAAACAGCTTCTTGGAGTATCTTGAGCTTAGTTCGCATTCTAAACTTGCGGAACTCTTCTGACTGTCATCGTAAAGTAGGAAAGAACACTAAGTTAACTTTTTCTCCCTGCATTCCACGTATTAAGTGTCACAATGTTTTTAAAGTAACGTAGAAAGTCTGCTAGCACACCATCGTTACTACCACTAAATGTTATCTTTACCCGAACTCCGGATCGGTTAACTTGCAAAGGTGATGATGAGTTCATCAGTGCAGTCTTTGCATTGTCTCTAATATGTGGAATGTTCTGGTTGAAGTTCAATATCTGACGTACGGTATCGGTTGGCCTTCTTTTGTCTTCATTTTGGCTGTCAAAGTTTTCCAAACATCTAGAGGTTTCATCTATGAATAACTTCACAGGAAATGTTACAGAAAACCATCCAATCACAAGTACCAAAACCATCTAAGAACGAATTTCTTTCATTTATGATCAATTCCGGCTGTATTAGCATTTGCTCGAAATAAAAGATTCATCCTTCCAATTACTGCTACCGTCGAAAGAACCCCACATGTAAATTGTTGGAACCGTCAGCAATGGGGTCCCAGTGACCGTCCGGTGTGCGGTTCTGGAATCTCCCGGTGTCCTTTGAATGGAATCGGGTACCCCTTGGAATTCTTAAGATGGTGAAAATAATCCTAGTGAACACCGACTTTTTTTTCTCCAGAAACAGTCTGCTCTTCTCCAACGTTTGTATATAACATTGGATACATATTATAGTCAGTTCTATTTCGATCCATTTCCATTAATAATAAAACACAACTTGTACTGAAAATTCTAACATGCATCCAAATAGTTTAAGTCTTACTGATATTCAAACAATTATCTTCATAACGAATATGTAAAACTTTGTTTATGGCTATCCCACCGCTGCCACCATTTGTAGCGTTGTCGTTTTTTAATATGGATTCTTGTTTGTCGATGTGTTATTTTGAGGTAGCGTAAATTATGTAAAATCCATGTTCAAATGGCACAAAGAAAACAAACCACAACACAAAGTCTCAACTCAAATCACTATGTAATCTGTTAAATGTATAACATCAGTTTAACATAATAAAACAGTTGAACAACAATCCTGATCTCACTTACCCAATGTCACTCTCAAGTCTTCTAGCTTACTATCTAAACTCTCTGATCTCTCTTGCATCCCCTTACATACATACTTACAGGTGGTACCCCGACGGTTCCAAAGAAGGGGTACCGGGCGGTTCTAAAGATACCAGGCGGTACCTCAACGGTTTATAAAGATGAGCTACCAGGCGGTACCCTGACAGTTTCAAAGATGTGGTACCGGACGGTATATCGACGGTTTTAAAGATGGGGTACCGGGCGGTTCTGAAGATACTGGGCGGTGAATTTAAGTAATATAGATACCGTTAAAATAAATAAAAATACCGGGCGGTGCCCTATATAAATGTAATTTAACCCAAATGTATATAAAAAGGAAGACATCTTACATAAAAATAAATTATACTGTTAAACTTAAATCGCTACAATAATAACAAACACCAAGTGTATATTTGAGAGGTTGGAAAATCACTTTCAGTTACTGAAACCGTGTTACCTAAAAAAAAACTCCCGAGATCATTTACGCTTAAAGTAAATATATCTTTATTATGATTATTTTTCTACATGATGAAAACTGTATATACCATGTTTACTATCATCAAAATAGAATATAAATTGAGAAAATAACGCAAACTATAAATAATTGCCCATGTTTTGACGACGAGTTGTAAGAGCATGGTACTTTACATTTCTAAAAATAACATGGTTTGGGGAATCCCCAAATACGGGTCACGCATTCTGTGCATAATAATACAATTAATGAAAAACTCCGCCTTTAAGTCCGTGCTACTGGCAATGTGCCAAATCGTTTGAATAATCATGTTTATTGATCTTTACATAGGGAACTCGATGTATTCTAGCTGACATGACACTCAAAACACCCTACTTAACATGCTTCCAGGTCATTCTTAAAAGGCATAACAAAAAATTGGACTTTTCATCGGTTTCATTATAAATTTACAGCATTATGCAAATGAGGTTGTTACTAAAAATAATAAGATTATGGTAAAATTCTGTTTATATTATATCAAGGTTTAATATAATTTATAAGAATTTGTCAAGTTGTGATTTTTGATTGGACGATTTTCTTAATATTGCATAGTTTTCTGGCGGATTGGCTCTTAAAACGTCAAAATTTAGGACACTAAAATAGAACGTAATTTGATTTCATTTAAAATAATGTATCCTTTAATTTTCCACGAGAAATTTCATCGTGGTTATAATGTTATATAATAGTTCATATCTACCTATTCTTTCCATGGTTTCCTGACAATCTTTTTCCATCAATCTACTAAACTGCTGAGGCATGGTATGGTATAATGCAGCTGCCTTCTCTTCGATTAATTGGTTTTGTGCTCTCTTGATAAATCATGAATAAATAAAACATACCAATACCAAAAAAAGATAAGAAGATAAAAGATTCTAGTCGTTATCACTTGTTGACCTAACACATTTGTTTTTAATATGACATTTTAAGCAATAAAACATTAAACGCAAACATTACTCTTATCCACTAACGATACTGATTAGATGTTAATATAATGTAAACCAATTGTTAGTATTAATGAAGCTATTTTTGTATACATAATTTACAATAATTACATTAGATTTATTTTTCATTATAATAAGTTATTCTGATTGGCTAACTAAAATCTCGTGTTATTCCTTAATCAACTTCATTACACATATTTTTTATCATTCATGAAGTCACGAGGTCCCACAATAAAGTGCACAGGTAAATTAAATTTCTTCTTCCGTTAACACCCATATATCACAACCACTGATAATAATCATATTATTAAATAAATAACAAAAAAGAGTAAAGTGCAATACCACACGACAGAGCCGAGGGCTGGTTTAATAACAACCATTAAATATTTTTATTGTATACAAATTTCGAATCAGAACGAAAAGTCATCATATATATATATATACAACTCGTCTAAACATCAACCCAACAATGTTAGATCTGTAAATTTGCTTTCGCAAATTTTTTGTTCTTCCCTCGCCGGGATCGAACCCATGCTACTGAGATATCGTGACACCAAATCGCCTGCACTGTAGCCGTCCCGCTAAATATATATATATATATTATAAATACTAGTATTTCAATACACACAATCATTGTAAATCAATCAATCTCTTAATGCATGATACAAAATATCAAATAGCATGGATGTAAAAATTAACGTGACCTATCGAGTAGACCCTGTCGTGCCGAATGATTTAACCGCCAAATCACACAAACAACTTAACCTAAACGCCATCTATGGGCAGACAATTCAGAAGAAAATAATTTCATTCTAATTCATAAAATCAACCGACTGAAATTATATTTCTTCTTCCGTTAACACCCATATATCACAACCACCTATAATAATCATATTATTAAATAAATAACAAAAAAGAGTAAAGTGCAATACCACACGACAGAGCCGAGGGCCGAAAACACAAAGAACGGGAAAATTAAAAAAGGTGATCTAAATCATGCAATAAAAGTCTGAAAATAATGCGATAGAAATTATCTAAAGAATCCTTCACGATAATATCGTTTGCCGTTTCTGAACACCATCTACCGTGTCTCTTAAAAGAGTCTGGTAAACCTAAATTAGCACTAGCCCTAGCACCTTTAGACCTAAAACTGTGAAACTCATAACACTTTATATCAAGAACAAACGGCTGGAAACTTCAATAAAGAGCTCGCGCATCCTAAAGTATGACACTGGTGTATTCTTTTACGTAAAACATCAACATCTAAACATTTGGACAAAATCCAAAAAATAAATAAATAAATAAATAAATAAATAAACTCATCAAAATTGCTAGAAATATCAGCCCAATGCAAACATAATTCCTTATTTTTCACTGACACTTATACGAATGACACTGAATCGCCATCTCTCAATCTGTATACGTCTGTTTTGATACGTTAAAGGACAATAGACAAATAATGATCTAAAATAACTAAAAATAATCACTTCGTCGAATATAAAGCAACTCATAAACTCGCAAAAGCAATGAAACACGTACAAATATTAAATACGCTGATTATACAAGTCACCAAAAGAAAACATAGCAACCCACATTATATGCAGTAATTCTACCGAAACAGGCTCCTTTATATTCGTAGAAATAGCCAAGCTACGCTTCACATCTTCTAGTAGGTTAATTACTAAAGACGAATTCGTCGGTAAACATGAAGATCCAATAAGAAAATGTATCCACTGTAAAGAGTAAAACGGTTGTTCAACTGGACTAACAGTATTTCTCGAATGTGTCAATACAGCTAAATATATAGCAACGTAAAAAGCTTTTGCTGGTACAGTATAACCATTTTTCAATTCTGTTTGATGCAGGCCAATTATTCCAGCGTAAAAAACTCTGATAATATCCTTTTGTAGTAGAAACTTCTGATATTCCTACATTAGTTCTGAGAGAAAATTCACTTTGCTAACTAGCGAAGCAGATAAATCCTGCAATTCTTCCGTAGAGTTCCTGCAAAAATATATTTGTAATTAAAAAATGAAACATAACTAATAAAAGCAATTTAAAATTATAACTATCAGCTAAGTACTATGCATCTAATTATCCGCAAAATTCATATGAAAAACTAACTGAAATTCAAATTTTAGTAAAGCTAGTAAGCTATACCAAGAGATCAAGAGAGATCTATCATATACATGCTCACATCAATGTGATATATAATACATGCTCACATCAAAGTGATATTATACATGCTCACATCAAAGTGATCTATAATACATGCTCACATTAAAGTGATCTATAGCTGAATGAAAAATCCATCATTAATGCTCATATGCAAATGTTAAATCAACATTGTAAAATATGGCCTTTTTACTCATACCAGCTATATAAGCATGTCTTTAAGTAGGAAGATCCATAAAATTTGTCACTTCAGAAATGAAACCATCACCATATGGAAAAGGCTTTAGCCAAAAAACCAGCAGAGAGCCAGTATAAAGTAAAAGTATCGACAGTTTAATTTTCACTGTCAAATATACATTAATTCTTGTGGGAACAAAGAAACAAGTGAAACGAACAACCCGTTAATCCCTCGCCAATCAACCGTGAAAGCGTCAATACCTGACGAATTCACATTCCAAAATCTGGAATAAAAAACTATCAATTTAAAATTGTCATCAGAGGCAAACTAATCAACCTCATGAGGTCCCCCAAGGGATTCAACTATCTGAAATACAAATTCAGAATTAGCCTATAGCCAATCATGTTAATCAACAATCCGACTAAGATAATCTGCTCTCTTATTCTCAGTACGTAGACTCACTACCATGTCAATATAAACATTGTGCAATATATGTGCTAAAATGTCTAAAATTAACTTTTGCAATCCTGATGTCGTGCTCCTTTTACTAACAACATTTTTATTGTGGTTAATCTTATATTGTTGCAAGCTAAAAAGTATATCAACGACAAAAATACATTTTTCACTACTGTGAACTCCTTCCATTTGGAACTTGTAGAAACCTCACATTCTAACCACGTATCGTGAACAATATTACATGGGTTTTCACTGTACGCTATAGTCTGCCAAGAACTTCAGATGTAAAAGGTTTAACATTGGCTTCATGTGCATTTTAAACCTTAAATCTTTTTGTTAATAAGACCAATACTGTCTACAGATAAATGTATATTACTGTTCCGGCATGAATGAACACTATTTATATCATTAGACAAATATTTTGTCAATAAATATACTTGAGAAATAGATATAAGCTGTCCTACCAAAGAGGCTACCTTCCTTACAAATACTTTTCCGTTTTAGTTAAACACAAATCAATGTATGAAATGATATTCAGTGTCTTGTCTATACGATTGTCAGGAATAGTAAAAACTCCTTTATCTTAGTGCCTGAAAATTTGAGGTTTTTAATAGTAGTCCACAAAATTTTCAGCCTTGGGTATAAAACCGCTACTTATTGTATTACATAATTCCTCATCGTCATGTGCACCGAGTGCATCGTCTAAGTACATAATAATCTGCTTTCCTTCTCCTCTCCATTTTAATGAGATATTATAGTAAAAATATAACAAGCAGTAACACCGTTAAAGTCCCATGCAAATCATAGATATTTAGTATGAGGTGGAAACATATAGACATGGTGTTATGCATAATGTGTAACATACTTAAACGTATATGAATTGGTATAAATGTAATGTTTTTGCAATACGCATATCTTCAAACTTTACACTGGTCTTCCGCAAATATCTGTCATATTCTCTCTCAAATCTTATTTTAAACGTGTTGTTTTTGACTGAACAGAAACAGTTAAAGCATTCACAACAAAGTGAATATTTGACATCTCTACAATTAAATCAAAGCTAATAAATCAGTAACCTCTGATTTAACAAAAGAGGTATTTTAAAACTAATAAATTATTTGACAAACAATAAATCGATATTGTATTTGAATAGAAAAGTAATATACAACCATCTCTAATAGTATCTATAATAAATATAGACGTATCAATATACATCTAAAATTGAATGTTTGTGCTAAATCTATCCTTAACAATAATATCAGATTGACCTACTTGATATTCAATATAATCATTGGTCAAATTATAATCAATACAATTATCTATTAAAGGTAAAATTTATAGATAATTTAAATACTCATCTTTCAAAATTTCACTGAGGCCAGGTTTGGGGGTGATTTACTACTGTTGACATACGGACTGCTGGACCTGTAGTGTGTGTAGGACCCACAAAAGTAGTATGTTCCCTTTTTCTTTTCTCTTCTTCTGGTACTCCAACTGGTTAGCACCCTGCAACTTATCCAAGTCCACCAAATTGCTCCGTCTCTCTATCACCAATAATTGCCGGCTCAATACCTCAACTTTGTTGATTTAAAGCAGTTAAAACAGTTCTCAATGAAATATCGGGTTCATTATCTTCATAATATTCATAATCCAAGACTAAATTCGAACGTACTAATCGACTAACACAGCTAGAAAAATTAACGTGACCTATCGAGTAGACCCTGTCGTGCCGAATGATTTAACCGCCAAATCACACAAACAACTTAACCTAAACGCCATCTATGGGCAGACAATTCAGAAGAAAATAATTTCATTCTAATTCATAAAATCAACCGACTGAAATTATATAAAAACTTGATAAAAATCGTGTTTTCATGATCCTATCTAAAAAGTAATGTAAGTATTGAATGATTTTTATCGTAACTTCATAGGGTCGTAAAAGCGTTGCCCGCGCGCACATTTTAAGAATGTACTTCGATCAACGCTTTAACACCCGAATGAAGTTAAAAAAAGAAACATTCATTATTAACAAATGTCTACACAATTACATAGTCAAACAACTACCTTTGCGAACGTTGTACTATAATTATACTTTCTTTTGTTTATATTGACCTCACTTTCTCATTTCACAAATAAGGGACTGCTTTATAACGAAGTAACAAACGGATGGTAGTAGTTCAAGTTGAGATTTTAACATTTGGTTGTATAGAAAATTGATGTATAGTTCCAATATTACAATTTGTTAAGGTATTACCCAACTGTGTTGCTTGGGAACATTTGACCTCTGAACAGACATTTCGCCAATAAGTGCTTTAAAATATTTCTTAGATATACTTTAAAACAACCTTTACAATAAATTAAATTTCACAAGATTGTTATTTTATTTTGGTCTCATAAACTAATAAGTCTGTTTATTTTGCACTCGTTCTATTTGAGCAGTCAAAATGTGTTGACCGTATATTTTTATGTCATATACAGTCACTGACCCGATATCACCTTTCCTCATGACTATAAAAATAGAAATTGCCGAAATTATGATTAATTATTCATATGACCTCTTCAACCTGTTTTTGTTTCCAATGTATACAACGACTTAAATTTATTTCTTTTGCACTTTGAAAAAAACATTTTTTACTTGTTAATATTTTTGGTTTTCAAACTATAAATCATTATGTTGTATGCTTATTGCTTGTATCTTAATCCATTCTCAAACAAATTTGTTTACCATCGATTGCGGGTTTCAACAGGTATAATGTACATTTCATTGTGCTGTATATTTCTCCGCGTGCATGAAATGAAGCCTTTTTATATAATAGGGAAGTTTTCCAATATTTAAATCAAATAATAACATTACCACATTAAACAACAATTGAAATTATTTTCTTTTTAGATTGCAGTATAAAGACAATAATAGTGCATTGACTTGATATATCAACGATCTAAGGATTCGGCCCGAAACGAGAAAAAAGCTCGTCAGAGCCTCGCATTTCCCCGTTTCTAAGCCTCATCTTTATATCGTTGATATGTCAAGTCAACGCACAATTATTGTCTATATAAGATAAGTGATAGTTGTCTGATAATGCTTAAACTCAGTGTTAATTTCTATAGTATTATATTTCATGGCAAGTCTATTTAAATGTGAAAGAAAATCGGGACTTATTTTCTGATACCTATTACACCTTGTCTTTTAATTTGTTTACACATAGTGTTACGCCCCTTATAAATGATGTGACTGTCGGTTTGTTTTACCTTATTTGTAATTGTTGAAATATATATTCATTGGCTGTATCAACAAATTATATATTATTGCTATCCGGATTTCAAAATATTCCTTGCCTATATTTGTATAAAATCTAATGTTTAAGACAATATATGCTATTTTAAAATAATTTTAGTAGTCCAAAGATCATGTTCTCTCAAGTTAAAAATCGTATAAAAATACATTTCTATAAAGATTTATTTTCTTATTTTTTATAATTTTTGTAAAACCTTGTTAACGTTTACAAATTTTTGTGTTAGGTAAATATTATATGTTTGCTGCATTAGTTTTAGCCCTCAATAAAGCACTTGTTTTAGAATGGTTACGTAAATCAAATGTTATTTGTTTGTCAGACTTGTATTGCAAATATCCGGTTGTAAGTTACATATTCATGGTTGGTCAACGCTAAAATTCTATAATATATTTCACAAATGTTTTAAAACAGTTAACGTTCAACAGTATAATTATCAAAGTAAATAGAAGATACGGTATGAGTGCCAATGAGACAGCTCTCCATCTAAGTCACAATTTTATGAAAGTTAACTGTTATAAGTCAAAGTACGGGCTGCTTGAAATAAAAGCAACATGTCCTCAACGGATTGATATAACTCTCATAGCCATTCGTACATTACAATACAAACCTGCTATATATCGTGAAACTAATCTGTTGGTCCCTTGTTGAGAGTTGTCCTATTGGCAATCATACCACATCTTCTTTTTTTATATTTACCTCAAATTCAGCACATTTGTTTCTCCAATAATCTCGACAAATTATCTCATATTTCAGCATGTAATCACCAACTATGGTAAGTTTTTTTGTTTGCAAAATGTTTTTCTCAGTTTCCTCAGCAAATACTGTGCTTATTACTTTAGCTATTCCCATTATGGATTCTACTAGTTTTGTCCATTTCCTGCTAAATTTTTCATCTGTCAATTCTTGTATATCTGACAAATGGAAAATTTCGTTTCGCACGTCTTTTATTTGTTCTATCCAATTTTCTAACCCCAGCTCGTGTTTCCCACATTTTTGAATTAAATAGTTGGCTAGTGTGATGTCAACCACTTCGACATTTATGTTTTCTTTTGCAGAATATTTGCAGATGCAAATTTGGGCCAATTTGTTTCCGGTATATTTTTTGTGATCATGAATCTGTTTCCTGTCTTCTAATTTATACAGTATCAGTAACTGCTTCCTTGATATCAGTCTCTCCCCAGATATTTTTTCTTTCATGCATTCGCAACATTGAGATGTTTCGTAAGTATGTACCAACTTGTGTTTCTCCTTATTCAAAAACATTTCAAAACTATCAGATTCAAGCATTTTTTCCCTTATATACTTCCAAATAACAAGAAATGCGACATCAACAATGACGGACACTAATTTAAAGTAATTGTTCCTACAATGTTCGTTCATTGTTTTCTTTGATGTAATGATTGATTTTACTCAAGAAGAATAGACACTGCTGTTCAAGAAGGTCTGAAGAGAGAATTATCAAGTGATTATTTATTTAGAGTAAAACAATGAAAAAAATTGATTGATTATTTGATGGTTGTTTACGATACTTCCATTACTATTTTGCTATTTCGTAGGTCAGTTCATATTAGTGAAACCAACGTCCTTCTGTAGAAAAAAATGACAGTTCTAGAGCTGTATGGAATTTGCATTATATAAATTATAAGTGTATCTATCAGTCTACATACTTTGCAAATGTCTGAAAGAATAATTCTTCAGATCTTTGACGTCATTTGAATCTGAATCTTCAAAACTCTCAGAAACGGTACAATGTATATCAAGTGTTCGGTTAGTTTGATTTATGTGATCTGTATTATCTAATTTGTATTTTTTGTCTATTACACCACTATCCCAGGTTTTATCATTTTGACTTTGATCATTTTATTACAGCTACTTGATTTTTCAGCATTTTTACAATTAAATGACAAACTGTGGCACAACATTCAAGTCCTTATTAAAACATAGTATGGGGAATATTTCTTTACGGTATACAAGTCTTGTTGTTTTATTGACATGCAGTTCCTTTTTTAAGATTAATTGATTGATTGTTGGTTACTTGACGTCCAGTGGCAAATATTTCATGCATGTTCAGGACGTGAACCAGTTAACAATAAATACAATAGGTAGGTCTTGTCATAATAGAGGACCTTCGGGATGACGGTCGGGAAAATTTGGACTGCCACTGGAAAATGAGTGAATATTGGATAGGGACATATATTTTGCCTTGCAACAAGCTACCTACGGATCCCTCAAAGAGTTGTTGCAAGGGCTCTTAACATGCAATGAGCGTGGCACTCTCTTTACACGAGGCATCGGATATAATGTCCCCATTCTGACCGGACGTGACTGCGAACTTGATACATCCCGCACAGCCAAACGGACGCCCCACTTCGGCAAGCGTTTTACTGCCGATCGGGAGAAGACCAAGTGACTATATTTCGTTTCCTCAGTCACCCTTGTGGGCCTTTTTTAATAACATCGAAACTTGAGTGAAATCTCTTTTGATATACTTAGAGAGTTTTATTCTCTTTAAATATCAAGGTTACTACTCTTGGCACTTTTATTATATCATATTTTGTTCAACAATACTATAAGCAAACCGAAATGTGAATGTAAACCAAATGCAAAGTCTGTAACAACACAATTTCTTTTTTAACTTTAGTTCGTTTAAAAAGACCGACGTCCATTTTCACTGTGTCTTTTACACATTACTCACTGCCATTCTCATCTTTATTACTCATTCCAAACTATATATTCGTATGACGTAAAATCAATTACTTCATTTTAACTCCTAGTACAAAATAAATAACATAATATCAATCCGACCATTTTCACGTCAATCATGTACAAAAAACATCTGAACAGTAATGATACATACACTTTTAGGGACAGTAAAAAAATATTCAAACTTATATTTAAGTTTTAATATTTAGACATTTTGTTCAACCTTTTCGTCGTTTTGCTATATATGAAAGAAATCATAATAGAAAAAAAATCACAAAAAAGGTCAGCAAGTCATGATCTAACTACAAGTGAATATTGCCGATACAGTTTAGTAGTAGTGATTGTTCTTAAATGAGGATTTTGTTATCCTCTTTATTGTTTTGAGCAAATACTAACGAAGATAGAGAAACGCCAAATGGGCTGAATGATCAGCAATATAAGGTCAACAACAAAAACAGATTTTTGTCCTGAATTTTATTCTTGTCTACAATGTTGAAAAGTGTTAAATATGCACATACACCAAGGTGAGCGACACAGGGTCTCTAGTTTCTAAAAATAATTCTTATCACTATCGCACAGACAACAATAAAATGGGATACTACAACTGTTAATAGATAAAAGAAAAACACTTCGGTAGGAAAAAAATGAGTTATCGTCATGGTGGTACTATCGAATTGTCTTCATTATATATTTGATAAAGAATATTTGTAGGAAATGAAAACAATGGTGCAAGAAATTTATGTAGACTACGTAATTTTTAACTCTCAGGGATACCAGTGCAAACAAAATAAAAAAAAATATGAAATCACTCAGATTTTTGTCAATGTAGTGAATACATTTTAATAACTTGATCGAGAGAAATAATGAAATCCATAACATTGGAATCGAACGAATAAAAATATTTATATACGATTCATTGCCGTTAAGTGAATTTTTACTAATACACATTTTCCAATATGTGACCATAAAAAATACTTCAAAAAGTATAGAAGTTAATTAGGTAAAATATATAAATAGAAATTTGACTGACAGCATTACATTATATCACTAATAGGTAAGCATTACTTGAACAGAAAATGTTAAAATCTAACTGATATGTTTAACACTTGCATATAGTAACCCCTGTAGGATTGACTATTAATAAAATATCACTATATCAATGTTTTAATGTGTTTATTACATGTATTTGCACAGGTTTGTTAATATAGAGTAAGTACTTGTTGCACACAACTTATCATATTTACTTAATGCTTCTTTTATTAGAGCCAAATAATTGCTCGTATTTACTTCCGTAGTCATCCATCAATCAAAACGGAAACCCTCGCTGTAGGACTAGGGTATATAATAGGGGATTAAACACCAAAACACAAAACAACTTTTAGCTTAATTAACCATATCTTAGTTAGAAAAAAAAGGTTGTACCAAATTAGGAATATGACAGTTGTCCATTCGTTTGATTTGTTTTCTCATTTGATTTTGCCATTTGATTATGGATTTTTACTTTGTTTTTCGTATACAATTCTGATATTTGAAGGATCTTTTAAATCTGTATGTCAATGTATCTCGATATACCTATCAACTCAGGTAGACAAGATATTATAAATTGTACCTAATTTTAGAGTTTTATCTGATAAACATAAAGATCTATATAGCATTATGAAAGGTAAAACAAATACACAAACTAGCATTTAAATGTTGATATTTGATATCAGGTCTGTTTGGTGTACATATAATATGAGTGTTTGCTCTAAAAGACTTGTTTTGCCAAGTTCAAATTTTTAATTGGACTTCACATTGATCGATTTCTTAACGTCAAGATGCAGATTCAGGACAAGAAAAAAATATAATAGATAGATCCTGCGATAAAGTGTTTTAGGATGAAAGTCGTGGAAATTAGACTGCCACTGAACAATTGGATAAATTAGAGAGATAAACTTAGTTATGCAACAGGACACCTACAGATTCCCCCAAATGTAATGGTTCTTAATGTGTGAAGAGCACGGTCAATCTCTACAGGAAGCATCATATCCTGACCGAACATTCCGTACAGCGAACATCTGACTTAGTCAAGGATTTTTGTTTATCCGACGAAGACCAAGATGACCAATTTCAACACTGGGAGTAAAGAGTTATAATAAATAAAGTTTTCAAAAACAATTCATATATTTCTCTAAGTCAATTGAGAGTTATCCCTTTCCGAACACATTGTATAAAAACATTTAATCGACGTGTGGTTGACATTGATCTCAACAGATCATTGGAAGATTAAGTGTCATAACCTTTTTAGCTAACTGGGTGAATAAAAATTGTTAACAGCTGTTAATGAAATTTGCAACTTCGTGAAATGTGAAAGGCTCTCGAAGGGGATTTTCGTTTAACAAAAAATTATTTCTTAATAATTAAAGAAACATATTATTACATAGAAACTCGTAGATTATCGGATTTGCCGTATAGAGATAGTTTAATATAATCGCCTCCACTGGTATCACTAAGAATATATATATATATATATGTATGAACAGAACTGTAGCGCAGTTAACATTTTATTATAGAAAATGATTTTTTAACATATATCATCAAATGAAATTAGCTTAACTTCAACTGGTTATAAGAGTGTAATTTTATTAAATGATAACTTCAATGATATGTCGATTGATTGATTGATTGTTGGTTGCTTAACATCCAGTGGCAAATATTTCATGCATGTTCAGGACGAAAACAAGTTAACAATCAATACAATAGGTAGGTCTTGTCATAATAGAGGCCATTTGGGATAATGATCGGGGAATTTGGACTGCCACTGGAAAATGAGGGTATATTGGATAAGGACAGAAATTGCAACAGGCCACCTACGGACCCCTCAAAACGTTGTCGCAAGGGTTATTTACGTGCAAAGAGCGTGGCACTCTCTTTACACGAGGCATCGGATTTAACGGACGTGACTGCGAACTTGATACTTCCCACACAGCCAAACGGAAGCCCCACTTCGGCAAGCGTTTTACTGCCGGTCGGTAGAAGACCAAGCGACCATATTTCGTTTTCCCAGTCACCCTTCGGGGTAATTAACTGTAAATAAAACTGAATTGATTGCAAGAAACTGTCATCAAAACTTATATACAACCAATATGAGATATACAAATTAAGAAAAAAATATTTACAGTGACCATTCAGTATAGTTCAGATAATTCCACTCTCAAATTTTGAGTCATCTATTATAATACTATGTAAGAGGACATTTAAAGGTAATGAGCAAATGTTAAAATAATTATTTTGTCTCACCTTTTAACTGAATGACAGAATTAGTTACATATATTGATCCCGTGATTTCATATCATTAAACACATATAGTATCTGTAAACTTTATCGGATCACGAGTAGTAACCTTGTTATATCTAGGAGCGTTTAGTAAAGTGATGTTGTCATTTTTTTGTTCAGTTAGACATTACTTCTTTAGTGTTTTCATGTCTTTGTCTATAGTTTATATGTTAGTACATCAAACTTTGTATCAGACCGTTAATATTTCGACACAGAATAATACTTTTGTATGTCAAAATTTCAAACTTGCGATTTGATTAGAACTTTCTGTTATATCACATATTTCGTTAGGATATACAACTACCGTCCATTCCGTAAAACATAGCTACTCTTGCACACAATTATAGATTATAAAAAATCAGTTTCATGGTTTGGTTAAGTCGTTTAATTGATTATTTCATGTTACTCATGATTCAGTTAATATGTGATTCTTGTATTTTATGAATAAAGAGTAACGATCAAAATACACAGACAGTATACAACTGTGGAAAGCTTTGTTTTTATAAAATCTGTTCATTTTGAAAACAAAAGGACACATAAACGTACATACAATATAGTATTATTTATTAAGTACATGTGGTTTGATTCCCAATAATAGTACGATGACAAATCAGGTAAATTTGAACATTTAATGGACCGAAATACCTTACGGCTAATTTTTGTCTTATTTTGTAGATAAATATAATATCCTTTGATTAAGGCAATTCGTAGAGTGTCAAAGTGGTGCAGATTTTTTAAAACTGCGTTCATAGGTCAAAAAGGGTGATTTTAAAAAATCGAAAATTTTAGACATTTTGGACAATTTCTCGGTAGTCTCTCATGTTAAATGAGAAATCTTTTCGATGGAAGCATGCGCTTGAAATGCTCCACAAATACAACTAGTCATATTTATGTCTGATTAACAGATATTAGTGATACATACCCTCGCTTGCAACATGTAAGAACATGAAACAAATATCTTTATCTACGGAAATTATCAACAAAAAATATTCATAATTAAGATTTAGCTATGCAATAATATATGGCCACCTATAAAGATATTTTTGGGAAAGTTTTGTTAATATGCCATAGAGAAAAGAGGAGAAATAAGAGCTGTAAAGTTAACACCCGGTCCATGATGTTATGAAAAAAAAAATGATGAAAATTCTTGTCTGATTATTTCAACTTAAAATGATGTTAGAACTATAAAAATCAGTCTTTATGTTCTTGACACTATAGTATATGAAGTTTGTTTTTATATTGAAAAATAAATCAGTACTAGACCAATATCACATTGAGAAGATATGTTCCCCCCCTTTTTTTTTTATATAAAACAACGACAGACATGGTGGTCGTTTGTTGATGCGATTCATAAATGTTTCTCGTTCCTATTGTTTAGACCGTTGCAATGGTATTACACTAATAATTTTTTGGAGCCCTAACTGTTCGGTGTGAGCCAAGGCTCCGTTTTGAAGACCGTACTTTGACTGACCTTTAATGGTTAACTTTTACAAATTATGACCTGGATGGAGAGTTGTCTCATTGGAACTTATACCACATCTTCTTATATCTATAAACAATGGAATGAATAGCAGACTTAAAAGTCCGATATATATGTGAACTACAAACAAAGATTCACAGGGATATTACACTTCAAAGTTTGCTGTTTATGTATAATTATAATACACTAACACTAGACATCAATATGCAAATCAATTTGAAAGGTAACGGAATACCAGGTAAAAAAAAAGTTGGATGTCATTGTATGGCGCCGACAATACTCATGAGTTTATTCAGACCACCATGTACTAATTGGCCATTGCTTCTGGAGTCATTTTGATCCGCGGTGAACTGATTTTCACTGCAACATATGTGTGACTATAAGAACCAGATAGAATGACAAATTTTGATACATGCATGTTTTACCCGACCCCTCGTAATTGTTATCCTTTGCCAATTTCGATTAGAGAAGACCCGTCGCATCCTGTTAGAGCGCAAGCTGCTGGTGGTGTGCCAGACATCAGGGGTCCAATAAAAAAAGAGTTGCATATGTCGTGAATAGGTAAAAACTGTCTTATGGCTTTGGTTGAAGAAACGCCTCCAGTCTAAAATAATAATTCATCATGTTTGACATCTGAGGAAAAGACAGTATTAGAAATAAAACATAACTGTCATGATTGTAATATGATGCAACACCTGGAATAACTTTTCAATATCTGTTCATTGGCAAAAACAGGCGGCAGAATAATTCTTATATCTGTTTTAATCATTTACAGATCCTACACAAAATTACTTCACAGTCTATAGATATTGAAAAGATCCCGCTCGAAATATTTTGTCATGTTCTTGTAAATCAAAATCATTGTAGTGCGATAGTACATAGTTACAATGTACCTACAAATCCTATCAACCTATGTTTATTTTCAGGCGCACAAAGACATTTCTTATAATCTTTAATTGATCTGCATTCAATGACTAGAAGAACAATTTGGATCTACCACCATTTGAAATAAACCTTATTGTCCCTTTGACGCCTTCAAAAGCTGACTAAGTGGTATGGGATTTGCTCATTGTTGAAGGTCGTGCGTTAACCTATAGTTGTAAATGTGTCATTTGGTCTCTTGTGAAGAGTTGTTCCATTGGAAATCATAGCACATCTTCTTTTTATAGACACCAATGTCCGATGTAAGGGGAGGGTTGTGCGTTCGCTGACATTTTTTAACCTCGCCACATTATGTATGTGATTGTCCAAAGTCAGGATCCTGTTCTTCAGTTGTTGTCATTTATTGCTGTTACATTTTTTTTGTTCGTTTATTATTTTGTACATTAATTATGCCGTTGTTTTTCTCGTTTGAATTGTTTTACATTTGTCAATTCGGGCCCTTTATTGCTGACTATGCGGTAAGGGCTTTGCTTATTGCTGAAGGCCTTACGGTGACCTATAGTTGTAAATGTGTAATATTTGGTCTTTTGTGGAGATTTGCCAATTGGCAATCATACCACATACTTTTTTGAATATGGTTTTAAAATTAGTCATTGGCCAAATCTCAATAACTGTTGTACCATTTTACACAAAGACTTTGGACAATACCAATACCATCTATCTGATCACGGGTGTAGTGGTTTTTCTTAAAGGAATATCACACACTCAGCTTAAGTATACATTTCCGTTCAGCATCAAATAAGAGTGCATTATAATCATTATCCATTTGAAAATAATTGTCATCTACTAACCAGGCAAAATATTTATCAGGGAGTTTGGAAAACATTGTAAAGATGGAAATAATTTAAAATTTCGAACGATCGTAAACAACTTTTCCCAATATTTTTTTTCGCAAAATGCAATATATGTAAACAAATGTAATTGGCTTAACTATACGGCAACGAAAAGGTTTTTTCTTTCTTTTGCAAACAGATCATCATGTAGACTCTCTATCAATATTTGAAAAGCAACATCAGGCTCCGAATAATTTGAAGCATCAGAAGCAAATTATTTTTAATTTCACCAAGTTGTTAACAATGCATGCTGAATGTGTGACATTTTTCACCAGTTATGGTAATCATGGTGATGTCATGAAGCATGTTTTAACGAAAGTTGATATATCGTTACACGCATGTTTTGTTTTCTCACTAATTCTAATGTATGAAAATGTTTTCTTCTTTGACATGTGAAGGCTTAATAACACGATCTTAGCTACTTTACTCGTTCTTATTAAATGGAATTAGCACTGACAATAATTTTCCGGATTTTTGTCGGAGTTGTTCTAATGTGGTTTAAATTAGTCTTTTCGAAAAACAAGAATAAAGCACTTCAAAAGATATTAAACCTTCGCATCTATACTTATTCAAGCACAAAGACACAACTATTGATACAAATATGTATTCTTTTTTATAAAACTTAAGAAAATGCATATTAAATTCATTGCATTTCATATGACAGGGGAAAATAGGAAAGGGGAACGTTACATGACTTATTGGGGTGAAAATTGAGTAGTAATACTGCTATGTGATGAGTTTTATAAAAATGCTTGTAAAAGTTGATTTGTATGTTCTATCAAACTTTTATATATCAAAACTTCTTAAGTAATGATTGTTCCACTTTTTTGTGTGAAAATTTACTATTGGTGATATATATAAGAAATGTAATATACTTTGACAGACGGTAAGATTGCAAAAAATGATACATACATTTGAAAATCGTCCTATTCACTCAATTAAAGTTTGATGTCAAATAAAAGCTGATACATCACTCTTTCATCTGATACCAAGTTTTTATGATATCTTCATTCGGGAATGTATTATAATTATAAGCGTTCCCGTGTTTGAAAAGGTATTGCTTCTTGTTATTTTAACCGTCTTTAAAGTATAACAAACAACTTTAGAGGTGTTTTCATATCTTTTATCAAGCTACAACCTAGATTTCATTATTCATAAAATGACCGTTTTTTTCAGCACGTCAAGGTAAAGAATCTCAAATTTAATAAAAATTATTGAGCATATATTCATCGTTTGGTGGTTTACAGTTTCATTAGGCGAGGTAAATGCTGCACAAGTATAATTTACAGATAAAACCCATATCAAAAATATTCACCGTATTTTTTTTTCAAAATGGTCAGAAATCATAAATTTGCAATTTCTTTAATGAAAAATGTGCTAAAAAATAAAAGTACCCATAAAATTAAGAAGACTTTAGTTAAAACATTGTTGTGACGTCATTCTATTGTTTTACCCTTTTTTTATTTCAGTGATTTGGCTATCATTTACCTGTAAGATACCAAAATGTTACCTTTAACTGTCCAATATTTTTAAGAATAGCCCTCCTCTTTCTATAAAAATATTGGACAGCTGAATGTAGCATGACTGATTCTTACAGGTAAATGATAGTCCAATCACTGAAATAAAAAACCTATCAATTCCGTCAATTGTTTTCATCATGTGAAAAGAAATACAACCAAGAACAAATGACAAATAAAAAGAAACAATTTATTAAAGTCTCCTTCCAATACAATAATTTTATCACTCATCAAAACGGTTTCTTGAGGGGAATTTACATTGATTGTTGGTTGCTTAACGTTCAGTGGCAAATATTTCATGCATGTTCAGGACGATTGATTTTTACACGACCTATACTTATATCATTGCCATTTTTCTCATGTTTTGATTTGTCGCCTTTAGCACTAATTAATTGGTTGATAATTCTCGTTGTAAGTCTTGTTTTTGGTGCTTTTATGAATTTCTTTTTTCAAAAGATTTATCCTCGTCCGTCTTTGGTTATCAAATTTGACCTCTTGTGTTGCTCTTATTCTTCCTAATATTATTTTCAGCTACAATTAAAATGAAAAAAACCCCAATAAAAAGTAATGCTTCTAACGTTTGAATTATAATGCCGCAATACAAGGAATCTGGAACATAAATAACCTTAACCTCATCCTGTTTACAAAGTGAAAATCTAGAACTTGCTTCATGAACTAGGGGACTACAACAGTACCATAGTTTTTTTTTATTATAATTTTTAGGTCTTGGCGTTGATTTACCAGTTGTTGTTTTTCTACGTGTAAGTCTGATATTATTGCTTGAATATGAATATAATGCAACACTTAGCTTAGGAAAGGCGATGAATATGGGAGGCAGAATAAAGGAAGACATTACCGCATGTTATTTGTTAAATAAATCAATTGTGTGTCCGATTCGCAACTTGTTCGTAGCGATACAAAATAAGAAAGAGTTTTTTGGCAAAAGAAAATCGAGAGACAAAATTATGTTTCAGTAACATTTAAAAAACACAAGGGACATTAATACACAAATAAACGAAAAATGAGCAACACAACCTTGTAGAAAGAAAAAAAAACAGAAAAAGGGGGATATTCAGGTGGTACCGTTTGGGTAAACAGTAACAGTACCTTGAAAATTACGATGAACAACAAAATAATTTAAATGATTGCACGTATTTATCTCTTCATTTGTTCATGTTAATTTTATATTTGAAATAAAATCTACTGCGGTGTACTCGATACATTTCAACGTGAACCTGTCTTCGCATATGTTTTTCTTTTTTTTTCTCATTTACTTAGTAAGAAATAAAACCCGAGAAGACACAAGTAACTAATAGGACTACATTATATAGATAACACATAGCTCATAGTGTGTTAGAGCAGATTGGTACCCCGAGAAAACATTGTCAACCGCGGCGAGGCCAAGGATGACAATGCCTTTTCGAGGGATACCAATCTGCTCTATCACCCTCTCAGCTATGTGTTATTTAATTTATTATACTGAATGTCCTATCATTATTGATTTTGATGAATTTTATTTAAAAGTATTTTCTATGACGTCACGTACATAACAACGTTACAGGTATCAGAAAAATTAACAGAAGTAAAGCAAGATGTTTATTTTTTTAATTTTGACAGTCAAATAATAGAATCTAAGCCAAAACGTAGAACTTAAGCATTGTCTTTAATAACGTGATGTAACTTCAATTCATTGTCCTTTAAATTATCGTTTTTTGATTGGTCTGGACGAGAGGGTGACATTAAAAAAATGTCACCCGCTCAGCCATGTGATAGAGTAAATTAACCCCCTCGTATTAGCCATCAAAAATGGCATTTTAACGTGAAGTATAATAATTTGAAATATAATATATATATATATAACTAGCCATTATTAGCTGCTATAACTATATCCTCTTTGTAATTCACACTGAAATCGTATATCTGAATACACATTTGATTTTAATCCAAAGTTTGAAACAACACAATTACTAATAACGACATCACTTTCATCGTTTATATCCATTTTGAAACACAAAATGCATTTAAAGGTATTCACGGAAAATATTTAGAGAAGTATTGCGCACACAAAAATCATGATCTTCATGTTGTTTACCTTCAGCATTACTTTCTTTTTGTCTATTGTTTAAGTTGAGCTACTGTTTAAGGTTCATCATAAGGAATTGAAAAATATGGCCGTGTTTACACCTCCAAAATTACTATGAGTACAGACAAACTAGTACATCCAGGAAAGTTTTAAGGTATGGCAGGAACTAGATATATAAAAGTTATATGAAGTCTACGTTTCAGAAAATTAAAAACTTACCTGGATTTCGATGTTCATTTTTTTCCAGTCTGCAGAAGATAGCAAAATAAACAAACACCCGAGTTTCATTTGATACGGTCCACTCAGTTACACAGTTTAAACCTGTTGAATCACCTATTGTTTATAGGTGTCTATTGTCCATCTATTGTCCATTTAAATCAATACTACTCACAACATTGATTATATGAGGGGAGCTTCTCAATCGTTTTCACTACTTAGTTAATTTTTGCACCTTCTGCAGGAACGAAAAAAAAAATGGATAGCAAAATCTAGAAAAGTTTATTATTTTCTGAAACATAAAATGCATTTAAAATTTATATATCTAGTTCCTGCCATCCCTTAAAACTGTTGCAGTTGTATAGGTTAGTCTGTACTCAGAGTAAAATTTGGGGTGTAAATACGGCCATTTTAGCCAAAAGGTTATGATGAACCTTAAAGGGGCCTACATGTAGGATACATTTTAATGTAAAGAAAGTTTATTCACAAAACAATTTTCACACTTGATGAAAATAAATCTTTACAAAAGTTTGTATTTGCTTGCATTTTTTTAACCTTTTTTGACGTGTTAAACAATGTTTTTAAAGTAAAATATAAGCCGATAACAGTCCATTCTGTAAAATATTGAACAGGTCTTCGGCCTACGGAATGGACGGTTATCGGCTTATATCCTTTACATATTTAACTTATAGAAAAAAAAACTATTTTAGTATCAATTGATAGACCCTTTGGAACTGTTTAAAGTACATTTTTAGTTCCATTAGCAAAAGAAACAAAACAAATTTGTTTTCAAGTAAATGTTGAACAGTATAGTTATTAAATGTACATTATTTGTCATGCCGATAATCTATTCAATTACATGGTTTTGCATAAAAAAGAATCACAAGCATGTGTACCTAGCTTCAAAGAGATGTCTTACTCAAACTTCATTTGAAATGATAAGATAATTGGTATCTCTTGTCGAAAATGTTTTTTTTTAATAAACATGTACCTTTTTTTACAAATACTGCAATCTGAAGATGTTATTTCTTAATGTATACGAGGCTAAAATAAGATGCAGTCTGAATAGCCAAGAACACTGTGTAATACAACATGTCTTCTATATACAATATTCGTACAGTGTAGGAAAATAAAAGAGAAAAACTAGGATTGTCGAGCTTTTCTCCTGTTTCGGAGCGAGTACAAACAAATTTTATATGTTCATAAATAACAAAAATTGTTTTTATCCTGCTATTTAAAATTGAACATAAACGTATCATTTGTGTCCATTTTCAAATGAAATGGACATGACGAAAAGACGGATCGCGATGGGGACCCCCCTAATTGAACTTTTATGTACACAGTTATTTTGAACAAAACCGTTTGCCCGCTCCATGATCAAGATATCAGAAGACTATAAACTTGCACTATACGTTAACCGTTTCATGTTATTTGTCAATCTGTATTTGTATAATACAAAAGTTGATCGTAGGATAAATTCACTTATCCTTTTTTGGTACCTGCACTACATAACATATAGAAGGTTTTGTTATTCCATTGAATGCACAATAGTTAACTGATGTTTAAATATCATAAATACATATGAACGATACAAATCGAGATAAACAAAAACAACTCCTAAAGGATCGAACACTGACCCCCTCCTAATTTCATGTATGCTTCCTTGATTAAGTACAATCTAAGGTTAATATAAACAGAAGGGTTTATAGAATGTAAACAACACTTTTAAAAAACCTTGTGCATCCGACTCGTACCTTTGAACCAGTGCGCATCATGGAAAAAATCCCGATAGCTTGACACACAAACACCGAGTCACGTCAATACAACCAGAAGGATCATTCAATTAAGTTAAATGATAATAAAAAGCGAAGATACGACTCAAAATGAACGTATCAAACTTCCTTGATAGAAAACGAACACTTTTAATTTATTGACATTTTAAGAATAAAAAAATTAACACAAAATTTAACCGCGTTCAGTTAGTTTCAAGGAATAGGGATGGTTACGACTTCGGCTTCACATTACACATTTATTTCCATTGCCTAAGGGAGATATAAAGATTGGTTCACCATGGAAATCATAAAAATGACATTCCTCGAGGGCTATGTTTTTCATGGGTGAACAAATTTTCATATCTCCATAAGCCAAGGGAAATGTTTAATTCCACTGTTTATACTTTTTATAACTTTACGATGAACGCAGTAACTGATAGCCAGTTCAATGCCAAATACAACAATAAAAAGTTCATGCATCTAAGACTAACTTAGCAATGATTTCAGTGTATAGACGTCATCAACAGTCAAAGAAAAACATTACCTTGTGCAATGCCAAGAACTAGTATCGACAGATTTTAGAACCATGAATGTGAATATGTTTATAAATATGATATTAATATAAAAATTAGGAGATGTGGTATATAAGTTTTATTTAATTTACTGATAACAATATAAGTAGTTATATCAATAAAACAATATTCAAATATCTAACTACAAGATTGAGTTAGTATTGTCTAAGAATGTGTTTATATAGGATGATCAAGTATTCCGTATGAACTTCATGGATAAGACAGGATGGTCCTGAAGTACACAGTCTAAGTACTTAACTTAATAACGTATTATAATATTATTTTATTTGTTTTTGTAAATTGTAAGCCTATATACCGTTTGGTCAATTTCTGGAAATATCCTTTTGTCGTGTTTATACATCGCCTACTTGTGTCATTTTTTCTATTGTTGTCTTTATTTTTTGCTTATGTTCTTTGACATTATTGTTTTTCTTTGATGACATATTTGTTTTTTTTATAGTGATTAATGAAATTGAGAATAGAAATGAGGAATGTGTCAAAGAGACAACAACGTACACGACAAAAGAGCAGAAAACAGCCGACGTCTACCGAAGGGTCTTCAATTCAGCGAGAATATCCCGCATCCGGAGGCGTGCTTCAGCTGGCCCCTACATAAAAATATGTACTAGGTCAGTGGTGTTGGACGTCAAACCTAACAGTTGGACGGCAAACGATTTAATGGCTTCTAAGGTCAAGACATTGGTCACGTGATTAAAGGTCAGAGTTTACGATTTTTTGGTAAACGTGCATGCTTCGTGGTTTTTGGACTCGTATTGACTTATTTGTACTCGTACATTAATAAAAACCAAAGCGGTCAATTCTAGATTGAATTAGCTTCCTTATATTATATAATTGTTATTAAAAAATGTTGTTAAAATGTAATAAATTCACGAGTGAAGTGAAACTTTTTTTCTGAAAATTTTTGTAGGTCCACGGAAAATCCTTAATAATTCCTTAAATAGGTTTGGTAACGTGTTGAGGGGTACAAAATATAAAGTAAAACCATTTTTTGGTCCTTATTACACTCTATCAGATCACAAAAACCCCGGATACACAATTGTGTCAGCTAATTCGTGGCGAAGCGGAGATCAAAGGGAGATAACTAGGTACGCGCATCGTTGGATATTGCAAGCTCATGATTGCAGATATATTTCGACGATTGCTTGAATAACTTTTCAATATTCCATGTTCCTCTACTGTTGTAACATTAAAATAGTCATGGAAAGGTTGAATATGATATTTTGTTCAAGTACTTACAGGATATTGAACACTTCCAAAGAAAATTATACATTTAACTGACTTTTCTCTGAAACATGGACTTATTGTATATTCTCAAACACCTTTTGGTAGATAGAAGGATACAAGAAGGGTTTATCAGTCATTTGTCAGCAGAACCTGTGTTACAATAGAATTGAACTTTTCATTACATTAAAACAAAAATATGGAAAAAAGGCAATATAGTCTTCAAAATTGTGAACTTTACCATTGAATGAAAATAATTAAATATTGATTGAATAATAAGCTAAGCTGACCAGTAAATAAGGTTTGAGATTGCTTTGTTGAAATAAAATAGTGGTATTATGTCATAAAATATACTGAATCAACTTCAAATTATATCCAAATTTATATTTACCTGCTCTAAAATGCATAGTCAATTGAACTACAAAAACAAAAACCTGAGATTACTACAATGTATAACATAGAGATAGGTCACTTCCCATGTTATAGTATATATAGTCTCAGACAAAAACAAAACTGACTTAAATACAGTATGTTCAGAATTTTTTTGAAAAAAGGACAACAATGAGATATTTATTATTCTGGTATCAAAAATAGTCTCATAGTATCAAATCACAATGTCAGTTCTTTTAATTGAGATAATCAATTTAATCACATTATTTACTTTTATAAAAAAAAAACCGCATGATATTATCTGGATTTACAATCATTGACTAAGCTTGTCAATATCTCACTTACTTTAAATGCTTTTTTAATGTAAATATGGTAATGTGTAAACATTATTTAAAGTCCTTGTAAAGGAAGTCCTTGCACCTAGCTAGACGTGTTTCTTAGGCAAGATGTATTATATAACTCTTGAAAGTATAACACGATAAAGGTTGTAAGTATATAATAACATCAACGTGCAATTAAGGTAATCAAACATAAACAATCTACCACGTGTTTGTCTGCTGTGCTTGAATTCAAAACGACACATCAGGCTTATTTACACGACATTTTGCTAAAGCAGACAGTTAACTATGTCTGATTACCTTATGAGGTCTGTTAAGAATGGATTTGCTGTTATAACTTGTGTATGCATGGAAATTTAATGAAGAAAACATTGAGTTTTACCGTAACTTTTGAATACACAACATTCCCAAAGTATCCCCACAAAACACATGGCTATTTTGTAAAGATGGCTGGTAACGTGTAGCCACTTTCTAATGGTAAATGTAATTGGATGATCTTCAAAGATCAATAATAAAATTGCTACTAAATGATTGGATACGAAATTGTGTCAGCTTATAAATAGATGAAAAAATGTAAACCGCCATTTTGACATAGGAAACAAACTAATTTTCAATCTTGGATTAAAGGACATTGCGCACATTGTCAGCGTATCATGCATAACCAGTCATCTGCAAATATATCTTTCAATTTTTTATACTTACTTTTCTATGTTTTAGTTAATTTAATGTTTTAATTTACTACAGAACGGGACATCGTTCTCAAAGATGCCGTAGAAAAAAATATAGGTGGCGCTGTTTGAGGGCGTAAACATTTTACATGCGGGTCCTTTTTGTGTCGACAAGTTGACCTTTATCTGTCAGATTCAGGCGTTTGCCGTTCAACGGCTAACTCCGAAATATATAAAAGAAACTTAAATTTAAAATCATACAAGACTTACAAAGGCCAGAGGCTCCTGATCTGGTACAGGCGCATCAATGCGGCGAGGTTAAACATGTTTTTTTGAGATCTCAACCCTCCCCTATACCTCTAGCCAAAGTAGAAAAAACGAACACACATCAAAACGCAGAGTAAAATTCAGTTTAAAAGAGGTCCGAGTCCAATGTCAGAATAGTTAACAAACGAAACTAAATTAAATGACAATGATACATAAATTAACAAACGACAGCTAGCAGTTACTGACATGCCAGCTTCAGACTTCGATTAAACTGATTGAAAGTTAATGTCTTCATCATATGAACATCAAGCACAATCCTGCCCGTTAGGGGTTAAGTATCATGCTATCATAAAATATATGAGAAGAACATAACCCGTATCATGCTAACAACTTGTTCTAAAATAAATGCGAAAAACGATGCAAAGACCCTATAAGTGAATCAATATTAAATCCAAAATATGTAATGACGTGACATCAATATCGTTACTATATCCCTTCTCTATAGTTTTGTTAGCTTTTAAGGGGAATGCAAACATTTATCATGTTAATGTGCTTTGCAAAAAATATTACCATAAAATATTGGATGCGAAATACCTGAACGTATAAGATGTCTGCATGTTGATTTATATATACGAATGATGTCCTTGAACTGATGATGAAATTTAGTAAATGTTTTGACTAGTTTGTGATATCGATAACCCTGGTGTAATAATTTTTCAGTTATACATGTATTTCATTTGTTAAAATCTAATACGTTGTTACATACACGTGCAAATCGTACAAAATGAAATGGAAATAAATAAATACCATAAGATGGTGACATGGGTACGTCACCATCTAAAAATGGATAATTAAAATAGGAAATATAAAATCATCTCTTTGATCATACATTTTGGTATTAAGCTTTCCGTTGATGATATAGATATCAAGATCCAGGAAAGGACAGTGTTTATTGTTAGTATTAGCTTTATTTAAAGCTATTTCAACAGAATAAACCTCTTTTGTGTACATACTGAAGTCGTCATTATTGAGAGACAACATATCATCTAAATATCTAAGAGTATTCTTAATTTTTGTATCAGATGTTGTTTCAATGTGTTTCATGAATTGTAACAATACAGAAACAGGTTCGCAATAAATGGTGTGCAGTTAGTCCCCATTGGAATTCTGACAAATTGACGATGAACGGAATCTCCAAAGCGAACAAAAATGTTATCTAGTAACAATTCTAGGGCAATCAAGATAATAACACAATGTTGCCTGTACACACCAATTTTTGACATTTTTACCTATTACGTCTGTTTTATTGTTCACCCATTGTTGTCAATAAAATGGAATTGTGTGCGACTGTCAGACAAGTGAGAGGTTAAGCTAGCTGTGAAACCATGTTTAATTAACTATTTTGTACATAAGGAATTGCTTGTACCAATTCAGGAATATGACATTTGTTTTAATGATTTTGATATGTTTAAGTGTTTGATTTAGACTTTGGATTAGGAACTTTTCGTTTTGAATACGTTTTGGAGTACGGTAATTTTGTTATTTTACCTTTGACATGAATAACTTACTGTTTGAATAATTTCATTAACAATTAGAATATAGTGATGTTTAATTTGTATGGGGGCATATGTCTAATGCAGAGACTGGTCAAGTTGAATGTAAACTCGTCAGACACGTATTAGACCTGCGTAATTAAAAATATCGTGAAGATACTGTAAACATCATTCTTATTTGTTTTTAGAGAAATTTAAACAATTTTGATAGTGATGATGTAAATTTTGAGTTACAGAAAAACATGCGATAATTTTATGCCAAAAGAGATGCATAATGGTGAAACGTAGGATTCATTAATGCAAAATGTTTACACCAATAAGATCCTTTCAATCATTCTAATAACTAAAGGAAAAGTCAAGAACAATCTTTTATTTCGAACAATTGTTTTTTCTATTATTCATCATAATTTATGATTATGGTTTATGGTTTTCTATTGAAGCACATCCATTCTGCAGGTACACCTACTTTGGTATGGGGTGTGCTATTTCCATCTCTACAGTAACAGCTGTTACTGTAAACCAACTTATTTTCGCGGATACTTTATTTCGCGTTCTACCCTTTCGTGGTCACTTCGCGGCTATTTTATTTCGCGATTTTCTTATTTATTTGAAGGAAAGATCTAAGTTTTACATGTTCGCGACGATTTATATTCGCGTTATTTTTCTACTCGCGAAAGTCTCGAAAATATATCGCACGCGAAAATAAGTTGGTTTACAGTATATCTATCAAGGCAAAGAAACGAGGTACCAACTTGATAAACGATTCCTCCATAACTGCAAGTCCCTATTAAATAAAGTGGAGATACATAATAAAATAGGTAATAAAATTGTTGACATGAATATCAATTATATGGTCATTCTTATAAATTTCCTGTTACAAAACTTTGAAGCTTTCAAAAAAACTAGGGATTTTCTTATCCCCGGAATAGATTACCTTAGCCAAATTGGCACAACTTTTTGGAATTTTGGGTCCTCAATGCTCTTCAACTTTGAACTTGTTATGCTTAACTATTTTGATCTGAGCGTTAGGCTAGGTTGACACTGCCGATCAGATCATCTCGATCAAGCCCGATTAAGACAAATTACGTGATCGGGAGACTGGTCTGACTCAATCGACAAGGATGCTCGGGATAGTCTACCTTGCTCGTCATCGATCTGACTTTCTACCCGAGAGTTTTTGACATGTCCAAATCATTCGAGTAAGGATCGAGAAGCATGTCACTCGAGAAGAGATCGAGAAGAGATCGAGTAGCGGTCGAATTGATCGGGAAAGGATCGTGTAGAGATCGAGTTTGATCGGAATACAAAAAATTTACCAATCAGTACTCGATTATTTCGACCTTTGCTCGACTAATGTCCGATCATTTCCAGATAGACTCGACCAATGTCCGATCGCTTCCAGATCACTGCGACTTGTATATTAATATTATCCCAGACCAACTCGACCAATACCCGATCTCTACTCGGCCATACACGAGAACACATGACTATACACGATTCTCTAAAAGTGTGTGCAGATCTGATTATTTCTCATAACTATACTTCCGCAAAATATATATTGGTAACATTATTTTTAACTGTACACAAATTCCTCCATGTACAGCACGTGTCTGTACTTTTGCAAGGAAAGGTAACATCTTAAAAGAGAGACAAACGACACCAAAGGAACAATCAAACTCAGAGGTCGAAAACAAACCGACACAGTCATAGCGAAAACGGTAACCGACGAGAAGACAAACAGCAGTCCACATAACATAGAAAACTAAAAACTTAGCACATGTAACCCAACAAAACGAAGTATGTCCAGTGCACGATGTTTTGTCGATATTGTCAACATCGCAATGTCAACTTTATAGTGTCGTTATTGTGATAACATTGTATCCTATCTTTATGTTCTGTACCTTTGTGTTTACATTGTTCACATCGTATATTCGTAATGTTAACAATGTCGTGTCAACATCGTGTTTATGTTGTATATCGACTCTATAACTTTCTGTTTACATCGTTGACATCGTATACATCGTGATGTTGACAATATCGTTTTTACATTGTCAACATTGTATAGATGTTGTGAACCAAGTCTTTACTTTTGTGTTTACATCGTTCACATCGTATACATCGTGATGTTGACAATATCGTTTTTAAATTGTCAACATTGTATAAATGTCTTAAATAAAAATGTTGACAATATCGTGCTAACATCGTGTTTATGTTGTATATCGACTCTATAACTTTCTGTTTACATCGTTAACATCGATTACATCGTGGTGTTGACAATATCGTTTATACATCATTTACATCGTCAACATCGTATAAATAATGTGTACCAAGTCTATACCTTTGTATTTGCATCGTTCACATCGTATACATTGTGTATTGACAATATATATATAAAAAGGTTTTTTATTCATTTATATAATAATTATTCAAAGAAGTTTGTCAATTACATGTATATAGTTTGCATTTTTATGGGTTTAAAAAAAAATGTCATGTTATAGCTCTAATTTGACACAAAACAGTGTCAACATAGTTTATATGGCGATGTAAAAAATGTAAACATAAAATCTGTTTAACATTGTATAAATCACGATGTTTACGATGTCAACGATGAAAACCATATATAAGAGTTAAGACAATGTAAACGATGTTGACATAACATTGTGTTAACATTGTACACATCGCGATGATAACGATGTCAACAATGTAAACAATATATAAGAGTTAAGACAATGTAAACGATGTTAACACACGATCGTGTTAACATTGTATACATCGCGATGTTAACGATGTCAACAATGTAAAAAATATATAAGGGTTAAAACAATGTATACGATGTTGACACAACATCGTATTAACATTGTATACATCGCGATGTTAACGATGTCAACCATGTAAACAATGTATAAGGGTTGAACCAATGCAATGTATAGGATGTTGACGCAACATCGGGTTAACATTGTATACATCGCGATGTTAACGATGTCAACGATGTCAACAATATATAAGGGTTCAAACAATGTAAACAATGTTGACACAATATCGTGTTAACATTGTAGATATTGCGATGTCTACAATATTGATTAATCATCGTGCACTGGACATGAATGAAAAAACCTGGGATGATCTCAGATGTTCCGGAAGGGAAGAAAATTTTTGAATCGGCGAATGTTTTTGTCTGTCCGTATTTTCGGTTTGTCCAGAAATGTTTTGTAGCATAAAAAAATAAGATGTGGTACAATTGCCAATGAGACAGCTCTTCGCAGAACACCAAATGACACAGAAATTATCAATAACAACTATAAGTCATCTTACAGTCAATTTTTTTTCATTCGAACTTTTTGACGTAATTTCACACAAAAATGAGACGAAAGACAAATAATTTTATTTTGGTGCGAATTCTTTCTAACAGTAACGATACAAACTGTTCAGCGAGCACAAGTTTTAATCATTTGTTTACAACATTTTTTGTTTGTATAAACTTTGACAAACTATACACTCGCTGCAAATGCGTCTACAGTTTGTCGTTCGTCGTTTGTTAGTTCAAACGATGCACTTCTTTCTTACTTTAACATTAAATCAATTATCTAAACGTGTTCTTGCTTGTCATAACTCAAAACATTGTCTAAAATTTCTTAAAATTTCTATCCCCTCTAACCAAACTATGCATTGGTTTCTACTTCTGTTTAAAAAACTATAACAAACGGCACACAATGTTTACCAAACTTTGGTAAGAAAGAAATGCACTCTTGATCTCTTGATAGATATATGTAAAGTTGTAAACTATTTTAGAAAAGATATCACTCCAGGGAATGAATTTCTACTTTGGGTCAAATTATGGGTAAATATGTGACATCTTTGCCCCCTTTTTGCAATATGTTTTTGGCAAATACATACAGGTTGTTGTCATACAGCAAAAAGAAAATAAATATCTTTAACCATTCAACTACTTGATATCAAATCTGTGAAAAAATACTGATTACATACTTATGCACATATATTTGACAAACAGTACGCTTTTGTTTGCAAGAAAGCAAGGAAATGGGGACGGTCAAGTTTATTTATATTGCAAACTAACATAAGTACTAATCCAGACTGAGTGACTAATCATTTTGTGGTGTCATTTCCAAAAAGAGAGCAATAAAACATATCAGTGTCAATTATGAAGAAGTTTTTATAAACATTGGGTTCCTCTTTATTGAGTTAGTGCAAGTCTCTCAAACTGCCCACACATTGGTCGTCTTTTCAGCCTCTGCCTCACCTAGATTTTTCAGCGCCTGTTGATGTCTACACCATCTTCTTCATCTTCTATGCCCTCTACAAGCTCCGTCACAGCTATTAACCTGTTCCTCTTAGCTCTTACGACCTTGCCCACAAATCCAGCGTTTTATTTCTATGTAGATATTTTAAATGTATGATTTTACTCGGACCTTCTACTGAATATAACCAAATAAACGGAGAATATGTCCCTGGGACACCAATAATGCCCTAGCTAGCTAGTACGTGCGTACGGACCGTGACAAGGATAACACTTAATAACCACTCCGAAGCGACAGGGATTAAAACAATCGGACGTTTTTATACTAAAAATGTGCATACCCGACCAATTGATCAGGTCGATCTGGTCTGGTCGAGATCAGCCTGAGATCGTGAATATTTGATTTGGTCTAGCTAGTCGAGTAAAGATCGTGTAAAGATCGTGAATTGATCGGAATTATCGAATAAGAATTAATTTTGTTGTCGGGATGGAGTCGTGATGGAGTCATTAAGCAGTCTTGAATGGTCGAGTTAAGGTCGTGTACAGTCGGATGGCGGTCGGGTAGAAGTCGTAAACAGGACCGATCAAGAATTTGGTTGAGCTTGGTAGTGGAAATTTGGACAATCGGGCGCATCGGGTTGATTTGATCGGCAGTGTGAACCTAGCTTTACTGATGAGTCATATGTAGACGAAACGCGCGTCTGGCGTCCTAATTTTAAACCTGGTACCTTTAATAACTATTTACACCACTGGTTCGATGCCACTGCTGGTGGACGTTTCGTCCCCGAAGGTATCACCAGCCCAGTAAACAGCACTTCGGTATTGATATGAATATCAATTATATGGTCATTTTTATAAATTTCCTGTTTCAAAACTTCGATTTTTTTTAAAAACTAAGGATTTTCGTATCCCAGGAATAGATTACCTTAGCCATATTTGGCATAATCTTTTGGAATTTTGAGTCCTCAATGCTCTTCAACTTTGTACTTGTTTGGCTTAACTATTTTAATCTGAGCATCACTGATGAGTCTTATGTAAAAGAAACGCGCGTCTGGCGTACTAAATTATAATCATGGAACCTTTGATAACTATTTACGAATGGAAACTGTACTTACTACTATTAAGAAAGTAATGAATAAGAGAGAATAAATTGAGTACGGTATACTGCAGTCAAGTACTACAAAACAATGAATCCCTCTGTTTTTATAAATACTTGTCAGAAATCTAAACATGGTGACCTTTTGTTGAAATATTCCTGATTGTTGGTATTCATTGTTATAATCGATTAACACATATGTTCGACTCTGCGACTTTTTAAACAGACTGTATTTTGACCTTCATACGAGTTTTTGTTTAAATGAATTGTTGTGTAAACTTGCAGGTGATGTACACGTTTTTTGATTAGAATTTATATCTGTTATTAATACAATACAGTTAAGTTATTACTACATGTCAGAAATCGAAATTTAGAACTTAGAAATAATAATTCGATGTTTAAACTGACCTTTACAATATGGACATTTTCTATACGGTGCAACTAATGGGTGTGCACATGCCGTTGGAGCACACTTAAATTCTATGCAATACTCATATTCCCATCCATATCTTGAATTACAAAACCTGTCACCATTTGGAAGATCCGGTTTGTTTTCCCCTTCGGCATACATAATACAGTCTCCATATTTTTCGCTTCCTAATGAAATACATTTCAAAATTATTGCAATTAAGTCACAAATAAAAAAATTATAAAAATCATAAAAACATAAAAACACGCTTGAAAATAAAATTTAAGATACATGTAGTCGGTTTGCATTCATATTGACTGTGAGATTTTTGATGGATCTAAATCACAATTAAAATCAAACTTATGAATGCAAGACTTTTTTTACCCAAATAAAATCAATAATTTCATTGCACAGAAGTTTTTCTGGGGGGGGGGGGGGGGTCATCTTTATAACTCGGAATAGTAACTGACTATATTTTATGTTTTATTGCTACGCATTAGTACTTTGTCTTGCAGATTCTTCATCCTGCATTGGCAATTTTGTTATTTCCAGCTCTTTATAGGTTCATGATATTCATTTTTCAAATTTTAACTTTATCAAAAACGTGTTCATATTAAGGACACACATTTTTTTAAATATGCATTATATAGAATATGCAAAAGTAGATAATATTTGATAAAAACCGCTGGTCGTTGAATTTCTGATACGATTTTTGGAAATTGTCTCATATTTACATTGATTGTAATAGAAAAATAACTGAAGTCAAAATATTTGAATTAAATGAACTTGTCTTATACAATTTACAGGAAAGATTTCTATTTTATGATATATTCCGAACATGCTTTAATTTAGCAGGATAAAACGCTTGACCCTGTTCTTTCTATTGATATTTTGAAAGCATTTTATATGAGTTGATATCGTTTAATATCAGGGATTCAAACTTAACGCTTACATGATTTCGAGATCAGAATGAATAAGTCGTTTATATAAAACTGGTGTATTACCACTATAGAAAATGATTTATGTGTTTAAATCCATTTTTGGCTCTCAGTGTGTTTTCATTCTAATCGCTTATCTATTCCAACTTCATAACCATCATAAGACTCAGAAAAGACATTAAGAATGGTCGCTAGTCATGTTTTTGAAATTTTGTCATATTTTCGGAACCCTCTGGTTTTATCCATTTTAATGCCTTAAAACATTGTGTCCATTGACCCCCATTTATCATTTTATTAATATTTTACATGTATATGTATAAGCCATCTTTAATAGTTTTATAAAATCTTCATGATTTTTTAATAGTTTTTTAGGATTAAACTTGTCAATAATTAAGCTATGAAAAATCAAGAGAGAAAATGTTCCCGCCAAAATTTCAATGGCTAATATCTCGAAAAACAAGCTCATTGACCAATATATATATTTTTTTTTTTGGTTCCTTTATTAATCCCCTATCAATATATACTAGTTTCATGAAAGCTTGTTATTTTGAAACAGAGTAGCGAATTTTCCATTTAATAAATTAAGAAGCTATTCTGCTTTCATTTATGGATATAAGAAGATGGGGTATGAGATCTTTTAAAAGTATAATACTTTTAAATACTCCTTAACTATTTGAAGTATCCACATCTAGGTCAAAAATATCTATCACAATGCTGTTGAACGATTAGGGGAAAAGAGAAAAGAGCAAACAATCAGTTTGAATAACTTAGTAATTATTTTACCATAACTAATGGTCTTCATATTGAATTTCACAGGAAATATTCCGATTATTACAAACACTGGAATTCGTCCAAGCACATGCACATATATGTTTTTTGGATGAGAGGATTTTTCGCAGTGAGGATTCCCATATTTATTCTATTAATTCTAATTTAATCATGATATCATGAGTTAACGGTAATTAATATGAAGGAAAACGTATTAAAATTAACATATTTACCGGAAGCTCGTCCAATCATACTGAACATGTATATGACAGACAGTACATACACATTATATACTCTTCTTTGTAACATTTTTATTTTCACCATCTGAAATATAAGCAAAATTGATCAGGATGTAGACATATTTCAATATTGTAAGAGGACTGTTCATTCATGCCAGAACCGAATTGCCACTACATTAAATTTTAAAGAGCACGGTGTTTACATACAGTTTTTTAAGTGCACAGAATCCAATACAGTTAGGATGGAACTTATTGTTCATATCAAAAGTACATCAAAACTTAAGGTGTACGGTGACCAGTGGCCAAGTACCGATACGGACTGCAAACACTTACATTTTAAGTACTGAACATTAAACACCAATCACTCAATCACTCCATTAAGCAATTAATCAATCAATTAATTAACCAATCAAACCGATAGGTATGTATAATTAGTTATACAAACACGTCTATGCAGCTTACATAATCTGACATAAAATATGCTTATCATTCCCCATATGTATTCTGAGATATATCTTCTCAGGATGAACGAAACCACAAAAGAAAATATGGCAGTGCCTAAATTTCTTTTCGACTGTTAGTTTCACTAGGTTTATCTATAACAAAGACCCATAAACCTTCGACAGAAAAACTCACAGTCCTAGTCAGTTGATGTCGATTCTATCTTAATCTTGAAGGCTTGTAAAAAAAAAAAATTTTTTAACAAAAGAGCAAAAAAAACCCAACTTACCTAATCTATTACGAAGTGAATATGAGAGACACCAATACTTGCGTATGTCACATTTAAATAGAAGGTTAAATACTAGCGTAGATTCAGTTGTTTATAAGCCAAGAGACATATTAGTTTTTACAGATGTTCGGTGATTTGTAACCACATTCAAATGACTTGTACTTAATTTGTCAAGGTTTGTATAGTATTACTAAACGCAAATTAAAATTGCCTTGTGACATTGATGGTGTTTCACAATTTTGAGCTGAATGACAAACAAATCATCAGTTTAAAGTTGTCTGATTGGGAATGAAAAAATCTTTGTATTGTTCTATCTAAATCAAGCATATTATTACACAATATGTTATAATAAGCCACGTTTTCTGCTGAAATATACCCTAGTGTGAGATGTTGTTTGTGTTTTTTAAAGCTTATGGTCGTATTTAATATAAGATGCCGAATACGAAATATTGTGACATTTGCTTTGTTTAATTGAAAATTTAAGCATGTGCAATGATAAAATCTAGCTGTTACAATTAAGGCGTTTGGTAGTTTTTACCATGATATAATTGATTATTTAGACTTGCCATTATAAATTAATTTTTTTAAGTCGATATATTGCCATTAACTCGTAATTACAAATCGGTAATGACCATTGGTATAAAATGTGTTTATTGACAAGTAAGTAAAATTAACTATGTGAATTTTATTTGGCTAATATTTGTATTATAATATAATAATAAAATTACCTATATGATAGCGTCTTTTTAATGAACGGTCATACCATATGAAAAGTTTAGATGTATTAAAAGTAACAGAATGTTAATTACCCCGACCATACGCGTATGGTCCGACCGTACGCGTATGGATAAGTATAAGTATATACCCATATGGTCATGACCATACGTGTATGGTCCGAAAACTCATATGGTCCGGAACATATACACCATAGCAAATAGCTGAGTTCGAAAATCAAATGAATTTTATAGAAGCAGCTATTGGTCACCGAAAGGAATTAAACATTAGGCAAACTTTTGTCATTTACTAGTATTTAACAACAAAATCTCCTTGTCATGATAAAAATATGTAACAGTTCAATTGACAAACGAAATGGCCTGATTTATGACAAAAATAAATTTAAAAAAAAGACGAACAGCAACAAACGATAATCACTAAACTACACGCTCCTGATTTAGGACAAGAACAGATAGAAACGGTTACACTTGCTTTGGAACATTTTCATTCTTATACTTGGAACAGTGTGGCAACATCATAACGTGAGAACAAACTTGAGAGTTCATTTTGAAATGTCTTGACTCATCAAATTATGACAAAGCACAGACATATAACAAAGAAAAAGTAAAACAATCGACTTAATGGAACAAGTAAATCATTGTATCTCGGACTAAAGTATTTCTATTAACTTCAATAGTAGTAGCTAGTATATTGTTCGACTTTAATCTCAATTGTCTACGATTGTAACTTTTCCTACCGAAGACTGGTGTTTGTTTCTCTTCGGTCACTTTCAATATATCTTTGAAAAAAAAACACATTTACAGTGAATTATATAGAAAACCTAATATTAGTTACAAATCGAATTATGTGAGAGAGATGTAAAAGAGGGACGAAAGATACCAAAGGGACAGTCAAACTCATAAATCTAAAACAAACTGACAACGCCATGGCTAAAAATGAAAAAGACAAACAGAAAAACAATAGTACACACGACACAACAGTCCTTTATCATGTTGATCAACAATTTTGATAAATTCCCTCCGGTTTCCAACACCAATACAAACAGACTGTCTTGAAATAAGCAATAATGTTTAAAGATACCACTACTGGACGAAATAACAACTGTCCATACCAGTAACAGTCGTTCTAAGACTGTAATTGTTTGTTAAAGTTGTAACAGTTGTAAAATTTTACTGTTTCAGTTATTTTATGACTGTCCCAACTTTTAAAGTGTTTGTCTCCAACATAAATCGACTGCAACAACGCTAGAAATAGCTGTCACAAACATTAAAGGACTGATACAACTAATTTCAAGTTGTAACAGTTGGTTTACAACTGTCCCAACTCGAAAAACGTTGTAACAGTCATAAATACACTGTTAAAACGCCGAAAATGTTGTCACGGTTATAATACGACTGTTGCAACCTTTTGAAAGTTGTTACAGTTATTTAATAACTGTTCCAACACGCAAAACGTTGAAACAGTCGTAAATAAACTGTTTAAACGTAGAAAAGGTTGTTACAGTTAAAATATGATTGCTACAACCATTATACAGCAACAGTTTAATAATCCATAAGTGTCGCAACTTTCAAATATTGGTAGTCATTTTATAGACTTAAAAGTTACGGATACCAAATTTCTATCTGACAGTCCGGGATAGATTAAATTATTTTAAATACAATAACATCGTGTGCAATTTTTTAAAAAGGTTGTTATAAAAAAAAAGACACAACTGCCATACCCATTTAATACATTAGTATAAATAGAAACTGATTGTAAAAACAAAAACATATTGAAATATCTGCCGCTGAAAATTTTGGGATTCCCCGCTTATCTGGTAAATGTTGTAAATTAATAACTCAATTGACACTCCCTTGTCTCGCATCTCTTCGAAAAAAAATCAAACCACCGTTAGAGATACCTGCAATTTCACATGGGACTGATTTATGCGCATTTAATGCTTTTAAAAACACAGTTGCATGCACCTGTTAGATAAATTGAACAAGGTGTCTCAATTTATTTGTAAAAAATGTATCTTATAATATCATATGATCATATAAGACACTTTTCGAAATTATCATAAGGACAACGTTTTAATTTTTATAACCTTGTTGTGAAATCATTCATGCATGTAAGGTTTTACCTCCAATACCCGTAGATTTACGAATCACATAACTTCATAATAACGGTCAATATGGGCGATATCTTTTTGCGCCAAAAAGTAACTCATTTGCGCCACAACTTAATTGCGCCAATACTTCTTTTGCGACACATAATTTTCAAAACTATAGGTATCATTTGCGCCAATGAAATAATCATCTAATTGCGCCAATTTTATTTATTTTTATTTATATATAACAACTAAATGATTGACTTCCATCCTCCTTATTTTTGGGCTTGGGTCCGGAAGTTTACCGACTGGCGGAGTTAAAGTCATTTAAAAACGAAATGTATGCTGAATTAAAACGTTCACCCGTATATATACAGTTAAAACCATATAAAATGTCTCTGTTAGTCATCATTGAATTAAAGGCTGGTATTTGTAGTTGAGAATTAGACACATATTCCTTTCTGCAGTTACTTTTCTACTCATTAGTTCTTTACAAATGCCTGACGGAATTTGTGTTCTTCAACAATGATGACCGGTTTTCCTCTATCAGACTCTAGTCTTTGAATGGTATATCAGACATCTTGACTCGTGAAAAAATATTCTTTTACTAAACAATTTATTTTTTGGTGAGTTTTCTTAAATTTGATAAGTGTTCAGTTAAATCTTAAGTGGAAAGGTTAATTATAATACATGTATGATATTGGTAAAACATGTACATGTATGATATAGGTAAAAATATTTACAGGTAAATCTGGCGCAATTTCATTTCATTTATTGGCGCAATTAATACCATCAAAATAAAAGACAGTGGCGCAATTAATACCTTTTCAAAACTGCAATTGGCGCAAATTGATTCTGCCCGTCAATATACTATAAACCCAGCGGGAATATACACACTTGTCATACTTATCCCCGTAGAAAACTGCCGAGGGCTTAGTTCATACGACATGGACACTTTTAGAATTAATTTGTTTGTTTTTAAGTTCTTGTGACTATTTGAAAAGTATACAAGTTACCGTACTCGGTTCTAACAATTTTGATTTATAAATACAAATAAAATCTCAGTTATGCTGAACTTTCAACGCATCTTTTGTAGCTATGGAAAACACTGAAATATTCGTTAATGTCTTGTATCTAAATTCAATTTACATTATTTACCGGTTTTTTTAATAGTCTAGTCAGATTTACTCAACTTTGTACTGTTATTGTACCGAGTGGTGTCTTATTTGAGGTTCAAATGTCTTTATTAATAACTCTCCACATGGACGCAAAAATATTAACCATCCGAGTTTATATTTCGCCGGGTTTTATCACATATATAAACCTACATGTATAAGTGAGGTAAATGTACCATGTGAACAGACATGACAGAGATATATTTTTTTTCTGAGACAAGTTCGTCGATGGACGATGAATAAATTAGATGACAGGGAATTACGTCACCGTAATAACTATTTTACATTGTAGTGATACAAATCAGTATATACTCTGGTTTGTTGTTATATACATATTTGTATATTTGTTTATACAGTTACATGCATGCTAAATGTATATGATTTTCATCCATTTGAATATATCATTCTATATACATGATATATATACATATGATATGTTCATGTCGATATATTCTGCTATCATACTATTCTAATATAAATGAAGGACTGCTGAACCAACGCCTCTAAAGTTTCGTGAAGGTAGAGAATCCTTAAATGGATAAGGATGTATGCAGGGTTGTCAAAAGAAATTCTAGTATAAAGTGCAGTGCAAGTGCATGGTAGACACTCTTCTGTAATAACTGATTTTTCTAATAGATTGGATTCGAGTAGGCATTCGTAAAGTCATTCAAAACATTCTTGAGATATTCTTCTGCATGTGTTAACATATTTTAACACTGATCTATTAACTATTGATTATTATGTTGGTAGTCATATATACATCTATATTGTATTTTGGTTCCATATGATATTTTTTTTGGATACACTGTATCATGTGTATATCAGTTTTTTTTTGAATAATTTTTTTTTATGCTAGAATTGTACATGAAAGTTGCACCACCCTGACACAGGTTTATTTTTCAATGTATGTAGTGTGTTTTGTTGCTTGCTGTTTATCATATTTGTTTGTATGTAGCTTTTGTATATAAATCAAACTATCATCACTGTAGGGCTTCTCGTCTGGTTTTTTTTTACATTGACGGTGTTGCGTGCAAGGCAGAACCCTTTATATAGGGTGCTCATTATGAAGTATTAGTTTTGATCATTGTTGAAGGGTGTGGAGTAACCTTTTATATAGCTAACAAGCACATCACTTGGTCTACATGGTCTATGGTTGATGGTTGTCTCATCAAAATTCATACCACATCTCCTTATTCAAATTAATGAAAACCATGAAAATGTGCTCATTGTTAGATGTAAAGCCGGCCAATCAAACATGTACACCTAACATTCATGTCATATGCCAAAAAAAATAGTGATCCTATACATGTACAATGTACATGATGTAGCTTATCACTTTATTATAGTTCGTTCTTATGTTGTACTGTTATTCCACTGTCCCAGGTTAGGGGAAGGGTTGGGATCCCGCTAACATGTTTAACCCCGCCACATTATTTATGTATGTGCCTGTCCCAAGTCAGTCGTCTCATCATGCTTATTGACAATCATACCAGTGTAACCACATCTTCTTTTTTTATATCATACATGTATATACAAAAAATTTATCCAATTACAAAATGTACATGTACTTGTATAAGAGAGTACGTATCTCACTGTTATAAAAACAGTATTTTTTTTACAAGTAGTCACTAAACAATGAAATGAGGTCAGGTGCAATGGACATATAATGACAGGCTGAAACCTGTATATTCAGAAACCTGTATATACAGGAACCTGTATATTCAGTGGTTGTCGTTTGTTTATGTGTTACATATTTGTTTTTCGTTCATTTTTTTCCCCCATAAATAAGGCCCGCGTTAGTTTTCTCGTTTGAATTGTTTTACATTGTCTTATCGGGGCATTTATAGCTGACTATGCGGTATGGGCTTTGCTCATTGTTGAAGGCCGTACGGTGACCTATAGTTGTTAATGTCTGTGTCATTTTGGTCTTTTGTGGATAGTTGTCTCATTGGCAATCATACCACATCTTCTTTTTTATATCACATCTGAGAAACATTGAAAAATAGACAAAACCACAAAAATTCAACATTGACCAATGAACCCATGACATTTAGCTCAATGTCTGATGAACCCTGCCAGTCAGACATACATGACAGACTCAATTGTTCCATTCTGTCTATACATGTACATTAAATACATGTATACATGAAGTTGATCTACTGGAGTACTGTATAATATTAAGGCCAAAATAAATTTATTGCATGTTTCTGGTTTCTCGACCATACATGCATGTACCTCCGTTTCTAGCCTACCCGAAACAATGTATTCATCATACATGTACATGTCATATTCATCATTTGATGTCTTTCCACATCAGATAACTTGTGTGAATGATAATTACAAATAATACTCATCAGTAAAACATATATCAGAAACCAAACTTTGAAACGACTAAGACTGCACAATGTATTATCTGTCAAATATGGGAAATGTTATCACAGTACACATACATGTACATTAACAGAAAAAAGTTTAGAACTTTAAAAACAAAATTTTTCAATAGAATAAAATGTTCTTAATTTTTTGGAGAGTGAAATAGGAGACACACAATTATTTATTTTGGCCTAAACTGAAATTATCCTTAATCACTTATCCATGAAATGTCAGGGTCAGGTCAGCTCAACCTGATAGACCAGTAGACCTTGCAAGATACTCATATTTCTCGTATGAATTGTTTTACATTGTCATTTCGGGGCCTTTTATGGCCGACTATGCAGTATGGGCTTTGTTCATTGTTGAAGGCTGTACACAGTACAGTGACCTACATGTATAGTTGTTAATTTGTGTGTCATTTTGGTCTCTTGTGGAGAGTCGTCTCATCATGCTTATTGACAATCATACCAGTGTAACCACATCTTCTTTTTTTTATATCATACATGTATATACAAAAAATGTATCCAATTACAAAATGTACATGTACTTGTATAAGAGAGTATCTCACTGTTATAAAAACAGTATTTTTTTTACAAGTAGTCACTAAACAATGAAATGAGGTCAGGTGCAATGGACATATAATGACAGGCTGAAACTTCATAACATATTAGCTATCTGAATACCAACAAGATAAGAAACATCCAGCTCTTTTAGCTTTTAAAATGTAAAGCTTTATAAAAAAGTTTACGTCATCAGCCCAAGATTGTAATACCTATGTTCTGCATACAACATGTACAATCAACTTTAAATGACTTTTGTGGAAGGCAAGACAATAAAATGATACTTTGAAGTACATGTATTGTTTAATATTTTTGACTAGTATAAAATGCCAGTTTCAGAATGAACATTAATTTAGATGATAGATTATATTTATATACTGTATGTACATTCAGATTGCGACTCTTATATAAGTACAGCAAGCAGTCATTTGACATCAACCAACGTCCATGCAAAGGCTGTAAATGCAATCAAGGTCATTAAAAACTTCCGTCATCATGACACTTACCAATAGTGACCGACCACGACAGACCCTCATGGGTAATCAATGCTGTGTAACACCCCCTGGTGGTACATATAGCTAACAATAGGAATGCAAGCATTAACTTCTATAAATTTCACACAAACCAGATATTCTCAATATCCAAATTCATATAAATTTATTATCCAAGGTATTCATGAATTCAGATATATATGTTGCACTATGACTATTGATATTCACTGAAACTGATTTTTTTATTAATCCAATTTGTTATTTTTGAGTAACTATCCAAGGTATTTCATAGAATTCAAATATCAGAATATGATGCACTATGATATTATATTCCCAGAAAACTTTGAATTCTCTTAATTCCAAATTATTATTTCAATTTCAAATAAATTAATTATCGAAGGTATTCACTGTCATCAAATAATGTAGTCTTTCTTTCAAATTGTAAGTTTGCTATTTGTACAATGCACAATTTTCTTCTTGTCCAATTTGATATGAAATCCCAACAACATCATGGCATATTGCTGTAAGCCCTATTTGTTATTTCCAACAACAATAAGTCCATTAGTCCACTGTTTCACAATTTACAGCTACAGGTATGCGAGATACTTAGTGTCACCTATACATGCTATATGTATTTCCTTTTTTTGCCGGCTTCATAATCTGGTTGGGAATCATGCTCAAACCAATGTGAATTCTACAAACGAAAAAACATAAATTAAGAATAAAGTATTGAAACTTATCTAATATTGTATAATTATCATGATTATAATTACTTAATAATTCTTTAAATTTATATAGAAGATATACTCATGTATAAATACTAGAGATCCTATTTTTCTTGACAACAAAGTTCTATGATGTACACAAATGAATTTATGAGACTCATACAATTGAATTTATATGTCCTGTATGAGAAGAAGAATAAAACCCTTTTTTTGGGGTTCTATTTCAAAAAAATATGTTCTCTCTTTCTACATTAATGTTTTCGTGTGTCACTTCATTGAAGGGTTACTGTCTAATTGAGGCTAGCACTATACAAGATTGTTTTAATCAATTAATATTTAAAGCCAGACAAAGTTTATATTTCACTGTAAAACATAACAGGTGATTTCTTTGGATCATTTTAATAGGAAATAAATACTACAAAGATGACCAAAAAAAAAATGCACTGTTGACTGTCAGTTTGTGTCATGAATGAATAAACCTTTTTTTTATGTAAATCATGAAATGTAGAATCTTTATTCAAAGGTTAACCCTTTCTTTAATTTAAACATTTTTAGCAACCTAAAAAAGCTAGTATTTCCTTCTTATGATTAGCAGTAAACTTTGAGTTTAATTTGACATCTTAAATGTTACCCAGTATACTTTTTACTAATTACACATGTGTTACAGCTTGTATTAAATAATGCTTTGTAGTTTATTTAACCAGACAACATATTTTCTTTATTTTATATTAGTTATTTACCCATTTTTATGTTGACAAATCAATACTTGGCTGCATGACTTAGACATGTTAGATAAACTTTTAAAACTTTTAATATAATATCCAAAATAAAAGATTATATCCTGTTGTTTCATATTTTTCATAATTTTAAGTTACTTTCAATTATAAATTTATCCACAATTTGAAAAGGACATTTAAAATTTATTATCATTATATAAAAATCATCTTCAATACCTATGACATTTTAATTTTCATCCCTCAATGCAATAAACTCATGAAACTGTTGTGTCTTAATCTGTTTATTACATATAACATGTATATAAGAAGTCCTGATAATTAACTTTTCAGTGTTAACATCCTGATTACATGTATTACCTTTTCTAATATCACATTTACATGGTCATGAATTCAGACTCAGTAAATATGTTTTTAAAATTATTTATTTTGAAGTTAAATTAAACATGTAAAACATGTTTAGTACATGTAGTATGTTTTAAACCAAATTGATCTGAGCACAGAGCATGGAAGTAATATTTAAATATTACTTCCATGTGAGACATATATACCATGTAGTTAATTAAGTTAATTTTTGTAATTCAATATCTATAAAATTCATAAAATGCTTAAGTTTAGGCCATGTTTACATAACATAATATGCTTACAGATAGATTTTTTGTATCCTCCCACATCCATGACGTACTGAATGTTTCAACATATATGAAATTAAATATAAATAAAATATTTTAGTAATTTGGAAAAGGCAAAATACATGTATCTGAAATCAGATGTGATTATACATGATGAAAGGAGATGTGGAATATACATGTATATATCAAAGATACAGCAACCAAACAATGAAGTAGTCAAAGCACAATTTAACACATGTAGAAAAATATGACTGTTGAATGGAAAGTCCTTTAACAGTGGAATAAATTAAAAGACACTTGAAATATGTTTAAAAGGAGACAGCAGCCCCAAGACCAAAACAAGTTAAAAGGCAGAATTGAATTTTGACTAACCATGCTAACCGGGCAAATGTTATATAAAAAGTTAAACTGACAGAGTTCACATGAAAATAAAATGTAAGGCCACACTGATTTGATTAATAGTTCTTTTGATTGATAATATAAGACATGCTTTAGAATTATTAAATATATCCATGTTTTGTTAATCATGACTCAGAAATTGTTTAAAAAATATACTCAAACATGCTAGTTTCACAATTTACACATAAATATTTACTTTGTCATAATATTCAACTTGAATTTTCTCAATTTAAAAAAAATCCAGTTAGAAATATTTCAAGCAAATTTAGTATGAGTCATGCAGTTTTCAATACATTAACATACAAGTCAGGACAGGAGCCTGTAATTCAGTGGTTGTCGTTCGTTAATGTGTTACATATTCGTTTTTCCTTCATTTTTTTTATATAAATAAGGCTGTTAGTTTTCTCGTTTGAATTGTTTTTCATTGTCTTATCGGGGCCTTTTATAGCTGACTATGTGGTATGGACTTTGCTCATTGTTGAAGGCCATATGGTGACCTATAGTTGTTAATGGCTGTGTCATTTTGGTCTCTTGTGGACAGTTGTCTCATTGGCAATCATGCCACATCTTCTTTTTTATATACAATATAAATATAGGTTTTGTAGTATAAGGCCATCCGGCAAAATTAAAACCATTGTGAATGCCCCACATCATCATGTAGGGTTTAACACAGTAAGACGATGAACACGGGTGGAACCAGCCATTTAAAAAAAGGGGGTCCCAACCCAGGATAAAGGGGGGGAGGGGGGGGGGGTCAAACTAAATGTACCCTTTGGCTTTCAAATGCAATTGATCTTCTAGTCCAAATAATTATGACGTCTTGTGTCGAAGTAAGGCGTCAAAGAAAAAAATTATAATAGCCTTTCAAGACGTCATAATTATTTGGACTATTCATCTTCCAAAAAAAGGGGGGTTAAAATCCCGGGAACAATTTTTACAAGCCCAAATTCTTACTTTGCCTTTGAACATGTTACTATATATATAAATATAGAAAGATGTGTAATATGCACGAGTGAGGTGATATAGAGAAACCGATATAGAACATCGATTCATACCTGAAGCATGAGGGTAGGCACGAAATGTGCACATTTTCGCTTCAAAATCGTGGATCCATGATTATTCTGATAGACATGCTTTAAAATATTGTTCATTTCTACTCACCGATTGAAATTTCCAGGTCATCCGTTATATTGTATGTAGTTTCCCTTCTACATATCACCATGGCATGTCTACGACTTTTTGTAAAGTTTGCAGACCCGCTTTTTCTGCCGACAAGGGTACAATAACGTCAAATCGTTTACGGGTGAAGAATATGATTTCCGTTTTTAATAAAAATTGACAGATTTGATTTATTACCGTCGGGAAATGTCCCTAATGGATAAAATTAATCAGCTTTATTATTCTGTATGATATATGTAACTTAGTCGTATTCTTTTAAATTTACTTCAGGTACCCCGACGTAGCAATTTGAAATTAAGACAATTAAATCAATCTTCTGCAATAATATTTTAATTCTATTTTTAAACGAATGCTTTTGGTATAAAACAAGTTATAATGTAAGACTCTTGAATAGACTGAATAAAAAATAAAGATAAACCGTCAAACGCACAAGTCCGCCACAAATGAACAGACATAATTATAATGCCATAAACGGAATGCGACAAAAGACATAGAACGATCGCAAAATAATTTAAAAAAAAAACCAACAACAACATAAGATGAGGGATCATATAAATTTTGGGTAATTTCACAACTGTATCACCAATACGTGACACTTAAATAAAATACATTTATCCATTTATTCTGTATCAAACTTTGAGAAGGTGCACCTTAGACGTGTACACATTGTTTTAACATTCGCAACCGTCACACTAAAATATTTGTATTACATATTTACCGACTGTAACAACCCATGAAATGTTTGTTTTAAACATTTTACGACTGTGGCAACCTTTTAAAAGTTGCAATGAACATTTAATGACTGTAACAACCTTTAAAAAGTTGTAACAAACATTTTACGACTGTTACAACTCTAAAAACATTGTAACAAACATTTTTTGACTGCTTAAACGTCTGAAAAGTTGACACAAACAAATTTCAACTGTCCCAACTATAAAAAGGTTGGGACAAACATTATACAACTGCCACAACTTTTAGAAAGACTGTTATAAATAGTATTTGGCTGTGACAACGCCGTAAACCACTGCAACTGTACTAAAATTACTGTTGATAGCATTTAATGTTTTTCACAACCCATAAAAGTGTTGGGACAGACATAATTTAACTGTAACAACCAAATAAGGTTGATTTGACAGTCTTCTTCAGTCTTCCACAGACTAAAATAGTCGTACAATGACTGTTACTGGTATGGACAGTTGTTTTTTCGTCCAGTAGTGTACATTTAACATCAATCAATCAATCAATCAATCAATATATCAATCAATCAATCAATCAATCAAGCAGTCAATCAATCAATCAATAAATAAATCAACGAACCAACCAACCAACCAACCAACCAATCAATCAATCAATCAATACAGTAATCAATTAATCAATCAAACAATCAATCGAGCATATTTTTAACAGATCTACCGATACAAACACGCCCATGCTGAAATAATCGGACATAAAACATACTTATCATTTTCCTTATTTATCATAAGATATTGAGAGGTAATCTCTTCTCAGGATGAACAAAACAAAAACAGAAAATCTTGCAATATCTTATTTTCTTGTAGATTTTAGGTTTCATCATGTTCAGTTAAAACAGAAAAAAAACTTGCAAACCTAGTCAATTGATGTTGATTCAATCTTAAAATTTAAGATTTGTAGAAAACACATTTTTTTTGTTTAATTAGAGAGCAAAAAAACTCTTTCCTTTATGTATAATAAAGTGAACGTTAATGCGCACAATGCTGGTGTATATCACATGTTAAAAAGCAGGTCAAATACTAACGTAGATTCAACTTTTATAAGCCAAGAAAAGCATTATTTATTAAAGATGTTCGGAGATTTATAACCACATCCAATTGACGATTACCTAATTTTTCAAGGTTCGTGGAGAATAACTCAACGCAAAATTAAAATTGTATTGTGACATTGATCGTGTTTACGTTTAATTGGACGATCAGTTATATACGCCATAGAACTGATATTAAGCCTTATATTTATATTCTGTTGGCTGTTTCAATGAGAGTCATGATAAATTTTCATGTAATTGTCTGCTTTTTTATTAATGATAAATAGAATTAAATTAAGTATATTTTAGACAAATGTATATTTTTGTTTTTCCAGGTTTGTAACTTTTACTGCCATCCTGTAATTTTGGGAATTGATCAATTACATGAACGTATAACTGTGTTCCTTTTATTTAACTAACAATCGATAGAATATGTTTTGTAATATACAGAGAGCACCTGTTTAATGCAGATACTTTTTAGATTAAATATTGTCTCACCAGACACAATTGAGACCTGTGTAATCAAAGTTATCATGACATTATCAGGGTACTGGAAACATCGTTCTTATTCGTTTTATAGAAGGTTCTACAGTGCTAACAGTAGACGTATTTCTTGTTACTGAAATAAAACCGATCGTATCATACCTAGAGGGAGTTTTTGTGATTATCCTGGGGAACTCACAAATGAAACATGTTTGCTGTTCGGTGTGAGCCAAGGACCAAGGATCCGTGTTGAAAAACTATGACCTATAATTGTCAACTTTTACTAATTGTGACTTGGATGGAGAATTGTCTCATTGGAACTCATACCACATATTCTTATATATGTTTATATCAATTAGATCAGCGTTTTCATTTTAATAGATTGATTTTCAATCGTTCATTCCTACAATCAAAATAAATCGAAATGGTAATGTAAAAAAGCGTTTTTTCTCAACGATTTATTTGTTTTATTATCCTGATCCATTATCTTTAAGGTCTTTACTTTGACACATCCATCTGTAATGTTGGCCTGCTTTTGTAGATGCTATTCTATTTTGGTCGCCACAATTGCATCGGTTTGATCCATCTAAGCAGTCAAACCCGACACCAACTTGATAAACAGATCCTCCATAGCTGCAAGTTCCTATTTAATAAAAATGAATATAACATATAAATGAATAAATAACATAATGTAACGAATCAAATCTACCTATAGTCTTAAGACAAGAACAAAAAATAGAACAATCATAAAGAAATTTCACCATGTTTACAAGTAAATCATAATTTAATTGATTTTATAGCGATTAAGATTATAAAATTAGGTTGACACCTGTACCCCTTTTTACATTTTACCTATCATATCTGTTGTTTGTTTACTCATCGTTGCCAATATAATGAATTTTATCTAATGGTTTACTTTTACAAATTGAAGACAGGGATGGAGTGTTGACTCATTGGCACTCATACCACAACTTATGATAGTTGTAGGTAACATGTATCGCATATATTTATTTTAAAATTAAATACAGAAATTGAGAGCAATAAGCAAAGAGGGTGAAACGAAAACAAAAGACTACAGGAAAAACAGCACTATACAAAACATTACACCAAAAATCTTGCGAAACTTAAACCCACGTAATAAAGAGGTTGAAATTAATTTTTTTTAAAATATTAATATTTCGCCACTAATGCACATATCTTAATTAATGACAACTAAACATTTCTTGATTTTACTCAAGGTATTTTAAAAGCAGACTTAACTTCATGACCTGTCTGTTATATTTCTTTTTAAGAATTTTAATATAGTATTGTTTATGAGGACACTTATACAAATTGAATAGGCAAGGTAAAGGAGACTTATTTGTTTCAGATAACAAGGCGATATTAACGTATACAGTGTAACCTGTGTTATTCGACAAACTGGGAGTCCAGAAAAAAAATATTCAATTAAAAGCAGGCTGTCGGAATACTCATACTTTGTCTGCAAGGATAGGCATATTTTTGGGCCATACAAATGTGTCGGTTAAAGCAGGTTGTTGGAATACTCAGGTGTCGGATTAGGCAGGTTATAATGTTATTGATTATCGAGGATTACGTTTTTACTGAGTGTCTTTGGAGTATATTTCATAGTTCTAAACGATCTATTAATACCTGATTTCCTCAACACAAGGTTTATATAATTATATCTCTGTTTTTTCCTATTACGTTAAATGTTTGGACGACATTATAACATTTGAGAATAAGATGGAAGTGGACACATGTGATAATGCAGCTGATAGATTATTACAAAATTTAGTCAGATAAGACTTTGTATATTTTCATTGTTCTAAGAGCTTTGTTCTAATTTTAAAAGTGTGATCTTATGATTTATGACTTTTTTTAAAATTTTTGCTCATACATACAGAAGCACTAAATAAATGCATAATGAATTGATTGTTTAATCTTCAATTGGGTCTTGTAACATCTATGATTAATTTTGTTATCTACTAAAGTATTATACCGTTCTCAAAACATTATGCGCTGTTTATGTGCTTTTTTTTAGTATAGTCCTATATGTAACCTTTATAGACCATTCATTTAAACTATAAAATGGGACAGAGTGGATCTACACAAATGAGTTACCCCTCAGTATGATGTACTTAGTCCTAGTCCAGAAACCTAAACATTCATGTCGTCTTATAAACATATTAATCCTTGAGATGTGTTTTAGTTAATTATAGTCACTGATGCATGATTGTGGTTTCATTATTGATTGTTTTTGGCTTTTAACTAGCTGTCAGTAACTGTGAGTACTCTCAAATCGTACTTTCTTGATTATTTGACTGCTGATACTATTTGTAATGATTTGTTTGTTATTTCATGTTTACTTATTCAGAGTTATATCTGGTCTATATACCATCTTTGCTAAGTTTTTGGTGTTACTATAAATTTTCACTTCTTCGTTCTATGAAGATCAACCTTATTTATTTTGTAATAAACTCTTTCTCCATTTGAATTGTACATGTATACCTCAACAAAATTATGTTCATTTACCTGTGTATTATATTGCAAATGGCGAAATTTAGTGCGATCTTATTTTTGTTTTTCTGAAATTTCACAGCGATATAATACTGTAACTTTAATTATTCATCCCTTATTTGATTTAATTTGTATTACATTGTATCAAAGATAAAAAAAATTCTTCAGTGTATTTCCACTTGACGTGTAAATATGTCTTTTAGGTGAGTTAATTGAAGCCATTTCAATTGATATTTAATAGTGTGTCTTTCTATATTGTGTAGTTACACTATTGTTTCAAAATAAGGGTGAATGTTTGGTACCTAATAACCCGCTACAATTGTTTGCACCTGTCCTGATTCTGATGTTACGTAGTTGACGTTTGTTGATGTGGTTAATAAGTGTTTCTCGTATTTTGTTTTTTTATATAGATTAGACCGTTGGTTTTCCCGTTTAAATATGGTATTACACTAGATTTTTTTTGGAGCCCTTTATAGCTTGCTGGTTAGTGTGAACCCAGGCTCCGTGTTAAATACCGTACTTTGACCTATAATGTTTTATTTTCATAAATTGTAACTTGGATGGAGGGTGTCTCATTGACACTCACACCAAATCTTCTTATATCTTTTGTTGTCTTTTGTCTATTGTTAATAGCTTTTTTATTATTATTAATCTTTTGAGAATTGTTTGTTGATGATAAATCGTTTATTATATCTTTTAACACTTATATTCTACTCTCTTCGACTAAGGGCCTTTTGACTTTTATACAGACATCTATCGTTCGTAATAGTGTTTGTTGACAACAATGCGTCTTTTTGATAATCTGTTTCGCTTGGTTGAAATAGTATTGGCATTTGATGCACACTTCCTTTTATTTTGATCCAATGATCAAAACAATACAGTAAAGATAAAGACCCCATGTCGGAAATTTAATTTAGAATTTGAGCGAGAATATATGGAAGTTTGAACTGACCTTCACAGTATAGACATTTAAAACTCTCAGGAACTAGTGGTGACCCACATACAGTTGGAGGACACTTGAATTCCTTACAATACACATAACCGTTTTCTTGTAAACAAAACCGGTCACCATCTGTAAGCACAGGTTTGATTTCCCCAACTGTATACTTTATACAGTCTCCGTATATTTCACTCCCTAAAACATACAAGAATTAGCGGAAGTTAGTACAAAGGGTGATCAATGAAATACATAAAAAAGCATAAATAAACACTTCCAGAAACAAATATCACACATTATTGACGTTCAGCTAAGTCCTCCAGTGCGATTGATTGTTCGATGCTGTTATTACTTTACGAAATTCACAGGGTGTTGAATGATTTACAATACAAGCCATTGTTGTTTGAATTGAAATTAAATCATAAATTGTAGAAATATTCTAGACATACCTCCCCCTAAGATCCATCAACATTTTGGCATGAAAATGTACGTTTACGGTTTCAACTTATCAAAGTTCTACAGATTTGCCACGAATAAATAGTTTAGACACAACAATATTGATTTATCCGTATATAAGATAAAAGTTGTTAGAATCTCGTGATAATTTTATAAAGTAGTTGGCATAAAAATAAGATAGTAGAAAACAGTTATGGTATTTCTATGCATCGAAATTGAATGTTGCAAATAAGACCAAAATGAGTGATCAAACTACACATAAATGCACAATAGATCTTTGGGAATCATGTAGTTTCATACTTTTTTATCTGAATTCCCAAATTTTTTTGCAAGTTTCTTGTATTGCAATGCTTTAACAATATGCAAGGGCTTATATTTACCTTTCGACAAGTTTTCATTTTATTTTGATATAAATGACTATTCGGCTTGTCCGTTTACGCTCTGTTCAAATGTGAACATGCATGCATGGTAAAATATGTTTATTGCTTATCGGTCGAGTGCTTTCACTAGACGCATGATATCTTTAAAACATATTTAGACACGTACCTGTTGTCATTGGATGTTTAGCAACAACTATTCAATGAACCAAGGATTGGAATTAACATATTAGATATGTTTTAAGATTATCGTTGATGATTTTTCTTTCGACCTTGTCAATATTAGGTGGTACACAACACTTCGGGGAAGTAACTTTGTAAAACTCAGGTGAAAGTTTTAATCACGATCTCTTATCAAGAAAATATTAAGATTTTCAATGATCAAAATTAGTGTTTGTCTAATGGCTATATTCTTTTGCGATTAAGTTTGTTGTTCAAGCTTTTGAAATCTTATATTGTTGTCAAAGGGTTAAAGAAATTTTTTGTCCAAATGTTATGAAAAAAAATCACAAAAATACTGAACTCCAAGAAAATTACAAACGGACAGTTCCTAATCAAATGGCGAAATAAAAAGTTCAAACACATCAAACGAATGAATAAAAAATGTCATATTGCTGACTTGGTACAGGCATGTTCTCATTTAGAAAATGGTGAAATGAACCTGATTTTATATGGCTAAACCACTCACGTGTACGACAGTTGCATCAAACCCGCAAAATTAGTTATAGTCAAGGTGTCTGGTACCACCATCTACAACATTACTCAAATGTGACATCATTTAGATTTTCCTTGAACAAAACGACGATTCCATAGAACATTATGTTTTAATCATTATGCATCACAATATCAAACATTAACAACAATGGTTTGAAGAACAAAATTAGCAAAATATTTACCGGAAGCTGTTCTTATAATACTGATCATGTATATTACAGCAAGAACATACACAGGAGATACTTTTCTTTGTAGCATTTTCAATTTGACCCTCTGAAAAATAATCAAAATATTCTGTTGAAACCCCTCGTACTTTACTTAAAGAGTCAAGTAGTCTACTTCCCATTCTTATTTCAAAAATAAAATTTAAAGTACAGAGTGTCCGACATTGTCAAGAGCCATGTTCTGACTTGTCGGAACAGACTGGTCAAGGGGCACTTACTGTCATGTCTTAATGACACTAAAACCAAGTTTGAAGCACATGGAGGATAATATCATAAGAAGTTTATCACATTTCCAGATTGCCAAAGAATGTGTGATGCAAAGCAGGGAGAAAGCTATATGCTTGCTGTATATTTTTTCTTGGGTTAGGTGAAATATAAAATTATCCCCGATTCCATTCACACTATGCTGATTAAGCATGATGTATACCTTATTGGTATTTGTTTGTCATTTCAACATTCATATAAGTTAAAAAAAAATGGTTAAAATACAAACATAACGACGTTAAACCTGTCTATGTAAATAAATAAATTGTACACATAGTTCATAATATGACTGGTTTGAGAGTTCTTAAAGTTTGCCCCTTTATATTTAAAATAAAATAGATGTTATCAGAGTCATGAGTGTAGTGCATTTATTGACAGACAATTCGTTTTTTTTTTTCACTATAATTTAAGCATTGTAAACCACAAAATGTCGTCTGTAGGGGTATATAACAAATTAACAACAATTGATGTTACAGGTTTAAATTGCTCTTCTATCTAATATTGAGGTGAAGAATCGATACGGTAAAACTATAGAAGGTATTCAAACTCAGGTTTACACTTCTGCATTTATTAAGTTCCATATAAAAAAGAAGATGTGGTAGGATTGCCAATGAGACAACTCTCAACAAGAGACCAAAATGACACAGAAATTAACAACTATAGGTCACCGTACGACCTTCAACAATGAGCAAAGCCCATACCGCATAGTCAGCTATAAAAGGCCCCGAAATGACAATGTAAAATAATTTAAACGGGAAAACCATAGCCTGTAAAATACACATATCGTTGATCCTTTCATTTCTATCAATTAAACTTGAAAATCGGAATTTCAGGGGGAACGGGAGTATTAATTAAAAAGGATAAAATTTGTTCATACTTTTCAAAATGTAGTTTTTATTGTGGTTTGTTCAAAACTATAAATAGGTCGTCGAGCTTATCTCAACTACAGTTTGCAACAAAATGAAATATTTTATATTGATTATACATGGACAAACATCATTATGTGATAAGAAACTAATAAAATATATACAAATTAATCTGTGAAATAAAATCTTTTGTATGTGATACCTACATTATTGTTTTAATTTTAACATGACATAAACTCATTTTCCTACATGAAAAAAAGATAAATACGAAAAATAGTTTTAAAACAGCACAGCCTTATTTTGCTCTCTCATATTTTTAATTTGAATTCACATTAATTTCCGTTAACTTCATGTGAATTTAACTTCATACCGTATATTCTTTCATTACAGTTTCCCTTCGCCTGCATTTTCGCTATGCTTATAGAGATAAATTAACTTTCTACCATTAGTGATGAATTGTGATACAAAATTCGACAAAATTTCCGCTGAAAGGACTTTAAATGAAGGTAATACTAGCAATGAACACTACCCTTACCTGGTTCTCAATATATCTTAAACGGGAAGCTTGATACAAAAGGAGATGAGCAAAAGAGATGATTTTTTGTTTGTTATTGTTAAACATTCATTTTTAGATGGTTAATCACGTTTCGCCATCTTATGGTGTTTATATATTTCAACATGTTCTATTCGTTCGTGTATGAAATACTGTATTGGATTTTTACAAAAAAAAACTTTTTTTATTACTGAAAAATTATTATACCAGGTTCTTTTCATTTCACAAAAATTTTATCATCGGTACAGTGATATCATTCGTAAATATATAAATTAACATGCAGACATCGGTTAAGTATAGGTATTTCACAGCAAAATCTGTTATGGTTATATTCTTTAAAAAGCACAAAAATGTATGTTTTCACCGCAAAAGCGAATCAAACCTTTGAACAAATTTAATTAAAAGGGATATAGCTACGATACTGTTGTCAGGTATATCATTGTAAGAACATTGATAAACTCATACAGTTTTCACATCGGAAATAAATACATTTATTCTAAATAAATTGTTTCATTTAGTGAGTGTAACTATTTTAAAACGTGTGTTTTTTTGTGTAAAATGGCAACGTTGTTTATCTAATTTTAGCTCGATATTTTGCATTTTATTCGTGTTATTTTATTAATCTAAATATCGGTGACATGTTCTTATAGAACACACATTTCAAATAGTTACACTCACCAAATGAAACAATTTATTAAGAATAAATGTATTTATTTCCGATGCAAAATTTGAAAAACGCTATGAGCTAATCAATGTTCTTACAATAATATACCTGACAACAGTATCGTAGCTATATCCCTTTGCCAAATCAAAGTTATATTCTATATGAAAAAAGCCTTTTCAACACAATGATATAGTAAATCAAATTACAAGAACGCAGCCATTCGTGAAGGGAACACGGATAAGTTCCTCTATTAAAATATCGTTTTAACGTAGTAATATAGTAAATTAAATTACATGTACGCACCTATTCATGAAGGAAACACGAATTAGTGAGAAAATTGCTTATCTTTTATATATTTAACTCCTTGAAATCATTATGAGTATGATTATGTTTTGTCCTAGTAAAGATTTGTCTTGTGATCAAAATTCATCAATATTTTTTTCAGAATCGCTAGTCACGGAAATTACAAATCAAAATTCAACCGGAAAATAGTCCCGCGACAAATATAGCATGTGCAGCTTAATCATCGAACGTGCTTCTTATTTACAACATAAAGTTTTTCTAAAGGCAAAATTTAGGCAATAATGGCATTTAAATGTAATGTCCAAAATAGAGAAATCATTAAGTACTATGCACAATCTCTAATAACATCAAAAATCAAAGTAACATGATATTCCAGTTGATGACATGATGTGTGTAATGTTCTTCTCATACTATTTATGATAGTATGATACTAAACCGTAAACGGGTGGAATTGTGGCTTGCTTTCATATGATGAAGACATAATTTTTCAATCAGTTTTATTGAGGTCTAGAGCTGGCATTTCAGTAACTGATAATAGTCATTGTTTAATCATACGTTTTTTGATTGAGTTAAGTCTGGCAATTGATATTTTATCGTATGTTTTTCTTTGTTGTGATGTTATGCTATTGTTTCAGAAAAAGGGAGAAGGTTTGGATCCATTAAAACGTTTAATCCCGCTGCAAATGTTTGCACCTGTCCTAAGTCAGGAATCTGATGTACAGTAGTTGTCGTTTGTTTATATAATATATACGTGTTTCTCGTTTCTCGTTTTGTTTATATAGATTAGACCGTTGGTTTTCCCGTTTGAATGGTTTTACACTAGTAATTTTGGGGCCCTTTATAGCTTGTTGTTCGGTGTGAGCCAAGGCTCCGTGTTGAAGGCCGTACTTTAACCTATAATGGTTTACTTTTTAAATTGTTATTTGTATGGAGAGTTGTCTCATTGGCACTCACACCACATCTTCCTATATCTATTTGTTCCTTATGTCGTAATTACAATCCCGTTTCACGAATGTGACCTAACAAATTCGACTTTTTATCTTTATTTGTGACATGTTTGCCTGTTGTGTCATTTTGTTTTGTTCACGCACCATTGTCAATATTATTAAATTTGATACGATTGTCGTACTGGTGAGAGGTTTGGCGCTGTAAACCAGGTTCAATCCATCATTTTCTAAAATTAAAAATTCCTGTACCGAGTCAGGAATATGACAGTTGTCCATTCGTGTGATGTGTTTTATCCTTTTTTTTTTGTCATTTGATTAGGGACTTTCCGTTTTGAATTTTTCTCGGAGTTCAGTATTTTTGTAATTTTACTTTTTGATAATCTATGTATCATCGTCGTTTCGCTTAGTTCTTTTGTAACATACGTCGTGTTGCTCGTTTTAATACAAACCCGGTAATAAATCTATCATCGATGTTTTTTAATCTTATTTTGACAAAATTGAAGTAAATTGACTGGCGATAGCGGAATGTTATTTCTATATTCCGCTGGAAAGGTGTTTGGAGAAAGGAATCACGTTTTAGTCTGTTTGGTCTATATTTATCTTATTTACCTCAAATAAACTTTTCAATTGAAATAAACATGTACTCACCTGGATGTAGACAAGCGATAATAATTATAACGGTTATTAATTGAAGGTTACTTTGCAAGTGACTCAAAATGCGAGAAAACACACCACAGTCATGTGACTTTGTTTTCATATGAGGTACAATACAAGCTTTGTACCTAATTTGACAACTATCGAACTAATTGAGACCCCTTGAAAGGCCTCCAGCTATTTGAAATCACAAAAACATGTTGCAGGATTTTTAACTTGTACAAGCGCTAATCAAAAAGACTGGGGATAATCCTTGTTATGCAAGAAATGTTTGAATACTATGCTCAGCTGTGACTATCCATTATATATAAAAGTATTATTTTAAACAAACTTCCGTCTTTGTGAAAATTCATTAATATTTAACACACAAAAAGATTTGCATACAAAAACCTGTATTCTGCACATGTCAATAATATCGTGAAATTTATTTCTGTAATATATTTTTCATTACATTATTAGATTCAATATTTGCCGATAAATTTATTCGAAAACTATATAAGTAAGACAAGAAGAAATGATGCAAATAATTAACCTATAACATATATTCCTTCTGAAAGAATCATTCTATTTCTGAAACATTATTACAAACCTTTGATTTGATATCTCTTGGACCAATCGGTGAATGTAATCAACAGTTTTATTTCCATTGGATGATATGTGTGCCCGTACGTACTGCAGATAGAAGAATATATTGTCTGATCAAATCTCATTCTAATGGAAAATTCACAAACATCACACACATGTATACGAACATAAATGAATTTAGAATTCACACAAACAGTCACAAAATCTAGCAATGACGCCAAAAATTGAGGGACTATTAACTTTTCCGAGCCGCTAGGCAAGGGAAAGGAGTAGGTTCAGTAAGACCCCTTTTTGGCCTCAAAATATAGCAGTTTTAGAAAATTGTGAAAATGTAATCGTTTAGATATTTATTGCAAGTAGAATGCTTCTGCTTTATAAATATGGACTGTTTTTGACAAAACAATGCACATATATCGGGTACTAGCATCATTAAGTCATGCTAAATTACTGAAATCTTCACAATTGTAGCATTTTAGTTAAATTTTAGACTATTTCCGTCTGAAATGAAAGTGGCCGCATTCGTGTTCATTCATAATATTGAAATGTAAGTTGTATTTGATGATAATACATAATATATATAAAGGTTGAGGATGAACACGGATGCGGCCACTTTCATTTTTGACAAAAATTATCTGAAAAGTGACGATTTTTGGCATATTTGATAGATTTTTCATATTTAAGCTTGAATCGGGGCGTTTTAAATAACGTATTAAGTTAAAATCTTCCCCATTAACTAATTGAATCAATTGAAATAGACACTTAAGTGTTTAGAAAGTGTCTAAAATCTTTTGTTAGATGAACTTGAAAATTGAGGCCGAAATCGGCCCTTACCGGACCTACTCCTTTGGTTCCAAGACTAGTATTTTTCGCAAATACCTCTCAATAATATGGTATATGTGTTTAATTACACTAAATACATTTTGATTGAAACTCTCTGTACTGGTGAAAGGAAATATATTTTTACTTGTAATATGTAATTCATAAACATGTTTGTCCTTAATTTTGAGGATAAGTAGAGACTATCATAATACCCCGTGAATTATAAATGTAATAATACGTGCTAGCGCTGTCTTAATGTAACGTCATATCCGAAAAAAAATTGGCTAAAAGGGGCTCGCGAGGGTAAAAAAGGAATTTGCAAAATGGCAAATACAACAGCAATAAGGGGAATTTGAGGCAAATTCACCGGCAGTGGTGAAAAATATGCAAATTCGTTTGAAATGTGAAAAAGTTAGGTGCAAAAATACACTGGCTACCAAGAGAGCAAAATACATTATTCTTATATAATGTGTAATAAAAATTTAAATACTCTCATAAATTGATACTTCACTTTTCCAATCGTTCATATTCTAATTCTAAATGAACGGTTTTTAGAAAATATTTATGACATGTTTGTGTGCGCTGTTTTCAGTAACCTAGTATATATTTGTGTTATCTATATGTAACTTCTCAAAGATATTATTCTTATATTTTAGCTGGCATTTGGTTTTATAATAATGTCCTTTTAAAAAAACTTACTTTTAAATTGATCTAAAAAAAAACATTATATGAAACATTTTCCAATATTGAATTAAAAGGGACCTTTCGTGACATAGTTTTTACGACGATGGAAGCATTTAACGACCAAGACTTCTTCTTCTTCCAAATCTTCACATCCTTTGTAGGACAACCACACCGTTAAGGCATGAAGAACAAAACCCACCACCATAAATGTAGGAATATATGTACACTATATTTTGAATAATGCTATCCTCCACCAATATATATACAGAATCACTTTTGTAGTTGCACATGTATCTTGTGGTATGTATTCTTAGTTGCGTTTAAAATTGTTAGGCTAGTTACCGGACATATATACAGGGGGATTATATATGTTTACGTAGTAAAATAGTTCATACTTAAAAGATAAGTGTTGTAAAATAAATTACTTTTATCACGTTCGCACTGGTAAAAAGAATAACAGATTTGCAGCAGTAAAATCTAAAAAAGTTCGTCTTTCGTAATATGGACTAAGGATCTAAAAGAAGTTAAAAACACTTTCTTTTCTTGTCATTAATTTAAAATTGAATAAAACGTTCATATTGTCTAAAAATTTATTCCACGCATAGAAATGGTCTTTTCACATCATATAATCTAAAAAACAAGATTTTTAAGATTTCGTCGTATCTATACATTGAGACTGGCTAAACAGCCCTTTCTTTTTTTGTCTATTACTATTTTTGTCGTACAACGATGAATTTTATAGCAAATTTAAATAATTCTAAAATTCGCGATGTTAGTCATGTTAATTTGAATGTATGGTATGGTGATAGTCTCAGATAGACAATACTTGTTGTTCGACAAGTTCATTCTGCTTTCCTTCTAAAGGCTTAAGAGTAAGAATAACGTAAAAAACAGAAAGAGAAAATTAGTTTATTCTTTCATTTATCAAAACAACAATAAGAAAGAAAAAAAGTAATGTTCATCTTTTTTAACCGATTCGCTCTCCTTCGTTTATGTTTATCCATCAGCTTTATTGCATTTTAAAGCACATAGATCTTGAATTAGTGCCAATTTTTGTAGATCCTATGCTATTTTTGGCACCACAAAAACAGTGGTTTACTCCATCCAAACAGGCAAATCTATCTTTAACTTGATAAATAGCTCCTCCGTAGCTGCAAGTACCTATTTAATATAATGGATATACATTTACAATTAACAGAAATTTATGAAAATTTACTTTTGTAAATTATATAAATCTGAAAGAAATATCGTTATAAGAGAATTACCTATAGGCAAATATATCCTATTTATGTGTTTTTTATTTATTAAATATTTCATTTTTATCTGAGCTTGGCGAATTATATAATAACACAGACAAAATAATGAAATGATTTGTCCTTCCGTAACTGTATCTTATTAACTCCTCAAAATTTAGGTACATTATTTGGATTAAAAGTTAATATTTAAAAAAAACCCACTGAATTCCCTCACGAACATATTGACAGTTATCATAAATTTAATGAGACAAGCGTTTTTCTTTACTGATTCAAATTGGATACATGAATATATATTTTCTTTCAAAATCTATTGATTCATATAAAAAAGAGTGTAATTCCGTCAAATGTCTGTATGTCATTGCGAAAGCATTTACCTCGCCAGTGGTTGTATATCACCATATCATAATTTTCCGCGTTTTAGAAAAAAAAGATGTTATTTTTAATGGTAATTCGAAAGCCATATCTGTTAAATTTGTTTTTAACTTTTCTCGATTAGAGAACTCTTAACCTGTTATACCAATTGTTCTATCTATTGTTGAAGACTCTTTGTTGTCCTGTATATCTCGTTTTGTTATTTTATTGTTGTGGTGATGTTTCATTTTTTATTTCATAATTTCCATCTATTTTGAATCATATAGAATTATCAATAGTTACGATATTGACCAGACGTACATTATTGACCGGTCGTATGACCAATCTTAATTATAACTACGTTTGATCTCACCTTCACAATATGGACATCCACGATATGGAACTACTGGTTTTAAACATTTTGTGATTGCACACTTAAATTCTTCACAATACACATATCTTCCTTCTGTTATACAAAACCTGTCACCATTCCTAAGAATAGGTTTCGTTTCCCAAACTGCATATTTTACACAATTTCCAAATATTTGCCTTCCTCATAAAATAGAATAAATAAATGTATTTGCATTAATGTAAAAAGTTCATATTCAATATACCAAAAAAAAAATACATTTAAATTATTCATGTCGTTTAGTGTTTCACGGATAATTTATTATTCCGGAATCATACCTCATCTCCTTATTCATATAAGATATATAGGTATGTATTCATTAATCGTAAGCTTTCAAATGTTTGGCTTTTAGGTTAATCCAGAAACCCCCTTTGTACGTAATACATTCATGAGGGGTTATTGCAGTTACATTTACTAACAAATTGAAAATATCAGTAATAATAAGATATCATTAATAGATTATTAAAATGTTAATTAATCTTTTTCGTGTAAAAATACACAGGCCCGCCGATTTCATTCATATGGTGGCGATGTTCCTTTTTGATAACCGTACTGTATGTGTTTGCCGGAAGTGCACGTGCAACATAAGAGATTCCGGTAGTATATGATTCAAATCCAATCGAGGCGTTTTGCTTTCGGTTTGAAGAGTTATCAAACCTTCTCCTTAACAAAACATTACAAGGAATAGGGTTTGACTAACTATTCATTTAACATGTTCAAGCATTTTGAATCCTACATAAAACTTAAGCAAATTTGTATGCATGCATGTCTTTTGACTCATTGTGCAATTTACAAAAGGAAAATAATGAAACTACCGGAATATGACAGTTTTTTTTCTGTTTACAAAAACTTAAGACGAAAGGAAATTTCGATTTCTTCTGTTAAATGTTCTTTTCTATTTTCCGATGTTGGTGTTTCTTTATCCTCTTCTTACATGGTTACTATGTAGACGGTTACTTGTTTTTAAAAGTGTGCACTACAATTATAAGGTTATTTTGAATAGACAGAAAAAAACATTTCAGTCATTCCTTATAACTCAAGGAAACGTAAGGAGAAAATTGTTTTTTTGTCAGATGACAAATTATGTCTATGAGCTGATAGACAAAATAATTTCAGATTAACAGAAGACGTTTTACATACTAAATTAAATTATAAAAAAATATAGGATTTAAGAAATCCATAAAATAAGTGATATCATACCTATGAAATTAAACAAAGATACTTTAAAAAATATATTTACCGAACGATTCTCCTATAAAACTGAACATATACATGGAAGCAAAAACTAACACAGAGAACACTCTACACTGTACCATTTTTAATTTCAGTTTCTGAAAAATATTCAAAATTTTAAAAGATAAAATCCATCCATTGATTCATTACCATTGAGTCAGTCTATCAATAAAACTGTCGAGCAACAGTGTCATATTTTATACAATGGTCTATGATTTCAACTACCTGACGATAATTTTTAAGTATTATGTTTGAAACATTTTAAACAACAGTTTACTTACATTTTTAAATACAACTTACCAATTATAAAGTGTCATGTAAAGTTTAGTAGAAGAATATTTATGTCATTTATCAAACACGTTAGGAATATAGTACCAAGGCTCAAGTTGATACATTAAAATTGCGTAATTAGTAATGTCAGTATTTGTTTAACCGCATCCTATTTACTGCTTTTGTTTACGAACTAAAGTTAATTCATCTGTCAGGTAAATTAACATTCGTTAATTAAAATTGTACGAAATATAAATACAATATTAGGTCAATGTCAGAAAAATATCAACTTTTTTGTGTGAGGCTGAGAAACTAGGGAAGGGCGAGGTTCTTCCGATCCCTTCCCCAGTTATGCGCCGAGTACAAAAAAGTTTTTTTTTTTCAGACATTGACCTACTATTGTTTTTATACTGCGACTTAAATAAATAAATTCATAGCTATTTAAATTGTTACACAAATTTCAAACTTATTTTCATTACTCAATGAACCCTGACTGTGGTAAAGTGTTCCATGATGATTTGACATTGCACAAAATATAGCTGTGTTACCATAATTAGGAAATAAACACAGTTAGTTGCAGTATATACAATAATATGTAAATATCAGAAAAATATAAACGTTTTTCAAAGAGGCTGATAAACTGGGGAAGAGCGAGCTTTAACCAATCCCTTCCCCCGTTTTAGCCGAATAAAAACACTTTATTTTTTTCTGACATTGACATACTATCTTTTTTATACCACAACTTCAATTAATACACAGTTAGTAGTGGTGTTACGTGCCTTTATAAAAACAAAACGGAACTCTTAAAGGTTTCAACAGACGAAGAAATTGATGATTAAGATTGAAATAAGTTCATTAAACACATTTAAACCTAAAAAGTTGTTATCGTTGGCTATTGTTCTTGTAGGATCAAATGGAGAAGTTTCTTAACACTAACAGTATTGAAGACTGGTTTGCTCTTTTTGATAGATCACAAGTCTAAATTTTTCACGTTAAGATAGTTGGTAAGATAAATTCCTTACATAGTGTGCTTTGCTCTCACCCATATGGAATTTACTGACCCCATATATACCGTATTAGGTCACTAGCACACTTTGTAACTAATAGTACATGATTATACAGATATTAGTTTTGATCGCATTACTTTGTAGTTTATTTGGTGCGACATTATTTCCTTATATGCAACTACTACCCTATATATTATATAACACAAACTGTCATAACCCGGATTATGGAATCTCTCGAAAGTTGAAATTGTATATGCTATTTTGTTATTATTATCTATTTTGTTTAGTTATTAAAAGACCTAATTAATGCACATGATGTAATAAAACATCATAAAATCAGACTTGTTAAACTAAATTATTATAACCAGATTTGATTGATGCAAAGTACAGTTGTAAACAGCACTTGTCAAGAAACATGTTTTGTTTTTACATTCTTAAATCTATACTTTTACATAGCCTTTTTATGAACCTTGGTGGTTTAGCACTAAAAAGCATATTTTGGAACATTTATTAATAATCATCATATGCCTTTCGTGTCTCTTGCTGTTTGTTATACGCCTAGCAAGGATCCTTATATACTTCGGTTTTCAAATATTTTGATTTGAATGCTTTAATTCCCCTCGAGTTTTTTAAACGCATCTTCATTGTCATTGTTTTAATATGATTTACTAAAGTCAATAAGGCAATATTAAGTATACTAGAACACACCCGCAAAATCGCGGGAATTTAGAGCTTGGTTGAAAGTATGTTAACTCTTGTATGAATAGTTTTCGTAAAAGATTTCATGTCTGGAAATTTCAGAAAAGGTATCAAAATTATAGGTTTTTGGAAACATTTAAAGCCCTCTCCCTTGCTTCCAAAGTCCGTTATTATTTTTTTCTGTTTAATTCCATTATTTTTGCCTTTCTGTATACTGTGAACATACATATATTATACTTAAAGTGTATTTGCTAATAAATTCAAGTTTCTTCTCCTAGGTTGATTACTGCTTTATTAGGGACGACATCAAAAGTTCAATGAAGGCTAAAAAATTTAATTCACATATTTTTTTTTCACTTACCCAGCCCCCATTCCCACCTCAACCCCACACCCTCTTAACTTAATTTGGAAAAAATTGATTGACCAATATGGATATATGTAAAAACCAATTTCGGATAAACAAAACTTGCAGCAGTTTAACGCCCCCCCCCCCTCCCCCAAAAAAAAAACTATTTGATTTTTTTTTTTTTTTTATCTTAAATTGATTTTTAGATGTCGACCCTTGAATAGAGAATCAGCGACTGATGATAATTATTGGCCTGTCCCAGAGTACTCTTATGAAATTTATGTGCAAGTTTAAATCCGCGAGTCCTGTCTGACTTAAAAACGAAATCGCGGGCATTTTAAGCTTGTTTGAAAGTATGTTAACCATTTTAGGATGTTTTTTGTAAAACATTTTATGCCCTCTCTCTTTTTTTCAAAGTCCGTTATTATTTTGTTTTCAGTTATATTCCATTATTTTCGCGATATATTATAGATATTAAAGTTTATTTAATTTTCTATTTACTATTAATTCTAAGTTTCTTATCCATGGCGATCACTACTATATTACATAGACAGTCTCTATATATTATAGTAGAATATCAATCATAGCTATATAGTATGTATGAAGATAAACGCTAAATAATTGTCCGAGTACTTATGGAAATTATGACAAGTTTAAACCGAGGTATAATGTAGTGGTTCTTAGGATCTAAAAACCACGATATGGACAACGCCCTGATTGGCTTATTTATTTTTCATTTTTATTATCTATCATACGATTGGTTCTCAATGTTAAAACCGGAAGTCATATCTGACTTAAAAGTCGGTTTGAATACGGAATCAATATCCGGACGCCTTTGTTTTCGTTTTTCTCCCAAAAGAACCCAAACTGAATAGTCATAAGAATGGATGACAAATGCGACTATGCATGGTACCTATAGGACACAGAGTTATAATGATTGATTTATTAGAGAAGGAGGAGAAGCGACACACAAAATGAGGTCTTCTCGTTTAATAGTATAGATAAGTACCATTTTTTTACTGAACCTTTGAATACTTCTCATATTTATTTCATAAATAAACTATCAACATCTAACTTAACTTAAGGTTTTTTATGGAACTTCTGATTTACTATTATAATTTAATTGATTTTGACAATATTGTACTTGATTTCTACGTTTGTAAGTAAATTGTTGAGTTCTATTACATTTATGGGACAAAGTACCAGCCATTCAATGTACTGCGATGTATTGACACTTATCCCCTTCTGTTACAATAGTAAAACATAATTCATATTCGCTTTGTCGATAATGCACACATTAGGTAAAATATAAAAACCAAAGGGTAAAAACCATCAAAAGAGGGGCGAAAGATACCAGAGTGGCAGTCAAACTCATAAATCAAAAAATAAACTGACAACGACATGACTAAAAACGAAAAAGACAAACTGACAAACAGACAAATAATAGTATACAAGACATGACATAGGAAACTAATGACTAAGCGACACGAACCCCACCATAAACTGTGGTGATATCAGGTGCTTCGGAAGGGTAAGCAGATCCTTCTCCACATGCAGCACCCGTCGTGTTGCTCATGTTATTACCATTCCGGTTAACAGTCTGATTCGGTTGGTCACATTCGTAAAAAGGGAAAGGCTTGTTATTAACACATAATGAACATATCCGATATCATCTGTGACACGGTTATTTCATAACGGTCAACCAACTCGTGATTACGTCCGTAAAATTTACGAATTAAATTAAAGTGCCATGCGTCCGAATCGCACCTCTGAATCAAACCACATCAGAAGCGCTCTTTGTAATAATCCAAATAGCTGGATGCACTAATACTGAGTCACGTCAATGCAATCAAAAGAAACATAAATTTAAGCTGAAATATGATATTAAGATACAATCAGAATTCAACGTTTAATTTCTTCCTGGTATAAATCAAATACATTTAATTTACAGACATCTACAGAATGAAACATTCACTGAAATATAAGCCATCACATTATACCGAAAATGATGAAACAGAGGAACTCCCTAATGTAACATGTTAAACAGGAATGATATCTGAAGAAAATCAAAGTCTCTATTTTTATTCTATTTTTCCCTTTTCCTACAATCTAACAACAAAAAGTCAACAGGCATAGGAAATAAATGTATACTGTTATGTCGTGATAGTCTTGTTTTCTTTTCTATATATCAATCAACTATCATTAAGGTGTTGTCTTAAGGCACATCGATTTTGGATTTTGGGCTATTTTTGTAGATGATATCCCATTTTCAGTGCCACAGTTACAGCGGTTTGTTCCATCAAGGCACTGAAACCACCCGGAACCAACTTGATAAACTGTTCCTCCATAACTGCAAGTTCCTATTTAAAAGAATAAAAATATTTAAATAATGAATGAATAACTTAATTTGACGAATTAACTGTACTTACAGCCTTAAGACTAGATGCAAATAATATCACAAAGCAATGTCACCATTATATAGTGGTAAGCAAAGGACGTGAACATACCTTTTAAAAGTTAACATTTCCACCGCTTGTATATTTTACCCCTTTGAGGCGATTAAAACCAAATTAAGGCATGCAATTACAGTTGTAGGATTATTTGGTAAATGAAACTTGCATCATCTTCGTTTTAGTCTATATGAGTCATATATTATATCGTGAAATGTATACACAACCGCAGATGTAAAAGCAAAGAGAGCAAAAAGAAAACAAAAGAGTTAAGTTGAACTTCTGTAAATATAGTCAACGTACGTAATTATCCACAAAGAAACTCCTCTAACGGCGAAAACTGTGCCACTTTTACTATGAAGTTTTGTAATAGACTATATCCTTATATGGAAAGTCCAAATGCACTACTAATCTTTTTCAGATATTAAACATAGGACTGTGTAGTATACTTTAAATATCTATATGCCTGGCAAATAAGAATAAATCTTTAATATTCCTCCCTTCACTCTGGGCTTTCCTCAGAATTCAATATGGTCGCTATGCATGTTTATTATACTGAGAAAACTCCTCAGTTGTGTCTCAACGATTTGAAACATGGAGATTGTATCTTGGAACCAAAAGCTTAACAAAACGAAATTCTATGAATATTATATATCTCCCCAAAAAGGAGCGTGTTTTGTGAAACATCTTAAAAAAAACCACAATAGTACAAGGAAAACTAAAACCTAAGAATCATAAACCCAAGGGAAAACAGGGTTTGAAATTCAGGCGCACAAGAGGAATACATATTCCTCCGCTAGTGCCACCTATCTTGCTGAACAAGCTTAAACATCCTAAATTAAAGTCCTGCTAGACATGAAGCGGACTTTACTACCTAAACCGTTTCTGTGGTAAATACATAAAATTCGATGTAATATTGTTTGTAAGGGTACTTCTGTAAATTGAAAATTATGTACATTGAAGAAGAACACACTTCTTTTTTGTTGTTGTAATTTCACGGACACATGAACAGTTATATCCTTATCAATAATTTTAATTTTACTAAGTGGCTTTGAAGTACATATGTGGGTTCTAAATGATCTACCAATATCCAATACCATCACTAAATAGTTTATATAGTTTAAAGCTGTCTCTATAAATGGACAAGGAAAAACACTTGAAGCTATTGATTTAAAGTTAACAAAATATAGCTGGAATAAACTTGATATATTTATATCGTTTTTATCATTTGTTTCTTAATTTTAAAAGACTAGTAAGAACAGCCAGTTTATCAGATTTTGAGACAGATTGTTACTAAACTTTATTAAATCAAACAGATCCACTATTTTCATTGTCAAGTATATATTTCTCAAAATGGGGAACGATACCAAAGGGAAATTTAAACTCATAAGTCGAAAATAAAGTGACAAAGCCATTGCTTTTAAAGAAAAAAACCAAACAAACAGAAAATCAACAGTTCACAGAAAACAACATTGAAAGCTAAAGACACGAACCCCACCAAAAACTGATAGCGATCTCAGGAAATCTAATTCAAATGTGCAACCATCGTGTTGCTTATGACTTTATAAATCTATGTAACTTAAAAAAGTTATAGCTTTCTTTTGATAATTTCTTTGGTATGTTTTTAGTACCCTTTTTATCCCTTTGAACGAGACTAATCATGCATAGGGTTGAGGTCTACAACAAATATCAATCCTTCTGTGTGATTATGCTCTTGACATAGACCAGACACGTCCCCGTGGTTGTCTTTCGTTTAAATCTTTATTTAATTTTAAATATTTGAAGAGGTGAATGTTGATGATAGATTGATGACAATGTAATTTTTTTATATCGCTGTTGCCTTTTGATTTTTTTACTTTTTACATTACACTGATACATTTATCCGGTAGACTGATGATATATTTTCACTTCTAGTTTGTATATGTTATTTGGCATATGTCAATTTTCGTTCCATTAAAGTTCAAAATTCGGTCTTCAACACGGAGTATTGGCTCACATCAAACACAAGCTATAAAGGGACCCAACAATTATTAGTGTAATTGACACTTAATTTTCATTGATTACCATTGTTTAGAACAATATATTTATGATATCGACCAAATGTAGGAAATTTGAATTAAAAATTGGGCGAAATTTGATTGTTTGAACTTACCTATACAATATAGACATTTATTGTACGGAGTGACTAATGGTTGTTCACATGCCGCCGGAGGACATGTAAATTCCTTACAGTACTCATATCCCTTTTCTTTTAAGCAAAACCGGTCACCATTTATTTGCACAGGTTTGATTTCCCCAACTCTATACTTCAAACAGTCTCCATACTTTTCACTTCCTAAGAAAATACATTTTTAAATAAATGCATGTAATATAAAAAAAGAAGATGTGGTATGATTGCCAATGAGAAAATTGTCCACAAGAGACCAAAATGACACAGAAATTAACAACTATAGGTCAACGTATGGTAAGTCTACAATAGAAATATATATATATATAAAAACACATGTTTTAACATACTATTTTATACAATCTATTTACTTTTCTACATTGGCTAGAGGTAAAGGGAGAGGGTTGAGATCTCATAAACATTTTTAACCACGCCGCATTTTTGCGCCTGTCCTAAGTCAGGAGCATCTGGCCTTTGTTAGTCTTGTATTATTTTAATTTTAGTTTCTTGTGTACAATTTGGCAATTAGTATGGCGTTCATTATCACCGAACTTGTATATATTTGTTAGGGGCCAGCTGAGGGACGCCTCCGGTTGGGGGAATTTCTCGCTACATTGAAGACCTGTTGGTGACCTTCTGCTGTTTTTTTCTATGGTCGGGTTGTTGTCTCTTTGACACATTCCCCATTTCCATTCTCAATTTTATGTTGTCTTTGAGAAAAATAACACTTACTAATACTCCTCATAGTTGTTTATACGTATTTATTAGAAATATTTAGTGGTACATATGTTGTCATAGAGGCCTTTGAGAAGAATAACACTTCCTGATACTCCTCAAATAGTCGGTGTTATTGGGCAAAAGTATTTTTCACAGAATAAATAGAATTTCTAATATAAAATTTGGGGAGAACAAAAAAGAGCATATATTAAGTTTGAATAAATTAGCAGCAGTTATCTCAGTATAACCAGTGATGTTGGCAGCAATGGATTTTCTTCGGGAAATATTTTAAACATTACAAACAGTGGCATTGGTTCATGCACTCTCGTGTTAGTGTATATTATTAGAAACAGTGGAATGTCCACGTGAAGATGTCAATTCTATTTTAAACCTCATTTATCACATTTTCATATGTTAATAGTAATGGATATTAAGGAAAACAAGTTAACAAACTACATATTTACCGGAAGTGCTTCCTATAATACAGAATATGTATATTGCAGCAAGTACATACACAGAAGATACTGTTCTTTGTAACATTTTTATTTTCACCTTCTGAAATATAATTAAGAATTGATCAGGATGTGCCTAAACTGTGGATTTATTGATATTTGTAAAATACAAATTTTTGTGGATTTCGTGGGTACAGGTTGACCACGAACTTTAATATTCAACGAATTATAAATTTTCCATTGTCCTACATGCAGACCTTTGCAAAAGAACGAAATTAAATATCCACGATAGTGTCAGTTTTCCTTTTTCCACGAAAGTTGGAACTCACGAATATAAATGAGTTCATAGTATTCAAATATTGTAAGAAGTCTGTTCTGTCATGCCAGAACTGACTGATCACTACATCAAATTCTAAAGAGCACAGTCAGCAATGTTTTCAATGTCGTTTACTTTCACGTCAACATAGCCCGTAAAAGCGTTATCACTAGCACTGAGAGTTTGATGTTGTAAGAATGAAACATCTGCATTGTCGAAAATTACTTGAACAAGCTACGACTGACTGAGACATTTTTTACTCTACAAAGGCAAAAATCTGTGTGCTTCCTTTGAAAAAAATCCGGTATATCATTGACGTGGTATTCAAAATTAATCACAACTTCTTTTTGAATTATTTTGCACAGCTGAATAACATTGTTATTGCCGTTAAAGTACATTTCAACATTATCAAAACAGTAATCACACATAGTTACAATTAGGAGTCATGACGTCAAACATGTCTATGAAACATATTCAGACATACATACAGTTGATAACATGGCAAATTTTAGAGTTCTAGATGTGACCCCTTGATACATTTTTGTACATTCTTTCTCTTTTTGTGCCAATTAAATGTTCACATACGCACAAATGAATTTGATATCATAGATGTGAGTGTAATTGTGTTCCATTTACTGGCAGGCAATTTATTTCTCGCCAAAATTGTAAACCACAAGATGTCGACAATAGATAACTAACACAATTTAAGTTCAACAACCAAAAAAGAAAATTTGTATATGTCTATATGAATCTTCATTTTAAATATTCTATGATTATTTTTTTCATGAATGGTAAGCATCAATATTACCTTATGCATTAATATGCTTCTATCAGCACATTGGCTAATATACACAATCTGTAAATAAACTCATCATAGGTACCAGGACTAAATTTTGTATATACGCCAGACGCGCGTTTCGTCTACAAAAGACTCATCAGTGACGCTCGAATCCAAAAAAAAAAAAAAAAAAAAAAAGTCAAATAAAGTACAAAGTTGTAAACAGTTAATTTTAACTACATTTGTTCTTAGCCTTTCTATTTATTACATTTTAATCTTTTTATTCATTTAATTGTAGTGTTTTTATTCATTATATTTGTAAATCGTAATCAAATTTAGTTTTATTTCACAAAATAAATTATTAGCGAAGTATTATTATTTTCTAATCGAAAAGTAAAATATAAACATATGGAATATTATTCATTCTTGGTTAGACATTATGCTGAAATATACCGTTACGTGTGTTGATCACTTAAATAAGCTGCTGATTGTTTTTGACATAAAATAGTGTAATAGAAATGATTGATGCATATGTTCGTTTTGTATTGATATCAATTTATAATAGAATTATTTTTTTTCCAATAGATGGCATTTCAAAATCTTCCAGATTAATAAGAAAAATACCATGAAAACAAATCTTAATTTTTCTCTTTACAAGATATGATGATGTATGTTCGAGATTGTGATAGCGAAACATCAAGTATATAAAAGACCAAATTTCTCCGATATCTTATCTAAAATTTAAATATTTTGCCAAATAATGCAACTAAAAGTTGTATTGCATAATTTAGAAATAACAAAACAAACATGTACGAGGGTCTGGATGGGGTGGGGGGGGGGGGGGGGGTCTGTTATTCTGTAAACATTTAATTTTTACGCCCTTTTTCTCTAATCTTTAAAAAAAAATACCCCTTTTTTCTCAAATTTGTTTTGCCCGTTATTCTCTATTCTTCATTTTTTAAGGGCATTATTCTGAAATCATTTAACCCCATCCAAACCCTCATGTACCGATCTCCAATACAAAAAGTACCCCCCCCCCCCCCCAAAAAAAAAAAAAGAAAAAAAAATCACAACGAAAGAATGTGTTTTCTCTTTTATTATTTTGTACATGTCACCGGATTTCAAAGCTAGCTAACCTCTCACTTGTATGACAGTCGTTTGAAATTTTATTAGATTGACAACAATGTGTGAGCAATAAATAAAGGCAACAGTAGTATACCGCTGTTCAAAACTCATAAATCCAGGGACAAAAAACAAAATCAGGGTAACAAACTAAAACCGAGGGAAACGCATTAAATATAAGAGGAGAACAACGACATAACACCGAAACGTAACACACACAGAAACACACACCCTTTACAAGTAAAAGGAACATTTTTACAATTGACATTTTAGGGACTGTTCTTGATTACGTTTAAAAAGGCGTACAAAATGTGCAAGCGAAGATGTTAAAGGCAAATTTTATTTTCATCCTTTACATGTATTATTGAACAGAAAGACTCGACTTGGTGGATTTCTCATAGACAAATATACCATGAGAATAAGGTTATCTTAAACTAATTTTATAGAGAATCACAACATAGTATGTGAAGAATCTTTCTAAACAATATAGATTCCGGGATTTAAGTGAACATTTTTTGGGGGCACATTATGACATTAGATCTCGTGGAGATTAACAAACTATCACGTTGTATGTAAATACACTGTATACAAGATCAAGTTAGAGAAATTTGCTACCTTCTCAGTTTTTAATATTTTTATATGGCTTAGATATGTTGAAAAAAAATCATTTCAAAATTATTTTGAATAAGAAAGAAAAATACAACTTACCTTGTTGTAGTGTTGGATATTACTACAATTATTCCAGTCATTTATAATACTGGTTAAATATAGTATCAAGGCTAAGGTAAATACATATTTTAATACAAACAACTTTTTTTAAAATTTTAATAAGTGATGTCCGGAGTTTTGCCACCACATCCTGTTGACATTTTCGGTTTCCGCGAATTGTAATATATTTCATTTTAACATGTTGCACGATTTATGTCATCTTATACACTTTTCTTGTTTTCTACATCTATCATCAAGGTGCATGTAATAAGCCTGAAATGAAAATAGCCAGGTGACCTACATAGCCTGGTTTTTTTTGGTTTGTTACTTAACATTAAATATTTATACAAATTTTCTTACCGATTACGTTGCAAATCATTTCCTTCGGCGTAAAGATCTAGACATGGTGATTTTATTTTACAATATTACCCTTCTTTTGAATAGATAAAAAAAACAATTGTGATATGAAGAGTAAAATATGAATGAATACCGAAAATTGAAAACGGAAAGTCCCAATTCAAATTGCAAAATCAAAAGCCCAAACACACAAAACGAAGAGATAACAACTGTCATATTCCTGACTTGGTACAGGTAATACCTTATATAGAAAATGGTGGATTAAACCTGGTTTTATAGATAGCTAAGCCTCGCACTTGTATGACAGTCGCAAATAAATTATTTTAATGAATTTTTGTGGTTATTTAGAATTGCATCTGAATAGGGAAAACAAAATATATGTAACATTTATACATACAGTAACGCAATCAAGTGATGTTATTCAAATATATCTAGAAATGTATGTACTGCCCATAAAGAGTTTGAAAACGCCTTTTGTGTACTTGAATATGTTGAAATTGCATCTTTTGAAAATTATAACTCTACTTTTGAAATTTCTTCCACTTATTTAAATAAGAAATATAATGTTATTGCTACAAACCAAGGATTTTTGTTTCAAACGATAAAACAATTAATAGAGTTTTACCGGATTTTTTTTGTGTAAGTAGCTATCAATTTATCTTGATGTGTAGCTTGAGAAGAAGAATAAAAAATAAAAATATAAGCGTAACTTCGTCACGAAAATTAAATTCCAATAATTCGCATTCCAGACACTCAAAATCCCGCCTCGCTTTTGGTTGGGTTCGTGGTAATCAATCTCTAGTTTTCTATGTCGTTCACTCCGTGTTTTTGTAAGAATTTTTTCTATTTATATCAATCTGATGACTTAAGTATTTTTCAACGGATTTTTATAGTTTGTCCATATGCTGTACTGTTACACTCGCGTCCCAAGCTAGGGAAGTGTTGGGCGCCCGCTTAACGTACATAACCCCGCCATAATCTTTATGTGCCTGTCAAAGTCAGGAATCTGTTATTGCGTGATTGTTTTTGTTTCTGTTAATCATATGTGTTGTTTGAGTATTGTTTTGACTTTCTTTACTATTTTGACCTGAGCGTCACTGATGAGTCTTATGTATAAAAAACACACGTCTGGCGTTTTAAATCATTAGCCTTGTACCTTTAATAACTATAAGCGTGTCGTAATGTTCTATTGTATTGTTTATTCGTGTATTTCCCGGCCCTGTATGTCCTTCCATTTATTTGTATTGTAGTCCTGTCATGTAATGTTGTCATTTCAGTATTGTATTTTATACTGTCATTTAGGCGGGAGGTTTGGCTAACTACAAAACCAGGTTCAACCAGTCAGGAAAATGGCAATTGTTATCTTATAGTTCGTTTCTGTGAGTGTTGCATTGTCGTTTATTTTTTTGTTGCACTTTAGTGTTTCTGTTGTTTCGTTGTTTTCCTCTTATATTTGATATGTTTCCCTTAGTTTTAGTGTTGTATCCCAAATTTGTATACTTCTGTTGCCTTCATTTGTTGTACCGTTTTTTTTGTTGTTCTGTTGCAGCGCCGTTCCAGAATAAGGGAGGGGGTTGGGCGCTCAATAAAAATGTTTGGGGGCCCTTTATAGCTTGATGTTCGGTGTGAGCCAAGGCGTCGTGTTGATGACCGTTCTTTGAACTATAATGGTTTACTTTTATCAATTGTTACTTGGATGGAGAGTTGTCTAATTGGCACTCATATATATCATATCCTCTTATATCTATATATCAATGATTATTCATGTCAGAAGTGCAAACTATTGGGCTGATATATTTCGTTCATTGAGCTCAAAATGCACACAAATTATTAAAAACAAAATCCTATATCAAACTGAAATTACGGTGAAGTTGTATAATTTGCAGTGGATGTATCCTACCTATATTTGGAAAGAGTTTGATGTCCTGTAAATACCAAAAGGTATTAAATATCACTTGGCTTTTTCCGTTGCAGTTCATGACATGCATCATAATTGTTAATTGATATTTAGTGCATAAAGTTTTGCATCGTGTAAACATGGAATATATTACTGTGACAATTCGCAGAAACAGAAAAATATCAGCAGGATGTGCAGGACTTCACTAAGTAGACATTTTAAAGAGACCATCGTTCTTATTGAAAAATGTATTTAGGTTACCTTTTCAAGTAGTTTTTACATTTTCAAGACCCTATATAAATAACAGACCCAAATGTTACATTACTGAACAATACACTTTGTCAAAGGTAAGTTGTGTTGTCTTTCTTTTTTATATAATGCAAACTGAATAATTGTTTTTGAAAGATATCAACTTAAAAAAATGGAATTCGATAAAGGTCCAATAATTTAGTGTGTATGTTTATCGGAACTTTGTATTTTGTTAATTTTCACGTCGTATTAATTGTACACATAGACATTTATAATGAAGGTTTACTAAAATATTAAAATATAATTGTTTGGGAAATTGTCTATATTTATATAAGCTGTGTTCTTATCTTTGTAATAAACATGTTTAATCTAAACGTCTCAAATTCCATCTGCTTTTGATATTCTATAAATATAACATAGTGTCAGTTGTCAAAGATTGGGGAACTGTAGTGTCCGGAAGCAACCACCGACATTTGGCAGGATAATTGATAATCCTAGTCAATTTATATTGGAGTAAAATGCAACTGCCACGTGCAGGAGTTGACAGAAGTTAGATTTCTTAGCAAACTCGGCCACTAAGGCCCTTAACAAATTGCACGGAGAATTCCAAATTTGCTTTCAGTGTAAAAATAGAAGCTGGTGTAAACTACCATCCACAATCAGTTAAACATGTTAAACAACCTGCAGAATGTATTTTATTTTGATGAATTTAGGCAATAGTAGTTTACCAATGTCCTAATAAATTAACGACGGAATCAAATCATGGTGCTAAGAATCAATAATTGAGTGTTTCTTAGGTAAATCAACCAAAATATCACAATAGTCAATACATTTTGAACAGTTTAACCTAGAATTAGTCTACTGTATTGCTGACGAACGATCGCCTGTAAAATATCATAATATCGATTAGCAATAGGCTGAAAGTTTTTTATTTGGGGTACCTTTTATTTTCGAATGTTGGTAAATCCAAATACTTGACGGTTAACTATTCCACAATTAAGGAAATACTTAAAAGTTAACCGGTTAATATATATATAACTACAATGGGTCGGTATTGGTGTGTTTTTACAAAACGTGCGAAATGTTCGTCTACTGGGTTTTTTTGGGCCTTTTTAGTTCATCCCTTGTTTCAAATTTGAAAATTGTAACCGTTCGATGAGTCAATTGTAAAAAAACAATCCTTGATAAAGAATTGTCAATGCCATTGCAGACATTCTTGGGGCATATGGTATAATATATTGTGTAAAATCACGTTTAAAAGATTTAAAAATATAATAGATGACATATTTAAGATAATATATAAAAAATATAATATCAAATGTATTCTAAAGATTAAGGCCTTCTCCATTATGTGCATGAAAACGCTAATGTTAATACATTCAAAAGGTTTTATTAGTACGAAACGTATGCGCAACTCCCATACACTTGACGGACATTTTGATTATAAAACATGAATATAGAATATCAATCAATTTCGAAAAATGTTGGTTAAATTATTCATTCCCCATGTGAAATTATGTTGGGGTTTTTTCAAATACTTTGAACGACAAAATTATTCTGTATTTCTTACTGAACGACGTTTACATTTTCTGAAGTCAAACACGCGAAGCAATGAATGTGTTTTTAGATTTGATACATTTTTGTGCTTTTTTGTTAAATATTTGTTTGTTTTGAGATTGTGACACAGTGATGACTGCTGTACATATATTTTGACTATTTTACCTATTATGTCTGTTTTGTTCACGCATCGTTATAAATATAATGGAATTTGACAATCATACAAATGAGAGGTTTAGCGCTATAAAACCAGGTTCAATCCACCATTTTCCACATTTGATAATGCCTATAACAAGCCAGGAATATGACAGTAGTTGTCCATTCGTTTGATGTGTTTTATCATTTGATTTTTTCATTTGTTTAGAGACTTTCCGTTTTGAATTTTCCTCGGAGTTCAGTATTTTTGTTATTTTACTTTCTATTAGCAAAAAAAAATTGCATTCCAATAAATGTAGCAGCACTATATCCACAAACATGAATGAAATGTTATCTTGCATATGGAATCAATTGGCGCAAAAATAAATGAAGTTGACAAATTTAGTCTTTCAAAACTCGTCGTGTTGTAAGATTTTTGCAAACTGTTAAGTATTGATGTTTAAATATGTTTTATAGACAGGTAAGTCATTATCATCAGTGTTAACACCATTTTTTCTTATCTAATGGGAATGTTGAAATATGCTGTTACAACAACAATTTCAGTTAGCATATTTCAAATACAAACGTAAGAGAAATTGCAGATACGTTTTCATGCAAATAAATACAGGTACATGAGAGAAAGTTGTTGGGGAAATAAAATAGCAGAACGTGATTCGGATTTAAGGTTTTCATTCTGCTCTGACGCGCCATTACTTAAATCCTTAGAATACCAGTTTTCATACACGTTTAAATATTCCAAATAAGGTTTGACATGGAAGATATGACTCTTTACAATATCAATACCCGTGCAAGTATTATTTTAATTACAAAACTGTTTTCTTTTAATTGCTGCGAAGTTTAAGCAGACCTACGGGTGCGGGATGTGATCGCTGTTTGAGACCTACCAATGGTGGCATTGGACTGTTTTTCTGCAATTTGGCACATTTTTCATCTCCATTCTCAATTTTCAAATGTTGTAAGAATAGACTGGTGCTGTTGTCGTACACATTTTTGTATATATTTCAGGAGGTAAATTCAATTCATTCAAAATGATACAAACGATAGTATTCCCAGCGTATATCGTTGTTGCAATATACATGTTCAGTGTTATTGGAGGATCCTACGGTAAATATATTTTTCTTTTATACTTTTTCAATGTATATTAACACGTGTGCGAACGAATGCAAGTGCTTATAATTTATGTAAATGAATATTTCCTGAGAAAATCGGTTGTAGCCATCAACATTTTTCTTTTCCGAGATGGTAGCTTCTAGTTTTATGATATATTACCATTGTCATACATGCAAAATTTGTAGATAGCTATAAACAAGGTTTAATCCACCATTTTCTACATGACAAAATGTCCGTATCTAGTCAGAAATATCCATTCGTTTGATGTGTTAGAGCATTGTATTATGCAATTTGATTACGGACTTTGCGTTGAGAAATTTTCCTCGGAATGCGGTATTTTTTGGTATTTTACTTTTTTACAAATTATTTTTGTTAAGAACTTCTCGAAACATACATACATTTGTCTTCAAATAAATACGTCAATTATTTTTAGAAAAGTACTAGCGTTGAGCCATTATTTATTTTCAAAAGGCACGATGACTTAAAAATTAATACTCAATGTATCAAAGTAAAACAATAACAATTGGATAGTTTCATCATTCCATAAAGCCGTACATGGATTTAAAATTATATCTGTCATTTCACAGAGGAGATTTAATGAAAAACACCAAATAGAGAGAAGGCAAATCACATTCATGAGTCGTTAAGCATAGGTATCAGAACTGGGGATGATATATTGGTTTCATTATAACGTGTTTAAGTAGAGATGATTGTTAAGTAAGTAGGAATTAAAATTAACTTTCCCTTCTTTACTACTATCGTGATATCATCAAAACAAAGGCTGCATTTACTAAGCAAACTGGACCATCTTCGTAAAACGCAAATTCGTTAAGGGAAATACCACAGTACCGACAGAGGCAGTACGATTTAAATTTAAACGTTTGTAATCTATGTGTTACAAGTAAAATATTTAAAAAAAAGTCGTAGATGGTAACCACAAATAACTTGAAATATATTTTTAATTCCTTCATTGATATACATATCTGGTTTGGAAGTTGGGCTGTTCCTGGAACTTTATTACAAACTGGATATCGCATACTATATTTAGATTGATTTCCAAAAATCTCAATACAAATGTGTTACTTCATTGGTAATAATTTTAATAGTAATTATTATGTATTGTCTTATATGGGTAACCTTTGAATTTTCAAACATCAATCGTTGGTACTTTTGATCAACCAATACTACCTGACTTTAAAAAGTCATTACAGATGGTGAATTAAACTGCCATACTATTTTTGATTCTACTTCTTGGACTTCATTAATTTAAAAAATGTGTTTATTCAGGGAGTGAAAAATATGGAAGATGCATAAAGTATCGAGTTGGAGAAAGTCAACCTGTGCTAACAAATGGTGGCCGGGAGTGTTTAACGAGAGGGAAAAATGAGTATTGTAGGGAATTCACGTGTCCAGCAACGAATTGCGCAAGCCCTATTACCCAGGATGGAAAATGTTCATATTGTACAGGTCAGTTTCATCTTCAATACATTGTGTAAGTCAGTTCTGGTCCAGATTTTCCGACATTTGCCAAATATTTTAAGAGGGTGGTTAAGGGTTAGTTTCGTGCAACGTGTTTTGCCATTTTTATTTCACGTGCAGCCGTGAAAAAAGTTTGTTATTTACCGTGTTTGGTAAAATCGGTAAAAAAAAAAGATCAACATGAAAAAGAAACTTTTAAATTGTTCGTTCATCGTGAAATGGCAATTTTATTCCGCATTGTTCCATGCAGATACCCCCTTTACGCCCCTCTGTTAACTTTATTTGCCTACTTAATGCATATAAATTTTAAGAAGTATAAATCAAACTCCAATAAAACAGCAACAAAACGATACATATAACAAAAGGTGATCTAGATATCAACATGCAGTCTTCAATTTTCAAAAGGAAAGGTTTATGTACAAAAATGTCAGGAGTACCAGTATAGGAAACAGTTTTACTTATTTTAAATTCAAAATTATTGCGATGTTTTTATTTTTGCAAAATGCGACAGGGTTATAATTGTAATAATTCAAACTCGCGTTTTGAATTTTTTATAGGAATGAAACAGGATTTTTCACAATGTCGCAAAAATTAAATTCGTATTTTAGTCTAAAATGACAAAATCGCAATACTAAATGCACTCAATAATTCCTGATTTTACAGTATACTATCTAAGATCTATCAGCAACTTTGTAGATTGTATATGCATATGGCCCTTGGTACTCTATATCTTCATAAAATTTTGCTTACTATTATTAATAGGCTTTACAACGGGTGCATTAAGGTCCTAATTGGTCTTAAAATTTTGTGTTTTACTAAATAAAGTATCTTTTTATTTAAATACGCAAAGTATTATGAATAATCATGAAAAAACGCATGCATTTTAGTTTTTCTATACAAATTATAAACATTGCTCATTTATCCATATTTGTGAGTGGAATTCACAAATATTGCTCATTTATCCATATTTGTGAGTGGGATTCACAAATATAGCTAAATGAAAGATGTTGTTCGAATCATGGTTAATAATTCAGCGGTACATGCATTATCCTACATTTCAGGCTAGTTAAACTATCTGACAGGTAATTTATTATGTGACGTCTTGGAATTCGTTAAAACAAACTACTTTACAAAACCTTTATTAAAATATTTCAGACTAAAATATTTGTATTTTTCACGAAAACTTATAAACTGCCAATAAACGCAATTATGGCATCATGTATAAAAAACGTTAGGTTTTTAATCGAGTATTCCCTAAACTTTGAATTAGATAATAAAAGAAGAGGATGATTTCCGTGGTAAAATGTTTTGAAAAACAATACTCTTGTTGAACACATAAAACTGTTCACTCGTGTTTGTCCTCATACGACTTTGAACAGTTAAAATACTAAATCTTTTTACTTGTAAGTCAAATACCATTTGTTATATGACATGCATATCCAGATCATTCTGGCAAAGAATTCAGCTCAAGTCAGTGCAACAGGTTTTTGCTCCGTGTTGAAGGCCTCACTGTGACTTTGAGTTGAAGAACAGCAATGAAAGCTCTATTTCTTTGCCTCTTGTGTGCTTTTCCCCCCCTGTGCATGAACGGAGTTTGTGTCACGGATGCTTACTCCATATCCTTTGTTTTTCTATTAAAATGTAATTTATTTATTTTTCATTTATATTCATTTCAATAAATAGGCACTTGCAGTTATGGTGGAGTCGTTTATCAAGTTGGAGCCGGGTTTGAATGCCTCGATGGAGCAAACCGGTGTAAATGTAACAATGATAATACTATAACTACTACAGCAGCGGCATCGGATGAAAGACTGATGTGCAACAAGAAAAGTCGTTGAATAACTGAATGGCATTAAAGGAAAGAAAAAAGATCTGTGGAAAAGACGACTCGTGCTTTTCTTTTATGTTCTCTTTGTGAGGATGAGATATCTAATAAAAAGATGTCTAAAAAATTTATATTTGACGTTACGCTCGATGTTGGTGACGTTTTCTGATTTCATGTACCTCTTACCAATAATCGGCTTAAAATAAGAAAAATACCGGGAATTTCAAATGTTTTTTTGTGTTAAAATCTTTGGAACACTTAAAACATTCTTTTTACGGTGGCTTATTAGTTTTTATTAACTTTTGTCAATAAACTTTCCAAAAATAAACCAGACATATCATATGTTTTTGCATGTAGACGGGTAACATACTAAAACTGTTTTTGAGGGTTCCTCCTAATTTCGGATACCCACAAGTAAATAAAATATAAAAATTGAATACCATTTGGAAGAGGAACGTTAAGGCTTTGTGATGTCATATTTGTATGACGCAACCGACACCATTTTCGAATCGAGTAGACCTTGGAAAAAGTCATTTCAGCTTGTAGACACTGAAGGAAAAATATAAGCCCTTTGCGGCATAACAGGTGAGAATCGATCGATAGCGAGATTATTTGTCATCAAAGTCTTTATATCAAATATCATTATGTAAAACAAACTTGGAAAATGCGTTAAAAACATTGATTCCCAATTTAAAAGAACGAATTCAATGAAAACTTCGACATCATAGTCAAAATCAAAGCCCCGAAAAACACTGTCACAACAACGTTTAAAAAAAAGATACTCTACTTGACATTATCAATACCGAGTAAAAATATGTAAAGCGTGTTATCTAGTCAGAAAATACTACATGTCCGGTAATCTAGAACATCTGAACAGCATTTATTCATATCGCAGTCTCTTTTTTAGCATTACATAAAATCATATTTTGTATATGAGTCCCCACTGGGCTCCCGTCACAACACTTTTAACTAACGTTTAACGTTAGTAATTTCGATGGTTTTTAAAGAAAACGATGAAAAAAAGAGGATTGTGCATTTTAAAACGGAGAAATGAAGTCAATGTGATAAATTCCTAATAAAAAAGAAACGGTAGTATGCATTCGTGTATATTTTTGTCAATTTATTTCGATTACTAATGCGTTGGAAGGGTGTCTACCAAAATGTCACAAAAATGGCATCTTCATTTTTTTTCTAAAATACTAAAAACAAGTTGTTACAAATCTTTAGAAATAAGTGAAAACTGTATAATTAAGAAGAAAATTTAGGCGATAATCGTAAATTCTCAAACCGAAGGAACATTTCAATATAAATAGGATAAAGATTAATGTACAAATTATCAAAATACAGTGGTCACATGGTGGTCTACCAAAATGTCACAGCGTCGCTTATTTGACGTTTTTGACGTTCACCATTACATGTAACCGTTTTTTGCATTATTGCGTTTTTGAAACGTATTTATTTTGTTATAAAAACATCTAAAACTTAAATTCGGAATATACTTTTTTCTTTCACATGTTTTTTTTTCTTTCATGTCATTTTTTTTTAAAGCTAATGAAGCAGAAACCCAACAACAACAAAATTATACATGTACACGTATATTCAAAATTTTGTGGAGAACCGATTATTATCGCCTCAAATAAAACTAGCATATCATACATAACTGATATTCGTATCAGTTAAAGTATTGAATAAGAAAGTTGAACGCTGTGTATACATTATTGTGTTATTACATACATGTATACGAATACGGACACACGGACACATATCGATATGTAAACCATCAAATACGGAGATATGTTATACGTATGTAGCTAATTGGATATTAATATTTCTAAACATAGGTGGAAATTTTTCCGTTTTTAATATGATTAATATTTTAAAAGTATTTATGTATCAAATAAAACTCATCGATACTTTATGTTGCCTTACATAGATAGACGCAGAAAGTTTTGGACATTAAAAGAACATGTTGGATATTAAGGTTGGCATGTCAAATATTCGCCTCAACATGTTTTGATATTTTTAAGTTGACCTGCTAGATAATTATACTGACTTGTTTAGATGTTAGGTCGACATGTTAGATATTGAAGTCGATATAGTAGATAATTGTGTCACCATACTAAACTATGTGACTTAAATACAAAAAAACCGCAGCGCAAGCTCTATAACGCCATACACTTTTACCGTTAATAGTAGAACAAAAATACTATTAGAAATAATCTGTATACTGTCAAAATATATAAATAAGGAGATGTGGTGTGCTTGCCAATGAGACATCTGTCCACTAGTAAGACTTAAGTTTTATTGACAAAGACAAATGCAATTATAGGTCATTCCATTTTTAATACCCTAGTAGAATCTGTAGCCGAATTTGGATATAAACAAATAATTATAAATTATTTTGAAAGTTGTCATAGAAAAAGTCCACAGTATGCCGCAGGTTGACTTTTAAAACATCAAGCAGATATTGCCGATATATACGTGAACAATTTCAAATATGTTCGGCTGTATAACTTTCAATTCACGCAGTCACGATTAACAACACCATGGTCATATGCTTGCAAACGAAGAATATCTAAAAATGTAGAAGAAATTCCTAGAGATAGAAAATCGTTTAAACCAATCAAGGGTATACGGACCATACATCAGGTAGAAACAAAAAATCTACAAACGGTACTAATTCGAACCGTGTCGTGTTATTGCGACGGGTGCCTTGAGCGTGACTATTGTTTGTTTACTGAGTCTAGTTGGCATTTCGTTGGAAGTCAAAGTAGACCGGTCAGATTTTTGCAGTTTTATGTAAGGATGAGGAAAATTGTTACTTCCTCCTTAAAGCTACATCGGGGAGTCATAATTATGTTATCAGGAAAAGAAACGGGGGTCAACTTTCGTTTACCATGAATGAACCCTTCCTCTAAAGTATAGGGACCATTAAAGTAAAAGGCCCAACTTTCCCTGAAGGAACATCTGTAAGTAATGGACATTATTTCATAAAGAAAAAACATCACGGTTTACAGCGGGCAGTCTTTAGAAAAATCAAAAATCAATTGTCCCAAGCGCTTCCGTACTGTCCGTACCAAGACAATATTTTGAAAAGAAAAACACTCGTTTAAACCGAAGAAAAGAATAAAAATATTTTGGAATGTTTTAATTTATGTTAACTGCTTCATTGATTTTCATTTGACATTTGTATTGTGTCACGGCTTCGTAATATATCACGGCACAGGATGAGAGCACTACACAGAACTTTCTCAATATTGTCCAAAGCAATAATATCTATTACATCGAAGAATTTTTTTTATTTTATTTTATTTCTCCAATTGATATTAAAAGAAGTGATTTAGAAATGTATGACGCGTTTACTTAAATTGTATTCTAAGGAACAGAAAATCATTTCGTTGAGAAATAAAGAATGCGCCAAATGAGAACAATTTTAAAAATAAGATACCATCAACGACAAAAACAGGTAAATGAGAGAGAGAAAAAAATAACAGTAAAACAAATACAGAACAAAGTAAAACATAAAATATAAAATTGAGAATGGAAACGGGGAATATGTCAACGAGACAACAACCCGAACAAATTAAAGAGCAGACAAAAGCCGAAGGCCACCAATGCAGCGAGAAATTCCTGCACCCGGAGACGAGCCTTTTATAACCCCACCCCATTCCACAAAAAAATCAAACTTGACAATCGAATACTGTCATCGTTAAATTTTGATAGACATTAAAGTAAAATACACAAAAGTTAATTTGTTAAACTACTCTAAGGTTGATATAAAAAAAAAAAAAGTGTCTCGAGCCTCCCTACAGCCATATTTAAAGTGAAAACAAAAAGATCAAGTATTAAAATAATCTAAAACTGTAAAGCGTTTCTCCTCTTCAGCGCGATTTTCATAATATAAAAAATCTTGTTTTTTTCAACCGGTAAACATTATTTTAAAACAAATAGTGCATGAATGCGTGGATTTGCATGTAGCGTAAATCCCACAATTACCGTCCTTTCCACAGAACACCATACGCATTTATCTTGTTTTTCCTTTGTCTAGAGGTCACCTGGCATACACCCATATCTCCTTACATTAACAGAAAATCAAGTTTTTAACGAATATACTGGACGTCAATATCACAAAACGTCTATGTAATATGATTTTGACGTTCACATACGACGTTACCAAAAGTGACACCAACATCGAGCGTAACGTCATTTGTATTGTCGTCCTTACAGAAAGAGAGGCAACAAATGCCAAAGGGACTTTCAAAAGTTGAATAACAGATATTCCAAATTCCAATGAAAATTCAAAGACAGAAAATCATTAAACCAATTTCAAAATCAAAAACTCATTCACATCAAACAACTAAATAACAGCTGTCATATTCCTGCCTTGGTACATGAGTTTTCTGATGTAGAAAATGGGGGATTGAACGTGGTAATGAGAAAGCATTAGACACAACCGATTTTAAGGCTTAAGTTAAGTCACTCCTTATCTCAGTAAATGTGACTTGCAATGTTAAGGTCAAAACGACATGTCACACTAACAGTGTTGAATCTGCTTACTCAACAAGAGCCCCATAGTTTTTCTTTTGCAGTTTTCAATTAGGTTTAGTTCTGCTCAATCTTTGTTTACTGTGTTTTGTAGGCAGTTGTTTATCTATGTGGGTTTTTTTTTCGTTGTCAAAATTTCGCATTCGTTGTATTTCAACTTGGAGTCGAAATATTGTGTCCGGGTAATTGGCCTTTGTAAATCTTGTATTATTTTTAATTTTAGTTTCTTGTGTACAATTTGGAGTTCAGTATGGCGTTCATTATCACTGAACTAATATATATATATTTCTTTTGGGCCAGCTGAAGAACGCCTCCGGGTGCGGGAATTTCTCGCTGCGTTGAAGACCTGTTGGTGACCTTCTGCTGTTGTGTTATACGGTCGGGTTGTTGTCTCTTTGATACATTCCTCATTTCCATTCTCAATTTTATTTTGTTATGAGTTTGTATTGACAATCATTGAAAAAATATAAACATTCAGATTTTTTGCTAAAGGAACCTCTGAATATAAAATTCAAGTTTGTAAGTACCTTTGTTTATTGCTAATATGTTAGTACATTCAAGTTTCATCATATAGTTATATTTTGACACAGAATAATGCTTGCGTATGTCAAAATTTATAAAATGTTGTTCGTTTCAAATGCATAAAGTACAGTTATTTATTTACTGTCTGTTGCATCCCATATTTCGTTATGGTATAAATCTGCCGTCAATTATTCCTAAAAAAACTTACACTTGCACACAATTTAAGATTACAGAAAGTTCGGTGTCATGGTTTGGTTCATTAGTGTCATGATTTAGTTCATGTTCGACATGGTTCAGTTCTGTGATTCCGGCCATTCTATCCTATTTTAATTCAATGTAGTGTCGCTATTTTCTTATACTGTTGTTTTGTTTCCAGACGAGTAGATCAGAGTTTTACATATAAACGATGATCTTCTAATCGCAAAAATACACCGCTCGAGAAAATAAGTCGTCCACAGCTAAGATCTTATCATTATAAATATCATAATTATAGAACAAGCACGTATAAAGAGATCATAAGAGTATTTTAATGACTTTCAATTATAGTAAATTTCATTAAAAGTTGGTGTATTTGGAATACACTATGAACTAAGAAAGCACATAGTAATACAGAATGATTTCCAATGAGACAACTATCCAGCCTAGCAAAATGACGAAAATGTTAGGTCACTGTACGGCATTCAACAATTAACAACACTCATACCTCTAAGCAAGTTATTAAAGGCTCCGACAAAATTGAAGATTTAAGCAATTCAAATAAGAAAACTTACAGCCTGACTTATGTTTAAAACAATAATCAAAAAATAAATATGATGTACAGGAATAAACGACAGCCAGTGCATCACAGACTATAGACTTCATCATGTGTGTAGTAATACAATGTAATACAATGTCATACATAATACATAATATGACGTGGTTTATATGTTTGCGGGCTCCCAACCAGTCCCTTGTATTAATCTGGGCATTCCGGTTACAGCACAACAAACTATAGAAAATATTTTAAAAGGACTTGACTGATCAGATCGATACAGAGCAAAGTAATCAAGTAACAAAAACACCAAAGAAAGATCTGATCTGTGAGGATATTCCAAGCCAATAACAAGTAATAAAAAAAACATAAATCTAAGACAAAAAGTTTCATTTAATTATTTCAGAATGGAAAACTGCTACCAATATTCACCTTATTGTCTGTGATTTCTATTCGTTCGTAAAAGTAGACATTATTGACCTATTTCTAATTCGAACTTATAATCTTTCATACATTTAAATTCCACACTTTGAATTTAATTTTCATATTAATTTCACTTACAGTTTACTAATAAAATAAATAAGTTTGAACTGTTGTCCATGTTAACAGTTTGTTCCTTGAATGTTTAATTTTATAGTTTAGTTTTTGTATCATGGACGGTATCATTTTTAAGTAGGTGGACTCTGCCGGAGAAAATTATCGTGAGAAATTATTAATGACGTCTACTTAGATTTGCAAAACGTAACAGTTAGATAGTACAAAAATAATCTTGGCTGTTGTCTGCTCTATGGTCGGGTTATTGTTGCTTTGACACATTCCCCATTTCCTTTTTCAATTTTATTTCGGTACTAACTTTTAAATCAGTCCAAACATTTGCTGATATCAAACTATGATTTAACTTTCATAATATTCGGGTATCAATTGTACATATATGAGAGCGTTTAAAATGCAGTTCTCTATATAATTATATTCCTGAGGGACACAACTCTTTTAAAACTAATTCATCGGCACTATTGAATTCGTCCAAGACATTTCTAATATTATAAATCTATGATGTAAGTTTCAGAAAATTCTGGCAAGAATTGTACATTTGAGAGTGCCAACAATGTAGTTTTTTGATAAAACTTATATTTCCAAGAGGCATATCCGGACGGATAAACGCACAGACAAACGGACGGAAGGATGAACGCCCGATATATTCGTTACCCTGCAATGCGTTATGCGGGGAACACAAATATTTAAATATACGATTTGCCGTTTACGTCCAACAAATTTAGTCAAAAGGCTTTTTTCCTCTTTAGTCAATTAGTTAATTATGTTACTTTAATTTTTCACAATTGCCTAAAAAAAAACTATCAATATTAAGATGCCACAAATATGTATCAGTTTGAATCTAAACCATGACAAATGTAACCAAAACCTTGACGAATTTCTAGATTCTTAACTGAACCATGTCAATCGATTAACCAATACCGATTTGGATATTTTGGTTATCTTGCGTTTATTTCTTTTAAATATAAAATCAATTTAGATAGTTTGACTTACAATATAGATTCAAACATTTAAGTTGCTTTTTATTTGCTCTTTTGAAAAGAATTGAGGTAATCGTTTTGGGAAGTAACATAGCTTATCCATGACCAACTTAACCAAACTATGACAAAATCACTGTGCTAAATGCTACTCGATATGACAACCTTACTACCGTGGTGTTAAACTTGTCTAGTGTTGATAAGCATAAGTAAATCTATATAAAGTAAGAAGATGTGATAGGATTGCCAATGAGAAAACTCTCCACAAGAAGAATGTAGTAAATCAACATGGCCCTAAAAGGATTCCGTACATTCTAGAAATTTGTATAATATCGATATTCTCAAAAGGATACACAGTGGTCATTGTTTTCATTGCATCATGCGACAAAATTATCAATAAACTCCAACGTGTTCTATACATTAAATCTTGTTGGTTGCATACATTATTTCAAGAAAAGGCTCTCTATCCAGAAAAATCATTGATCAACATCAAACTTAGACAATCTGCTAATAGATCATATTCTAATGACAATTTTAAAGTGTAGCAGATGCCACGATGACTTGATTCGATCATTAAAAATATCGATGGCACAGAGGTTTACGAAACAAAGTCTTTAGTGGACACGGTGTAGTGGAAGCCGTAATTTCGGTCTCAATTTTTAGCTGGCTTTTCAAAAAGAATTGAGACATAAAGTGTAAGGAATGGTAGTTTTACAGATATCTCTCTGTATTCGTTGGGTTTTTTTTTTCATCTATAGGTTGCATTTCTGTAAATATTGACAATGCAATTTCCCATAGGAACTCCTTTTACGGCTAAAACTGTACCACTTTTACTATGAAGTTTTGAAAAAAATCTTATCCTAGAATTGAAAGTTCATATGCACCACATTTTTTTTTCAAAGGTCAAAATATAGGGCTGTTCGGCATATTTTCAACGTTTATATGCCCTGAACTTCTCAGAGTTTAAACTTACACTAATTTTCTTAACTACCCCTACCTCGAATGAAAGGTTACCACAGATTTCAATGTAAACAATATGCACGTGTTTATTTACTGGTAACATTCCCAAGTTCTGTCTCTGCGATATGGAACACAGAGAGCATAACTGGGAACCAGTATGTAAACAAAATCAATTTTCTATGAATATTCAATTATTCCCCAAAAGAGGCGTGTTTTGAGAAACAGCTGTATTTTCAAAGTGCAACCTATAGGGGGCTCCTGGGTATAAATCTTTGTTTTTCCCCTAATATAGGATTTCGCTATATTTTTTTTATAAATCATTTTTATCATATACTTAAAAGAAAAATGAAATAAAAAAATGGGGTCACCGTTCATTTAAGCTCACAATCTGCCTCCGGAAGAAGCATACATTTTTGTTAATGTCCTTTTTTTCTGTTGAACTAATAGGAGAAATAAAGGTAATATCGAAATAAAAAAATAACCAAATTACAGAAATCGCTTAAATTTTACATTTATTTAGTTTATGTACAGCTAATTTGAAAACAACAATAAAAAATATAGGTCACCGATTTTGAAAAAAGATATTTCAAATTTAATGCCAAAAAATGGCATTTTTGCACCAAAGGGAGATAATTTGGAGCTTTTTCAATGATATAAACATTTTAAAAGTAATCTGGGGCCAAACCGAATCAAGTTTTTGGGGTTGATTTTTGTACCATATTATAAAGTAATAACTAATAGTGTAATGAATAAAATTTATAATGAAAAAATAAAGGTTTAATTTTTTGCTTAAATTTTTGTACCCTCGAGCCACCTTAAATTGTATCTTTGCTTTTATGTGAATGAAACTATAATTAACCCAGACAGGTAAAGCAATAACTTTGATCAATACTATCTTTTAAAATTGAATAGAGTTAAAAGTTTACCATTACTATCAAGTTCTTGTATTCAATATTTTGTTATTTGCTACAGAAATATTCCCAAAAGGTTACCGGCAATCTACAAAACAAATAAAAATAACCAGAAAGATATATTGAAATAAGCCCGCCTTCTAACGCAATATGTGTAATATCTTATTAAAAATAAATTGTTCACCAAAATTAAAACGGAGTTTATGTCATACAGATTTAAATACAAACCAAAATTCCCTGTTATTCTTATCTTCTTGTTCTGGGCATTTTGATAGAGAGCCAATAATTTTTCGCGGGAAATGTCTTTTTTTTTAGGCTTCATACAAATTGTTATGACGTCATAACATATAAATGACAATAAATGACGCTAAATGATGACGGAATAAAGCGGATATAGCCTAGATCTTTGTATGTCGATATCATAGTTAGCCGTAAAAGGTTCCGTACTTATCCGTATATGCTCCTCAATACAGGTATGGACTGTCCCATTTGCATGTTTAAAAGGGGAAGAATGAGAGGAATTTATCCATGTGCTTTGAGTTCACAAACATCATAAACGTGTTTGTCCCAAAGCAGTAGCCTTTTATTCAGTGGTTGTCTTCAATGTTTGTTTTTCGTTTATTACTTTTTCATAAATCAGGTCTTTTGTTGTTTGACATTTTGAATATAGTTTCTCATTCTATCATGTCGCGGCCTATTATAATAGCTGTCGATACGTTATGAGTTTTGCTCATTGTTGAAGGGCGAGTGGTGTCTTATAATTGCTGAAATTTGTCCAATTTGGTCTATGTCGGATAGGGGTCTCCCAAGCCACAGCTCATTATTATATATGGCAATGTATTTATTTTCTCACAAAGCCAAAATCGTAACGGTTATTTAAATGATTTTAAGGGTCCATAGTGTATTACTTGCGATGGGTAAGTTTTTGACTAATCTACAAACACAGAAGAGGGATATTCATTTGTCAAAAAGAGTTATAATTATGAAAGTTTGATGAATAACAAAAGCGAATAATTTCATCATCAATTTATCATCATAACGCTCGGATAAATGGCCAGGGGAACATATATGTCAAACGACATATAGATGTCGAAGGGCAATTTTAATTTTACATTGTTCACATGTTAATGAACTTTGAAAAATTTAGTACGTCTGTTGATGCGGTTACAATACTCCGGACATCGGTAATTAAAAGTACTTCCCCTGGCTCATTAACAGCTGAATCTACGCTAGTATTTTTACTACTATGTAACATGTGACTGGCCCAAGGGTTGTGCTCATTTACGTTCAAGTTGTAACTTAGACTACTGAGTAGGTAAGTTGATTTCTATCCGTTACCCATAACACTACTCGTGCTTTCAACAAGTTCTAACAATTTGAATAACATCAACCTCATTAGTCCGTTTTCATATTACCGACATTTGACTCCGGAATTTATATTTTTTCGACAGGTTACCTTCTCTGTGTGGTAGAACATCTTATAGTACTCGGTCAAGCAAGAGCAACGTAAAAAAGTAACTTTCAAGATTTGAATCGTTACAATTTTCAGGGAAAGTTAACTGTTTAGATACTTTTTACACATGACTAAATCATCGGAAAACGGTAAATTCTACCCCGCCCCCTCTAAATTGCACCGACATATATTTGATTTCACTTCTTTTGGTTGCTCGTAATTGACCGAGTACCAGAATGTCCTACCACAGAGTATGTTACCTCATTCGTCACAACTCGGCCGAATCCGTACTTCATAGAAAGAGAATAGCGGATTCACCCGAGGATTGCCTATTGTACCTGCCTAACAATAGACCACTTTCGAGTTCATCCGTCACCGGAAAAAACTCGTCAATATACGCGCTTTTATCACCGTCATTTGTGCGTTTTGGGGCGTCGTCACTTCCCTTCCAATGTTGAGCGAGTGGTTGGAAAACTATAATTCTATATTATACGAATTATTCGGCAAATTGAATTCTCAAAATTGACAATCAACACTGCTGTCATTAGGGAATTGTCAGTAAGTACCTACAGAGCAACCATTATTTCTAGTTTATCCTGCACAAAGACGATCACTAAGACGCTTGATGAACGTAAATAGTGCAGGGATACAGGCGACCCCCTCTATCTGGTAAATGACGTCATAAAGGCGTGCATAATTGACGAGTTTTTGCCGGTGACGGATGAACTCGAAAGTGGTCTATTGTAGAACCTGGAGTCAAAAGTCGGTAAGGGAGCTACCATTTGATTTTTATGGGGGGGGCTAGGATGAAAAATTTTGTCCTGCATTTTTTTTTTAACTGTAATATCTGTCCTGCCTTTTTATTTTTCACTCTGTTCGGTCCTGCCTTTTTTTTTTTTTAGTTTATCCTGACTTTTTTTTACCTAAATTGTCGCTTGACTTTTTTTTTTGCAAGTGTCTCATCCTGCCTTTTTTTTTACTCAAAACTCCTGTCCTGCCTATTTTTTTCAAATTTCATCCCAATTTTCGAGCCTCGTGCATGGAATATTCGTATTCATATATGCGCAGTTGGTACAGAAAAATGGAACCGTTTATGTTTTTAGCCATTGCTTACCTTATGTAAGATTTGTATGACATTGTATAACATTTAAGTAGTACCTCAATAAATAATTATATGAATGTCATCTAATTTATTCCCCAAGGCGTACCGTTTGAATTTCCCAAGTCAGTTTCAGTATGGCAGTATTTGAGACCTTTCAATATCTGCCTTTATGTACTTTCATGAAGTAATTTATTACCATGCTAGGCTTCTCACGGATATTTGTCAGTTTGATTTTTTAATGTTAAATAGTTTTTTGTAATGACAAAATCATTATATTTAAATTGAGTTGTTGATCATTCAACCTTTGTAACGAAAGACTAGCCCTGCAGTTTGACATTCAGTGATGAACCTTATAAAAGATAATTAGTGCTATTACAAATGAAATAATGTAGTTTATAACGTCTTGTTACGGTATTTATTTCAGAAAATAAAGTTCGAGATGTTTCCAAGGATGGTATTACGTCTGTATGTTCTGATTGTGGTATACATGTTCAGTTTCGTAGGAAGATCTTTCGGTAAATATGTTGTTTTTACATATTTTGTTTTAGATTTATTCGTTATTTTAATTTTTATTATTTGCAATAAGGAAGAAGGGTCTGAATGAGGTCAACAGAATACAGAATAACGGATTAATGTTACAGAAATTAGGCCAAAAAATGAAAAATATATAAAAGTAGTAAAACTTTCTAGAGAATGATTGTAGCTAAACTATAAAGAATACAGTTTAATGGACGAAATACATAAAGATTATAGAATACCGGGGTGATAGAATATAAAGAATTAAAAATAATGGGCAAAAAATCTTTTAAAAAATGAAAATTTCTTTAAAAAAAAAGAATACAGAAATGAACGATAGCTATTCAGGCCCTCGGGGGTTGGGTGGATAATGGGGGTGACAAGAAAGACTTTCCGTTGGTCTTTCAAGCAGTTTCTACTGGTACTATACGATCGGATTTGCTTGTAGCCTTTTGTTTGTGGTGGTTCCTGTGAAAAGCCAACTTGACAAACATCGTTATATCCTGAGGTATAAATAGGTACTTGCTTTATCAAACTATAAATGCACCCCAGACTCAGGGAAAAAAATAATCGTAAAAAATTGGGTTTATCTTTTTTATTCACACACTTGATCAAAATGTATCTATACTTTGCCTTTTTGCCATGAGTATTTGGAATAAAGAAATACGAATTTTAGAAGCGGTATGATGCCAATCTGACATCTTTACACTAGAGACCAACAGACCTGATCTGTAATCTGATCCGCTTGACCAGATAATCTGCGCCTCTTCAACTTTTTCAAAGTGCCGTTAAATATTTTCTATAATGACTTTTAATTTTTACGGCAACCTTTGTGATGTCCAGTAATGGTGAACAACTGTAGGTCACTGTACGACCTTTATCAATTAGCATAACCCATACCGCACAGCAAGCTATAAAGCCTTCATCAAAGGCTCTGCAGTGACAGATGTAAAACAATTCGAACGAGAAAAATAACGACCTGGTTGTTGTACTAAAGAATAAATGCAAAAAAATATGATACGTAGCAGTATGTTAATCTTCTCAAAGGGCTAGTGACCTAGAAGTTATCTGTAATAATATACTTGTTGATTACACCTCTGCCTAATCTTCTTTCATTTCAATGGGCAAACAAAGTTACATGTTGGTTTGTGGATTGGAAAATATCAATATGAATTACATTCTAAAAGCTGATCACGTATGTCAATAGTAGATGCAATTTTGTTTCACCACACGACTTTTGATTGAATCCACGACATGTGTACTTCCAGCACTCGAGAAGAACAATTTGCCACAGTACCACAATGGTGGTTTTTAATATATCTTATCTCTTACTTTGTAATTGGTTTGTGAGAATAAAGATATATATATGAACAAAGAGTTAAAAAGATATTATTCTTTTTTTTTCAAATCTTCATTAACAAAACTTCCTACCATAATTATATTAAGAAATAACGATTATCTCAGATTCCCTGTGTAAGCAAAAATCGAAAAAATAAGTCATTGTATAAAGCTTTTTCCAATTACTGCATCATATTGCACTTACTTATTTAAATAGCGATCCTGTAACTCTTTCAACTTAAATGAACTGAAAACGGTTGTAACAATACTGTTGCGTCAAAAACCTTCATTAGTTTTGAAACTGTAGAAGAATTGATTCATTAAAACTTTAAAATTCTACTGTCTGGGATACACAATCCACCAAGATTTTAATTACACTTCAATATGTTAGAGAGACTTTATTGAACTGTCATGTACAAATAAAATGGTATATGAAAATAGAAAACCATTCTGGTGCACACTGAATAACCCGCTAGATTCCCTAAATAACACTGCTGAAGTTCACGAATTGGATCTTGCATTTGAACATGATTCATCTGTTGCCCTCGGTCGGTGTAATAACAAAAATGCGTATATAGAATACGCTTATGAAATCGATGCAGAGAGAGCACATTGTTACGGCATTGTATACAGTATATAAAAAAAAGTTTCAATACATAGTACCAGTGCTCAAAATTGTAAACGAGCAAATATCGATTACATAGATATAAGAAGGTGTGGTACGAGTGCCAATGTGACAACTCTCCATCCAATCCATGTCTGAATATTTTCGAATACCAGCTAATGCACTTCCGAAGTGATTGCAGGTAGCAATGTCATTAACAATTAATTGTGTTCATGCCAACGAATAATTTGTTGTAGTTTACCATGTAAAAAAACATTTTCATGAATTTCGACTGTATTTTGAACTTGTATCATAATGGCTATTGCTTTGATTATAATGAAATTGCAGATTTTTACGTTTATTTGTTTTATAAACATTAGTAGTCTTGAATAACTATTTTTGAGTTTTTTAATCATAAAACGCTTATATCTTTAACAAAATAACTACAAGGCAGATTGTGTGAATTTAAGCTAAGTGACACTCTCTGACCAAGTTTCAGTTCCTATTATATTAAGCTTCAAACTGTAAATGTAATCCTGTGTGAAGAACGAACACACTAAAAAAAACTAAATTATTGTGTCTTGTATTGAATTTTTATGCAGATACTGTACTTTTTAGACTTATATTCTCTTTGATGATAATAAGTTTACATCTTTTCAGGGAGTGAAAAATATGGAGACTGTATTAAGTATGCCGTATGGGAAAACAAAACTGAGCTTCCAAATGGTGACAGGTTTTGTTCAACAGAAAACGATTCTGTGTATTGTAAGGAATTCGATTGTCCCGCCACGAGTGTGAACAACCAATAGTTCCTGAAACAGGTGGATGTTCCTACTGTAAAGGTGAGTTAAACATGCAATAACCGTTCGCTTTAGTTATAAGTTCTAGTAGATATAAGGCAGCAACTTGATTCTGGAAGGGGGGGGGGGGGGGTTGTATGTTTTTTTGAAAAAATGTTTGTTTCCAGTTTTGAGAAAAAATAATTTGTTTTGATTCTGAAGAAAAAAATTGTTTGTTACATCCTCAGCTGCCACTATATGTAATGTAAATTGAAGAAAAAATAGATTGTTTTCGCGCAGGCGAAAAAAAAAGTTTGTACAGAAAAAAAACCATAGCCTTCTCAGAATCAATGTGCTGTCTAAAAGATGTGGTATGAGTGCAATGAACTACTCTCAATTCAAGTCACAAATGATCAAAGCAAACCATTTTAGGTGAAAGGATGGCCTTCAACATGTAGCCTAGTCGCACACCGAAGAGCAAGCTATACAGGACTCCAATATGACTAGTGTAAAACGATATAAACAGGGAAGATTAGCTTTATTGGTATGTGTCAATAAGCTGTGCTTTATTGTATTGATAATAGAGTCTGTAATTAATTGTGTAAAAAGACGCTTGTGACGTAGTAGATAATTCACATGTCAAGTATGCAATTAATGAGAATTTTTTTTATCTGAATAAGGCTGCACAATTTTTTTTTATCTGAATAAGGCCACACAATTTTCTTTATCTGAATAAGGCCACACAATTTTCTTTATCTGAATAAGGCCAAACACAATTTTTTTATTTATATACAATACGATGAACTAGCTTGTTTATAGAATAATGCTTCAATTTTCTCTTTGCTTCGTGAAAAAAAACCCTGTTCTTATAAATGCCTTTCATGTTATTTGATACTTAGACAAAATATCACGATTCAATCATTAGATGATAGTACCTTATTGATAATCCATTTCATAATTATATCATATAGGTACATGTAGTTATGGAGGAGCCGTTTATCAAACGACTTTCATGATATTTGATCCTTATGCCTAAATATGATTTATTAATGCCTTATATATATTCATTTTATAATCATATCCTAGGTACATGTAGTTATGGAGGAGCCATTTATCCCGTTGATCCAAGGTTTCTGATAGACTGTCTGGATGGATCCAACCGCTGTTCGTGTGGCGCCAATAATAGTATAGCATCTTCAAGACGAGGCACGATTCCAAGATGGATGTGTTTCAAGAAGGGATCTTATAAAAGCTAATTGTCAGGATCAATGCGAAAAGAAATATTCAAGAGAAAGACGACCCGCATGCTTTTTCTTTATATTCTTTTTGCTATCAAAATAAAAGAAAGAAATATAAATTATAAAGAGAATTTCTTGTATGTTTCAGTTATGTTATCATTATATTTATATTTATGGCATCGGTTTAGTAGGAACAGCATAGATTAGTTAAAAACGAAATTGAATAAAGAATCTTCTGGAGACCGTAAAGTCACCTCTAAGACTAGACGGTTTCTTTTAATTAGTGATGTACGGATATATATTGGATATACATGGTGACAGCTAGGAAAACGTATTCAAGGCGTGAATTGTTTCTCGGTTGTATTATTAAGAAAAATTAAAAGCTGACTTAAGAAACAAAAAGGAAGAAAAAAAATATAACAAAAGCAAAACCAATATATCTTCCACTAGTTTCTGTTTTTTTATAAACATATAAAACAGACTTGAGCCTTTTCACATTACAAAAATTTAGGAAGGAAAATATAACAATAACAAAATACTATATATCATCCACCGTTCTTTTTCTTCGGTGATTTATTGACAGCAAACATACTCTCATTAGACATACTCGTTTTGCTTTATACCTTAAAGTACATTTACCAGCGAATGTCGATGATCATAATTGTATGATGTAAATTATGTATGTTCCATTGGGAATAAAATCCTCATTTTAAATAAAATGAAATTTTATGGTAACTTTATAGATTAAAAAATACATTTGTTACACAAATGGTACATATTTCAGGAATGTTCAGTGACTATTTTAATTTCTACAAATGAAGCATAATTTACAAAACGATATAAATTTTATAATTTTCCATTAGAAATAAATCATTATACAGTGTTAGTATATAAAGTGCGAAAACAATTAGTTCGTTTTCGATTGCGAGTATGTCTATTGTAGAATAAATAATGATGAGAAAAACTGTGTTTGTTTTAAAAAAAAAACCAAATAATTGATTTGAATTTCATGTTTTAACACAATTTCATTAGAATCTAACTTTTTAATGTATAATAACAGGATTATATTCATAATAGAATAAAATTACACCATAGCATATTCTATTAAAACTAGTTCCCAAAACGAGCATAACGAAAGATGAAAAGAAAAACTAATTCCCTTATACCTTTGCATTCTTCCTAAATTATATGTCTTTATATCTGTTGTTTGTTGTTGACAAAAGCAAGTTAAACGTGCATTGAACTGCAGTCAAGGTCGTAAGTTCCACAGAGAGTCATATAGTTATTAATGTTATTACCACAGTTCAGCTTAAGGTCTCCTCTGAACATTTGGAAGTACCCTACCTAAACTAAATAAAAGCAAACTGTAAAATATCGTTTGAACTCGGCCTTTACTAAGTGTTCTACTTCTAATCCGTCAGGGCTTTTAATGAGTTTCTTGTCTACTATCAAAGACTTATCATTAGTTTCTGTTAAAAAAACATACGAAAATAGTGGAAAAATTCATTGGATATTTTAGATAGATAACGTGCATTTGAATGTCATTCTGATTCGTTTAACAGTTTTCAAATCTTTATACTACATTTCTAAACAATCTTATCAAACAAATGTTTTCCTATTTGTATGATAAATCGGGTTATAAATCCGTCTATGCTACAACTCATATAAAGCCTGTTTTCCAAATAAAAAAAGTAAGTATGCTAGATATACTTACTGGAGGTGTTACAAGATGATTAAGGCTGTAACTTGTCTCCTTGAAAACATTTATGTACTTCCTATGGACAACAATTGTGCCCCTTTAATATCAGACTTGTCCCTGTCCTGTTAGGAATCACAGTTCATGTCCAAACTCCGTAAAGACACGTCTAAATTCCATGTACTGATATATTCAACAACACTAACCGCCATCTTGATGATATTTTTTCGTTAGACAATCAATCTAAATATACTGCTGAAATTTACCCAAAAAGGAACTTACTTTGAATAAATAAAATAGAGACAGCAATTACTGCATTTACCTAGATTTAGATTTTTCATCTTTACACCTAAAACTCTACATAAAAATTTGCAGCGGATGGGATGATTTTTCTCTCCTATTGTTAAATATCCTTTTTTGGAAGGTGATGTCCATTTTGCACCGTCTTGCGCATTCGTCTCAACTCGGCAGATTCCGTACCAGAGTAGCGGATTCTACCGAGGATTGCCGAATGCGTCTTGCGGTGTTCATATATACAAACTCATTTGCTATGCCCGTGTCTGTAAACTTTTGGATTTCAATGAGCTATGTAATACTAGTAGATAATTAAGTGAGGGATTATGTTACCACAAATTATTTAAAACCTTTACTAAATTCTTTTATATATACGTCCGGACTGTTAGATGTTTTTTTCTGTTTTGTGCCGATCTGACGAGTTAAACCGTTTTCATCTGATTTTTATATACTGACTGGCTTTAAAAACGCAACACTCATTTTGTACATTTTTTTTCACCAAATAATGTTTGATCCTCATACAACTACTATTCATGCTCATCATATGTCTTTCCCTTTCGAAAAATAAACATCTGACTTACCTGTGGTTATTGAACATACCAGAGTTTTTAGATCGCACGAAATTTCAGAAAGAGAAAGTTCGAGCCAATAAAAGATTTTTACCGGGTTTTTTTCTTTGTGAAACAGTTCGTTCAATCCTTGGACACACTTTTTTAAAATCATTTAAAAAATGTTGCATCTCCATATTGCAAAAAATCAGGAATGAAAAGCTGAATCAACTCATTAGAATTCAGCAAACAGGAAAACGTGAACGTGCTGCAACACAAAAAACTGACGTCAGAAACTCGTCTTACTGTCCTTCCGACAATGATACCGGTAGACTGGATTTGTTGAAGACCATCAAAGACTAGATCAACATGTAGTGACAATGCAACGTCAATAGAATTTGATTAGACAACGTCATTTGTGAGACAGATCTACGGCCGCAACGTCAACTGCTAACCAAATTGATGAATGAAATTTTGCACAGATTTATGCCATAAATGTTTCCCATTAACTGAACTGGCAAAGAATCGACTGCAGAAAAACATTTAGAGCCTTAAAGTTTAAACCGCATAATTGACAAAACACATTGTAATGGGTGGAACAACGGCAAAATCAGCAGGTGCAAAACAGAAACCAAAACGTGCCGAACAGAAATGGTTGACCTTTCTGACAATCATTTTGGCGTTTGTTACAGGCAGTCATTGCTTTTGACGGTGACACGTTCATTGGTAAGGGGAAAACCAGGGTTTCAGTGTATACCACAATATTTGAACATCGAAAATGACGTAATCAATTCAACTTTCGAACTGCATTTTTTTTCAAACATTTAAGTAATGACAGAACTTTCTATTCATAAGTTTGTTTACAAAAAAATGCATAATTAAAAATGAAAATTGAAAAGAATAATCTAGTGTTGCGTTTCTAAAGCCGGTCAGTATAGTTTGTTCTTATGTTGTGCATGCTGTAACAGCACCGTTCCATGGAAAGCTCTCACAAACATGCTTATTCCTGCCACATTCTTTATTTGACTTTTTTGTTCAGTGGTTGTCGTGGTTTCATGTCTGCCATATTTATTTTCCGTAAATTGTTTTGGTTTTGCGGATAGTTTTCTCAATTGAATTGTTTCATATTTTTCTTGTCGAAGACTTTAATAGCCGACTATATGGTATGTTTTTTTCTCATTGTTAAAGGCCGCATGGTTGCCTATAACTGCTTACATTTACTTCATTTGAACTTTGGTGGATAGATGTCTCAATGGCAATCATGTTACATCTCGTTATTTGTATATAAAACCCTTGGATAATTCTATTTAAAACAGCTTAAAGGTTAGTTAATTTGAAATTTAAAAACATTTTAATCTGAAAAAAGATAGCGGAAAAAACTAACTTTTACCTATATAATAGTATATTAAAAGCACGACATTCAGAAATTCCGAGACGACACAATGCAGTAACGTGACAACGAATGACATTTAAAAAAAATACCAAACCAGTTTCAATAGTATGAGTTTTAAGGTGGTACCTAACACTTTCACTAAAATTAATTTGGCTTGTTTAATTTTCTTAAAATTTTGACAAAGTATTTACTTTGACCCTTTGACAAAAATATAAAACCAACCGTTTAATCAGAAAAATAACACTGGTTATAGGTGTAACACCACTAATTCAGGCCCGGCCAGAAAGCACATACCAGAAAGTAGTACATATTTAACACAAAATAGTTCCTACGCATGGACATAACTTTCAAAATATTTAGGAATATTTTATTAATTTTGGTATCAAATGAAAGCTGCATGACTGGTGGTCATTGCAAACCTGATTTTGACTGATTTTGAATAATAAAAAAATGGCATGAAATTTAAAAAGGAGGGTACATTTTGCCCTTTTGTCAGATCGGAAGTACCTGTTTTGGTACATTCGAAGTTCCGGGAACCAGTTCTTTCTTATATGCCATGTAAGGTATGTTAATTTTTTCAGTACGGGACACCAGAAGGTGTTGCTTTGACATGCAATGATTGTCACTTTATTTGAACTTCAGATAAAAGAGCTGTGACCACTCGAAATTGAGGAATTTAACATAGAAAGCAATGGGGCCATTAATTAGTGGTGTACTTCCTATATAGCAGTTTGACAAACACTTATTTTGATCATTGAGAAGCTTAATATTTCATTAACAACACAACGTAATTAAAACGTTTAGCTGATTTTACAGAGTTATCTCCCTGTAGTGTTAGATACCACCTTAATAAATTAAAAAGGGACAGTGCTAAAATTTATTAAAAATAATGCATGTGCACGTGTAAGATCAAGAACCTTGTACATGTTAGTCTTCAGGTATTACTTTGTTTCTTTGAAATGTAAGAATGCAATTTCGGGAGTAAGTGGTTTCTGAGTGTATTTTCAAAATCAGTTATTGGATCTATAATCATTAATACAGCATTGCTACTTGTGTTTAAAGGCTTGCATGTAAAACAACATTTAAGAATAGATTTATGCATTAAACCATGATTAGACAAAAACAAAATCTTTCAACCATAAGACTCAAGTATGCTTAGAAATTTAAAAATTAAGCTCGTACAACCCTCGCTATAACATATTATTTTGTGCTAATCTACTGACCAACGGAATAAAAAAAAATTGGTGACGCTTGTTTCAACACCAATTTGGCGGTAATATTCCTGAAGTTACTCTTTTGTTTTTCCTGAAGCTGTGTATCTCGTCATTTTGTCGTCAATTTAATGTCGTCTGGCACATAGTCATATTGTGACATTGATACTGCTTTGATCCACATGATTAATATTATCCTGGTTTTTTTAAATATGCGACGATAATCCGGTAATTTCATATCTGTTAATACCACATATCAATACTCTTTTTAAGTGTCCATTTAGCGAGTATGTATCAGTGTCTGTCATTACTTTTTAGGTTTGCATTTACTTTTAAAATGTCGGATTCGATATTACATTTTTGTTCTAAAAAGATTGGTGTATAAATATCCGAATTAACTAATTTGCATAATTTTTAAAATCAGCAATTTTGTGGAACATATTTGTAGAGCTCAAAACGCGATCAACTACGCTTATATTACGACTTGTTGGTTGATCAACTGTGTCAAAAAAAATCGACTGTTCAGGATAAATTTTATCTTATTTTTTACAAAAAATATCACGACTTAGTATTATGCCATATGAGTTATCTGTCTGATCTGGAAATTTCCCTTCCTCGGTATATCAAATAACCGTTTAAAAATGACTATTTCAGGAAACTAAGTGAAATCAAACAATTTATTAAATAAATATATCATTAAAATCATCCATATCAATAAAATCATCTATACACCTGGAAAAAAGTATTGCAACACCAAATTAAAATTCAAATTAAAAAAATACTTTTTATTTTTTTATTAAATGATTTTTTGAAATAGAACTAGTTAAACATTATTTAAATATCACCTGAGTTTAATCAATAAATATCGACTCTTTCAGTTCTTATCTGCACATGCAGCTACTGTACTCGTAAACACTAAAATAGATGTTTTAATCCTCATTGTTTTCAACACTTAAAATAACCAAGTTTATAAATTTATGTTATTTACACCTTGTAATTGGTCATCCACAACTCATAACTGCAGCAAGATGGCAGATATCCAGCATGAGGGAAGCAGGTATGCCGCTGTGATAATTGCACGTATTGTTGGTCATCTCCATTCCACTATAAGTCGTTTTGAGAATAAAATCCAGGCAAGAAACGATGTTAAAGACCTTCCGAGGTCAAGAAGATCCCCTATAACATCTGCTAGGGAAAATTAAGCATAATGAAGGTTGGTCAGAAGGAAACCCATTGCAAAAAATACAATCCTAAAAAGTGAATAATGACCATACAGGAGCCTTTAAGCAAGAACTGTTCAAGATCGGCTTATCGCTACTGGATATCGTGCGATAATACCATTTCGGGGACCTTTGCCTACGAACAGACACACAGATGCCCGTATCCAATATTGTGCAGATCTCGCCAAAGTTGGAAATTAACGTTGTGGAGGAAGATCCATTGTTCCAATGGAATTCGGTTTATCTTCCTTGGCCCTTTTGTAGCCCGAATTTGAACCATATTGAGCATATATGGGACACTGATGGGCGTAAAGTGCACGAAAGGACACCCCAGTTCAAACAGGTCATGAAATAAACAATACCTTGTGTCAAGAATGGTTGCTGCTAGCTTAGCAACAAATGAGTCGACTTATGGCAGGAATCAGAAGACATTAAGATGCGGTTATCCGTTTGAATGGAAGCTGTGCACAAAGTACTAATTATTTGGCGTATATCGACCAACAATGATGTGAACAATCATCTAAAGATTAATTTTGAAATGTCTGACATTGTAAAGTTCGACTACAGTAAAACTTGTAAAATGCATTTTTTTGTACAAAAAACACTTCATTTTGTTATAAAAATTTTGGTTCGATAAAACCTTTTTTTTCATACATTTTTTGTTCGTTTTAAAGCCAATGTTATCATTAACTACGTTTCGATATTATTTTACAAATATTTTATCATATTCCATCCAAAATAAGAGACTGATTTTTCAATTTTTAAAAAATCAAGGTGTTGCAATACTTTTTTCCATGTGTATATATATATCATTGAATCATACATATCATTTAAATTTAAATCATTAAAATCATTGAAATCATTAAAATCATTCATATCATTAAAATCATTCATAATTATTATCATTAAAATCATCCATATTATTAAAAATCATTCTTATCATTAAAATTTTATTCAAGCAGTGGAACAAGAGACAATTAAATGGCTTATGCATGTATTTATGACACTAAAGTTTCTTAACTTTTTGATCGTCTAATAGATTTGTACTTTTGTTATATGTGCATCATTTCGTTTCGTTAAAAGTCAGTAGGACATTTACATTAAGTGGAGGAAGGAACCTGCGAATGCAGTTCATGACGTCCCATATTACGCTTGTGGCGACGTCAAATAATGTTAACGGACAACCTTGCAAGACATTTTCATTAATCAATATTTTTTATTGATAACCCTGTACAATTTGATGTAACATCTTCAACTTTTAAAGTAATTTTTATTGGTATAGTAATCAAAGCCAAAATATAATCTTCACAAAGTTAAATCTCTGTTTTTTTACCGTAAAAGTTTTGTGAAGGCATGCAAGTTTAACTCAGACATTTCCGCAAGACATTGCAAACCTATTGTTTTGAATTGCATATGTAGCTCAATTTATTTAATAATTTGTATTTTTGAAGCTTACACTTAGTACAAAACGATCGTGCTTACAATTTAATAAATTATGTGTCAAAATATTATTTTTTTAACTGAAATGTTTCAAGTTTCCAAACCAAATTTCCCCTGGGACAGTCATTTATTCATATTCTTTTCAAAATATCTATTCAAATTGTATATGGAGACGGTCTTGTAAACCAATACTGAAATATATCACGTCATAGAACATTTATGCAAAATTTCGAAAAATTGCGTGAACATTTCGCTTATTGTTCGAGTTTTATGTTTCGAGTTTGTTACATGGGACAACGCTAAGTAAACGTTTTTGCTGATAATCTGTGTCTTCCGAAGCCTATGAATATTATATTTTTATTCTTTCTCCATCATAATGTGAAAATTTAAGACGCAATCTTTATTTTCATATATAAGTTGAAAAATCTATTTCAGTATTTCTAAGAAAATTTCCTTATCAAATATTTACTTAGCGCTATTTTGCGTGGTAGTAGCAATATCTAACGTTATATTTTTAAAATTAGTGTTACCTTCATGATTTTATATGATTTATTTGGATTATCTAACCTATACTTAAAATATTCTTTTTTTTTTTACTTAGCGATTGGTTGTCAACTTGATCCAATAGAATAGTCAGTAATTACTAGTCCCTCAGGTGACAATGGTTTGTTTCCTGATCAGTTTTCAATTATTACATTCAATCAATATAATAATATAAGGTATGTTTCTATGACAATCTCTATATTGCAAAAGTTGTTTCAGACTGATTTAAAAAGTAAATGGAAAAGATACAGTTGAAATTGGTTCTTTTAGTGTTTTTTAAACTATTTTACATATCTTCTACTACCGTTACAAATGTTTTAGTATTGTTACCTGGGAAAAGAGGAACTTTTTATTTTCCGTTTGGAATGGAACGAACCGGAGCTGCAGGTAAGTTTTTTTTTCAGAATTTGATATAAACTTATTAATTCGTGTAGTTTCCTTTAATTTTTCGCGGTTTTTTACAGCTAATTTTGCGACATGCGCATCATGAAATTGCATAAGCATGCACTAGAATGAATAAAAAATATATGAATGTATGTGTTCATAGATGCATTGCCGTCGAATGAGGCCATGGGCTTTTTGAGGACCATCATCAATCATAATTTACTATACAACATCATTGGTATTCAAATATTTGCCTTTGATCGTTCCTGATGAAGGTAAATCAAGAAGTGCTTCGGACGCAAGAAATATATAAATAACGTGTTTTTATGCCCCACCTACGATAGTGGAGGGGCATTATGTTTTCTGGTCTGTGCCTCCGTTCGTTCGTTCGTCCGTCCGTGCGTCCGTTCGTCCCGCTTCAGGTTAAAGTTTTTAGTCGAGGTAGTTTTTGATGAAGTTGAAGTCCAATCAACTTGAAACTTAGTACACATGTTCCCCATGATATGATCTTTCTAATTGTAATTCCAAATTAAAGTTTTGACCCCAATTTCACGGTCCACTGAACATGGAAAATTATGGTGCAAGTGGGGCATCCGTGAACTATGGACACATTCTTGTTTTTTTATCTTTTACTAGTACCAATGATTTGAGAATCTACTACATTTGCTGTTATTAACAGACCTAAATTTATACCTTATTTTCAATATAAAATTTAACTAGAGCCACTGCCAGAGGTACATTGAAGCATTTTTTTATCTCGTGATTGTTATATATACCATAGGAGGTACAATGATGAAAAGATCAAACATTTGTCCTACGAAACATCATAAATGTATGGTAGTGTATTCAAAGTTTTGATATTAACAAAACTACTGGCAAACCGATAACGAAGAATATATAAAAAAGAAGATGTGGTATGATTGCCAATGAGATGCAACTGTCCACAAGAGACCAAAATGACACAGACATTAACAACTATAGGTCACCGTACGGTCTATATGTTGATTTAGTTTGATTAAAAACGAAAACAAAAACATTCAATGCAATAACTTTAAAACTTCCGATATTCTACCCTTACATGTCTAATTCTTGTATTTTTTTATTATTTTTTCTAAATCTCTCTTACCAATCTCCCCGCTTTTTAAATGCTACATTCTCAATCAAAATTGTCAAGAACGAAAAAAAGGTTAATTCAAAGGGTTATCATTACATGTTGTCTGTTCTATGGTCGGGTTGTTGTCTCTTTGACACATTCCCAATTTCCATTCTCAATTTTATTCAGCGCTACACCAACAAAAGATGGGATTTAATCAACAATTCAGAATTACTGTAGTTTAATTATAATGTGATGGTTATATTAAATGAATGAATGAATCTTTATTGCATTAGCAACAACATTGCTTTATCATAATACAAGGTATATACATATATGACAAATATGACAGAATACAGAAAACAATTAAATAAATTAAATAATGCAGGGATAACTTATAATAACATGAATAACATATTAACTGACAATTTGCAATCTTAGTTTCCTTCAGCTTTAAGATAATTACATAATTTTATAGTTAAGCTTTTTGACCCAGCTTGTAACAGAAAAATTAGCTTTCGTGTATTTGGTCATGAACAATAATACTTTGGCAAAAAATTACATCTAAGTGTTCTATGTGCAGGACAAATCAACACATGATATTCATCGTCAATATTATTCATTTCACAACCTACAAATACGATTGTCTCTAGGAATATTGTCATAGCGACCTGTTTCTAAACATAATTTCAAGCTTCCACTACGTAGTTTTGTAAGTATATTGGTATTAAAATAATATTGTAAATAATTCTCCATACAAAAATCTAGTTTGAAACATTTATAGATAGACAGTTTTTCACAAGCATTAATATTAGCTTACCAGCTTTGATAAATTTGATCGTTGAAACGTGATTTAATAAGGTCAAATGACACATTTATGTGATCTTGGTTAATCCATACATGTACATAATTCAAACCTAAACTAAACAAAAGGTCTCTTACATTGGATGCCCAATTTTTTTTGTCAGTATATAAATAAAAATAATAATTTATTTTATTAAAGTATATAACAACCGTATTCCATGACACAATTAGCACATATCTAAATGCACATGCTGATTGAAAATAGAGCTACAATGTTATAACTAATCACTTATACCCGTGAGCATCTGAATTATTTATTAGCTCTTTATTTAATCAATCATATCTTTCAATCTAAATTCTAACCATTGAATTGAGCACGAAAGATGAATAGATACTTTTCCGAATTGCGGGGTTTATTACCAAGAACGGATGCTTTATTCAATCTTTTTATTCCTATTTTTTTTCCACGTTTCTAGAAGTACATTGAATAGTATCAATACCAATTAATACATATCATTTATTTCTTAATACATATTGGTATTGCCGAAGTGTACTAATCTGTAAGAGAGTTGTAATATACATGCAGTTGATATGTTATTAACAGTCAATTGTACGTTGGTCTTAAATGTAACACAAAACACATTCATGTATAAGGATCATCCAGATTTAAATTTATGACATTTGGAATTTCTAATAAAAGGATCAGTTAATAGTGTTAATTATCGTAACAATACGTTATTTATGAAGTACAATACAATAATAATTTATTAACGTCTCGCCATCAATAATACAGTATATATACACAATTCACATTGTAAAAGTAAACTATTTAAAATTATTTATGCCATTCTTAAAAGACTTATGAGAGCCGGATTAAAAAGAAACTAGTATTTACCCATTTTCAAAAAGCTATTATAAAAACAAAATTTACATCATCAAACATATTTACATCTATTATCGGTATAAAAAAAATGTCTTCTACGGTCTAAAATAAGCTGGCAAGTTTTGGCACATTTTTGTATCACATTAATATTGTCACTCGCTAAAATAAATGAAAGTTTCAAGGAATTCGGCAATAGACTAAAATTTTCGTTTTCAAAGTTTAATATCTTATACAGTTCGTCTCTAAGATCGTCGTAAAACGGACATTCAGTCAATACATGCTCCTCCGTTTCAATTTTATCGTCACAAACAAAACAAATTCTATCGTCACAAACAAAACAAATTCTATCGTCACAAACAAAACAAGTTCTTTTGTCTCTACACTAAATCCATTGGATGTTAAATTTGTACGGATTGATAGTTTAGTCTTAAATGCATGATTTATTTTTATTAGTTGTTATTGGCTTTGAACTAGCTGTCAGATAACTGCGAGTACTCTCATATCTGTTCCTAGTGTCTTTTTGTTATCGGGATGTACAAATACCCGGCCACGTCCACTTGTATTTTTGTCCATCTGATGAGTTAAGCCTTTTTCAAATGATTTTTATAGTTCGTTCTTATGTTGTACTGTTATACCAATGTCCCAGGTAAGGGGAGGGTTGGGATCCCACTAACATGTTTAACCCCGCCACATTATTTATGTATGTGCCTATCCCAAGTCAGGAGTCTGTAATTCAGTGGTTGTCGTTTGTTTGTGTGTTACATATTCGTTTTTCGTTCATTTTTTTTATATAAATAAGGCCGTTAGTTTTCTCATTGGAATTGTTTAACAATGTCATATCGGGGCCTTTTATAGCCGACTGTGCGGTATGGGCTTTGCTCATTGTTGAAGGTCGTACGGTCACCTATAGTTGTTAAATCTGTGTCATTTTTGTCTCTTGTGGACAGTTGTCTCATTGGCAATCATACATCATCTTCTTTTTTATATCTTTGATCTATTGGAAGACTCGTAGCGTCATGTCTCCACACGTATTGGGGCAACGACACAGCGAAACTGAGAGTAAGCTCATCTGTGTGATGGTATAATGAGTTTATTTAGGTAAAGTTCTGTATATACATCCTGCTTAAAAGTTCTATATGTACGTTGTTTATTACCTCCTGGTCCATTTAATCTAGCAGTGTCTTTATGTTAATCTTCATTCCATTTCTGTTTCAAGTCGGACATTAGTTTTACATGTATAGCACTGTTAACTTGCTGTCAGTGTCATTAAACAAGTTCGATATTCCACATGATTCGAATTGACTACTAATAATAATAAACTCCAAAACATAAAAAAAGTTTAAATGTGCTGATAGAATTATTCTAAAAAGTTCAGTTCGAAGGTCCTCGTACAATGGAGACTCGAACATTACATGTTCTTCAGTTTCAACAATGATTCTACAAATTCTTTGTTGCACGGGTAGTCGCTCAAATCGTCCAGTCTCTTTGTAGATCGGTGCAACACCACAACGAAACTGTTCGTAGGATTTTCTTTGCAATTAAACTATATTCGAACACATTATATTCCTCGTCGTGTTCTGGCTGAAGTATGTGCAAACAACATTATATAATACAAATGTATTCTTAGTTTAGTTTAAACATATTTATTTATAGTGGATTGGGAAACAAGTTTTGCAACTTATATTAACCCCTTTCCACTTTGAGGGTGCGAGTGCTGCCTTGTAGCGGCATTAACCTGCTCTTTTTCGAAATCTACAAGGGTGTCTTTAACGTGCAAGAGATATGGTTCTCTCTTAACACGGGTCAGCCATTTATTGTCCCCTTCCGACGGAATGTATTCTTACTAAAATCACATGAAATTTATCTGTCATCTATAAGAATTTAAACTTTAAGTCTAAACTCTCCAGAAAATGCACATTTTAAAAAGTAACTTTGCTCAGTTACAATCACCAATTTTTCCAGCAGGATAGTTTGGAATCTATTCTAAGAGGGTGCTTAATATTACTTTAATGTCTGGACATCCTCTTTTTCTTGGCCTTTTCCAATCTAATTTAAAACCGATCTCTCATCGCTCCTGTTTCTGATATGTCGCATGGGAGCTCCCACGCGACATATCAGAAACAGGAGCGATGAGAGATCGGTTTTTAATTAGATTGGGCCTTTTCCTTGCAGTTTGATATTTTTTATTCTCTTTCTTTTTAAATACATGTATTTCTGTGGTTGTCATATTGCTCTATTTCAACCTGACGAAGTACGGGCGTTTGTATTTTGTTTTTGTTCATATTTTAGACCAAACCACTTTAATTAAAATATTTACTGCGAATCAGAAATACTAATTGAAAAAAAATATACCTTTAATAATTTAATCTGTACTTTGATGTGTTTTTTCCCCTTCTGATACATGTTTCTCTAGTTCTAGAGATAATATTAGAAGGTTGTTTTTCATTAAAGTTAATCAAATAATGAAAATGGATGCCTGTTGAAAAATAAGATACATGTGGATGGGTTTTTCATTGATGTCTCGACAGTTTGAATCTAACCTTATCTAAGAGAACGAGATACAATTGCAAGTCTAGCCATGTTGGCCGGAAATCTAGACGAGTTAGCTAGTCTTTTCAATAGAGAAATATATCATTCAGTAAATAGATAAACGTGATATATAAGTCAGGATCGGGGTCGGGATCAGTTAAGTAAATGAATGAAAACGGCAACTTTCACACTTATATTTGATATTTTAGTAGTTTTTTTGGAAAAGCCATCCGTATATTTACCAATTCTCCAATAGAGTATCACCTCACACAGTTCAATAAACCTATCATTATACCCTATTTACGCGCAAGCTAAATTGCTTATGATGAAATATAAGTACTGGGTATATCTTGATATATCGAATTGGAATCCAGACATTTTTAAAGGGGTTCCACCTGGAACACCATGAAACAAGTTCACATAATACAAAATAAAACCTTAAAGGGACAGGCTTCTCTGTGGGTAATCCGGCTCCTTCGATATATGTTTTTTTTAAATTAAAACTGCATGATCGCTACCATAAGCCAAATAGTGCTGATAGGACTGTTAAACACTATAACAATCAATCAATGAATCATTCTCCATTAAAAGAGCGAATGACATACAGGAAAGCAACGGAATAATCTTTTCAAAGAATTTGATCTTTACAAACTACTTGTCAATAACTATGCTTTTATAATTATAGAATATTTCAGATTAATTATTATAAAAGCATTTTTCAAGAAACTCGATATGGATAAAAAAAAATCATTTTACAGCATATTGAAATCGTCAAAACGTGTTATAGATTGATATTCACACTGAAAGTATTGCATTTTATATCGCATTCATTAGGGACTTATATATGTATCATATTGCAAAATGTTTTCTTCTTTTACCTGTAAATTAAATAAAAAAACAAAGATTTTAAATTTATATTATTGCGTTTCAACAGTTTTATGGTAAATGACTTTTGGATTGGACGTTAAACTCAGAATAATCAGTTATGAATCCATTAGAGAACATTTTCTTTTCTTATTCTAAGGGCATTTGTCCTTTTTTTTTGTATTTAAGTAGGACATTGTGTTATTTTGTGAATAGTCTTTCCATAAGTGGCCTTCGGATGTTGTCTGCTCTTTGGTCGGGTTGTGTCTCTTTGACATATTCCTCATATCCAAAATATGTGGTTTCGTTCATAAACTTTTTTTGTATTTTAGTAAAAATTCCCTTTAAATTATTGTCTATATAATGAAATAGATAATGGCTTTAGTTGAAATTAATTCAGTCAAAAAACATAAAGTCCATTGATGTAGATATAAGTATTTTACCAAATTACCTTAATTTTCCGAAGAAAAAACTTGTATCTCGTATATATCACTAATTTAATTTTCCGCAGTGTAACATAACAAACTATCTTCAGTTTCTCATAGTTCATTTATTTACTTCTGGTATTTTACATGCATGATTAAACTTCTAGCCACAACTTTTAACCAATCTGTCTGGTGCGCTCTGTTACTTAAATATGTTACCGGGACACTTTATGACATGAATGTGGGTCTGGATGCTGTTTATAGAATAGAGAATAATGCTGAAATAATGCAGAATAAAGGAAGAAGTATAAAGAATAGATAATAATAAGCACAAAATAACAAAAAGAGACAAATTATAAAAAAAATAATACGGAAATGAAGGACCCCCTTTTAGACCTTCGTGTCAATAAAAAATTGTCTTAACTATTATAAAGTATATATGCGTTTTATCACTTAGCAAGAAATCATTCAATAATTTTCTTTATATGCACCATATACTGTGTAGGTTTCCTGATTGTTACCTGTGCATTCGAACTTGCTGAAACATCAAACTACCACATGAAGCAAGCTTCGATACCACTGTCCAAGGTTAGGGGAGGGTTTGGCGCCATCTAACTAGTTTTACCCCGTCACATTGTGTAAGTGCCCGTCCCAAGTCAGGAACCTGTAATTCAGTGGTTGAAGTTTGTTGCTAATATCAAGTTTGTCTATCGTTCATATTTAGTTTATAATTCAGGTCGTTAGTTTTCCGTTTGATTTGTTTTAATACATTTGTCATTTTGGAGACTATTATAGCTGACGATGCTGCATATGTTTTATGCATTGTTGAAGGCCGTACGGTGACCTACCTATAGTTTTTAATTGTCATTTGGTCTCTTGTGAAGAGTTGTTTCATTCAAAATCATCATACATCTTCTGCTGCAAATTATAATCACCACCGAATAGACTAAAATTCTTAAATTTGTTTCAAAATACACTAAACCGCAATCATGAACTACAAAATTTCCATGGGAAAACAATACACAATGTATTTTCTTACTTCTTTCATCTCGTTTCAAAGATCAAAACAAAGACGTTAAATGTAAAATTGTTCATAACTTGTGTAATACTGATTTTTTTGGCAGAACGAATCTATCAAGATGCTACATGCACGATAAGACTAAAGTAGATGAGTTAATGTTCTTGAATGCCAAGGTTAAAACGAAAGCTAATAAGTGTCATCATAAACGATAAACAAGAAAACAGTGATATAACAATGGAAAATTAAATTGATACCATTCTACAGGAAAACATACCAGACACAATTCAACTCAGATATATTTTTAAAGCTTCAACTTTTTTGGTCTTCCTCATAAATACTACTTACTTGACAGAGAAGCAGTAAAGAAGAACACAGGCACTTTTCTCAGAAAAAAATAACACTTATATTAAGGTATATAGGGGGAAAAATTCTGAGACAGTCACACGTGCCTGTGAATAAGAAGGGATTTTAAAGTCTTTGTTTTGACTTTGGCAAATGATCGAAGCATCGCACTCGTATACTCTATGCAATAGATTGCCACAACCTTTTATTGAATATTTAAGATTTTAAACTAATACAGCAATCAGATTATATACATTTTCACCTTATTTGTCACTTTTTAGACCCCCTATTTAAAATTGAGAATGGAAATGGGGAATGTGTCAAAGAGAAAACAACCCGACCAAACAGTGCTCCTTAAAAACTAATTAATCTTTGAAATAAACTTTATTTGGAATATTTGAAATACATATACTAGTATTTTATTTTAAAAATGACCTATGTAAAATTTTAAACTCAAAATGTTGTTTCTGTTAAAATAATTGTAGACTCAAACTAAGAAATAATTTTTATATATCAATTTGTAGAGGATTGTTTTAGTTAATCTCGATATAATTCAGCACTTTAGAACCAGTTCCTGGTATATTACATTTATATTTCAATAATAAATTAAAAAGAAATTGAAGGAAATACATGAACAAGATAATATTGATGACACGTGACGTTATATTTATTTTCTCTAATTTTCAAAGGAAACATTCTGGTGTTGTCCACTTCTCTGCCGAAACAGTTTTTCAAGAAATTTTGAATCAAATAATTTATCCAAAATAAATCATAGTACCTTTTAATATGAAAGATGAATGATCGGGATCATAAGATTACAATGAAATTGATGTACATTAGATAACAATCTTAGAATACTGCGGTCTTAAGAATGTAAACCAAATCCTTTCATAATTGACTTAATGTATAAAAAAAACATGTTGATAATTGATTAATACACATTGTTATTTCTTTGATGTTTTACAACAAAAGACAAAACGACCATAATGCATTGAAATTGAGAATCTTTGTTGAGGAATATTTCAAAGTTCAAGGTCGAGTTCATCGATGAATTTTTCGTTTATGAAATGTTTCCATTTGTTTTTCAAAACTTTTTTTTACAAATAGTCGATCGATATTTGAAAAAAAAGCTTTCCGTTTGATCTAAATACACATGCTTCGGAATCTTGCATGTTTACTTTACTGGACTAAACATGCAATAAGATGTGGGTTGAATTCAAATCAGGTTATAAGGTCAAAATTTCAGGGTAACTAGTGCCATTCGATTTAAACTCTGTAATAACTAAACTCGGCAAAAAAATCCAATCGAAGTCTCACTTGTTGCTTAGACTATTATTCACTTTTAGTTTATTGTGCTTTTACTGCCTTTGTTAATTCTGCAGTGTAGAAAAAAAACCGGCTTCACGAAACACGAATCTTGATATTAGCGTATCTTAGAATGCCGTTCGTTAAGCAAGCCCAAAGAATATAACAGTTATAAGGGTTTTGATGGGGTTTACATAATAAAGAATTATTGGCTGAAAAATTAAGAGTAGAGATCTTCTCGTCCACATTTCAATTCGCTCTAACATCGGCCGTTGAACGTTTCGGTTAACTTTAAAAAAAAAAAAGGTATAGTTTCATGCGCAGTTCAGATCAAAACGACCTTGTGTATTGCCTTAAATGAATTTGTTTACACTATTTCTTAGCAAAAAAATGTAACTTAATTCATCGATACTAATAACCACAAAATGTAAGTCGAATTGATTTCATATTAACAGTATATAATTACAACCTATAAGTCTCCTCAGTCAATAAGATTAATGTTAACGAAACATCACTATCAAGGCAAGTAAAAACTTATAACAGGAACGGGAAGCAATAATTGTTCTTAACTTTGTTGTATAGCTTTCTTTGCTATATTGTTTTTCCTCATTATTGTAGGCCCTCGTAGATATTTAGTTGTTTGAATCTTGTCCTTTGATAATTGTGTTTGTTAGATTGTTAACTTTTGCATTTATTTGGCCCTCGTAGATATTTAGTTAATTTGAACCTTGTCCAGATGTACCAGACCCACCATTTAAAATGGAGGAAATAATTATTACAGAAGAAGAAGTTCTTGATCAATTAAAAAACTTAAATTGTAATAAACCTTCTGGTCCTGATGGTGTTTCACCTAGAATTTTGAAAGAAATTAAATCTGGTATTGTAAAACCACTTACTTTGTTATTCAATTTTTCACTAAAACTCAAAAGGGTTCCATGTGCATGGAAACTTTCCCATGTCACTCCTATTTTTAAGGGAAAGGGAAGTTGTCATGATCCAGTTAATTACCGACTTATTTCGCTTACAAGTATCATATCCAAAATTATGGAGAAAATTTTATTCAAGCATTTATTTAATTACATGAAAGATCACAATTTATTATGTAAATTTCAATCTGGTTTTCAACCAGGTGATAGTACAGTAAATCAACTAGCAGAAATATATAATACTATTATTTCCAATCTTGATCAAGGAAAAGATATTCGCTTTATTTTTTGCGATATTTCCAAAGCTTTTGACAAAGTTTGGCATGATGGTTTACTATATAAATTGAAAGTTTTTGGTATCCATAGTAATTTAATTGATTGGATTGGAGATTACCTAGGTGACAGATGCCAGAAAGTTGTTTTGGATGGGTTTTATTCATCTCAAAAAGGTACCAGTGCTGGGGTACCCCAACGCTCGGTACTGGGTCCTTTCCTTTTTTTAACTTATATTAATGATATAGTGGAAAATATGAGTAATCATATTAGATTATTTGCAGATGACACCTCTTTATATGCCATTATTGATGATGACTATGATACTGTTTCTATGTCTTTGACTGATGATCTTGGGAGAATTAAAACATGGGCTGAAAACTGGGCTGTAACCTTTAATCCCTCCAAAACAGAAACCCTTTTATTTTCTAGAAAAGATATCAATCCTCCCCCTTTATACTTTGGCATTGGAGGGGACCAAATAAAAGAAGTTAAAAGTCACTGTCACCTAGGTCTCAACTTTGAGAGTAAGGCTAATTGGAAATTACATATAAATGCAATTTATAAAAAAGCATGTTCTAGATTACATTTATTAAGACAAGTAAAACATAGTTTGGATCGAAATGTACTTATTACAATTTATACAGCATTTATTCGCCCTATTCTAGAATATGCAAACATTATATGGGATAATTGTACTTTACAAGAAGCTAACTTATTAGAAAGTGTGCAAATTGAAGCTGCTCGTATTATTACTGGTCTCCGACGTACAACTTCTCTTAAAAAATTATACACTGAAATAGGTCTTGAAAAATTATCAGACAGAAGGAAGAAGCATAAACTTACTACATTTTATAAAATAAAAAATGGATTTTCTCCAAGTTTTATGATAGATTTATTAGAACCTTGTTTTCTCACACCGAATGATTACAATCTTAGGAGAGACTCTCAGAATTATACCATCCCAAGGTGCAGAACAGTTTCATATTATAAAAGTTTCATACCATCTGTTGTTAAACTCTGGAATGAATTAGATACTAATGCTAAAAATGCTTTGTCGATTAACCAGTTCAAATCTGTACTTGATAAAATATATAAACCAGAAATTCCTCCTAAATATTTTTGTTCAGGTATAAGAAAATTTAATATTATTCATTGTCAATTACGAAACGATGCAAGTAATTTAAATTCTCACTTATTTCATGATTTTTTGACAGAAGAACCTTCCTGTCCTAAATGTTTATACAAATGTGAAGACAACCAACATTATTTTTTTGATTGTCCATCATACACTATTAACAGGATCACACTCCTTGATAAACTGTCTGCTTATGGAGTTGATATTGATTTAAACTTGATACTATTTGGTGATCAATCTATGAGTATTGAAGACAATGTGCAGATAGTTAAGGCTGTTCATGAATATATAAAAAATTCAGAGAGATTTGTATAACGAAATGTATTTTACAGTCCAAAACCAAATTAACTTTTACTTTGTATGTCTGTATTTATATTATATTAAGCTCTTAGACCCGAACCAGCTGAAAAATAAATAAAATTGAAACAAAAGTATAATGAAACAACAGTACATTGAAATTAATATTATTAAAGCTAAAAAGCTAATAAATGCACCTTTATTTCTATATCATTCATATATTCAATTTGTATATCTTTAATTTCTTAAATCTATTTTTTTTTTCTTTTATTATTAACATTCTAAATTCTTTTTATATTATTATAATTCTTTAATGTATCAATATGGTTACTACTCGTTGTCGTTTTTCTTCAGGTGCAATAATTTAGTAAAAATAAGTACATGATATCAAACATGTTGTTTTAAAAATGAGTTATTAAATTTATTATTTTAGATAGCTGACTGGAGACCATTTAATTTAATGTGAGACCTCTAAATCAATGTTGGAGTATACAACCTAGCTATAGAATACTAAAACTTTTTTTTTCATAATTTATTTTTTCATAATTTTTCTGAGTTAACATTTGAAGCATTTTAAAATAGTCATACTTTTGATCTGAGTTAACTATTTGAAATATCATTCCAGTCAGCTAAGAGGTATTTTTGAAAAATTAATTCTGTTTTGTCTTTATGTTTGTGTATGTGTTGCTTTGTTTGAATGTAATATATTGTACCTTGTTTTGTGGAGAGGGCTTACATAGGCTATGCCTGTTGCCCAATCCAATTCAATTTATTTGAATAAAATATTGTTTAAACTAAACTAAACTAAACCTTGTCCTTTGATAATTGTGTTTGTTAGATTGTTAACTTTTGCATTTATTTGGCCCTCGTAGATATTTAGTTAATTTAAATCTTTGCCTTTGATAATTGTGTTTGTTAGATTGTTAACTTTTGCATTTATTTCGTTTACTTAATGATGTTCTTTTTGGTGAGTGTATATGATTTTGTAAATGGTGCGCGATGGGGAGGAGAAAAAGATTTTTTAAATTCAAAATACATAATGGTCTTTTTTTTTCTTTTTTTTTCAAAGTGTTTTTCTTTTGCATTCTAATACACTGATGGTTAAAGCATGGATAAAATTGAGAATGGAAATGGGAATGTGCCAAAGAGACAACAATCCGACCATAGAAAAAAAAAACAACAGCAGAAGGTCACCAACAGGTCTTCAATGTAGCGAAAAATTCCCGCACCCGTAGGCGTCCTTCAGCTGGCCCCTAAAAAAATATATACTAGTTCAAGATTTAAGATTTATTGATAACGCTCAGACACATTAATGTGTAACATGAGGTCAAAGTATAATACATAAACAATTGAATGACGAAATGAGCATGCAGTACTATCTAAACATATAGAAATACAATAATTATTGTAGATATTTTAGAATAAACAAGCAATTTTCTTAATAAAAAATGACAATCGTTTGTAGACTTCCATATTACATATGGACAATAATCCTTCCAATTTAATATATTGAGGATTAATAGTATAATATTTAGGTAAGTATTTGTTTCTATAATTAACAATAGAATCATGTTGACATACAAATAAAACATGAAATTCATCACCAATAAATTTATGACATAAGGTACATATTCTCTCTGGTCTAGGTATATTTTGCCAACGGCCTGTCTCGATTGGAATACGTAGGTTCGATGTCCTTAATTTAGTTATCCACCCTCTATTCTGTTCAGATAGTCTGATCAGATATTTTTCTAGTCCAAAGTCCTTTTTGAATGTCCCATAAAATTGTCCCCGGGATGAATTTTCTATATCGCCAAACCATGAGGTAATAAACTGATCACTCAATATACGATCAAGATAATTTTTATCACAAAAGCCTATTTGGTTTATGAAAATATATCCTAGACCAGTGTTGTTAAATATTGATTCGACAGAATCAATCCATTTGAAAACATAATGGCCATGATTCTTCAATGATAACATCAGCCTGTACAAAGAACTACTTAGTTTACTGCTATTGTTTACAACTTTACACCAATACGAAATCATTCTACATTTAACTCGAATTTGCAGAGGAAATCTTCCCAATTCTCCATACACCATGAAATTGGGTGTAGTATTTCGAACTTTTAAAATTCTTTTGCAAAATTTCAAATGCATCTGTTCAATAATTTTCAAATTCTCAAAACCCCAAACTTCAGAACCATATAAAAGAATGGGTTCTATCATGGAATCAAATAATTTCAGTTGCAAATCTATAGAAATGTTTTCGTTTTTAACAATTCTATGTATAAAATGCATCGATTTATGTGCTTGATCAATAAGTTTCTTTTTGGTATCTAAAAAAGTACCGTTATATTTAAAGATAACACCTAAATAAGAAAATTTTTCAACAATCTCAAGTTCTTTGTCTTGTAATAAAAATTTTAATTTCTTTTTACTTTTTCTCTTTCTAAAAATCATCACCTTTGTTTTATTTAAATTGACTTCTAATTTCCACTTTTCACAATATGATTGAAAAATATTTAATGATCTCTGCATACCTTCTTCTGTTTCAGATAAAATTACAGTATCATCTGCATATAATATAACTAATAATTCAAAAAATATGTGCAATTCACTTTGAAACTTCTCTTTAACAGTTTCTAGTGGAATCCCATCTAGATTCTTAAAGTAGTCTTCTAAGTCATTAAGAAAAATTGAAAACAAAAATGGCGATAAATTCTCCCCCTGTCTTACACCTGCTAAACAGGGGAAAAAATCTGACTGACATCCATTATATTTTACACATGATTTGATTCCTTGGTACATATTAAAAATAACTTTAAAGCACTTCCCTTTAATATTACTCAATTGAAGTTTTTCCCATAAACCAGATCTTGATACAGTATCGAATGCTTTCCGAAAGTCTACAAAAGTACAAAAAAGTTTTTTTCCAAATGAGAAATACAGCTCTATGAGTGCATGAAGCACAAAAATATTGTCTACAGTTGAATACCCCTTTCTAAAACCCGCCTGATTTTCATGTATAAGTGAAATTTCATTTGCAAAAAAATTCAATCGAGTATTGATTATGGAAGTGAATAATTTCCCTAAACAACTAATTAATGTTATAGCTCTATAGTTATCTGGATCCTTTGGACAACCCTTATTTTTAAAAACTGGTATAATTATTCCTGCTGTCCAAGTTTCAGGAATTATACCTGTATCCAATATCACATTAAATAGTTTAGTGTAAATACAAATAAAAAATGGTGGAGAGTTTTTCAAAAACTCATTCAGTATCTTGTCAGTACCAGATGCTTTACCATGTTTCAAGTTCTTAACGGCATCCACAACCTCTTGTTCTGTTATGACTCCATTTAAAATTTCATTATAAATGGGGTCACTACACAACGCATTGATGTCGATGCCGTCAAGATCTTCTTCGTCATTTGCATTCATGTTTTTAAAATATTCATGAAATGCTTCAATACTGATAGAGGGGTTGTCTTTTTTGTAGCCAGAATATTTTTTAAGTGTCTTCCAAAATCCCTTAGAGTCATTTTTTGAGAGTGCCCTCAGTTCATCCGAACATTTTTCTTTATACTGCTGATAGTTAATGTTAAGTGTCTTGCGGTATTCCTTGGCCTTGCTATTCATTGCCAGTTTATTACCACCTGATTTCGCTCTGCTATATAAGTTTCTAGCCTTGTGAAACTCATTACGTTTGTCTTGGCAATTTTTATCAAACCATGGTTTATTTTTGCGGTCGGGATAAACCGGTCTTTTTTAGTCTTGCTTAGAACTCCTTCTGCCGTATCTAACAGTACATTGCCAAGGTCATCAACTAGACCGTTTATCTTTTCAGGCGTAAAATTATTTGTGTCAATACTACTCAAAACGTGATCAATCTGTTGTAAATTACCTGAGACACTGGATAACGCTTGAAAATATTCGTCTGCTTTTCTACAGTCCCATTTAATGTGAGTTTCTGTGTTACCTGTATTTTTTTCTGTGTTTACCTTATCAGTGTAATTACTATCAGTATTGAAAGACAATGTAAAACATATACTGTTATGGACATCTGAAAACATGGGATTAAACTCATCTACTCTAAATTCAGAGATATAATCAAACATGTGAGGAGATACAATTAAATAATCTACTACGCTGGAGTCTTTACATGTAGTATGACCTATAAATTTGTCTGAGAAAATACGACCATTACATATAAAAATTCCACATCTTTTACATAGTTCTAAAAGAAGAGTACCATATTTATTCACTCTACCTTGATCATAACTGTATCTTTGTAGAGGAATATTTTTACTTTCTAACAACAGATAAGAAAAAATATCTTTATTTATAACATCGTCTTCTACCTGTAAAATTTCTAGTAAATTTTCATCAGGTATAACATGATCACTATCAATAGAGGTTCTAGAATTAAAATCACCAATCAGTGCTACTTCTTTTGAAGTATTTGAAAATCGAATAAGTTCATCTTCAATCTCTGAAAAAGATTCATCAGATGAATATCTGGAGAATTCTGGAGGTATATAAACACACCCAATTAAGATATCTTTACCCGTATCAAAATTTCCATGTAAAATTTCTACCCACTGAACGAACTCAGATTCTGAGTTAGAAATTTAAGAATAGGTGACAGTTTCTTTTTATAAATGATAATAATACCTCCTGATTTCTTTTGAAATTTTTGTCTATTCTTAGTAAATAGAGTATAGTCTGTTGGTAATTTAATTTCGTCATAATCATCAGTTTTTGTTTCTACAAACACCAGAATATCATGTTTTTTAATATTTGAACGAGCCCCATCAGTTTGTGATGATGGAAATGATGGGAATGAAGGTCATGGTGGAGGTTGATAGCCGGAGTAAGAAGTTGGACCAGCATTAGGAGAAAATCGAGATGACTGTTGTATCTGTGGGTTCGGGCATTCAAAGGTCTGGTTCATATGATTCGTAGGATTGTGATAATTTTGTTGAAATGTTCCCGTTAGTGGCGTTGTGTGAGAGTTCATTGGTGTACTAGTATATAACGTGTCGTGAGCTTGACTCAGTACATTAGAGAAACTTTGTTGTTGTTGATGACAGGGTGACGCCATATTGATTTGTGTTTTGTTTGGTGGGGTCAAACCTGTCTTGTTGTTATTACTGTTCCTCCTTTTCCCCATTTAGATCTCGTAATGTCACAAATGTCACAAATGTTCATATCTGGTTCAAATCACAAAATAATTAGTTGGAATATAACCACAACACATCCATATTGATCAATATGAGTAGACCTTCACTCATACCGTCATGCTCAGTCCGCCATCCTATTTATATTTCAGTGCTAATGAACGCCATACTAATTTCCAAATTGTACACAAGAAACTAAAATTAAAATAATACAAGACTAACAAAGGCCAGAGGCTCCTGACTTGGGACAGGCGCAAAAATGCGGCGGGGTTAAACATGTTTGTGAGATCTCAACCCCCCCCCCCCCTATACCTCTAGCCAATGTAGAAAAGGAAACGCATAACAATACGCACATTAAAATTCAGTTCAAGAGAAGTTCGAGTCTGTTGTCAGAAGATGTAACAAAGAAAATAAACAAAATGAAAATAATACATAAATAACAACAGACTACTAGCAGTTAACTGACATGCCAGCTCCACTATACAAATCCTTGGTCTAAGTTATGTCCTTTAACAAATTAATGGTAAGCCATTTTTAAAAGATTATACTAATTGATAACTACATTGTCAACAGCTTCAGAAATCTATCTGATAATAGCATTTATTGTCTAGACATAATGTTGTTATAATTAGGATCTTCCGGAAACACATTAATTTATAGGGAATTAAATTAAGAATGGAAATAGGGAATGTGTCAAAGAGACAACAACCCGACCAAAGAGTAGAAAACAGCCCGAGGTCACCAATGGGTCTTCAATACAGCGAAAAACTCCAGCACCCAGAAGCGTGCTTCATCTGACCCCTAAACAAAATATTACTAGTTCAGTGATAATGGTCGTCATACTAAACTCCGATATTTGTTTCATATATCACCTATCCATTATGATCTTTAAAGCAAACGACGATTCCGAGATATTTGAAGAAAACAAATTATGATCCATTAATATCATAAGAAAGGTCTATTTCGAGTTTCAACAAGCCTTAGGTTTCTAGATATTTGCTATAGATTAAGCGACATTTACTTAAATCTGTCTAAGCGAAGTATTACCGATATGAGATGTAAGGATTGCAGAGTTTGATGGTAATCAGGAGACCTTTTGATGTTTCGATAGCTGTTGTTTATCATGTATGAAGATAGTCATGTCAACTAATTCAATAAGAATATGAACATTTCCATGTTGTTGCGAACCAATCGCATGTATATATTTGAATTTATTTTTCGTGATCCTCGATTTGCTTTGTATTTTAGAGGACATTCCCGCAGACTGTTTTCAACTTTTTACCTTATTTGGCCTGTTAATATTTTTTATTCGAGCGTCACTAACGAGTCTATTGTAGACGAATGACGCGTCTGGCGTACACAATTATAACCTGGTATCTTTGATGAGTTATTTTTCATTGCAAATTCACATGAAGTTCGCAAGGAATCCGAATAATTCTACGGAAATTTGGGTATCAAAATGATCTAGGTTGTTCCACGTCACTGTGTGTACTTTTAGACTTTCCGTTACAATAACAAATATTCTAAAGGTCACGCTTAAGAAGAAAGGTCATGCCTAAGAAGAAACAATCAAATTTTAATTAAAACGCATCTTTTATCTGGCATTTTCATCATTTATCGTAAAAAAATGTTTACGCCATATCCTATGGGTGTTAAGAATATTAAAACTTTAATCAATTTGTCTTTAAGAAATAATGAGAGACAAAAAATAGATCAATTACACTGCATTTTTTGTTGTTGTAATTATTGAAATACTATTCAATAATTAAAGGGTACATACAGCTTTCTTTCCATGGAACAAAATCGGTTATCGATCGATGTGATGACGTGGGTGATTTATAAATATGATAGGAATAAGAAGACAATCTCTTAACTATACATGTACACGAATTATAAAAATTTGGTTAACTCAAATATTTGTCAATGTGGTCACTCTCGCATATTTGTATCTGTTGTATAGTACATTTTTTTTTATCATTCTTGGTTACGTTTTTATGCATTAATGCAGACCTCCATTCTCAGTTAAAAGGTCGTTGTCGTTCATTGACGCTGACGCTGTTTCTCTTTTAAGGACTTTTAACTCGTATGGTACAAGTATATATATATATAAATATATTTTAAAAGATTTCGAAGGATATTTTTTCATTTCATACAGTCTGTTTGGAAATTTCGAAAATATAGTTCCACGATTAGTCAAACGTACATGATTTAAACATAACTGTAAATATGGTGCTTACACAAAAGACGCAAACCATTGATGGTTTTACATTTTTGTTATATCGTGGCCTGTTATAGACTACTATAAGGTATATATACTATAAGTTTTGCTCATGTTTGAATGTTGTTCGGTAACCTAAAGTCCCTTTCACGAACAACGAATTTATGGTGAATAGTTGTCTCATTGGCAGTTATACCACGTCTCCTTATTTTGAAGAAAAAAACAATTCATATAAATCCAACCTTAGTTTTTCAACTGATTTTTTTTAGTTGGGTAAAGTATGATATAAATGAAATCGGATGTCGTGGGTTTCTGGTCATTGGACAGATAAGCAAAGAAAAATAAAACACGGAATGGACAGCAAGGATTTGAAATATACGAATACCTTGGAACTGAATATTTTGCCCTATGGTGTATGGGATTTTCCTGTCGTATCCTCAAGAAGCCATTATATAGATCGTTCGATGTTTTCCATACAAATACCACTTGACTAAATTTTATTGATATTTTTCTTCTCTGTCATTGACCACAAAAACACTTTAATTTCGATTTCCTTTGACCGAACGAAAGTCGAGAAAGTAAAGGGTTAATTTAATTCTCACGATACCTTGAAATATAAATACATAAGAAAGGTTAAATTAGAAATTGATTGCAAAATAAAAAATTGGTTTGATGTCCCCTTTTTCGGTATTTAACGTCAAAGAGAAATTTAAATTAATAAACGGAAAATAATTAAAAATCCGGGGACATGAAAGAAGGTAATACAGTAGAATTCACAATAACAATTTGTTCATGTATTGCAAGCAATCTATCTAGAGACCAATATCTTAGGATGGACTTCAAAGTGCCTGAATAAATAAATTAAGAATGTAAGAAGCAAACTACAGACAACAAAACACTACGAAAAAACTGACAACTTGGCAATGTGAACTTTCTAAAAAAAAAAAAACTGGTAGTAAAAACAGGTGCTTAGGAAGAGTAAGCTAATCTTTGGCCAAAAGTGTTACTCGCTATATTTTTCACAACAAGCACAAATCTGTTAATATTTCTTGTAACATGACTGATGAGGAGAAGGTGACACGATTATGGCTACGAAAAATGACCGTTTGATTGTTATCTTTGATACAGATACTCTGGTCAACTAATAGACATTTGGCAAATGATTTATTTACATGTGATACCGTAGCTTTTTATTTTTTTCCTGTGGACATTTTTTTGTCATGATATTCAGGTTTACGTCAAAATTTTCTATGTTATGAATTGATTTTTCTCTTATCATTAAAAGTCAATTTTCCAATTCTTTTAATTATCTTGTCGTATTCCTAATTTAGACATTCGATAAACATTATTTGATAATTGTTATTCATGGTGTATTTTTGATTTAGACATAAAATTGCATCGATATCACTGCCAGTGTACCGGAAGGGAGCAACCATTTTTTTTTACCTGAAGATACACTTAAACGAAATAATAGTATTTACAAACAAGTTCTCTTCGAAGTTTTAAAGGATATTTAAATGAAAAACGTCAGAATGATTTTATGAAACTTTCTTAATGTGTCAGGAACAGGTATTTTGTGGGGATCATTAACTAAAACACATGGGAACTTTCGTTGAATTCTGAAAAATCAAATTTGTTCCATTTGCTACACATTAAAAAAACACTTACAAATTAAAACAAAGACATGTTTATTCTGTTATGTTATAATGAAAATTAAAAAAAAGACATAAACGCAATTCATCATTAGTATATGTGATTGACGGACAGGCAACACCATGGTCTCGAAAAAAAATTGCAAACCATTGCAGTCCTCAAAACAAAACGATCGTTATTTTATGTTTATATGTAATGTAATTTTCTACGATGACAAATTAAAAATGTAAGCAGTGTATTCGTATCCTTTTCAATGGCATACCAGCTCTTTTGTTTTTTTTTTATCCTGGCGAAAATTTTATTATTCTTTTCATTATCAAGTAATAAACAATAAGGTACTAAAACATACTTATGCTTACAGCAATAATTAAGACACAATGCGATTAATTGCAAAATCATTCATATAATTGGCTAATTTTAGTAGCTTATGTCATTATAATTTTATAAATCTTTGTTTCAGTGAGTCTTGCTGTGGATGACGTAAAGCATGAAGGACTATTGCCTAACCATGATTTGACCATACAATACGAGAATACAAAATGTAATGATGTCTATGGATTGGGTAAGCTGTATGCATTTTATCGTTCATTTACACGTTCATTTAGACTGATTACCGGGTTTGTATTTCTACGAGCAACTCGATGACGGCGACATGTGAAGCAGGATCTGCTTACCATTGTAGATCACCCACTTTGGTCGGATTTTTGTTGCTCATTATTCATTTCGGTATGTTAGTTTTTTTTTTTATATCAATTAGTTGAGAATGGAAACGAGGAACGTGTAAAATAGACATCAACCCGGCTAAAGAGTAGAAAAGCCGTAGGAAAACAGATCGAAAACGCACCGGAGGCGTGCTTCAGCTGGTCCCTAAAGAATAATGTAAATTAGTTCAGCAAAAAATAGATGCCACACTTAACTCAGAATTCAGATAAAAATAAAGATACAAGACTAACAAAGCCTTGACTTGGGACAGGCGCAAAAATGCGGGGGGGGGGGGGGGGGGGGGGCGGGGGTAAACATGTTTTGTGAGATCTAATCATTTCCCCTAGACCTCTAGGCAATGTGAAATAATTAAACACACATCAATAAGCACAGTAAAACTGATCTTAGAATAAGTCCGAGTCCGATTGTAGAACAGGTAACACTTACAATGTACCATATAAATACTATTGAAAGTAATGCAAATACTAAAATTCAAATTCTTTATTACCTTGAACTTTACAGTTCATCGGTGTCAATACAAATTTTAATAGTAAACAAGTAAACAGACAGAGAATGTTCATGTAATATTGTCTCTGATTTTAAATGCAGTAAAAATGTATTTTCCTAAATTGGTTAACTGTTTAATGTTCTCTAAACTTAAAAGTTTAATAAATTTAAACACACTGGATTTAGACCAGTAATATTTCTTTATGAATTTTGCTCTTCATTACTAATGAATCTCCGCTTTTACAATTGAAAAGGGGGTTTCTTGAAATACTAGTTCTGCGATGAAACTTGTGACATATAATTGCATTGAGAAATCGTCGTACTATGCACAAGCTGCAGGTTTACGCACGATTGTATTAAAAAGTCTCCTCACAAATGACCGCGGATATGTTTTAAATGGTGGAGCCAAAATCTTATTCTCGTTTTCTGACATTTCCTGTTCAAACGACTTCATCATATGTCAGTTATCTCTACGAGTCTTGTCTTGCTCATTGTTGAAAGGCGTGCAGTGTCCGATGGTTATTTTTAAATTACCATCCTTTTGAAATCGGTTTGATGTGTTTGAGCTTTTGATTTTGCCATTTGAGTAGGGACTTTGCATTATAGATTTTTTCTCGGAGTTCATTTCTACATTTGAAAATGCCTGTACCAAGACAGGAACATGACAGTTATTGTCCATTCGTTTGATGCGCCTTATCATTTGATTTTGCCATTTGATCAGGGACTCTCTGTTTTGAATTTTCCTCGGAGCTAAGTATTTTTGTGATTTTACTTTTTTTTGGGGGGGGGGGGGATTCAACTTTTAAATTTTTTTTTGTGATTTTACTTTTTGGAAGTTGTCTCAATGGCAATCATACACATCTCCTTATTCTGTTTTTTAGTTTCTGATTTATTTATTCTATTGTTTTGATAGGTAGAACGAGTGATTTGTTGGCACAGACAAAATATCATGTGATAATTGGACCACAGTGCTCAGGAGTATGTAGTCACGTATGTCGGTTAGCTGCCTACTACAATATACCATGTTTCTCGGGAGTTTGTCAAGACACTGAGATGCTTAACAAGAATACATTTAAGGTATTATAAACTACTGTAAACCAACTTATTTTCGCGAGCGATTTATTTTCGCGACTTCCACAAGTAGAAAAATAACGCGAATATTAATCGTCTCGAATATGTAATAATTGAATCATTCCTTATTGAACTTCAGAAAATCGCGAAATTAAATAGCCCTGAAGTGGTCCAAGAAGGGTAAAACGCGAAATTAAGTATCCGCGAAAATAAGTTGGTTTACAGTATTCGTTTAAGATATATAAACTGCCTGATAAGGTATTAATAATTAACTT